>CM046876.1:382141274-382857928 GCA_025667525.1 Glebionis coronaria
TATATATATATATATATATATATATATATATATATATATATATATATATATATATATATATATATATATATATATATATATATATATATATATATATATATATATATATATATATATATATATATATATATATATATATATATATATATATATATATATATATATATATATATATATATATATATATATATATATATATATATATATATATATATATATATATATATATATATATATATATATATATATATATATATATATATATATATATATATATATATATATATATATATATATATATATATATATATATATATATATATATATATATATATATATATATATATATATATATATATATATATATATATACATATATATACTTTTACCTATCCAGAATTTACTGACTTTGAACATACGAAATGTTTGTTATGATCAGAGGGTCTTACCCTAACCCATTTGTTTAGCCCTCCTCCAAATCTTTTATTTAAAATATAATCTAAGTCTCTGTTCGTATGAAGGTCCAGTTATACTCATAAGTACTCTAACCATTTTAAAACATTAATTTAAACCCGACTGATTTCAAAACTGCTTTGACCTTCGACTGTTGTAACATGTTTTTGACCCACTTTTCAACCTCCAATTTAGTTCTCGTTTCATGCATTTGAAATCCAACTCAATTACCTTTCCAGGGGTACCAAGATCGCAATTTAAAAGTTTGTAAAACTCTAGATATGATCAAAGCAATGACCCAAAAATTCTTCCCAGTTTTTAATAACGAATTTAATATAATTAACCTAATTAATCATACATAAACCCTAATTAAAACCTAAAAACAATTTTCAATGATAAAAACCCATTAATTACATCATTAATTAAACATTATTAACAAAACCTAATCAAAAATTATGAATGTCAAACCCTAATCCATCATATTAGGTTAGATACGTAAATTAAACGTTAAATAAGCATTGTTTTAGTGCATACCTTAAACCATAATTGAATAATTAGGTTTTATTGATCCACCATTGTTAATCACGACTGATATTAAGTTTGGGAGAAGGAAAAAATGTTTTTGGGGCTAAAGGGATTAGTATGGGTAATTAAAACTAATTCGAAAGCCTAATAGTACTCAAACTGGGCTCTCCTTCCCTTTCATAAGCAAAATTCGGCCCAAAACCAAGTCCAACACCCTATGGCTGACTTTTTAAATTATATTACTGTAAATTAACTATTAATTATTATTACCTTAAATTCCCTTAATTTATTTCAGCTCCTAAAGCCTCTGAAACCTCAAAACCGCAAAACTAGTCAAATTTACGCGTATATCGTAAAAGACGTAAAAATATACAGTTTTATAAAAACTCTTAGAATATAAAATAAACTATATAAATAAGTCCTAAATGACTTAAAACCATCCTGTAAATTATTCCCGTGACGAAATACCTCTTCCGAGACCCCTAAATGCAAAACCCTAAACCGTAAAAATACGATTTTCTATAATACATATACGTATACGTAAAACCACTAAACAACACCATCTCATTTCATAGTCACTACATTGTGAGCTCATGAACTGGAAACCATCACACATCGTTTCACTCACAAGGTACCCCGTACCCAAAACGATATCCAAACCACAATCTATACACACCAATTAGCACATAAACACGTAAAGACACGTAACTTGCACAAAATAAAACTAAGTGACGAACCTCAAAATCGAGGTTGTCACATCACTCCCTCCTAAGAGAAATCTCATCCCGAGATTTACTCCTTAGGATCAAACACATAAACAACAAATCACATGAGGGTACTTGATCTAAATGAACTCCTCTCATTTCCACGTGAACTTTAATTCATGTCTCAATTTACCACATATACTAACCAACAATATTTAAATTCATTCCTAAACTCCTGACCTCACAGCCCAGAAGTCTCACAAATGACTCTTTGATAAATCGAAGACTCTTATTAACACAAATCCCGAATAACCGTAAATGCAAATACGCATTCTCAAACAACATTTCCCAATCTTAATACATGAAATATATCAAGTACACCACTTAATTCCCCAGGTAATTCCTTACCCATAAACTACTGGTCCGATCTTTCCAAAGATCATAAATGGACCTACAAAACTCGACATCAACTTTTCCCATTTTACCAAAATATACCACCCGTTACTATGGGTGAAACTTCCTACATAAGTTTGTCACTAAACTCTAGTGGTTTCCTTGTTTTTAACATATCATCTCTTGTTGCTCTCATCCTTTCCACAAACACCATTACTACATTAGTAGTCTCTTTCACCAATTTTAGTCCACCAAAAGGACAAATCACCCTATCCTTTCATATAGTACCTCAAATGGCATTCATCGACTTCTAGTATGATAACTATCATTATATGGAAACTCAGACATCACTAACGAGTTTTCCACCTCCCTCTAAATTAGTTACCCAAGCTCTCAACACGACTCCTATACTTGTAGCAATTGCGCACTTCGTCCATCCATCTCGAATTAGCCTGATATACTCATATCCAATCATGTTCATCCAATCCCTTTAGTCCTAAACCAAAACCACTTAAAAATTTTAATTTCCATACAAAAGTGACCTATGACGGTATTTCACATATTCGTTAGTTAGTCCTGTCAACTGCCATCCAAACCCATGCTACAAATTCCATTAAATTTTGATCGCTCATTAGTAGCACCCATACACTTCTTTTCTCACTTTCCTCAATGAAAGATTTTTAATGATCCTTTATACTCAACTTACCCTTGAACATATTTAACTCTTTCTAAGACAATTAGCTACATTTCTTCCTTTATATGTACACAACGTCTTACCTTCAAGGTCGTAGTGCTCATCGTCGCGTCTCATTTAGACCAATCCCTTCGTATCTCATGACACATCACATCTATAACTCCTCATCCCTTCGATTATCGATACTAAGCCTTCCAATCATACAATATAGGTCAGTGTCATTCTCTTTTCCACACTACAACAATATTAGCTTACCTTGTGCTTTAGTCTACTCATTAGGCTCTACCAAAGTTTTACCTTTGGTTCCTATCTCGACCTATTTCATTCATGATTCGCATCTATCCACACTTCCTTCTTCTTCCTCAACTCATGCTATACATCACGATGTGATGCTTCCCGTCTATCAAGTCATCTACACGTCGAAATTACCTAACTAACTTCACTTGTTTTCCTTACGACCAATTCTCCTACTCCCTCCTAATAGGGATAGATTAGAGTTTTTTGTGATTACACTCGGATCACACTCTCATCTAAAACACATATCAGTTTTCATTTTTCTAAAGCAATGCATATTATAAATTCTTACATAGGTCTCATAACTCTCTTCTTGACATTGCACCTACCACGTGGTACTTCCGTCATCAAGTTCTAGGGATACTTGGTTCTATCCTTCGAGGATTCTCCCTAATTCCTTCACAATCATGTCCAACCAAAATTTCTCACTCAATTCATAAACTATATGGAAATCGTTATTGCATTGGATAATGCATAACTGTCTCTTCTAAAGATACTTCATAAACACCTTCACTAAACCGACCCTCTAATCACTTCTGCACGAACTTATTCAGCTCTAGCTTCACTACTCATCCCTCGATATTGATAGCCACGAATTTCTATCTTTATGTAGTCACTCAACTCTCCTTGTTACTTCTACAATTTCTTAATCTCCTATGTTATGTAGTCACTCCATCACGATCCATTGGTTCAGCTCTTTGTAGCCCCACTTTGATACTCGATCTGTCCTTCTTCGTCATGAACCATACGGAGATTACCATCATAGTGCTTGTCACCTTTCCAGTCCTTGCACTTCTGTGACTCCTTCGAAATCTCTTGCATCCTTCTTGCATCCGGCACGTAGTCCTTTCAGCTCCTTGCTTCACGATCTAGCTCTTCACGCACTCCTTCTCGTCTCCATGATGTTACCTAGGAACTTCACACTACGCAGTAGCTTCTAACTTTAACTCCTCTACCACAATATTTCTAAAGGTACTTCAACCCCTCAATGGCTCACTTTTCCTTACTTGTTGTAATTCACCATTAATCAGCTTCCAACCAATCATTCTTTCACATCCATGTTTTCCTTCGCGTGTCTACTACTACCTTGCCTCCATAAGTACACCAATTCCCTTGCGTGTTATTTGCCCAATCTTTCCGTTAGTGGAAACTTTCTACTCTACCCTCACATTCGCTAGTACTTTCATCAATCTCCTAATGGTACTTCAACCAACTTCTCATAGCATGACATCTTGTTCCCACGACCAGTCAACTAAGTTTACATACTCCCTTATTCCCGTAACCAATATAATTTTCAAAACTCCACAAATCTTAATCTAACATTCATTCAACACAACCTTTAAACCAAAACACATCTCTTCATTCTAATATCTAACCATAAGTAATACTACCCAACTCTATCCTCACATCCTAACGTTTCCACAACCACATAACTTAATCAACCATGAAGTGTACCAAAATAATTCCAAACAATCGTGTCCCAAAATAAAATATTGTGTAAAACGAACCCTAGCCAAAACAATGTAATCCGAAAGATCAATGGAGTGTGCCACCAACAAATTTCGGACTCATCACGATTTGTATTACCAAATTTCCATATCTTAGAAAATTTTAAATTTTCATCTCAGTTAGTTACCTCACACTAAGACCATTTTTTAACACCAATAAATGAAATCATTGTCATATTTTACCATCTCCGTTACTATCAAAGGGCACAACTCAATAAGTGTACTAAAATTCACTTTATCTATCATCTTATTTAACAATAAACTCATCTTTTTATATTTATTATTTTATCAAAGATATCCACTAGTTAGTATAGTATAACGTTATTTTAACCATTATCTTGTTTACTCACATGAAACTCATTTCACTTGTTATCATGAAACCAATACCTGTTTATAAAATATGGTGTTTTGATTCATTTTATTTTATATTATTATTATTATTATTATTATTATTATTATTATTATTATTATTATTTTATGTAATCCATTTAGGCTTGTTATAACTAAACTACTACACGTTTACAAGGTCTGGTGTTATTATTATCATTATTATAATAAAATCTTCCTTTTTACTCTTTCCGTCTATTTAAATACTTCTAAAATTTTAACTCCACTTTTAAGAAAATTATCGTAAAATTTATTTACCCTTTATATGTACTATCACATGTTACCTAGAAAACTAATCCATTCATTGTCAAGATTTTTTTTAACTTATTATTAATAAACTTAAAGAAAAGATATGTAAGTCAGGATATCATACCGTACACTTACAAAGTATTTTCAAAAGCATTTTCCTTTAATTATCTAGACTCCTTTGCAAGAAAATTTGGTAGTTCTCATCAATTAAAATACATACCCCAATGTAGACACACTTGAAAAGATTAAAAACGTCGTTAGAACTCCATCAAAATCCAACACCAATAAACTGTTTAAACACGAGAGAACACTAGGTACGTTCAAGTTATAATAACTATTGAACGACCGTATATCATAACATAACATCTACTAGTATATATACATCCGCATATATATACCTATTAGATCTCTCAAAACATACTCGTTATCATACATGTCAAGTCAATCGATTGCGTCATAAACTCGTTTTTCCATACGAGTAATCACCATCTCACCATCTGACCATGCCACAACAAGGCATAAAACCCATCACCAAAACCAAACCATATCGTGTGACCCCATAATCACACAACACGAATATAACCCAAAACATATAACAAAAAAAACCATAGCCATATCATAGGCAACCATTACATAAACCCCTATTGTTTACAAATACCCAATATACAGATCTCATCATATACAAGCATGTAGTAAACCCTTTTTCATGCAACTATACTTGGAAGTCCATCAGTTGTGGCACATATATAATTACGTAGGCCTCCATAATTATAGTTGTCCCCTTTCACCCATGTACTCCCTCCTATGACGACACTTATAAGAAATTAGTACTACACGGAACACATAAGTCTACCACATATATACCACATAAAATACACTCTATATATATCGTATAGGTAAAATAAGAACATCTCATACGTCAACCCTAACTTCATTCATAACTCGAGGCTCAATCGCCAAAACAAATCAATAACAACAAAATATCCAATATTTAAAAAATGACCATAACCATTCAAGCGAAAATTTGAATCTACTACTAGTCGCAGACTCAACATCGGTACTATCCTATTATTACCTAGCACACTTATTCTTCTACGCGACATGGGTAACACTAAATAGGTTCCTACACTTCTTGTTCATACGTCGCATCAATAGAAAATAAATGAATGTACTTACATATATTATATCTCAATAAGTAAATATGAAAGTAAATAAATATCCAAAACAAAATTAACACTTAAGCAATCCATATACTATAATGCACACATACCCCTACGACACCTACATGCATGGATCCTTAAGCTATAGACTAGGCTACTAGACTAGGCAACCTAATTCTCTATAACCATTCGCTCTGATACCATTCTGTCACACCCCACCATGGCGGAATATGGGGCACGGCGTATGGATATTGTCACAACAATAGCGTGTGTATAAAGATAACTAAATGAAATGAAAATATCATAAATGGTGACATAATGTCATGAAGATATCACAAACGATGCAGGCGTCTAGGTAAGTAGGTAACAGGTCTACCTCTTATCAAAGACATACAATTAACAAATAACAAACATATAAGTGTTTAAAGTATCACTTATTCAAACATAAGTAAAGACTAAGAGGAAAGGGGGGTTCCTCCAATGCAATCCTAAGCCTCCTAGCTAGCCACTCCTATTCTCATGCTTAACCACATTCTCACCTGAAAGAGACACTAAAACACGTCAACATAAAGTTGGTGAGAGTCATAGGTTTAGACTCCAACTCCAAATCAATTATAAGCTGTGTATAACAACCATTAAGAAAAGAACATGTGGACAATGTGCTATAATTATTTATTAACAACTATAATTCAAGATTAACCAATCACCGTAAATCCAAGGCTCCAAGCCTTACCAATAACCACAATTCCAAGGCTCCAAGCCTTACCAATAACCACAAATCCAAGGCTCCAAGCCTTACAAATCACCATGGTCCCATAGGCGCCCATACACCTATGAACCAATCCCAAGGCCCCGCCTTGTCAACATCCCCTTGGTACCAAGTCAAACCACAATAACAATCAAGAATCATATAGCAGTTAATCACATAAGTGTACACACAAGTCCATTACAAACCATAAAAACATTCACAGCATTAGTTAAGAAGACATGGGACTATGAAACTCCCTTGAACAAGCTTCTCCAAATATCCGCGCTCTAGCGAAAATCTAAACACACTAACATATACAATCAAGACATGAACCACATACCAAAATGGCTCATCAATCTACGATGGATATATAACCTTATCCTACCACTTAACCCCATTTATATGCCATATGCATCTCATTACATCCCTCTATAAAGAACTTAACTTAGTTTAGTTCATAACTCGTCCCGTTAACATTTAACCCAAAACAGTCTCGTTTTTCATACTTCAAACTATGGGTCGAACACCCCCTTAACCAAAATAACATGCCCTGTAAAAGAAACCCTATGCCCTTACATGTGTTAGCTAACTCTCCCATTTGGATGCAACCTTAAAGCTAAAGTTAAGGCCTCCATATATATATATATATATATATATATATATATATATATATATATATATATATATATATATATATATATATATATATATATATATATATATATATATATATATATACCTATCCAAAATTTACTGATTTTGAACATACGAAAAGTTTTTTATGATAAGAGGGTCTTACCCTTACCCATTTATGATATTTCCATTTCATTTAGTTATCTTTGTAGACACGCTATTGTTGTGATGATATACATACGTCGCGCCCCATATTCCGCCATGGTGTGTGTGACACCTAACAATAAAATAAACTCAATTGGTAATTCAAATTAATAAACATTCACAATAAATAAATTCAACCACACAATGAAACGGATTTAACAGCAACAGTTATTACAGACCAATGTTTATGATTTATAGACTTTCAAAAAAGGAGCTTCACATTATGATGAGATGGCTTTTATACATGATCTCATCATCGAAAACGGACTTTAAATGCATTAAAAATCATGAAATATGCCATATATATGCTCGTGTTTGTTCCTTGTGTATTTTTAGGTACGGATATTGTGGAATTGACAAAAGAATACAAGAATCATTCAAAAACGAACACGGGAAACGAAGACGCACAATGAACCAAGCTCAAATTTTGAATTTTGCAAAAAGACCCCTCAAGTTTGAAGAATTGGCAAAAATGGCCCCTCATCTTTGGTGAACTTGTCACTTTTAACCCTTCAAAATGTTAATTGTACAAGTATCCCCCTTGAAGAATGAAGATTGTGCAAGAAATCCCCTTTGAATTTGGTTAAATATGCTAAAGTTAAGCAAAAAGGCCAAAAGGACTAAAAATGAATTGGACTTGGACTGCCATTGATAGCCATTTAACGGAAAGGACTGGTTTTGCAATTAGATGATGGAGACTACGATAGCAAAAGGACTGGATTTGCAATTACTTTTCCCAAGCCCATTAAAACCCCAGCCCAATACCCTATTATACCCAGTTTATTTTAATTGTGGTCAAATCCTGGGTCAACCACCCTTTAATCTCTCTTTCCCTCCCATAAACACATGTTTAAAAACTAAGAAACCCAAAACAAATCAAACAGCCTTAATTAAACCAAGAACCCTACCCCACCCCCAGGTTCAATCACATGAAATACAAAGGGGTTTAAGCTAATTAGCTCCAGATCACTAATTGATCCTCTTCTCACCTAAACCCACCACTCAAAATAGTGCCAAGTGTCCTTGTGGTCCTCCCCCAAACCTCCCCTGTCAACATCTTTTTCCCAAAAACCCAAATCCGACCAAATTAGCGATTTGGATGCATTTCCTTTGTCTCCAAGCTTAATCCAACGTCCACAAATGGTCTTCTTTAGCTGGCAATCACATGGGATGTCTTTTGACCCAAATCAAGTCAAAGAAGAGAGGGCAGTTTTGAGAATTCAAACATTAGGGTTTCCAGTACTTGTATTTTTTAATTCATGTTCTAGATAGGTCTATTAGTTAGTATAAAAGGATGTGAGCATGTTCACAATTCCT
This sequence comes from Glebionis coronaria, assembly GCA_025667525.1. Classification (NCBI taxonomy): domain Eukaryota; kingdom Viridiplantae; phylum Streptophyta; class Magnoliopsida; order Asterales; family Asteraceae; genus Glebionis; species Glebionis coronaria. Next base: position 382,150,544 of record CM046876.1, read on the forward strand.
TGTTCCAGTTTTTGCACAACTTGTAATCCCTTTTTTATAAAATTGAAGTTTGGTATTTGTTAAAGTTCATTGTAATTCCTTTTAATATTTATAAAAAGTTTGTGTATAGTTGTTTGCAAAAGGCTGAGTTCCATCTTATTTGTTAAGGTTTGTTGAATTTTGAGAAATTCAAAAAGGTTTTAAAAGTTTGAAAATTTCATAAATCTGTTTTTTTTGGAAGTGAAAGTGGACAAAGAAACTGATTTGTAAATTCTTAAAGGTTTTAAAACGTGTTGGTAAGATTTGGAAGATTTTGGAAAGTGTTTTAAAAAGGTAGAAAGTAAACAGAAAAATATAAGATTGTATGTTGTTCGTGTTTTCTTTTTGATTTGATTTCAAGCAGGTTGAGAAAGTTTGTTGATTTTGTTCAGCTCCAACCCGAGTTGGATTGGAGGAGAGTTTCACACTCTCTAGGGCTTTGGATGATAAAGCCCTAAGGTAACTCTCTTGTTTCCCTTTTAAATTTCAAAAAGTAAAGTTGTATGTGAGTTTGATTGATCTTGGGTTCTTGGTGTCTTTAGCTGTTGGATTTGCACTCATGCGATATTGTTTTGCATGTTTAAGAGTTTTGGAATCAGTTTTGCTAAGTGTTAGAGTAATTTGGTGTGTTAAAATCGTTTTTCAAATTTTTAATGTGGTGTTTGGCAATACGTTTTAGCAGGGCATTGATTTTGATTAGAGGAATTTAAAAGTGTTAGCTAAGTTGTTTAAGGTTAAGGTAGGTTAGTTGTTAGTAGTTAGTTAGATTGGAACAAGTTTGAGTTAGTTTGTTTGCTTAAAAAGGAAAAAGCTAGTTAAAAATCTTCATGTTCTAAATCTGCCAATTTCATGAGAATTTTTGTGCTTGATCTTTGAAAATTGCTTAGTAATAGGGTGATTTTGTTCTTGATTTGGTTTGTATGCTATTTGGTTATTGTGTGTACAAAATTTGGTAAGCTCAAGTTCACTAGGGAGTGAGATACAAGCCCATAGGCCACCAGACTTCACCAATACATCACAGAGAATAGCAGTGGTCTTTTTGTGCTTTTGATTGTGATTTGGATTGTGCTAATTGCTTGTTTTGCTAAGTTTATTGACTTCTTGTGTTCCAAAGAACACAAGAGTGCCTTCCTGTCCAAAATACTCACCAAGTAATCAATTGCCAAATCCTTTTTGGCTCACAAGTGTGCCCTCACACCTGCTGGTGCTCACAAGCAAAAAAAAATATAAACCAGGGTCGTTTCACCTGTTGCGGCGCAAGCCAAAAGTGTTGCGGCGCAACAAAAGAGCCACAGACCTAAGGCCCTCTCGTGTCACCTGTTGCGGCGCAAGCCAAAAGCTTTGCGGCGCAACTATAAAAAAGGTAAAAAGGGTGCCAGGATTCGAACCCGTGACCACCCGTTCACAACACCAACACCTTAACCATCGCGCCCTTGGGTCTTTTACTGACCAAGGGTGCAATCGTTTTCCTTTTGACCCCTTTTACTTTTCAGCTTATTTAAATAAGCCGTGTCTTTTTCAGCCTTTTTATAGCTTATTGGTTTAGAGTTTTTGGTGTCATTGATTTTTCCTAGGACTTGCTTAGGCTTAGGGATTTTTCTTGACAGTTTTCATATTTTTCTCTTTTTTTTAAATCATTTTTTATCATTTATTTTATATCCGGTTTTTATAAAAGTATTAAAAAATACCAAAAATAGTTTTTATTCTTAGGAAAAATAATTTTAAGTTTTTAAAATATATTTTTGAGGTTTACAACTTATTTTGGTTTCAAAAACATTTATTTTTAATTTTATATTATTTTAAGGTTTTTTATAAACTTTAAAGATTTTTATAAAATTATTAAAAAAGGTTTAGAAGCTATAATTAGTGTTTTTCTCTTAGATATATTATTTAGGATTTTTAGAAATTTTTTATTTTAAATTTTAGAAACTTTTCATTTTTAGTAATATTTTAATATTATTTTAATATTTAATTTTCAAATTTTTATTTTTCTTTCTTTTTCATTTTTCTTAATTTCTCTAGCATTAATTAGGATCATTTCCATTTTTAGAATTATTTTTAAGCTTTTAGATTTATTTTTATAATTATTTTAAGTTTAATTAGTTTTTAATTAGTTTAAATCATTTTTAGAGTTTTAAAAATAGTTTTAATAGGTTTTAATTTTTAGAAAATTACTTTTTGGTCTTATAATAATATAAGTTGAGTAATTTTTCAATAAAATCATATTTTGAGATATTTTATTAGTGGTGATTAATTTTAGGGCTTTAATTAGCATTTAAAATTGATTATTTAATTAATAAAAGTTCTTAAAATATCTTTGTTGGATTTTTTATCTTAGTTTATATTATTTTAGACTTGTTTTAGACTTTTTAACATTTTCTTTTTGGTCTTAGCTTTAGCTTTAATATTTTTTTTATTTTGTACTTTTTCACGACTTACGTTTACGTTTTCTTCGTCTCGTTTAATTCGTTATCGTAACCGTCGTACTTTCCTTTTCTTCTTTCCTTTCTCTTTTCTTCTCAATAAATAAAACATAAAAAGTCAAATCAATACACAAACACACTAGCCTCCTTGGGATACGAACTTAAGGGTCATTAGTGCCACGTTTTCCTAAACGTACACTTAACGCTTACCACTACTTTTACACTTCCTTTGTTTTTCCTAAAATAAAGAGGGTGTAAATTGACTACATCAATTTTGGCGCCGCTGCCGGGGAGGCGTGTTGTGTTTTGATTGAACCATTGTTTTTTTTTTTATATATTAGCCATAAATATAATTGTATTAATAGCACTCTATTAATACGTATTATCGTTTTTTGGTTTTTGTGTGAATACTATTACTATATTGTATACGTAGAACAATAAATACACAAGTACTCCAAATACGTGAGCAATCACAACCTTGATTCGGGATTTCATCACTCGATCATTGTATTCGAATCTCAAACCAAAGAAAAAAGGCAAAAATAGATAAATACTTTCGTGAAGCTTAATCTTGATAATACAAACTATAAGGTGGGTATAAGGCGGTTGTATTTCACAACCTAAAGGAAAAAGGCTCTTAAGTGCTTCGCGCCGCCTCGTTTCCTCCGCTTGCTTGTGCGTATTTGATTTTGAGAGTGAATCGAGGGTTTTGCCGCCCAAAGTATTACTACATATCATATATATTTTCTTGGTTTTCATTTGATTAAACCCTCTTGAACGATTTGGTGTTCCACCATCGTTCTAAAGTCATCGAAGGCGTTCACTCCACGTGTTCGTTTTCATTCTTTGAGGCTTCGTTAATCAAGAGATTTGATTAGTGAGGAGATTTGTGGACTCATTGTCTACTCAATATATTCACCAATTCCAAAAAGTTAATACCATCAAAAACCACAAAAAAATTGAAAAAACACAAAATACCAAAAAGAATCTTCTTTGCTCGCCTTCTCGTTGTACGTGACGTTTATGCAAACTCGCTCTAAAGCTAGACGTGCTCGTAAACGAAGAAACAAATCGACTACTCCTTCTAGTGAGGAGACTCCAATTGAGGAACCTATTATAGAACAAGAAGCTATCATGGCTAATCGTACTATGATGGAGTTGCTTCAAGCACCCACCGAGGGTTTTGGAGAGGCCATTGTGATTCCCGCCATCCTTGCGGAGAACTTTGAAATCAAAACGGGTTTAATGTCTATGTTGCAAGCAAACAAGTTTCGCGGTCATGAAAAAGACAACCCACATTATCACATTAGGCAATTTAATCGTCTCACCGCGACAAGCAAGTTTAAGGATGTACCACACGATGCCATTAAGATGATGTTGTTTCCTTACTCGTTAGATGGACCCGCCAAGATTTGGCTTGAGAAAGAACCGCCGAATTCAATTTTGACATGGGCCGATCTCGTGTCTAAATTTGTGAATCAATTTTTTCCACCATCTAAGACAACACATTTGAAAAACGAGATTTCACGTTTTACACAAAGACCAAATGAAAGTTTTTCAATGGCTTGGGAGAGATTTAAAGAAATGCTACATGAATGTCCACACCATGATTTTTCCGAATTGCATCAAATTGACACTTTTTATAATGGGCTTAATGAACATGAACGAGATTATTTAAATGCCGCCGCGGGTGGTAATTTTTTGTGCAAAACGACCAATGAGGCTTTGAAAATCATAGAAAATAGGTCTAAGGTCTATAGCCCTCGTAACACACCGAGTGTTGCCAATTTGGGCTCGTCATCATCTCGTTCCATTAATGCCTTGCAAGATGAAGCAAATGAGGAGAATCGGTTTTTCGATAGGTTTTCGACTCTTATGTCCCATTGGAAGGCTCAAGAAGCTTCCAACACCGCTTCGGTTAAAGCGGTTTCTAAAAGTTGTTTGTCGTGTGGGGGAGCTCATGATTTATCCGAGTGCATTACCGCGGATGGTAACACTTCGAATGCTTTTGTAGCCACGGGAACTTATAACCAAATAGGTCAAGGTTCACGTTCAAATCAAGCTCAACCCAATCAAAATGCTAATAATTATCGCAACAACAACAATCAAGGTGGAAATTACCAAGGAAATCAAAGGAACTATAACAAAGGTAATTACCAAAGTGGAAATGGGCAAATTTCAAACCAAAACCAAAACCGTGATTTTCAAACTAATGCCCAAGGTTTTCAAAACGATCACACCAAAAATCTTCAAGGAGAATTTTTGAATTATGCTAAGGCTAATGATGCTAAGTTTGACAACATGCAACGTGAGATGATTAGCTTAAGGTCCGAATTGAAAAATGAACTTAAAACCGAACTTGCTAATGAACTTAAAACTCATGCTAATAAAATGGAAGGAAATGTCACACGACTCCAACAAAATCAACAAAAAATGGAGCAAGGACAACATGAGATTAAGCAAGAGTTGTTGAAAGCGGATGCTAGGCAATCTAAGTTTGAAGATCGAATGGCTAAAATGTTTGAAGCAATCATGTGTAAGCCCTCTTCTTCGGGTGGTCTTCCTAGTGATACCATCGTGAACCCGAAAGGAGAATTGAAGGTTATTACCACTCGTAGTGGTAAAACTTTCAAAGAGCCCATTTCTCGTCCAAGTACTTCTATGGAGAAGGAAAAAGAGAAAGAACCCGAGGTTGTGGTTGAAAAGGAGCACATTACAATCCCACAAAGTACCGCTCAAACCACACCTACGGTTGAACCAATACCCATTATGGAACCCGAGATTCCAAGGCCGATGCCTATGCCTAATTTGCCCCAACCCACACCACCTTTACCCTACCCATCAAGACGAGACAAGGAAAAGGCACAAGAACGAAATAATTATCAATTTGAGCTTTTTATGAAAATGTTTCGTGACTTGCATTTCAATATAAGTTTTGCCGACGCCTTAGTCATGATGCCTCGATTTGCCGCGAACTTCAAAAGTATGTTGAATAACAAAGAGAAATTGCAAAAATCGTCTAGTTGTTCTTCGGTTTTTCTAAGCCGCATACCTCAAAAAGTCGGGGATCCCGGAAAGTTTTTAATCCCATGTGCTATCCAAGACATGGAAGAATGCTACGCCTTGGCCGATCTTGGTGCTAGTATTAATTTGATGCCTCTCGAGATTTTTAAGTCGCTCAATCTTCCAAATCTCACTCCTTCAAGAATGTCAATCGAAATGGCCGATCATTCTACGATTCTAGCTTGTGGAGTTGCCGAGGACGTCTTTGTGAAAGTTGGGAAATTCTATTATCCCGTGGACTTCATAGTTGTTGATATTCCCATCGATCCTAAAGTTCCGTTAATTTTAGGTCGATCTTTTTTGGATACCTCGAGAGCACTTATCGATGTGCATGCAAGAAAAATCACTCTTCGTTTCAATGAGGAAGAACTCGTCATTAATGCAACCCAAAACTCCACTCTTTCTCATGTTTATTCGATCACATCTTTGTACAATGTCAATCCCATCAAAAACATGTGTCAAAAGATTTCAAATAGAGTTTTAGGAGTTGATAAAAATGAAGTTCCGTCCCCTCCGCCGATGGAGGTTAAGAGTGTTAAGCCTATGATTCCAATCTCGAGTGATTCTTCGGATGATGAATACGTTGATCCCGATGGGGAGGTTTTCTTTGTTGACAAAAGATTTGAAAACTTGCCACCACCTAAACCAAAACGCTTTCAAAATGTGAGAATTTTTAGTGTGACTAACATTGCTTTAGATACACCAAATATTTTTGACATAATCAAATCGGGTTTTCACAAGGAGAGTGTTAAAGATGAAAAAGGAAAAGATTTTGAATTTAATTTAAAAGATTTTTCTAAAATCCTAACTCCGTCATCACCGCGTGTCTTGAGTACTACAAGCTCGTCTTTCCCTTTTGACGATGCTTTGTGTGGACCTAGTGTGGGGGAAGCCCCATATGTTCCCTCCCCTTTCTCCACCGAGGACGAGATCTTTGATCCCGGAATTTCATGTATAGGGAAATCTCGGTCTTCCACCGATGCAATAAATGGAAAATCTTTTCATTTGATTGGTGCGAGTCTACCTCGAGTAGCTCATGTTTTTAGAGACTTACCCATTGTCCCACCCTTCTATTTCTTCTCATCTATTTTCTTGAAACTCTTTGAGTTTGTGTTGACACACGACAAAGTGGCGTTGATTTGTTTTTCCAAAGAAAACGAGAACGCCATCTTTGATCCCGGTATTTTGCATCATCAAAGGACTTAGTCCTTAATACCGGTTGTTTTTGGGCCTTGTTTATCATGTAAGCCCCACCAAAAATTGACCAAACCATGTTTATCCCTAAATGACCACATTTATGGGGATTCGAGTCGAGCTTTTGACTCGGTTATCAAAAACAAGGTGCCTCGTGGGGGAAACCCATGCTTATCCATGTACATATTATTGCTTTCTAATTAGTTTAATGTGAGGGGATTTGTGCCCTTCCAACCTTTGTTCCGTGGTTGTTTGTGCATTGTGTCTTTTAGATCATCATCTTCACGATTGGAGCCTCTCGTGTTCGTTTCATGGGAGCACTCGATCGTTTGCTTTGGAGGCCTTTCCCAATATCCACACATGATATATCCTTTTATGTTCTAACCTTAGGTTTTTAGTACACTTCATAAACGGCTATTACTTAATGGTTACACCCTTTCCATGCTAGATTAGGCATTCGACTACGTCTCTAGTATGGGGGTGTTTGTACCCCTAGACTCGAAACATTGAGGACAATGTTTAACTTTAGTATGGGGGGGTGAATAGATACTTCCCTTGCCAAACCTTCACGCTTTCCAAAGTTTATCGTTTTGTTATCGTTTTGTCGCAAAATAAGGCTAAAAATGGCCAAATTTTAAAATTTTTCTCATGTTTCATAAGTGTTTGAAGACACGAATGTAGATTTTCCGATGGCGAGAATAAGAGTAATTTTTGACTCGACCGTGCGTGTTGAGCACTTAGCTTGGATTCCTTAACTACGCATTAGGCTAAGTCTCTTAAATGAGGACGAGAAATGATAGAGTTAATTATAAGTTACTATGCTAAACGTAGAGTACTCGTATTCTTTCAAAAACTCATGTGTTCTCGTTGTTTGCTTATTCTCCCTTCGCATGTAAATATTTTTTGCTTAATAAATATTGATTTAGCGGTTTAATTTTGATTGTTGGGTTTCTAGTCTTTTCTAGTAGCTTCCGTGTAATTAAATTGGGAAGACATTAAGATATCGCCAGCGTCACGGTTTTGAAGTATTGGCAACCCGAATAATCGAAAGCTTCACCTAATAATAAGATTTCAAGTGCTCACCTAAATCAAGCAAACAATTTGAAGCCCCACAAGGCCTAAAATCTATGCAAAATTGAAAGTGAATCAAGCCTTAATCTTCGAAGCTTTAAAGATCCAAAATTCGCTTTAGCGTGAGGATATACGTCTTTGGCTAATAAAACCACCGATGAGGCGGATAATAAAAGGCAAGGCAAGACCGAAGTCATAATAAAAGCTTCATGGCGAAGTTGAATAAAAGATGGAGGTAAACCAAAGATAATAAGGTCCTTCCGTTAGGGGGCGTATAAAAGTCTTGGTAATAAGTCTCATGTTCAAAACCGTTATAAAACCGTGTTTATCGATTCTTCTTGTCAACTTAATTTTTTAACATCGTTGTCTATTAGGAGGGGTTATTGATTTGATGGTCTTAGTTACACCGTTAGGACTCTATTTTTAGACCTAAATCTCTATTATCGCATAAGTCAACAATGTATCCTCGTGATCATTAAGACATAATAAAATATAAGAGATACAACTTAGGAATAATGAGAGAATAAGTACGTGATTAGGGCATATGAGTAGTGTTAGCATTACTAACTTATAATGACAATGATCTCGTTGCACGCTTGGCATGGAATTAAAGTGAAAATCGAGGACGATGAAATTATTTCTAACGAAGCATTCACGTGTTCTTATTCTATGAACCTAAACGTCCCATTTTGCGATGAAAATCATACATTATGTCTAAAACGCAAGTAGTAGTAATTGTAGTGTGTAGTTTGTCTTTCATTTCAATAAAAGTGAATAAAATAAAATTTTGGAGTTGTGACGATACTTTATTCTAGCATTGCGTGAGGGCACGGCAATGGTTTAGTATGGGGGAGTGATGAGATGGCTTTTATACATGATCTCATCATCGAAAACGGACTTTAAATGCATTAAAAATCATGAAATATGCCATATATATGCTCGTGTTTGTTCCTTGTGTATTTTTAGGTACGGATATTGTGGAATTGACAAAAGAATACAAGAATCATTCAAAAACGAACACGGGAAACGAAGACGCACAATGAACCAAGCTCAAATTTTGAATTTTGCAAAAAGACCCCTCAAGTTTGAAGAATTGGCAAAAATGGCCCCTCATCTTTGGTGAACTTGTCACTTTTAACCCTTCAAAATGTTAATTGTACAAGTATCCCCCTTGAAGAATGAAGATTGTGCAAGAAATCCCCTTTGAATTTGGTTAAATATGCTAAAGTTAAGCAAAAAGGCCAAAAGGACTAAAAATGAATTGGACTTGGACTGCCATTGATAGCCATTTAACGGAAAGGACTGGTTTTGCAATTAGATGATGGAGACTACGATAGCAAAAGGACTGGATTTGCAATTACTTTTCCCAAGCCCATTAAAACCCCAGCCCAATACCCTATTATACCCAGTTTATTTTAATTGTGGTCAAATCCTGGGTCAACCACCCTTTAATCTCTCTTTCCCTCCCATAAACACATGTTTAAAAACTAAGAAACCCAAAACAAATCAAACAGCCTTAATTAAACCAAGAACCCTACCCCACCCCCAGGTTCAATCACATGAAATACAAAGGGGTTTAAGCTAATTAGCTCCAGATCACTAATTGATCCTCTTCTCACCTAAACCCACCACTCAAAATAGTGCCAAGTGTCCTTGTGGTCCTCCCCCAAACCTCCCCTGTCAACATCTTTTTCCCAAAAACCCAAATCCGACCAAATTAGCGATTTGGATGCATTTCCTTTGTCTCCAAGCTTAATCCAACGTCCACAAATGGTCTTCTTTAGCTGGCAATCACATGGGATGTCTTTTGACCCAAATCAAGTCAAAGAAGAGAGGGCAGTTTTGAGAATTCAAACATTAGGGTTTCCAGTACTTGTATTTTTTAATTCATGTTCTAGATAGGTCTATTAGTTAGTATAAAAGGATGTGAGCATGTTCACAATTCCTTGTTCCAGTTTTTGCACAACTTGTAATCCCTTTTTTATAAAATTGAAGTTTGGTATTTGTTAAAGTTCATTGTAATTCCTTTTAATATTTATAAAAAGTTTGTGTATAGTTGTTTGCAAAAGGCTGAGTTCCATCTTATTTGTTAAGGTTTGTTGAATTTTGAGAAATTCAAAAAGGTTTTAAAAGTTTGAAAATTTCATAAATCTGTTTTTTTTGGAAGTGAAAGTGGACAAAGAAACTGATTTGTAAATTCTTAAAGGTTTTAAAACGTGTTGGTAAGATTTGGAAGATTTTGGAAAGTGTTTTAAAAAGGTAGAAAGTAAACAGAAAAATATAAGATTGTATGTTGTTCGTGTTTTCTTTTTGATTTGATTTCAAGCAGGTTGAGAAAGTTTGTTGATTTTGTTCAGCTCCAACCCGAGTTGGATTGGAGGAGAGTTTCACACTCTCTAGGGCTTTGGATGATAAAGCCCTAAGGTAACTCTCTTGTTTCCCTTTTAAATTTCAAAAAGTAAAGTTGTATGTGAGTTTGATTGATCTTGGGTTCTTGGTGTGTTTAGCTGTTGGATTTGCACTCATGCGATATTGTTTTGCATGTTTAAGAGTTTTGGAATCAGTTTTGCTAAGTGTTAGAGTAATTTGGTGTGTTAAAATCGTTTTTCAAATTTTTAATGTGGTGTTTGGCAATACGTTTTAGCAGGGCATTGATTTTGATTAGAGGAATCTAAAAGTGTTAGCTAAGTTGTTTAAGGTTAAGGTAGGTTAGTTGTTAGTAGTTAGTTAGATTGGAACAAGTTTGAGTTAGTTTGTTTGCTTAAAAAGGAAAAAGCTAGTTAAAAATCTTCATGTTCTAAATCTGCCAATTTCATGAGAATTTTTGTGCTTGATCTTTGAAAATTGCTTAGTAATAGGGTGATTTTGTTCTTGATTTGGTTTGTATGCTATTTGGTTATTGTGTGTACAAAATTTGGTAAGCTCAAGTTCACTAGGGAGTGAGATACAAGCCCATAGGCCACCAGACTTCACCAATACATCACAGAGAATAGCAGTGGTCTTTTTGTGCTTTTGATTGTGATTTGGATTGTGCTAATTGCTTGTTTTGCTAAGTTTATTGACTTCTTGTGTTCCAAAGAACACAAGAGTGCCTTCCTGTCCAAAATACTCACCAAGTAATCAATTGCCAAATCCTTTTTGGCTCACAAGTGTGCCCTCACACCTGCTGGTGCTCACAAGCAAAAAAAAATATAAACCAGGGTCGTTTCACCTGTTGCGGCGCAAGCCAAAAGTGTTGCGGCGCAACAAAAGAGCCACAGACCTAAGGCCCTCTCGTGTCACCTGTTGCGGCGCAAGCCAAAAGCTTTGCGGCGCAACTATAAAAAAGGTAAAAAGGGTGCCAGGACTCGAACCCGTGACCACCCGTTCACAACACCAACACCTTAACCATCGCGCCCTTGGGTCTTTTACTGACCAAGGGTGCAATCGTTTTCCTTTTGACCCCTTTTACTTTTCAGCTTATTTAAATAAGCCGTGTCTTTTTCAGCCTTTTTATAGCTTATTGGTTTAGAGTTTTTGGTGTCATTGATTTTTCCTAGGACTTGCTTAGGCTTAGGGATTTTTCTTGACAGTTTTCATATTTTTCTCTTTTTTTTAAATCATTTTTTATCATTTATTTTATATCCGGTTTTTATAAAAGTATTAAAAAATACCAAAAATAGTTTTTATTCTTAGGAAAAATAATTTTAAGTTTTTAAAATATATTTTTGAGGTTTACAACTTATTTTGGTTTCAAAAACATTTATTTTTAATTTTATATTATTTTAAGGTTTTTTATAAACTTTAAAGATTTTTATAAAATTATTAAAAAAGGTTTAGAAGCTATAATTAGTGTTTTTCTCTTAGATATATTATTTAGGATTTTTAGAAATTTTTTATTTTAAATTTTAGAAACTTTTCATTTTTAGTAATATTTTAATATTATTTTAATATTTAATTTTCAAATTTTTATTTTTCTTTCTTTTTCATTTTTCTTAATTTCTCTAGCATTAATTAGGATCATTTCCATTTTTAGAATTATTTTTAAGCTTTTAGATTTATTTTTATAATTATTTTAAGTTTAATTAGTTTTTAATTAGTTTAAATCATTTTTAGAGTTTTAAAAATAGTTTTAATAGGTTTTAATTTTTAGAAAATTACTTTTTGGTCTTATAATAATATAAGTTGAGTAATTTTTCAATAAAATCATATTTTGAGATATTTTATTAGTGGTGATTAATTTTAGGGCTTTAATTAGCATTTAAAATTGATTATTTAATTAATAAAAGTTCTTAAAATATCTTTGTTGGATTTTTTATCTTAGTTTATATTATTTTAGACTTGTTTTAGACTTTTTAACATTTTCTTTTTGGTCTTAGCTTTAGCTTTAATATTTTTTTTATTTTGTACTTTTTCACGACTTACGTTTACGTTTTCTTCGTCTCGTTTAATTCGTTATCGTAACCGTCGTACTTTCCTTTTCTTCTTTCCTTTCTCTTTTCTTCTCAATAAATAAAACATAAAAAGTCAAATCAATACACAAACACACTAGCCTCCTTGGGATACGAACTTAAGGGTCATTAGTGCCACGTTTTCCTAAACGTACACTTAACGCTTACCACTACTTTTACACTTCCTTTGTTTTTCCTAAAATAAAGAGGGTGTAAATTGACTACATCACATTACATAATCATTCATAAACATAAAACTTAAACTATAGATTATTGTATCATAAATACCAAAAGAAAATGATATAATCATTAATATATACACAAAAGAAGCTACAAAAGCTTATCACCATAGCCCTAAGGATCAAGGCGCTCCATTAGTTCCGAAGCTATGGCTTTCACATCCATGTTGTCCCTAGAATATGATAACAAACCATTCAAATCACGAAGCTTATCCGTCTTGCATGCACGGAGGTCTCTTAAATGGTCCAACCCCTCCTCAATCTCTTCTGTCTCTTCTTCTTGATCCTCCAATTCACCAATCAACATCCCAATCTTCGAAATAAAACCACTACCACCTTAGCTTGACCCTCAATAACCTTAGCGAAGTTTTGTTCCTCCACCAGCATTTGATTAAAAAAAGCCAAGCAACGTGCTATGCTGCTCTCACCAGTGATCTCGTTGATTTCATTGATCAAAGGATTCATTTTCCTCTTACTCATATTTGCTTTATATTAGAAGACGCTTAGGGTTTATAGAAAGAATATTGGATGCAGTGATTATTCGATACACCCGAGAAAGTGTATATAATGGAAATGAAGATTGATTTGTGGAGGGTAATCATTTTACGGTTACCTATGAAATGAAACTGAAGAGGCAATCACTATTTCTGGCTATAATTCAAGAGGTTTCTAAAAAATTTAAAAAACGCCACAATTGGTCCCTGAAATATAAACAATAAGCAAAATTGTCACAACATTATCAACATATTTTTTCCCTTAACTCCGACCTTAACGTAAAGGTTTTCATATTCTAAAATAGTGTAGTGAACCAACTGAGTTCTCATTGATTGTGGTAAATTTACACTTGTTTAGGAAAACAAGGTAAAAGTGGTAAGTATTAAATAAATGATTTAGGAAAATCAAGTGCTTATGACCCTTTTGAGAGTTCGTTCTCGAGGAGGATTAATGTGTGTGTTAAACTTGATGGTATTTGAGATTAGTATTGAGAAAAGAAAAGGGGAGAAAAAATGATGGCGATTACGACTAAAATAAAACTACGACGAATGGTAAAACGTAAAAACGTGACGAAATTTAAAAATTACTCTAAAAATTCATAGAAAATCACAATAAATTCCTAAAAATGCAATTAGAGTTTTAAATTTAATTAATAAAAAGCCCAAAATAAGATTTTTCAATTTGTAAACCTCCAACTTAATTAAACTAAAAAGTATTTTGGCAAAATTTAAAACTAATTAAAACTATTTAAAATGATTAAAAACTAAAAATAATATTAATATAATATTAAACATTCAAAATTTATAAAAAAATTCTAAAAACTTGCAAACTAATTTGTTTTAACTTAATAAAACCAAAAATGAAAGTGAAATAACCTAAATACCCCTATTGGGCCTCCAAGTGGGCCAAAAGTGAAAACTGTCCAAGCTTAATGGGCTTTTTAGCCCAATAAGCAAAAAGTCAACCAAATAAGCTGAAAAGTTCTAGTCTAGCTTAAAATCAGATTTAAACAAAAAACTCTAAAGGCCCAAAAGCTGAAAGTGAGCTTATCACAGCTTAATAAGCACTCAGCTTATTCTTAACGGGATTTTTGGCCCATTAAGCCATAAGCTGAAATTTCACACATATCCCTCTCTTGTGCTTATAAATCTATTTGTAAAAAGAATTTTTGAATAAGCTCAATAAATAAGCCTGAAATAAGCAAAAGCTCTCTACACAAAACGACAAAATAGTCGTTTTCGAGTTCTAGGCTGATTCAAAAGCTGATTCAAGTTGCAAAATGTTTGAAATGACTTAAATAAGCTAATAATCAAAAAGATTTTCAAAAAGCACACTAAATAAGCTGGAATAAGGAATAAGCACTTTGGATAAAAAGACAAAAGAGTCGTTTTCTAGTAAAACCCTAAATTCTAAAGCTACAAACTCCAATAGTAACTAATTAGATGAAAATAGTAAGATTGACTACAAAAATTAAGTTGTTGCTCAATAGGATAAGCTAGAATAGCTTATTAATAAGCTGGTGACAGTTTATAACAACCAGTGGGTAGCAGCAGTGGGAAAGGAGTTCCCACTGCTTGAAACAGTAATGTTGAAAAGAGATTATTTAAGTGGATTCCTTGGGCAATAAAGGCACCCCACAAGTCAATGGACTTATGGGAGTCACAAATAACACAAAAACAACAACTCAAAAAGCACCATGTGATACAGACTAGTCAAATAAGGCACAGATAAGCAGAAATGGGGTTTGGTGTATTCTAGTTGATGCAATTGGTCAATTGGTGAGATTCAACAACCAAGTACTAGCAACCTACTCAACCCAAACACAAGACAAGGACAAGCAATCCTAGATTTTCATCAACTTTAATTGGTGACCATTTTTCAAATCATAAAAACCTAAGACTAACTGTTTTTAGTCTATGATTCAGTTTAGGCCATTTAAGTCACAAAATGTGCAAGAAATTAGATTAACTACAATATATCAGTTGAAACAAACAGACTTGAACCCTTAATATCTAACTAGTTATCACTAGCATGCAATACCAAACACCCTTTTTAAAACTAAAATCCAATTTTAACAAGGCAAAACGTTTAATAAGCCAACAACAACCTAAACAATCATCACTCTAATACTGAAATGAACTAAGAACAAGATTAAAAACAACCAAAACACATGCATACATCAAACAACATACAGATTCATGTAACAAGCAGTTTCAAGAAAAATAAAGAGGGAAAGGAAGAAAAGGGTTTCACCTCCCCCGAATGACTTCCTATGGGAGGCAGCAATGCTCCCCTGAGCTTGACCAACCACAAGGTCAAGCCAGGGGTACTTGGTGAGAATTAAAATGGGATGGGGTTTGCTGATAAGTCTACAACAGCCCTGAAACCTCAAAGAAATGATATGAGATCTTGGTTTCCTGCTACAATCAGCACAAGTAAAATCCAAACTGAAAAGCTTAAAACCAAGATCTTGTTAAGGAGCTTTTGGTTTAAAGCTTTTGAGTAGTAAGTGTTAAAAACAAAACAGTAGAACAAACAGGAAAGATAATGCCTCACAACCTTTTTTACCCAAGTTCTATATCCATTAATACTTGATATCTGTTTGATATCAGCTATCTATGGTCATATATGAACCCAAATAAACAACTTATGTGGCTTATAAACATCCTTCCTTAACTGAAAAATAGCCTCAAACTTAAAACAGACTTGTAAAGAAAACGTTTGCAGAAACTTAAAACTTGATTTTGAAAACTGATTCAAAGTAAACTAAATATCAAAAGTAAATGGGAACTTGTTCTTTCTCGTTAACAACATTCACCAACATTTTCATTCATAAGAAAAAAGGGGGTTTACAATGCTTGACCAAAGAGAAAAAAAACAAGAACAAGAACATTAGCTGCTAACTGACCCTTGATATAGGAGGGTATACAAGGTTCCTAACTTGAAAAACCTCAAACCCTAGTTGTTGTAATCCTAGAATTGCCCTTGTGGTCTTGATTTTTGAATTTGCTCAACTTTGATCCCATGTGAAGAATTTGGTTGTCATGTGATGATGAGTTGTTGTAAAATCATCTCAAGCGTTTAAATAATAGTAGCTAACAAGGAAATCCTCTTGGTTCGTTGATTTACTGTACCATATTTGTCTTCTTCTTCTTTTTGTAGCAGGGGAGGTTCGTGTGGGTCCCATGAACATCATGGATAGAGAAAGTAAGTCGACATTAAGCCTGATCTTATTCTCGTAGTTATGTTTGATGAAACTCGCGTATTGTAATGAATTACACTTGTGAGAAAAGACCGAATGTGGAGGAAATACCCACATGGCTTTAACTCTATAAGAAGCGAGTAGTAAGGTAAGATGATCTTTGAGGACAAAGATCCTGTTTAGGGGTAAATGCTGTGACAATCCGTCAATTTATGGTTGATATTTTATTCTCAAATATTATTTAATAATATTTTTTAATGTTATATTATGAACTCACTTATTTTTGGGAAGTAATTTGAATTTACGTCTTGAAGTAACATCGACTACGTCTAAACCGGAGGATTCAACGTTACGTGCTTACGTTTACATACACCATCTTTGGTGACAGTCTGACATTTTAGAAAATAAATTTATCCGTGAATATTATTTTGGATTTTTAAATTTTTGTTAGTTCATAAACTCACAAATTTACGAGAAGAGATTAGGACTTACGATTTTAATATAACGTCCTTTACGACCAAACCGGAAACCTTAGGATTTCGTATTTACATTTTCGAACTCCGTTTTTGATGAGAAAATTTTTATTAGATTCGTTTTGTGCCGTTGATTCATAATTTATAAAAACGTTTTTCGTAAAATGACCCGAGGGCACGCGAATCGAGGAAACTAGAATCGAGGAATACCCGTAAATTAGTGGGATGGGACAAGTTTTACACTTGCCCACCCCACTAAGTGTGGCATCCAACATTAAGCCACCTCACCCCATGAGGTTTCCAAGCTTCAACACATGTACTAGCCTAACATCTAAGCTAAAGTTACCTCAAAACCATCCAACACTAAACCATTATCTCACAAAACACACATGCAATACCACTCTCATTTCTCTCCTCCCTCTCTCTAAAATTCGTCCCAAAACCATCATCAAACACCCCTATTTGATCTATTTTAGCCATAAAATCATGTGTTATTCATACACATGATGATGCTCCTTTGAAGCCTTGAAGATTGGAGGTGATTCTAACATCCAAGGAGGTGATTTGGTGATGTCCAAGGGCTGATTTCTCAAGGAGTTTTCATGAAGATAAAGGGCTGATTTCACAAGGAATCTACAAATATTTGGTGATCCTAGAAGTGGTGTTGATATCTCATAAGATTGGTTACCCAAAACCAAGTCTTGCTCATCATCAATCCCATCTTTTCATCACTAATGGTGGTATAGAGATTGTTCTTCCTATCCTCTTATTATTTTGATTATGTAATCTTGTATTTCTTTTACTTATGTATATGTATATGATGATGAATGATGATTAAAAATGTTATGTGGGGATTTGGTGTTGATAGATTGGATAAACATGGGTAAAAAGATGGACAAAATACATGTAAAATGGGTAAATCTTGTTTAGATTGTTGGCTGTATAAAACAGTAAAGGACCACATGTTAGACTGATAAAATTGAAAAGTAGAAGCAATATACAGTAAGTAATATGTCTTGTACACATGTGAGAGTTGGCCATGCAATGGAATCATTGTAATGAGTGAGATATGATCAAAACAAGTTTAAAGTACAAATCTGAGTTCACTGTTTTGGACGATTTTTAGAAAATACTTAGAAGCTGATTCAATCTATAGAAGAGTTAAATGGAGCACATATTATGTAGTTTATGTCATAAAAATTTGAGCTTCTATCTCCATATAGAACTCTAGATATGGCAGTTTTGGTGAAGATGAAAATAAAAATCATATTTTTGAGAATTAATGTTTATTACTATTATATAAGCACTCAAAATTATATTGTATAAAATATAAAGTTAAAACCCACTAACTCATGATTTTTATTTATATAAATATATTAAAGGTTAAATAAGTGGACATTTTATAAAAATGGTAACTTGTTAAGTTTTATAAGTAATAAAAACTATAAACTTGATTTTTACGAGTTTTTTCGGCTATTACCGTAAAATTAACGTTTTTGTTAAATAAAACTTAGACGGTTGGACCTGTCTAATGTAAACTTTATAAAACTCATATACTGATATATAAACATAAATAACAATTAAAAACCGATAAAACTCGAACTATATAACATATGGACCTTAACGGACTAAGTAAACATATTGGACTAATAATTGGACTAAATAAGTTAAACACTTATAAAAAGAACTTATTAGGCTTAACCCAATTAGGCCCAACTTGTAAAGTGTAGATACTGATAATATAAGTATAACATGGATTAATACAAGTTAAAGAACTTATAATAAGTTTATTGGACTTAAAACACGTAAATAGGTAAAACTAGTAAACTAGTATTAACGTTACCGACACATAACACTAAAATGAGCAAACGAGAATATGTAAACCCACTTGATCATCATATATATAAAATCATCATATGTATACATAATTGTTATTTTTATAAAGTCATTGGACAAAAGTCTAAGACGAATATTATTTGTCTAGGTTTCCGTGATTGAAGCACGTACCGTACATCCGAATCGCCGATAACCGCCTTCCCACATCAACGTGAGTTCATAGCCTCGCACTCTTTTAAATGTTTTATGAAATGTTTTATAAACCCGCGAGGGAGATAACATGTTAGTTTTTATAAAATAGGACACCATTTGTCCCGATTATTTATTTATTGATTTGGACCCGAATGATTGTATGACCCGATTGTATGACCCGATAAATGATTAAAGGACCCGATAGGTGAAATAAAATGGATTATTAAAGTTAGGCTATGTCA
This sequence comes from Glebionis coronaria, assembly GCA_025667525.1. Lineage (NCBI taxonomy): Eukaryota > Viridiplantae > Streptophyta > Magnoliopsida > Asterales > Asteraceae > Glebionis > Glebionis coronaria. The sequence goes on from CM046876.1 coordinate 382,169,422, forward strand.
CTAAAAGTCCCAATAGCATGAATTGTGAACTACCGGGATTTGGTAGACGCTTGTGCATATAATAGTACTATTTGGGGACGATCACCCCAGTTCGCACCTTGACGGTTGATCCCCGTCGTGCCACATTGATTGGTAAGCGAATTTATGTATGAGAAGATTTCCATAGCGTGACCTTTGTGATGATACATTAATTTAGATGGGCAAATTGAGTATCGGGTTAGCTACCCGTTGTTGGTTTAGTAAGGTAACAATGTCATGCGGCTTATAATAATCCAGTTAACAAAATATTACTATACGCATCGAATTACGATGTATCGCCTGACTAGCAATACGGGGTCATACTATTGATATTATGTTCGTGTTTTGGTTTTATATAACCATATTCATATAATGTTTTTTATTTAATCTATACAACGTTATCAAACGTATTGTATGATGTTTTTACGACATTGGCTCGTATAATGATTTTTAAGGCAAATGCCTATATTATGATTTTCGATAAGGATTTGTATAAAATGACTTTGGCTATTTTATGGCCTATTACAATGATTTGTACAAAATGATTTTCGGTAATAATTTTATACCGATGTTATATTGATGGATTTTATTAAACTCTATGAATTCACTCGGCGTTATCGCTGACCTTTTCTTTTAACATGTTTTATCTCAGGTACTTGAAGGTAATTCTCGGGAAGACAACAAGAATTCATGGCCCGCACTTAAATAACAATTTCCATTCAAATCTTTTGTAAACTTGTATGAAATGATTATGACTTGGGACCTATGTAAATTTGATATTTATGAATGGAAATGATTTATTATTAAACGACGCGATTTTTATGCGTTGTCTATGATGTGAGTAATGTGCTATCCCGTAACACCAACGAGTCTTCCGTTGTATTGAGTTGTATAAATTTGGGGGTGTTATAGTTTGGCATCAGAGCTCTCTCGTTATAGAGAACGAAAGATTTTTAAAACCAAAGGTTTTGAATAAAACATTTCAAAATCTTTTAACTAAAAACATTTTTCTAAAAATGTCTAAAAATCTTTTGACTATAACGGTGCCGAAGAATTCCCGAGTTACCGACAAGGCCAGACTGAGAAGTGTTTTTTTAATATATATATATATAACTTGGATTATATATATATATATATATATATATATATATATATATATATATATATATATATATATATATATATATGATGTAATTTTATTACATGATTGTTTGATGATTATTCTGATATTTATACGAGGTATTTATACGACATAGATTGTCACAAGGAACCCTAAATCCCCTAGTAAATTAATCGAAGCTATTCTCGTAGGAATTCTAGCTATCCTAGATCTAAACCAAGTTGTGGATATTTATAATCCCAACAAATGGTTGATATTCGTAGAAATGTAGATATTAGTTGATTGTGATATTGAAGAAGAATTGGCGAGATTAAATCTGATATCGATGTCATGACGATCTTTCCTTATAGAGTGGAGTTTGACAAAACGTTACCACCTAGAAAGATGTCATCTGATTCGTTGTCATCCAATTCTTAAATTGAAATCGAAAGGGTGAATGTTGCACTTGATGCTGTCATTGGAACCATTACCCAAAAGCCTCATGCCACTAGTACCTTTCTGAGAAATATTGAATGTGAGAGTCATTTCATACTAGTGACTGATTTGATAACCATTGTTGTAAGAGCTATAGGATTGGAAGTTAAGTGTTGATTATATTGAGCTTTTATTGCCCTTTTAAGGTTTAAAAATAAAGTTGAAAGTATTGGAGAATGAAGTAGGACATGGCATTGAGTATAAGTTGATTGAAACTTGAATGAAGTAAAATTTAACCCGTATGGAATATGAGATTGTTAATAGAATTCGTTAATTTCTGTGATTCAATTATAAGGTTTTAAATGATTATTAGTTTGTGTTAAAGGTTGTTGCTAGGCCATTGTCCACTAATGAGGATGCCTATTGTCCAAGAAATAAATTGAAGAAATCTTCTTCTAAATTGGGACCGATGGATCTTCCGGGACAGGTGGGACACCTAATGACTCTTGTAGATTAGTATTCATTGTGGTATCTTTTAAAAAATCCCTAACTTAACTGAGATATCAGTTGGTAGGATGAGTTCTGAGAATTGTATGACATAGTGACACGTAATGTGTTACGGTACAATTTTGACTTGTTTGTGATTAATGAAAAAGACTACCTTTGATTGCTAAATCCTACATGTATTGATGTTATCTATCTTTTCTTGCTTCATCCTAATGCTCGCAATAGTGATGCAACCATTGAACAAGTACTCATCTCGAATTGAGTTACGTTGTGAATTATTCTCTTTTGAGTGCCATGAAGGTCATGAACCTCATGATTATTTGGCTAAGCTCATTTCCTATCATATTGTCGTTAAGTTCTTGGTGAACAACTCTTCATCACTCTTTTGCAGATCACACATTGTTTTTATAAAGTTAAAACGGTATCCTTTGAGAAAATTTAATTTTCATCACAATAAGGATTATTCAAAGTGAGATTTATAAGTAATTGATATCAAAATGAAGTTGTTTATGAGACGCTTTGGAAACTTAATTATTTCCATAACAAAGAAAACCTTTGTAAATATATTTTTGATTCTTATTTAAGAATTAAGCATGAAAATGTTTTTATTATAAACATGATGATAAAATTTTGACGAACTAAGTATTGCATCGTTAATATTGAAATTGTATATAGTTGCGCGCCTACATACAATTTGGAATGGACCATGCAAGGCTGATTAGTAGTCACCATAAAACTAATGAATAAACACTACATTTTCTTTGAAGATTGTTAAAGATTAAATTTTATGAGATCTGCAAAAAGTGCAAAATAGGGACATAATATTAGAGACATCTACATATGTGCCCGTGCCATCTATTCTTCTGAGTTGAATTTACTCATCTGTGGAAAATTGTCTTATTTGACAATTGACAATTCTTTCTTGTCCAATTCTCCCGTAGTGAGATTCTTAGGAAAAGTATCTGATTACCGATTGTTGATACCCGACTGGATGTATTGACGTTCTTATCATTTCTTTTGATTTGATTTCATTTGAATGACCTGGGTAACGATTCGAGGAGCTTTCGAATGCGTACTCAATTATAAAAACATGGGATATATTCATATTCATTAAATGTTTTCATTTGTATTTGATTTGAAATTCTCTCGCATAGATTATGCGTTGACCTTACTCTTTAGATGATAGTTATGTCTCTAGATATCCCTGAATTTGTGAAGAATTATGAGTTATTATTAGTCTTTTGAGAAGTTCACATCTTATCAACGGCAATAAAACTGGAAAGTTGATAATGCCGGTAGAATGAATTGATTGATTATGACATGACGACATTGTCTTAATTGATGGGAACTCGAGTAGAATTTCCCGAAAAGATAAGATGTTGATTATCCAGATTGATCTAAATAATTCTTGATGGATGACCATATCCTGCATTTAGACTTGAAATTATAACGTAAATGGTTGTGAATTAGTCATAGATATTGTAATCTAGAAGAACCTAATATGAATTTATTAAAAGATGTTTATGTTATCTGAACTTTAGGAGGTATTTGTTGGTAAATTACCTAGACTTTTGCCATTAAGGCAAGTTGAAATTGGTATTGATTATATTCCCGGTGCTGCACCTGTGGCATGTGCACTGTACGTCAGCACCATCTAAATTAAAGGAATTACCGTACAACTAAGAGAGTTGTCGGAGAAAGATTTTATTATACCAAGCCTGTCATCATGAAGAGCTATGGTGTTATCATTCCTTATATTTATAGATTACTGTAAACTGAGTAAATTGACAATCGAAAGCGATATCCATAACTCGAAATGGAAGATTTGTTCGATCATTTACAAGGTTCTAGTGTATGTTTTAAAGATTTGATCCACGGCATGGTTATCATCAACTTCGCATCTGCGAAAAAGAATATGTATTCCAATCACTACATCCGGTACTTGTAATGAACATTATGAGTTTCACTTGGTGACGTTTGGATTGACTAATGCACATGTAGCATTCATAAAATTTGGTGAATCTCGTGTGTAGGCTATAATTTGATAAATTCATGCTCGTGATCATTAAGAACTATATGTTTGTTTATAAGAATAAGAATGAGTTAATAATTAGTTATAGACTGCCCTAAATTGGCCGAACAATAAAAAATTGTACCTTGAATATTTAACATAAGACTTAAGACTTAATACTTTACATGATTTAACCGTGTGATTAATAAATAATGGAATCTATGTTGACTCTTCAAAAATTAAGAGCCCTTTTAAGATTTTGGGTTTTACCAAAAAGAAAGTGCAAATGTGTTTTAACAAATGTTGTGGCAAAGGATTTTTAAGGGATTATTCCCTTATACCCAGAACATTTAACTAAACTCTTGTTTAGGGGTAAATGTTTTTGCATACCTTAAGACAACCTAAGCGGAATTGAGAAAAACATTTAAACCATAACTTGAAATTTGAAACGACAATTTTTGCTTTTCAACTAAAAAAAATTTGGACCAAAGTATAACCAAAGATTTTTCAACATTTACGAATCTTATTAATTATTTTCGATAAATCAGCAAAAATCGTGTTAATTAAAAATAAAAATTTATTTTGAACATTTTTATAAAATTTGTCGAGCTGAGAAAATTTAAAACTTGTTACGTTTACGTTTCATAAAAATTGAATATTTATTATTTAATTACTTGAAATATTTATTGACGCTTTAGACATCAGGTTGAGTAAAACAGATAAAAATAATAGCTGAAACGAAACTGAAACTTAGAAAATATGAAGGAAGGTGAACGTAATTACTGACACATTATGTAGAAAATATGAAGAATCAATTACGATGTATTTCTTAGTAATGAATGTGCAAAAATAAATTGACGAACAATTTAAAAATAAACAATGCTTGTAAGAAGGATAATATAGATAATAAAAGGGGTTCGCGGCTAATGTGAACCATTAAAATTGAGAAGCCAATAGCGTTAAATGTTTTAAAGGCCACTTGTGGTTGTATAAATATGGAGATCTTGAGATATAGTTATGCTGGAGTCTTGTAAGTATAAGTATTCTATTCCTGTCATTTCTAATTTAATGTATCATTATCAGAAGAAGTTGAACTAATGGCAAATTATGAAGGCAGACACCGCCTCATACATTAGTAAACGTCTAGTTATTACAAAGGTCATCATCTGAATTTGATTCGATTTGGGTCATCGTCGACAGACTGACCAAATCTGCTAATATCATTCCTGTTAATGATAAAATTCTTGATGAAGAAATCGACTCTTTTGTATTTAAATGAGTTGTGTAAACATGGTGTGCCTGTATCGATCATTTATATCAAGATCCTCGCTTCGCATTGAATTTCTAGAGATTTGCTCAGAAGTCATTGAGAACGAATCTTGATGAGAGTACTGTGTACCATCCCAATCGAAAGGACGAGGTAAAGTAACGATACAAAATACTATAAGCGCTATTATATGTTTGAATGATTGACCTTTGGTAATAAACCGCATAATCGTTTTCCTTTAGAGAGATTATCATTGATAACTATCGTATTAGGATCGAGATCGAATCTTGTTAAGATTTAAAAATTAGAGCATCTGTAAGCAGGAGTTGAGATGAAGACACCCGACATACACCCATTGTGAGTTGGACATGTCTTTTAGGTTTAAGGTTTCCTATGATGGCGAACCTAACCTTACAAAATACTCGACCCGCGATACCTGAATTGATTGTTGAGATTAGGATCTAATTATTGATTGCCGATAGTGGGCAGGAAGTTATGTGAATATGAAATGTAGATCTTGAAGTGCCAGATGGGTAGCGAAGTTATGCCAAAAATTTTAACCATGGAAAAATGAATTGATGATCTGAAAGATCATGGGGTATAAGTCCCCGTTGTGTGGGACTATTGAGATGATGTAAAGAGATTGGTTTGAAAGGCATATAAGCTGGATCTACCCTAGGACTTCAAGGACTGCGTGAATTATGTTTCGTAAATCGAACTTGATAAATATCTATCAGGTGAAAATCTGAATTCTTCTTGATAAAGTTTAGATCGGCGAAAAGTTGCATTCATCAAAAACCCATGAACATCATGGATAGAGAAAGTAAGTCGACATTAAGCCTGATCTTATTCTCGTAGTTATGTTTGATGAAACTCGCGTATTGTAATGAATTACACTTGTGAGAAAAGACCGAATGTGGAGGAAATACCCACATGGCTTTAACTCTATAAGAAGCGAGTAGTAAGGTAAGATGATCTTTGAGGACAAAGATCCTGTTTAGGGGTAAATGCTGTGACAATCCGTCAATTTATGGTTGATATTTTATTCTCAAATATTATTTAATAATATTATTTTAATGTTATATTATGAACTCACTTATTTTTGGGAAGTAATTTGAATTTACGTCTTGAAGTAGCATCGACTACGTCTAAACCGGAGGATTCAACGTTACGTGCTTACGTTTACATACACCATCTTTGGTGACAGTCTGATATTTCAGAAAATAAATTTATCCGTGAATATTATTTTGGAGTTTTAAATTTTTGTTAGTTCATAAACTCACAAATTTACGAGAACAGATTAGGACTTACGATTTTAATATAACGTCCTTTACGACCAAACCGGAAACCTTAGGATTTCGTATTTACGTTTTCGAACTCCGTTTTTGATGAAAAAATTTTTATTCTTGATTCATAATTTATAAAAATGTTTTTCGTAAAACGACCCGAGGGCACGCAAATCGAGGAAACTAGAATCGAGGAATACCCGTAAATTAGTGGGATGGGACAAGTTTTACACTTGCCCACCCCACTAAGTGTGGCATCCAACATTAAGCCACCTCACCCCATGAGGTGTCCAAGCTTAACTAATAAGCTTCAACACATGTACTAGCCTAACATCTATGCTAAAGTTACCTCAAAACCATCCAACACTAAACCATTATCTCACAAAACACACATGCAATACCACTCTCATTTCTCTCCTCCCTCTCTCTAAAATTCGTCCCAAAACTATCATCAAACACCCCTATTTGATCTATTTTAGCCATAAAATCATATTTTATTCATACACATGATGATGCTCCTTTGAAGCCTTGAAGATTGGAGGTGATTCTAACATCCAAGGAGGTGATTTGGTGATGTCCAAGGGCTGATTTTTCAAGGAGTTTTCATGAAGATAAAGGGCTGATTTCACAAGGAATCTACAAATATTTGGTGATCCTAGAAGTGGTGTTGATATCTCATAAGATTGGTTACCCAAAACCAAGTCTTGCTCATCATCAATCCCATCTTTTCATCACTAATGGTGGTATAGAGATTGTTCTTCCTATCCTCTTATTATTTTAATTATGTAATCTTGTATTTCTTTTACTTATGTATATGTATATGATGATGAATGATGATTAAAAATGTTATGTGGGGATTTGGTGTTGATAGATTGGATAAACATGGGTAAAAAGATGGACAAAATACATGTAAAATGGGTAAATCTTGTTTAGATTGTTGGCTGTATAAAACAGTAAAGGAACACATGTTAGACTGATAAAATGGAAAAGTAGAAGCAATATACAGTAAGTAATATGTCTTGTACACATTTGAGAGTTGGCCATGCAATTGAATCATTGTAATGAGTGAGATATGATCAAAACAAGTTTAAAGTACAAATCTGAGTTCACTGTTTTGGACGATTTTTAGAAAATACTTAGATGCTGATTCAACAGTAGCTATAGAAGCGTTAAATGAAGCACATATCATGTAGTTTTAGTCATAAAAATTTGAGCTTCTATCTCCATATAGAACTCTAGATATGGCAGTTTTGGTGAAGATGAAAATAAAAATCATATTTTTGAGAATTAATGTTTATTACTATTATATAAGCACTCAAAATTATATTGTATAAAATATAAAGTTAAAACCCACTAACTCATGAATTTTATTTATATAAATATATTAAAGGTTAAATAAGTGGACATTTTATAAAAATGGTAACTTGTTAAGTTTTATAAGTAATAAAAACTATAAACTTGATTTTTACGAGTTTTTCGGCTATTACCGTAAAATTAACGTTTTCGTTAAATAAAACTTAGACGGTTGGACCTGTCTAATGTAAACTTTATAAAACTCATATACTGATATATAAACATAAATAACAATTAAAAACCGATAAAACCCGAACTATATAACATATGAACCTTAACGGACTAAGTAAACATATTGGACTAATAATTGGACTAAATAAGTTAAACACTTATAAAAAGAACTTATTGGGCTTAACCCAATTAGGCCCAACTTGTAAAGTGTAGATACTGATAATATAAGTATAACATGGATTAATACAAGTTAAAGAACTTATAATAAGTTTATTGGACTTAAAACACGTAAATAGGTAAAACTAGTAAACTAGTATAAACGTTACCGACACATAACACTAAAATGAGCAAACGAGAATATGTAAACCCACTTGATCATCATATATATAAAATCATCATATGTATACATAATTGTTATTTTTATAAAGTCATTGGACAAAAGTCTAAGACGAATATTATTTGTCTAGGTTTCCGTGATTGAAGCACGTACCGTACATCCGAATCGCCGATAACCGCCTTCCCACATCAACGTGAGTTCATAGCCTCATACTCTTTTAAATGTTTTATGAAATGTTTTATAAACCCGCGAGGGAGATAACATGTTAGTTTTTATAAAATAGGACACCATTTGTCCCGATTGTTTATTTATTGATTTGGACCCGAATGATTGTATGACCCGATTGTATGACCCGATAAATGATTAAAGGACCCGATAGATGAAATAAAATGGATTATTAAAGTTAGGTTATGTCACTAAAAGTCCCATTAGCATGAATTGTAAACTACCGGGATTTGGTAGACGCTTGTGCATATAATAGTACTATTTGGGGACGATCACCCCAGTTCGCGCCTTGACGGTTGATCCCCGTCGTGCCACATTGATTGGTAAGCGAATTTATGTATGAGAAGATTTCCATAGCGTGACCTTTGTGACGACACATTAATTTAGATGGGCAAATTGAGTATCGGGTTAGCTACCCGTTGTTGGTTTAGTAAGGTAACAATGTCATGCGGCTTATAATAATCCAGTTAACAAAATATTACTATACGCATCGAATTACGATGTATTGCCTGACTAGCAATACGGGGTCATACTATTGATATTATGTTCGTGTTTTGGTTTTATATAACCATATTCATATAACGGTTTTTATTTAATTTATACAACGTTATCAAACGTATTGTATGATGTTTTTACGACATTGGCTCGTATAATGATTTTTAAGGCAAATGCCTATATTATGATTTTCGATAAGGATTTGTATAAAATGACTTTGGCTATTTTATGGCCTATTACAATGATTTGTACAAAATGATTTTCGGTAATAATTTTATACCGATGTTATATTGATGGATTTTATTAAACTCTATGAATTCACTCGGCGTTATCGCTGACCTTTTCTTTTAACATGTTTTATCTCAGGTACTTGAAGGTAATTCTCGGGAAGACAACAATAATTCATGGCCCGCACTTAAATAACAATTTCCATTCAAATCTTTTGTAAACTTGTATGAAATGATTATGACTTGGTACCTATGTAAATTTGATATTTATGAATGGAAATGATTTATTATTAAACGACGCGATTTTTATGCGTTGTCTATGATGTGAGTAATGTGCTATCCCGTAACACCAACGAGTCTTCCGCTGTATTGAGTTGTATAAATTTGGGGGTGTTACAAATAGCGTAATCACTTCCATTACACATTAGCTCAAAGGGGAGGTTCCAATTGGGAGCAACAAGAATGGGAGCTTTGGTAAGTTTCCTTTTAATAATCTCAAAGGCTCGTATACAATCTTCGTTAAAGACAAAAGGAGCATCTTTTTCGAGGAGGTGTGTAATGGGTCGAGATATCTTTGAAAAATATTTTATGAATCGACGATATTAGCCCGCGTGGCCTAAGAAACTCCTAACTCCCTTGACGGTTTTGGGATGAGGTAATTTGGCGATGACGTCTATCTTAGCTTTGTCTACATCAATTTCCGATTTCGAGACCTTGTGCCCTAAGACGATTCCTTCTTTACACATAAAATGATATTTTTCCCGATTGAGCACAAGGTTGGTTTCCTCACAACGTTTCAACATTTGTTTCAAATTCCCTAAACACGAAGTGAACGAACTACCAAACACGGAAAAGTCATCAATGAAGACTTCCATCGTTTTCTCGATCATATCATGAAAAATAGCCATCAGGCACCTTTGAAAGGTTCCCGGTGCATTTCAAAGTCCGAATGGCATTCTACGATAGGCAAACGTTCCATATGGACACGTAAACATAGTTTTTTCTTGATCACGAGGATCGATGGGTATTTTAAAGTAACCGGAAAAACCATCTAAATAGCAATAGAAATTGTTTCCCGCAAGACGCTCCAACATTTGATCCATGAAGGGCAAGGGAAAATGGTCTTTACGAGTGGCGTCATTTAACTTACGATAGTCAATACACACCCTCCAACCGGTCACGAGTCGAGTTGGAATTAACTCGTTGTCATCGTTTGGCACAACGGTCATTCCTCCCTTTTTAGGGACACAATGAATGGGGCTCACCCAAGGCCTATCGGAAATAGGGTAAATCATTCCCGTGTCAAGGAGTTTAAGGACTTCCTTTTTTATGACATCGTAAATTTTGGGGTTTACCCTTCTTTGACATTGAATTGTGGGCTTGTAGTCCTACTCCATTAAAATTTTGTGGGTACAAAATTTTGGGTCGATACCCTTAATGTCGGATAATTTTCACGCAATTGCCCCTTTGTGAGCCTTCAAGACATTGATAAGTGCGGTTTTTTCATCATCTGAAAGATCCTTCGCAATAATAAACGACAACTTATCGTTTCCTTCCAAGAATACCTATTCAAGATGAGGAGGAAGATCTTTCAACTCGAGGATTGGTGGTTCCTCGATTGAAGATTTGGGTTCAATACTCGTAACCTCCACCGGCGGAGGAAATGGGAAATCGTTTAGAAAATCCTTGATTATCGAAAAGCCCTCATCGTCCTCGAGGTCTTCGTTAGAATTTCGGGTTACATCAAACTCTTCCAAAGCAAAACCACCTCCTTCAAATGGAGTGAAAGATGGTGTCGAATTATCAAGAATAGGATCGAGCATAGTGGGATTGCCACTATTTGCTTCATCGACAAAACCTAAAATCTCTTGTGAAAATTCCTCGCAAACGACATCGATTAAATCAACATGGTTTAACATTGCGATAGAATAAACATGAGAAAGTTGAGAGTTTTGAGTCGTGTTTATAACAAGTTCCTCGTTGTTGAAGCGTAAGGTGATTTTCCTAGCATGCACATCAATAACCGATTTCGACGTATCTAAAAATGAACGACCTAAAATGAGAGGAACTTGAGGATCCGTGGGAATATCGGCTACGATAAAGTCTACCGGATAATAGAACTTTCCCACTTTCACAAAAACGTGTTCGACCAACCCACATGCGGAAATCGTAGAATGATCGGCCATCTCGATAGACATTCTTGAAGGAGTAAGATTAGGAATATTGAGCGACTTGAATATGTCAAGAGGCATCAAATTGATACTAGCACCAAGATCGGCCAAGGCGTAGCATTCTTCCATATATTGAATACCAACCGGAATTAAAAATTTACCGGGATCACCGACTTTTTGAGGAATGCGGTTAAAATAAACCGATGAAAAACTAGACATTTTTTTCAATTTCTCCTTGCTATTCAACATACTCTTAAAGTTGGAGGCAAATCGAGGCATCATGATTAAAGCGTCGGCAAAACTTATGTTAAAATGCAAATCACGAAACATCTTAATAAAAAGCTCAAATTGGTAATTGTCTCATTCTTGCAATTTTTCCTTATGACGTCTCGATGGATAATGTAAGGGTGTGTTGGGTGGGGCATAGGCATAGCCTTTGGAATCTCGTGTTCCAAACTTGGCAAAGGTTCGACCGTAGGTGTGGTTTGAGCTGTATATTTTTGGGATTGTAATGTGCTCCTTTTTGACCACCACCTTGGGTGCTTCCTCAGTTTCCTCCACCGTAGGAGTAATTGGTTGAGGAGTCGGTTCCTAAAAGGTTTTACCACTTCGTGTGGTAATCACTTTCATCTCTCCCTTCGGGTTTGACACGGTGTTACTAGGAAGACCACCCGAAGTAGAGGCTCTACGCATCATGATAGCATCTAAAAGTTTATTTTCCGACTTTTGACGTTCTTGCCGATCTTGCTCTTTTTCGGCCTTTTTATTTTGCTCCTACCTAAGCAAGGTTTGTTCAATCTTATGTTGCCCTTGTTCTATTTTTTGTTGTGTTTGTTGGAGCCCAATCACATTTCCTTCCATTTTGTTACTATGAGCTTCGAACTTAGTCCTTAGGTTAATCACATCATTTGCCATGTTTGTGTACCTATCGTCATTAGCCTTAAGATAGTTCAAAATCTTACTTTATTGTCTTTTGAAAATGCATTGAAAGCCCTTGATTGACATTTTGGAAATCACGATTTTGGTTTTGATTTTGCAATTGACCAGTAGTCTCTTGATTACCATTGTTGTAATTGTTAAACTTGTAATTGTTCTTTTGATTTCCTTGGTAACCACCTTGATTGTTGCGATAATTATTAGCATTTTGATTTGGTGGAAAACCCGGTGGAGTCATTTGATTAGTGCAGGTACCTTGACCGTTTTGGTTATAAGTTCCCGTGGACGCGTAGGCAATCGAAGTGTTACCACCGACGGTAATGCACTCGGAGAAATCATGACCTCCACCACAATAAACACAAGAAACCTCAACCGCTTTTGCCGTAGCAGGAGTGGGTTGATCATCAACTTTAAACTCTATCAAGTATCCTTTAAGCTTATCAAAAATCTTGTTTTCAATATTAGCCTCTATTTGGCAAGAATCAATGGTTTGTGACAATGAAGGCGAGGACGAAGCCTTGTTAACACTCGGTGTGCTACGAGGGCTATAAACCTTGGACCTATTTTCAATGATCAACAATGCTTCCTCGACCGTTTTACACAAAAATTTACCACCTGCGGCGGCATTGAGATAATCTCGTTCATGATCGTTCAATCCATTGTAAAACGTTTCAATTTGATGTAAGTCGGAAAAAAACGTGATGAGGACATTCATGCAAGATTTGCTTAAACCTATTCCAAGCCGTTGAAAAACTCTCATTGTATTGTCGTGAAAACTTTGAAATCTCGTTTTTCAAATGCGTAGTCTTAGAGGGCAGGAAAATTGGTTCACAAACTTTGAAACGAGATCCTTCCACGTCAATATAGAATTAGGTGGCTCTTTCTCTAACCAAATCTTAGCGGGCCCCGCTAAGGAATACAGAAAAAGCATCATCTTAATCACGTCATTTGAGACGTCCTTAAACTTGCAAGTCGACGTAAGACGATTGAAATGGCGAATGTGGTTATGAGGGTTTTCCTTTTCGTCACCACGAAACTTGTTGTTTTGGATCATGGACAACAAACCCGTCTTAACCTCAAAATTCTCCGCAAGGATAGCGGGAATCACAATCGCTTCTCCATAACCCTCGGTGGGTGCTTGAAGCAACTCCATCATAGTACGATTAGCCATGGGAGATTCTTGTTCTACGATGGGTTCGTTAATAGGATATCCTTCACTAGAAGGCGTTGGTGTTCCTTCCTTTCGGTTTCGACGTTTACGTGCACGTTTTGCTTGGTTACGTGTTTGTATAAACGTCACGTACAACGTGGGGATGAGCAAAGAAGATTCTTTTTGGTGTTTTTACTTTTTTTAGTTTTTTTTTGCTTTTGATTGTTTTTACTTTTTTGGATTTTTCTCATGAATTACGTAGACACAATCTACAAATCTCCCCTCGAATTGATTTCTCGATTAAAGGAGCCTCAAGGAATGAAAACGATCACGTTGAGTGAACGCCTTGGATGACTTTAGAACGTTGGTGGAAACGTTCAAGAGGGTTTAATCTTTGAAACCAAGCAAATATATATGATACGTAGATAATACTTTGGTCGGCAAACCCTCGATTAGCCCTTTTTCTCTCAACACGCACAAGCAAGCGGGGGAAACGAGGCGGCACTAAGCACTTAAGAGCCTTTTTCCATAGGTTGTGAAATACAACCGCCTTATACCCACCTTATAGTTTGTGTTAATTAAAATCAAGCTTCTCAAAAGTAATTATCTATTTTGCCTATTTCTTTTGCTTTAGATTCGAATACAATAATTGAGTGATGAAATCCCAATTAAGGTTGCGTTTTCACGCTTTTGGAGTATTGTGGATTTATTGTGATACATATACACTATACTAATAATATTTCACAAAAAAACAAAAACCGATAATACATATGATTAGAGTGCTAGTCACACAAATACTTATTATGGATAATATCAAAAACAAAATTTTTCAAACTTAAAACAACACGCCTCCCCCGCAGCAGTGCCAAAATGATTGTGGTAAATTTACACTTGTTTAGGAAAACAAGGTAAAAGCGGTAAGTATTAAACAAATGATTTAGGAAAATCAAGTGCTTGTGACCCTTTTGAGAGTTCGTTCTCGAGGAGGATTAATGTGTGTGTTAAACTTGATGTTATTTGAGATTAATATTAAGAAAATAAAAGGGTAAAGAAAATGATGGCGATTACGACTAAAATTAAACTACGACGAATGGTAAAACGTAAAAACGTGACGGAATTTAAAAATTACTCTAAAAATTTCTAAAAAATAACAATAAATTCCTAAAAATGCAATTAGAGTTTAGATATAATCAAAAAATTTTCAAACCTTTTATTTAATTAATAATTTATTTTTTAATGCTAATTAAAACCCCAAATATCATTTTAATTAATAAAAATCCCAAAATAAGATTTTTCAATTTCTAAACATCCAAAATAACATAATTAAACTAAAAAGTATTTTTGCAAAATTTAAAACTAATTAAAACTATTTAAAATGATTAAAAACTAAAAATAATATTAAAAATACAAAATTTATAAAAAAATTTAAAAACTTGCAAACTATTTTTTTAAACTTAATAAAACAAGAATTGAAAGTGAAATGACCTAAATACCCCTATTGGGCCTCCAAGTGGGCCAAAAATGAAATCAGTCTAAGCTTAATGGACTTTTTAGCCCAATAAGCAAAAAGTCAACCAAATAAGCTAAAAAGCTTCAGTCTAGCTTAAAATCAGATTTTAAACAAAAAAATCTTGTTGGGAATCTAAGTTTGTTAGATTCCCTGATCATAGATTTAAACACAAATTAAGCTGTTAGATAGTCACTTGCCTGTGCCTAGGAGACAAGCAAGTATCGCAAGACTCACATAGATCCAAGTCTCTGTGAGCAACCCCAGAGGAGTCCATGTCAGAGACATTGTCAAGGAAGTCAAAGATTACTTGAAGACATACTCACTGGCTGTGATGGATAACAGCCAAGATGTATCAGGGACTCTGAGGGGTTGAGGGTTAACAGGGTTGGCAATACCCTGTTAACACTCAGCACACTTTGGACATGCCATTTTGTGTACTAGACAATGAAGAAAAAGGAAACTGTTTCAAGATCTGTTTCCTTAAAGCATTATGGCAGACTACCAAGAATAGAAGAGCATCTTGTGACATATGTCTAAAAAGTGAATGTCTTGTGTAGTCACCATCAACAAGTACTTAGGTCAACCTCGTATCACTATAAATAGGATGTGTATCCCAGCATTAACGTTCAACACTTTGAGAATATTCACACCATTAATGCTTAGAACTTATTGAATCAAACAGTTGTGTATGTATTCATAAGTTATGGTTTATAGTTGTTCAAAGTGTGCACAACACATTGTCATCAAACGGTGTTATCCATAACACTTGTAATTCTTTATTATACAATAATAAGATTACGTTTGAAAAGTAATAACTTGTGTTGATTAGTTAAGTTTAGTGTTTCTAGCATTGATTAGGGACATTCAATTGGTATCAGAGCGGTGTTTGATATTAAAACCTTCAAGAAACATCGTTCTCAGTTTTATAATCAATATCCACCATGCCAGAAACTTCTAACCCACCACAATCACCTTCTGGAAACAACAACAATGCATCACCATCTTCACCAAAACTCACCCCTCCACCTCCTAATGACGACGATCTACCCCAACTTCTTGACTCAAGAGGTGGATCACATGTCACCAGTGTACCAGTCTTTGATGAAGAAGATTTTGCTAGTTGGAAGAGTCAATTCCTTGTGTATCTCGATGGACATGAACCATTTCTTCTAGAAATTTTAGAAAATGGTCCTTATGTTCCCATGTCACTTACCTCCACTGAAGAAAAACCTCTTCCCAAACCTCTCAAACAATGGACTCCAGCTGATAAAAAATTGGCAAACCAAGACAAACGTCTCAAAAGCATCATCATATCCTGTCTTCCCAAACACATCATGAAGTCTGTCATTCAGTGTCCCACATCCAAGAAAATGTGGACAGACCTCATCATTGGCCATGAAGGACCCTCTGAAACCAAAGAAACCAAGATTCAGGCACTCAGACTTCAGTTCAATGCTTTCAAGTCAGTTGAAGGTGAAAAGGTTCAACAAACCTATACAAGCTGAAGATTCTTCTCAATGACCTAGCTATCAATGATGTCACCATTGGTCAAGCTGAGATTAATGCCACATTTGTCAACAGCCTTCCAAGAAAGTGGCTGAGTATGAATCAGACTCAGAGAGCCAATAACTTAATCAAGAATGACACCTTAGCTCAGCTTTATGGAAAGTATAATTATGAAGAAGGTCTGATTGATACTATATACAAGTCAGAGACTGAAAGATTTGTAGTTCAAGGAGCAACTTCCAAAGCCTTGTTCTCTGCACCACATCCTCATGACAGCGACTCTGGTGTTGAAGAAGACACCCGCAGCAGGCAGGAGTTCTTGACAGACCTTAATGCTGAGTTTCATGAAAGAGCCTTACTATCCAATCAAAGAAGATTCTTCAAAAGATCAGGGAGAATAGGATCAGCGAGTAAACAAACTGACAGATCAAAAGAAACTTGTTTTGCTTGTGGAAAGCTTGGACACTTCCAAAAAGACTGTCCTTCCACCAAGACATCCTCACCTTCATATCCATCATCTTCTACCAAACCTTACAAGTTCAAACCACAACATAACAACTCATCTCACCAATCCAACTCATTAGACAATGAGAAGAAGGATTACAAGAACAAGTACAAGGCACTTAAAGCTGAGTTAGAACAAATGAATTTGAAGCTTGAAGCTCTGTCTAAGAAGAAAGGAGGTGATCAAAAGACAGAGAAAGGGTTGGTAGCTGAAGCATATGATTAGAATGATGAGCCACTGACTTCAGATGAGGAAGATACTACTAGAGTCAGGGCTTTCATGGCTATAGCTTAGGATGAACCAGCTGTTGGGAAAGGTGATGCAAGATCAGGACAATGGGTTGACATCACAATGAAAAAGGTACACAGGCTTTTATATATGTCTGATAGTGATGAACGCAAACATGTCCTTGATTACACCATTGTTGATTTGCACTTTTTTGAGGAACAAAGAAAGAACCTACTTGATAAGTTTCACTCTATTAAAAATGAACTGTGGATTGCTAAATCTGAATGTGAAACTCTCAAACGGGTTAATTTAGAGAAAATATCCCTTAAAAATGAAATCAGTAGGTTAACCTTGAAAAATAGTGCCTTAAATGATCAAGTTTCTGAATTAAACAAGGTTATTGAAAAATGGATGTGTATTAGGTTCACTATAGATCAATTGCTTAATGATGAACTGCCTGCTGACATTAAAAAGGATGTATCTGCTAAGAAAAATAAGCTGAAAATTCTCACCAAACCCAAAGAGATTGTTTCTAAATCTATAGATACTATTCATATGTCAGATCCCATTTTGACTGATGACCCTGTCTCTGAAGATGTGGCTGAATTACCACCTTTACCCAAACTCTCTGGAGTTGAACCCAGCAGTTCATCAAGAGGAGCTAAGGGTGAACTTAAAACAGATGTTGAGAAACCAGCAGCTAAAATATTTTTTGTACCTGCTAAACAATCTGCTAAGCAAGTTGCATTTAAGCCTGTCTCAACAAAAGCTGTGAACAAAGTTAACTCCTCAACTGAAGAACGCCTGTTGTCACTAATGAAAGAAGTAGAACTCTTAAAACAACACATTAAGCCTTCCGCTGAATGCTCTACTTCTCGTGAACCTAAGTCTGTCCTAGGTGAACCCAAGGGGGAAAGGTTAGTCAAACCTTATTGCAATATCTATAAGAACTCTCATCACATGACCTTAGATCATGATAGAAAATGGCTGATAAGAGAGCTCAGACACCTTCTAGGGAAAGACAACAAGGGAACTACAGACCTTATCCTCCCTGTAAATTTTGTGGATTCACAGACCATCACTCAGATGAGTGTGGTGACTAACCATGTTGTGATATCTGTGGAAGTTTTACCCATGAGACAGTTAATTGTCCTTCCCATCGCCAAAACTTAGAAAGGAACTCAAGAATTGCTAATCATCAATTCAGGGAACCCACTGGAAAGTGGGTTCACCATAGGAACTAACTTGTTTCTATGTATCTGTGCAGAAACATCTTAAGGAATCGGTATGGTATCTAGACAGTGGCTGTTCTAGACACATGACAGGGATTCAACAATACCTGCGCAGATACTCGAAGGAGCCAGGTCCTAAAGTGGTGTTTGGAGATAATTCTTCAGGCAACACAGAGGGATACGGCTCAGTGAACTGCAATGGGATAACTTTTACGAGGGTTGCATATGTGAATGGTCTTAAGCACAATCTTATTAGCATCAGCCAATTGTGTGATGCTGACTACAAGGTTTTGTTTACTAAGACTCATGGAACCATATTCAACAAGAACAATGATGTTGTGCATATTGCACCTAGAAGGAGAGATGTTTATGTCATCAACATGGTTGTTTTCTCTGAAGACAGCTCAAATTGTTTTCTTGCTAAAGCCTCTGAAAGTGTCAATTGTTGTGGCACAAAATACTGTCTCATCTCAACTTCAAGAACATCAACAAGATAGCCACACAAAACCTGGTTGCTGGTCTACCTTCAGTGATGTTTTCTAAAGACAAGACTTGTTCTGCCTGTGTCAAGGGAAAGCATCACAGGTCTTCATTCAAGACCAGGCAATCATTTTCTATTGACAAGTTCTTACATCTCCTTCACATGGATTTGTTTGGGCCTGTCAAACCTGAGACCATTAATCACAACAAATACACCTTGGTCATAGTTGATGAATTTTCAAGGTATACATGGGTGTTCTTCCTCAGAAGGAAAAGTGATTCAGCTGATACCATCATGTCTTTCATCAGACAGGTTGAAAATATGAATGATGTTAGAGTCAAAGCTCTAAGAAGTGATAATGGTACTGAATTCAAGAATCATCAACTTGAATCTTTTTGTGATGAAAAGGGTATTTCACAAAACTTCTCTTCAGCTGACACCCTTAAACAAAATGTTGTGGCTGATAGAAGAAAAAGGACTTTGATTGAAGCAGCCAGAACTATGTTGAATGGTGCAGCCTTACCAAATCAATTTTGGGGATAAGCTGTTCACACTGCCTGCTACACACAAAATAGATCAATCATTGTCAAAAGACATGGTAAAACTTCCTATCAAGTTTTCAGAAACAGATCTCCAGATGTCAGCTATTTTCATGTCTTTGGATGCCCTATGTTCATTTATAACTACAGGGATAAACTTGGAAAATTTGATGAAAAAGATGATGATGGTTTCTTCTTGGGATACTCTCCAACAGCCAAAGCCTTCAGAGTATTCAACATCAGAAGACAAGAAGTAGAAGAAACCTTTCATGTCAGATTCAATGAAGATGATGATGTCATACATAGAACTGGAACAGAGGGTGATGAAATTGATTTTAATGAAAATGTGTCATTCCCAAGTGATGAATTCTCCGAACCTAGACCTGCCAGTCATCACCATCATCACTCCAACACTCTCACTCCTTATGTTCCTGCTTTTGACCCTCTGTCTACACACAACATTGAAGTTCCTAACTCTCAGGAACTTGATGAAGAAGAACCACAGCCTTCTTGTAGTCCTTCTTCCTCTACTGCTATTGATGACTCACCAATTCTTCAAATCCCTGAAGAATCTCCTGCTGATACTGAACTTGTACCCCTTGATGTGGCTGAAGTAGACTCAGACACTAAAGTAGTCTTTGAAGAAAGCACTCCTAGTCAGTAGGATGAAACTCAAATAGTACCATCTATTCCCACAAGTGTTCCTGTCCATGATTCCCCAGCTCCTCAAACCAAGTGGTTAAGAGATCAACACATTCTTCTTGTCAACATCATTGGGGAACCTAATGCAGGGGTTACTACTAGACAACAAATTCATGACTCAGAGTCTGCCTCAGCCAATGAATGTCTCTTTGCTGATCTTAAATTGAACCTAAGAGAGTAGCTGAGGCTCTTGTAGAAGATGGGTGGGTAGCTGCTATGCAGGAAGAAATCAATCAGTTCAAAAGGAACAAAGTATGGACACTAGCGCCAGCTCCACCTGGAAAGAATATCACAGGCACTAGATGGATCTATAGAAATAAGATGGATGAAATTGGAAACATCATCAGAAACAAGGCCAGGCTGGTGGCACAGGGGTATACTCAGACTAAAGGAATTGATTATGATGAAACATTTGCTCATGTAGCAAGACTTGAAGCCATCAAAATCTTCCTAGCTTATGCTGCTTATATGAACTTCACTGTGTATCAGATGGATGTTAAGAGTGCCTTCCTCAATGGAGATTTGGCTGAGGAAGTATATGTTGAACAACCTGAAGGATTTGGGAATAGCGAGTTTCCCAATTATGTGTACAGATTACACAAAGCCATGTATGGGCTGAAACAAGCTCCTAGAGCATGGTATGAAACTCTTTCTAATTTCTTAACTAAAAACAAATTTGTCAGGGGTTCTATTGATAAAACACTCTTTACCTTTAAGGATAAGAGTGATTCCATCATTGTGTAGATTTATGTGGACGATATCATCTTTGGGTCAACAAATTTAAATCTTAGTAAACGTTTTGCTAAATTAATGACCAAGAAATATGAGATGAGTATGATGGGTGAATTAACTTACTTTTTGGGTTATCAAATTAAACAATGTCCTAAGGGAATTTCAATTTGTCAAGAAAAGTATGTTAAAGATTTACTTAAAAATATGACTTAGCTGATTGTGCATCAGTGAAATGCCCCATGCTTCCACCCAACAACTTGGGTCCTGATGAGTCAGGGGTCTCTGTTAATGAGACTTTATACAGAGGCATGATTGGGTCACTCATGTATCTAACAGCTAGTCGTCCTGATATCCAATTCTCCACATGTCTCTGTGCAAGGTACCAAGCTAACCCAAAAGAATCCCATCTAGTGGCTGTTATGAAAATTTTCAGGTATCTCAAAGGAACACCCTCCCTAGGTCTATGGTATCCCAAGGAATCAGGCTTTAATCTCAAGGCCTATTCAGATTCAGACTATACAGGATGTTGTATTGACAGGAAAAGCACCTCAGTTAGCTGTCAAAACCTAGGAGGAAAATTGGTTGGATGGAGTGCTAAGAAGCAAAACTCTGTGGCCATGTCTTCAGCTGAAGCAGAATATGTCGCTGTTGCTAGCTGTTGTGCTCAGGTGCTCTGGATGAAAAGTCAATTGGCTGACTATGAAATCCTATATGACAAAGTGCCAATCTTTTGTGACAACACCAGTGCCATTGCCATCTCCAACAACCCTGTTCTTCAGTCACGTACCAAACACATTGATATCAGGTATCATTTTATCAGGGATCACATAATGAAGGGAGATATTGAGCTGCACTTTGTTCCCACAGAGCTGCAACTAGCTGATATTTTCACAAAGCCTTTGGCTGAACCTTCGTTCAACAGGCTAGTTGCTGACCTAGGGATGCTCAATATCTCAAAGCCTGTGGCTTGATAATAAATGTGTTCATTAAATGACTGATTCTATATTAAATGTTTTTCACATGAAACTAGGTAGTTACTTTCCAAGTAAATGCTAAAAAACATTCTCAATATTTAATCATTTATTTTCGAATAACGAGGAGACAAATAAGTTTTGAAAGGTAATGGGACCCAAATGAGCAGTCATTTTCCCACTTTGCATTAAATGCGGTTGAATAACTGTTTTCATATTTGAATATATATATTGTCTCACGTCTCTCCTCACCTACCACTATTCTCATTTCACAAATCTCTCTCTCTCTAAGCTTTCTCTCTCTAAACCCATCCTCCATTTTCGTTCTTCTTCGACCTTGAATCCATGGCATTCCCAGTTCCCAAGGCAGCAAATGTCAACTTTGAACTCAATGAAAGCATTCTTGCATCAAACAACTCCATTGGATGGATCAAGGCTCCAAACGAATCCTACTCAGATCTGGTTAACTTCATGCAAAATTGTGATGCAAGTGAAGCATTCACAAAATCCCCAACCACCTTCTACCAAGAATACCTTAGGGAATTCTGGTACTCTGCTGAAGACGTTGATGACACCATTACCTTTAGCCTCTCTTGCAACGAACACCCATTTGCCTTCTCACTCAAAGATTTCTCTAGTGTGGCTGGGTTTAAACATGGTGATGAAGGCCTAAAGGTGGTTGACAAAAAGGCTGTTAAGGACTCCCTGGCCACATTTAAACCCTTTCATGATGTGAACCATGCTCTTACACCCGCTGAGGTCCTCTCTAACTCTCCTCTGAAGATCAAGTATTTTACCCCCATGTGGCGTGTCCTCTTCACCCACATTGTTAAATCCCTGGGAGGAATGCAGGGATCCCAAGATCAAATGTCCTTCAACCACCAATCTATTGCATATGGGTTGATCTGGGGAGCTGATGTTGATGTAGGAAGTATTCTCTTCTCCAATCTAGTTGAACAGCTGAAAGGAAGGAACCAAGTCAGGGAAAAGAACATTTGCTACGTTCGCTTTCTATCGCTGATCTTCGAAAGCCTGTTGGGTGACAGCTATCATAACTCTGCACTCACTTCTCAAAAGCCCTATCGCATCACAGGTGCCATCTACAAGGAAATTGGAGGTGAAGATGTCCCTGTCACCTCCCACATGATGAACATTGCTAACAAACAACCCTCAGCTGAGAAGTCCTTGCTCCCTTCATTAGAGAAGGTGATTACCTCTGGTGTGTCTGGCAAGTCTAAGTCTTTGACCTCTGGGCAGCATACCACGACGTCCAAGGCTTCAACTGGCCAACAACCTAAGAAGAAGAAAAACCCATCTTCTTCCCACACCAAATATGTTGCTAAGGCCAGGGGAAAGAAGACTGTGAACCTCGACACCTCCTCTGTTCCAGAGACTCATGTGGAATCAGAGACTTCAGCTGACCAACAACAAGGGTCTAGCGTCTCGATGTCAGCCGAGACAACAGGAAACCAGTCGAATTCTGCTGATATCGCACATGTAATCAGTGTAAATTTTTAGAGGTCCACAAGTAGCCACTCTTAAATGCCTGTAGGTGAGAGTGGTGAAGTTAGGGTAATCCTCGAACCATAGAAGTCTGTCTATGCACTTAGAACTCTTTAAGACTTATGTACACCCTGTCTATGCACCAGCGAATGATTCATTTGTGTTTATAAAGCACCCCGATGACCCTGCACCCTCTAGACAGTATTCAGGCAAACAACAACCTGAATACATATATGTATTGACCTTGACCAGCTGTACCTCACACAACCTCTTGGTTCCCTCAGAAAAAGAATCCCAAAAGTTTTACTTTTAGGGGAGCTGAATAATCATCCTCAGCTCTTCTAGGGACAGCGTACTAAGATGATCTTAACCCATATCTTTTTCACCATTAAAAGAATCCTAAAGGATTTATCCTTTTCATTATTAAAAGAGTCCCAAAGGTTTCTTAACCTTTTGGGGGGGCTGAATAATCACCCTCAGCCTTCCTAGGGGCAGTGAATGACGATCCTTAACAACATATGTTTCACAATCAAAAGAGTCCCAAAGGTTTTAACCTTTTGGGGGGCTTAATAATCACACTCAGCTTTCCTAGGGGCAGCGAATGGCGATCATTAACCATATAATTTTCACCCTTAAAAGAATCCCAAGGATTTATCCTTTGGAGTGGCTGAGTAATCACCCTCAGCCTCTTCGGGACAGCGAAATGGCGACCATTCCCCTTACTTATTTCCCTGTTACTAATAAAAACAACTTGAAGGCTGAAATTGTACAGCCAAACATAGAATCCTTGGAGCAACAAGATAAAGAGGCTGATACAATCATTCAGGATCAACCAAATGGCGAAGAGCCCCTGCTTGATATTGAAGAAGAAGTGTTGTCATTAGTTGATGATGTCTCTGATCTTGAATCGATGCCTAAGGATGAAATCCCTGTGGGGATGTTTGAGTAGGAGGATGAAGAAGAAGAAGATGATCAACAATCTGTCTCTCCTCCCAAGGAAATAGATGTGTCCACTCCAGATGATAATAATACTCCTCCACCCAAGGAAGCTGTTGTCATTCAGGATCAACCAAATGGCGAAGAGCCCCTGCTTGGTATTGAAGAAGAAGTGTTGTCATTAGTTGATGATGTCTCTGATCTTGAATCGATGCCTGAGGATGAAATCCCTGTGGGGATGTTTGAGTAGGAGGATGAAGAAGAAGAAGATGATCAACAATCTGTCTCTCCTCCCAAGGAAATAGATGTGTCCACTCCAGCTAATAATAATACTCCTCCTCCCAAGGAAGCTGTTGTCATTCCCACCTCTGCTACCTCCACCACAACAATCTTCAAAAGACCTGCTTATGATCCAACTGCTGAATTCCTTATGATTGATCATCTTGCCCAAACCAACTTTGATCTTTTGCCAAGGGGGGATGATTATGCTCAACAAAGCCTGAACATTCATAATCTTCAGCCTGTTCATCATCAATCAGATATTGAACGCCTCTCAAGAAAGCTGGATGTTATCAAGTCTGAGATGCATAATTTCACTGTCACATTTCCAGGGATCATCAAAAAGGCAGTCGCGGATGCAGTCACTGAACCCATCAAGGATGGTGCAAGAAAAGGTGTATCACAAGGACTTAGTCATTTGTCCACAAGAATCAAGGATGTCATTGACACAGAGGTCCCTGCTCTCTTTCATGAACATGATTTAACAATGCACAGAGAGTTTGAAGCTGTTAGAAGTAGGCAATATCGTCATACAAACTTCATCATTAATCGTGTTCAGGGCAACACAAATGGAAACTGCAACCTTCTGTTGAAGATTGCCAGAGCTTCAAGGACAAGGCAACGTGCTATGGCTGCCTCTGTTGAACAGATTGTAAGGCACTTTCAAACACGTTCATCCAAACGTCTGAAGAGACAGGCTGAACGTGAGGGGGAGAAGGAAAAGGTACTTAACCTTGAATCTGCCAAACAGGGCTCAACATCCGCTGACAACACCATTTCTTCACCTGTCCCCCTCCAAGTCATCACACTTGTTATCATACATGATGATGAGGATAACACTAAGGGGGAGCAACAGAATAATGATGGAGTTGATTCATCAAAGTCCCTGACTTTGGTTTACACCAGCGAGTCTAGGGATGATGGTGAACCAGCTGCCAAGAAGCTAAAGTTCACTGTTAGCTCCCTACCAAAAGCAATACAAACTCAAGCTCAGTCAGCGTTTATAAAAAGAGCTGAGGAGTTGAAAAATATGAGTATCGAATCCTCTGTCTCGAAGAAAGGAAAGGAGATAGTTTTGGTTGACACAGACACCAAACTAAAGAAGATAGATGCGATACTAGAGACAGGTGGATCCACCACAGACCTTTCCCAATTTTCAACCTTCACACCTTCCAATGAGAATCCCTTAACACTTGAAGAAATAGAGAAACAGGCTGAGGAATTCAAGAGATTAAATGAAAATAAGAAAGCGAATGAACTAAATGAGGCAACTCTGAGGAAGATGACTCCACCTGAAAGGGAGAAGCAGAGACAAAGGTTGAGGGAAATGGAAGCTAAACGCACAGAGGCACTAAGAAAAGTAAAAGCTGATTATGATGCTTGCGTTAACAACAAAACTCTAAAGGCCCAAAAGCTGAAAGTGAGCTTATCATAGCTTAATAAGCACTCAACTTATTTTTAATGGGCTTTTTGGCCCATTAAGCCATAAGCTAATGCCATAAGCTGAAATTTCACACACATCCTTCTCTTGTGCTTATAAAGCTGTTTGTATAAAGAATTTTTGAATAAGCTCATTAAATAAGCCTGAAATAAGGAAAAGCTCTCTACACAAAACGACAAACTAGTCGTTTTCGAGTTCTAGGCTGATTCAAAAGCTGATTCAAGTTGAAAATTGTTTGAAATGACTTAAATAAGCTAAATAATCAAAAAGATTTTCAAAAAGCACACCAAATAAGTTGGAACAAGGAATAAGCACTTTGGACAAAAAGACAAAAGAGTAGTTTTCTAGTAAAACCCTAAATTCAAAAGCTACAAACTCCAATACTAACTAATTAGATGAAAATAGTAAGATTGACTAAAAAATTAAAGTTGTTGCTCAATAGGATAAGCTGGAATAGCTTATTAATAAGCTGGTGACTGTTTATAACTACCAGTGGGTATGATGCGTCCGTCGTGTGATGTATTTGTAGAACAGGTTTTAAATTTATAACACGAATTACCGGATTGACTAAAAACGCATGGCCAAGTATAACCCTTTCGTTTGTGTATAAATTTTATGGGGAAATACAGAGATCGTTCACGTGGATTTGGAAACCTTATGATCATTCAAAAATAAAACTATAATCGTTGATTGTAGCAATTGTTGACAAACAAGTAACAAGTAAAATGATGAGATTAATAATAGGATTAAAGGCAACATTGGGTAAAGACTAGTTTGAGCATCCATAGTGGTATGATTGAGATGACACATTTAACAAGTATGATTATGACAATTAGATGGATAATCCAATCTATTGTTTTCAAAAGCTTTAATCTTCGTCAAGACCTTGGTTAAAGAAAACAAGCATTAGAATCAATCACTCAATTCAAGACTTAATACAATTTCAACACATTTGATTCACGGTCGTTTCACGAATTTGCTAACGCTTATAATATGTTTCTTGATAATCAAAACTTCATAAGAAATGATCAATACAAAAGATAGCCAATCATAGACAAACCGGCTATGACTTGTTGATAGAAAATTACCCTTTCGACCTATGAAATCTTTATCAACAAATTAAGTTTTGATAACAATTGTCACATGAAACATAAGTACCAATAGTTCATAGGAAAGCTTGTCATTGAAATAAACATAAATCACAATCACAACCACTACTTCATACCATAAACATCATCCTACCAAGTGTAGAATGAGACAAAGCTACTCATAACAAATGATGAAATAAACTCTGAAATAATAGTCTTACAAGTCATAATCAAGAGTCTTACAAAGTGTAAATATGTTGCTAATGATTAGGGTTATGATCCCTAAGAGTTTCGTGATGTTAACTTTGCTTTTCGGACTCCAAAAGTGACTTTTCTTGCACCACCTTGCTCAAATCCGGGAATGGAGGTTTGGACAAGGTTGAGAGAGTTACTTGATGGTTATGGAAGAGTAATTAAAGTACTAATGAGTTGTTGTGAAAGGCATAACCCCTAGGGTCTTATTTATAGGCAAAGTTGATGGCATGGAGTGAATGCATGGCTTGGAGCCAAAGACAAATACTTGGAGCCAAAGCAAGTCTAAGAACTTCTTGTATGATCTTGCATGTATGTAGACACAATTTCTGCCTACACAAATGTTTGTGGCATCTTCATCATGTTGGTGTCTTCTTTGATGATTTATGCAAGTGTCAGCTTGATGGTGCTTGTGGCATCTTCATGTTGAATGACTTGTATGCTTCTTATAAATAGTTGTTCTTCCACCCGAACTTGATCTTCAAAGGCTTGTAACTTGTACACGGGTCTTGAACTTGACTAGGATTCTTCGTACTCGTACTAATCTTCAAATTTGCCTTTTTTACACTTCATTCCTGCAATTGGCTACACATAGACTTACAAACACAATTGGGCACAAATATGCACAAAAGTATCATAGATATAACCAATATACATGCACAAAAGTACAGATAACGCTCCCAAAAACATGTTGGATTTGGGCGTTATCAGATCCCCTCACACTTAAGTTTGCTTGCCCTCAAGCAAGAAGAAAAGAAAATTAAAAGCAAAGGTACATGTATTTTAAAAATTCGATGCAAGTCTACCAAGTACTAGTACAAGATAAAACTCATCGAATTAAGTTTTTAAGGTTGAAAAATTGAGATATAAAGTCAATACCAATAAAAATCTAGAAAGTCTTTTATTTCTAACTATACTAATAACATATGAACTGAAGCAACATGTATCACGACTTAGAACATTGGCTAATCGATACATTTTATTTCTTCTTCTTCCTTCAACTTCATAACATTATAGCTCATTTGCTATTTATTTGTCTTTTTGACTTTTTTCTTTCTTTTTCTCTTTTTTTTCTTTTATATATTTTTTTCTTGGCTAAAACTCCTAGCCATGGATCAACATACTTACAAAGTTCATGTTGTATTGACAAACATGGAACTTGCAACTTTCTCCTATTTTTGGATTTTTCTTCTACTATTATATGAGATTTTGACTTGGGTAAGTTTGGCACAAAAATATATCTCAAATTTTCAAAAATTACCGATTGGATAATTTCTTAATTATTTATATACATTTGCTTGAAACTTTTTATTTACGAGGGCAAAACAGAACAAAATTTTAAAATAGCCCAAAAATATGGCAATTAAGCATCTTTTTTTCTCGATTTCCCTACATACCCCTCACACTTAAGTTTAGCATTGTCCTCAATGTGATGAAACTGAACAAAAGTATAGGGAATGAGAGAAAAACCAGAATCACGGGCGTACCGTGCATCATACAAGAGTCTTGTCTTCGCCTTCAACTTGCGGTACCTAAAAAAAGATAAAACACACAAAAATACGAAAACACTATATTTTTGTTTTTTATAGGTTTTTATAAAAGCGACACATGCTACACCCCCTCACACTTAAGGAAAACATTGTTTAAGCTTTGGGCTTGGCATCGTCTTCAAGATTCCTCCATTCTTGTCATACAATTCAACAAAACCGGATGGGTATCCATGTTTTACTATAAAAGTACCGTACCACTTTTGTTTAAGATTTGGAGCTTTGAATTTATATTGCATATTAAACAAGAGAACTTTGTTTCCCTTCTTGAATTCTTTTCGGATTCGAATTTTCTTGTCATGATAAGCTTTGGTACGTGCTAACTATAATTTGGAATTCTCATAAGCTTGGATTCTTAATTCATCGAGTTCGTGAAATTGCAAGAGTCGGGTTTCTCCAGCGATTTTGAGATCGGGATTACAGCTTCTCAATGCCCAATAAGCACGGTGCTCGATTTCGAAAGGAAAGTGACACGTTTTACCGTACAATAAACGATAAGGTGTTGTGCTAATTGGTGTCTTATAAGCTGTTCGGAATGCCCACAGAGCGTCGTCAAGTTTCTTGACCAAATGGAAGGATTGTCCTTAACCATTTTTTCGAGTATTCGTTTTAAGGCTTTGTTGGTATTCTCAACTTGTCCACTCGTTTGTGGATGATATGCGGTGGCAAAGCGATGGGTGACTCAATAATGCTTTAAGATTTTATCAATTTGTTTGTTACAAAAATGGGAACCTCGATCGCTACTTAAAGCTTTCGACATTCCATAACGAGAGAAAAGCTTTTTTAGAAAACTGATTACGGCCCGTGAATCGTTCGTGGGTAAAGCTTCAGCTTTGGCCCATGGACACGTAATCAATAGCGACTAAGATATATTCAAACTTATGGGATTTGGGAAAGGGTCCCATGAAATCAATTCCCCAAACGTCAAATATTTCACTAACTTGGATGCTGTTCTGAGGCATCTCATCTCTTCGTGAGAGGCTACCAGTACGTTGGCAAGCATCCCAATTTTCGACTATAGTATAGGCCTCTTTAAAAATTGTTGGAAACTAGAAACCAGCATCAAACACTTTTTTCGCGATGGTGGAAGGACCATAATGTCCCCCAGTAGGGCCATGATGACATTCATCAAGGATATTTCTTGTTTCAGCACCATAAACACATCTCCTAATCATGCCATTGTGGCATACCTTGAAAAGATAGGGATCTTCCCATAAGTAGTGTTTTAGGTCGGAAAAGAATTTACATCGTTTAGGTTAAACCTTTTCTTAGAACACTTCCAACGAGGTAATTTGCAAAATCGGCAAACCACGAAGATTCGTCCGTAGAGATTTCATATGATTTTCATCGGGAAAATAGTCATCGATATCTTCGTCCCTTAACTCTTCTATGTTCGGATTTTCAAGTCGTGATAAATGATCGGCTGCGACATTTTCAGCTCCTTTCTTGTTTTGAATTTCGATGTCAAATTCTTGGAGGAGTAAAATCCATCTAATAAGACGTGGCTTAGCATCTTGTTTAGAGAATAGATATTTCAACGCGGAGTGATCGGTGAATACAATCGTTTTCGACAACACGAGATAGGATCGAAATTTGTCAAAAGCAAAAACTAAGGCAAGTAGTTCTTTCTCGGTGATTGTGTAGTTGAGTTGCGCACTATTTACAGTTTTGCTCGCAATGTGTATAGGAAGGAAATGTTTTCCTTCGCGTTGTCCTAATACGACTCCTACAGCGAAATCGCTTGTGTCACACATAAGTTCAAACGGTCGCGACCAATCCGGTGAAACCATGATCGGTGCATTCGTTAACTTGTCTTTAAGCTTTTTAAATGCCTTTATGCATTCTTCGTTGAAATCAAAGACTATGTCTTTTTCAAGGAGTTTGGTCATCGGTCTAGCGATTTTGGAAAAGTCTTTTATGAATCGGCGGTAGAATCCCGCATGACCTAGAAAACTTCTAACGGGTTTAACGTTAGTGGGTGGTGGTAATTTGGACATCACTTCGATCTTGGCCTTGTCTACTTCCAATCCGGCTCCGGAGACTTTGTGTCCAAGCACAATTCCTTCAGTCACCATAAAGTGACATTTCTCCCAATTGAGCACGAGATGAGCTTGTTTGAATCGGATGAGCATGTGCTCTAGAGTAAAAAGGCAAGACTCGAATGAGTTTCCGAAGACTGAGAAATCATCCATGTAAACTTCCATGGATACTTCGATCATGTCTTGAAAGATCGCGATCATACACCTTTAAAAAGTCGTAGGTGCATTGCAAAGACCAAAAGGCATACACCTATAAGAAAATGTTCCAAAAGGACACGTGAAAGTGGTCTTGTCTTGATCGGATGGTTCGATAGGTATTTGGAAATATCCGGAAAATCCATCGAGAAAACAAAAGAACTTTTCCCCGCTAGTCTTTCCAACACTTGATCCATGAATGGTAGAGGAAAATGATCTTTTCGTGTAGCATCGTTTAATTTGCGGTAATCAATACACACACGCTAACCGATAACGGTTCTTGTAGGAACAAGTTCGTTATGTTCGTTGGTCACAACAGTCATTCCTCCTTTCTTAGGAACGCAGTGAATAGGACTAACCCAAGGACTATCTTCTATGGTAAAGATGATTCTTGCCTCAAGGAGTTTGATCACTTCGGATTTTACAATCTCCTTCATGTTTGGGTTAAGTCGACGTTGCCTCTCAATAACGGGCTTGTCATCATCTTCAAGATTGATCTTGTGTTTGCAAAATTGCGAATCAATTCCCGGTATATCAGATGTTTTCCATACAAACGATTCTTTGTGGTTTTTGAGCATAGAAACAAGACGTTTCTTTTGATCTTCCTCGAGTGAGGCTGAGATAATCACCGGAAGGAGTGAATCCTTCTTTAGATAAGCGTACACGAGATGTCTGGGAAGAAGTTTTAATTCAAGATCCGTCGGTGGATTATGAATAGATTTGTGAACTACAAAGTTCGACTTCGAAGGTAAAACTTCGAAGGGTTTGTTTTCCTCTTCTTATAGAGTTACTTCAGAATCAACGGCCATGAATACTTCGAATTCACGATCATGATCAGTATCTCTAATCTTTTCCAAAGTTGTTTGGAAGGGTGCGTTGTCATCAAGCAATGCATCCAACTCTTCTTCCGTTACTTCGTCGATAACATCTAAGCGGAAGCATGTGTCATCATTAGAGTAAGAGTGTTGCATAGATTTATCGACTAAGAATGTGACTCAATCGTCACCAACTCCAAGGTTGAGTTCTTTATTCTTCACACGAATGATAGCATCGGCGGTATGCAAGAATGGTCGTCCTAAAATGAGAGGGACGTGATGGTCTTCCTCCATTTCAAGGATTACGAAGTCGGCGGGAAATATGAATTTGCCAACTTGAACAAGCATGTTTTTGGTTATCCCAATGGGATATTGGTAAGTGTGGTTAGCCAAATGTATACTCATACTTGTAGGTTTCAAAGTATTGTTTGAAAGATTCTTGTATAATGAGTATGGCATAAGATTGATACTCGCGCCTAGATCGGCCAAGGCGTGACATTCAACATTGTTGGCTAGGTACATGGTATGAGAAAGCTTCCTGGATCTCTGAGCTTTGGTGGAAGTTTGCTTTGCAAGGCTGTAGAACATTCTTCATTTAGAAACGTATCAGAGATTTGCTCCGTCTTACTATGGTTGCTCACAAGATCTTTGAGGAATTTCCCGTAGTGGGGCATGGCGGTTAAGATATCAACAAGGGGAACATTGATCTTAACTTCTTTGATCATCTTAAGGAATTTGGCATTACGATCCTCCATCTTTTCTTTTCATAGGCGTTGAGGATATGGAATTTTTGGTGTATACGCCTTTGGTGTTGGTGTTGGAATGGGTGTTGTTTGTTTTGGTTTGGAAGGAGGAACGGTTTCTTCCTTCTCGGGCTCATCGGCTTCATCTTCACTTTCATCGGCGAAAGTGGGAGCATTGGTGTTTTTTGGCGGATCATAACTCAACCCACTCCTTGTGAATACGGCATTCACATGTTCATTACGGGAGGAGGGTGGGCGGTATGGTTTATACGTAGATTGTTTTGGGTTTGTTTGAGTGTTGCTTGGCAACGAACCACTTGGTCGATTGGCTAACTAGTCATTCATTCGACCGATCTTGGTTTCGAGATCACTAATAGTGGCAGTGTGGTGTCTTTCTCCTCTTTCAACGTTGTCTTTGAGATCGAAGAATTGGTTCTTAATAAACGTGTTTGTTGATTTTTGAGATTCTATGAAAGCTAACAACGTTTTCTCTAAGTTCGATCCTTCGGGTTTCTTCTCGTTTGATGGAACAGAATTATCGTTCTCAAGAGGTTGTGAGTAACAATTTTCATTTTTGGGGTACTCAAGCCAAGTGTCGGGGTTTCTACCGTAGTAGTTACCTCGATAACCACCTCCTCTGTATCCTTGGGCATAGTTTGCTTCTTTTGGTGGTTCTCTTATTGGTGTGTCATCACACTCCGTAGATGGGTGTGGTCCTCCACAAATAGTACATTCGCCTCGCATCTCTTTCATTTCGTCTTTGATTATTTTGAATTGCGAGTCGAATTTAGATGTGAGAGCGTCCATCTTTTCCATGAGTTTAGAATTTTCGCTACTTTCAACGAAAGCAATGGTTTTCTTGAAAGGCTTGGAACGGTTATCTTTGGACCAATCGAGTTTTAAGAGAACTCGGTCCTCGAGCAATTGATATGCTTCGTTGGGAGTCTTATAGAGTAAGAGTCCAACGGCGTCAAGGATTGCTTGCGTTGCTTCATTGAGACCATGATAAAAGATGTGGATGATGGTTCCTTTTAATAAACCATGTCCATGACAACTACGAAGTAGGTCTTTCATTCGGTTCCACGCATCAATGAGTGTTTCTTGTGGAATTTGGGCGAAACCTGGGATTTCTCCCATGATTCTTTTGTGCATGGCGGGTGGAAAGAAACGGCTAACAAAAGCGGTTCTCATTTGTTCCCATGTTTCAATGGTACCGGGCGTCAATTCATTATACCAAACTCTTGCATCTCCGAATAGAGATTATGGGAAGAGTTTGAGTTTTATAGCATCTCCATCGACGTCTGGTCCATATCGGAACATGCCACATATTTCTATAAATTCGGATATGTGCTTATGCGGATCGGCCCACGTACGGCCGTCAAATTGGCAGTCTTTGATCACTGAAAGGTGATGACCTTTCACGATGAAGTTTTCTCCAAGCTCAACTTGAACAATAGCAGCCTCGGGGGTAGGTGCTACTACTCGGTTGGATGCCCAGATAGATTGATTGTCGGCCATAGGGAATGGTAGATCGTTAAATGGGTTATAGACGACAAATGCGTCTAAGAGATTATCAAATGGTGGGTTTTTGGTTTTTGGAATTCGGTTTTCAAGAGAAACAAAGGGTTGTTTCTTGCGGTTTTTCTTTCGAGATTGATGAATATAACGTTCGGGATCGGTGTATGGACTAAGTAATTCTTGACCGGAAGAACGTGTGTTCATTCAAGTCTTGAAGAACTTTTGAAAAGGACTACAAGTAACAAAAATAAAAACAAACAAAATATAACTAATAGTAAAATAAGTAAATAGGATATTAAATAAACCAAACAAAATAAAAACATAAATTTTTTTTAGAGAAGCCGGTCGGCAACTATTGGTGCCGGTCGGCAAGTTGCGGACTGTTTGAGAGATGCCGGTCGGCAACTACCTGTGTCGGTCGGCAAGTTGCGGACTGCCATGGAGAAGCCGGCGGCAAATGGAGATGCCGGTCAGCAAAGATGATTTTGTTGAAAAAAATGATCTTTTTTTACTTTCTGATTTTTGGGCTTTTTGGCAACAAGAACGCTACAATGGGTTTGATTATATGATGATTTTGGAACTAAAAACACAATCAAATCCCCAGCAGCGGCGCCAAAAACTAGATGCGTCCGTCGTGTGATGGAGTTGTAGAACAAGTTTTAAATTTATAACACGAATTGCCGGATTGACTAAAAATGCACGGGCATGTATAACCCTTTCGTTTGTGTATATCTTTTATGGGGTAATACCGAGATCGTTCACGGGCATTTGGAAAACCTATGATCATTCAAAAATAAAACTATAATCGTTGATTGTAGGAATTGTTGACAAACAAGTAACAAGTAAAATGATGAGATTAATAAGAGGATTAAAGGCAACACTTAGTATAGACTAGTTTGAGCATCCGTAGTGGTATGATTGAGATGACATGTTTAACAAGTATGATTATGATAATTAGATGGATAATCCAATCTATTGTTTTCAAAAGATTTAACCTTTGTCAAGAACTTGGTTAAAGAAAACAAGCGTTAGACTCAATCACTCAATTCAAGACTTAATTCAATTTCAACGCGTTCGATTCACGGTCGTTTCACGAATTTGCTAACACTTATAATTATGTTTCTTGATAATCAAAACTTCTTAAGAGATGATCAATACAAAAGATAGCCAATCATAGACAAACCGGCTATGACTTGTTTATAGAAAATAACCCTTTCGACCTATGAAATCTTTATCAACAAATTAAGTTTTGATAACAATTGTCACATGAAACATAAGTACCAATGGTTCATAGGAAATCTTGACATTAAAATAAACCTAAATCACAATCACAACCACTACTTCATACCATAAGCATCATCCTACCAAGTGTAGAATGAGACTTAGCTACTCATAACAAATGATGAAATAAACTCTGAAATAATAGTCTTACAAGTCATAATCAAGAGTCTTACAAAGTTAAAATATGTTGCTAATGATTAGGGTGATGATCCCTAAGAGTTTCGTGATGTCAACTTTGCTTTTCGGACTCCAAAAGTGACTTTTCTTGCACCACCTTACTCAAATCCGGGAATGGAGGTTTGGACAAGGTTGAGAGAGTTATTTGGTGGTTATGAAAGATTAATTAAAGTACTAATGAGTTGTTGTGAAAGGCATGACCCCTAGGGTCGTGTTTATAGGCAAAGTTAATGGTATGGAGTGAATGCATAGCTTGGAGCCAAAGACAAATACTTGGAGCCAAAGCAAGTCTAGAAACTTCTTTATAATCTTGCATGTATGTAGACACAATTT
This sequence comes from Glebionis coronaria, assembly GCA_025667525.1. Lineage (NCBI taxonomy): Eukaryota > Viridiplantae > Streptophyta > Magnoliopsida > Asterales > Asteraceae > Glebionis > Glebionis coronaria. The sequence continues at coordinate 382,205,663 of CM046876.1, forward strand.
CTTCCTACACAAATGTTGGTGGCATCTTCATCATGTTGGTGGCTTGTTTGATGATTTATGCAAGTGCCAACTTGATGGTGCTGGTGGCATCTACATGCTGAATGACTTGTATGCTTCTTGGAAATAGTTTTTCTTGCACCCGAACTTGATCTTCAAAAGCTTGTAACTTGTACATGGGTCTTAAACCCTGACTAGGATTCTTCGTACTCGTATAATCTTCATATTTGCGTTGTTTTACACTTCATTCATGCAATTGGCACAAATATGCACAAAAGTATCATAGATATAACCAATATACATGCACAAAAGTATGGATAACGCTCCCAAAAACATGTTGGATTTAGGCGTTATCTGGGTAGCAGCAGTGGGAAAGGAGTTCCCACTGCTTGAAACAGTAATTTTGAAAAGAGCTTGTTTTAGTGGATTCCTTGCGAAATAAAGGCACCCCACAAGTCAGTGTACTTGTGGGAGTCACAAATAGCACAAAAACAGCAACTCAAAAAGCACCAAGTGATATAGACTAGTCAAATAAGGCGCAGATAAGTAGAAATGGGGTCTGGTGTAATCTAGCTGATGCAATTGGTCAATAGGTGAGATTCAACAGCCAAGTACTAGAAACCTACTCAACCAAAACACAAGACTAGGACAAGCAATCCTAGATTATCATCAACTTAAACTGGTGACCAGTTTTCAACTCATAAAAACCTAAGACTAACTGTTTTTAGTCTATGATTTAGTTTAGGCCATTTAAGTCACAAAATGTGCAAGAAAATAACTTAACTACAATATATTAGTTGAAACAAACACACTTGAACCCTTAATACCTACCCAGTTATCACTAGCATGCAATACTAAACACCCTTTTTTAAAATTGAAATCCAATTTAAACAAGGCAAAACGTTTAATAAGCCAACAACAACCTAAACAATCATCACTCTAATACCGAAATGAACTAAGAACAAGATTAAAAACAACCAAAACACATTCATACATCAAACAACATATAGATTCATGTAACAAACAGTTTCAAGAAAAATAAAGAGGAAAAGGAAGAAAAGGGTTTCACCTCCCCCCAATGACTTCCTATTGGAGGCAGCAATGCTCCCCTGAGCTTGACCAACAGCTAGGTCAAGCCAGGGGTACTTGGTGAGAATGAAAATGGGATGGGGTTTGGTGATAAGGCTACGACAGCCCTGAACCCTTAATGAAATGATATGAGATCTTGGTTTCCTGCATAATCACCACAAGTAAAATCCAAACAGAAAAGCTCAAAACCAAGAGCTTGTTAAGGAGCTTTTGGTTTAAAGCTTTTGAGTAGTAAGTGTTAAAAACAAAACAGTAGAACAAACAGGAAAGTTAATGCCTCACAACCTTTTTTACCCAAGTTCTATATCCATTGATACTTGATATCTGTTTAATATCAGCTATCTATGGTCATATATGAACCCAAATAAGCAGCTTATGTGGCTTATAAACTTCATTCCATAACTGAAAAATAGCCTCAAACTTAAAACAAAATTGTAAAGAAAACGTTTGTAGAAACTTAAAACTTGATTTTGAAAACTGGTTCAAAGTAAACTAAACATTAGAAGTAAATGGGAACTTGTTCTTTCTCGTCAACAACATTCACCAACATTTTCATTTATGAGGAAAAGGGGGTTTACAATGCTTGACCAAAGAGAAAAAAAACAAGATCAAGAACATAAACTGCTAACTATGACCCTATATATAGGAGGGTGTACAAGGTTCCTAACTTGAAAAACATCGAACCCTAGTTGTTGTAATCCAAAAATTTCCCTTGTGGTCTTGATTTTTGAATTTGGTAAACTTTGATCCCATGTTAAGAATCTGGCTATCATGTGATGATGAGCTGTTGTAAAATCATCTCAAGCGTTCAAATAAGAGTAGTTATCAAGGAAATCGTCTTGGTTCGTTGATTTACTGTACCATATTTGTCTTCTTCTTCTTTTTGTAGCAGGGGAGGTTCATATGGGTCCCATGGATGAGTTGGAGTCTTGTTTGAGAGTGTGGGAATCATGTCGACACTATGAATCATGTATCTAGAGCATCAGGCCTATACTCATATGTTGGGCCCAAGTGGGTTAAGCCCATGAGTAAGTCCATTAGTGTTTAGCCAAACTAGTTGGGTTAATAGTCCAATAAGGATACTTTGGCCCGTTAATGTCCATAATTTATAAAGCTCGGGTTTTATCGGGTTTCACTTGTCAAATGTACTTACATATCAATAGATGAGTTATAAAAATTTTACATTTAAACGGGTCCGACCGTCTAAGTTTTATTTGGCGAAAACGTTAATTTTTCGGTTTTAGCCGAAAAGACGTAAAACTTATATATATAGTTTTATAACTTAGAAAACATATCAATTTGAAATTTTATAAAATGTTATACTTATTTATCAAAGTATATAACTTATTTTATAATTATTATCATAAGTTAGTAGGTTTTTCATATGTATTTTATAATAGTGTTACTTGAGTGCTTATTTTATATTATATACTTTTATTTCCAAATCTGATTATAAAAATCACTTTCACCATTTTTGCCATATCTTGAGTTCTACAAGGAGATAGAAGCTCAAATTTGGGCAGCACAAACTACACAATATGTGCTACAAATAACTCCGCTTTAGCTACTACTCAATAATCCTCTAAGTATACCTAATAATTCGTCCAAAACAGACTATACAGATTTGCACATTAATAGTATTTTGATCATATCTTGCTCATTTTATTGATTCCATTGAGTGGCCAACTCTCCACATATGTAAAAATCATATACCTTAGTATATATTCAATAATCCAAGTCATTTTATCAGGTTATTATATGGTTACTTACTGTTTTATACAGCCTCAAATTTTAGTCAAGATTTTTAACATCTTTACATGTAGATTTTAGTCTTTTTAACCAAATCTATCAACACAAGATCCCCACATAATACTTTGATCATCATTCATCATCATATACATATACATATAAGAAGAAAATACATGATTACTTTTACAAAATAAATAGATGATAGGAAGAAACAATCTCTATACCACCAAAGTGATGAAAAGATTGAGATTTTGGATGAACAAGGCTTGGTTCTTGTCACCAAATTTCTAATCTTTTAAGACAACTTCTTGGGTCCCTCAAATGGATGAACACCTCCATGAAATCAGACCTTTAACTCCATGTAAACTCCTTTTTAGATGTTAGAATCACCTCAAATCAACAAGTCTTCAATGTGTCTTCATCTTGTGCAAATTTAACACAAGATTCATGGTTAAATTTTGATCAAATGGGTGGTATATGGTGGAGATGGGATGGCACAAGGAGGAAGTAGAGAGAGTTTTGAGAGTGGTTTTGCATGTATGAATGAGAAAGTGGGAAGTGTTAGCTAGTTTTGAAGAGTTAGGTGGTTTTGGTCAATTGTGAAGGACATGTGTCCTTTAGATGCATGTTAGCTTGCCACCAAAGGGTGGTATGGCTAGTTTTGGCCGCCACTTGTATGGGGGTGGGCAAGTGTAAACTTGTCTCATCCCTATTAATTTACAGGTACTCCTCGATTCTAGTTTCCTAGATTTGCGTGCCCTCGGGTCGTTTTACGAAAAACGTTTTTATAAATTATCGATCAACGGCACAAAACGAATCTAATAAAAATTGTCTCATCAAAAACGGAGTTCAAAAACGTAAATACGTAAACCTAGGGTTTCCGGTTTAGTCGTAAAGGACGTTAAATTATGCACGTAAGCCCTAATTTCAACCCGTAAATTTGTGAGTTTATGAACCAACAAAATTTTAAAATTCCAAAATAATATTCGCGAATAAATTTATTTCCTGAAATGTCGGACTGTCACTAAAAATGGTGTATATAAACGTAAGCACGTAACGTAGAGTTCTCCGGTTTAGACGTAGTCGATGCTACTTTAAGATGTAAACCCAAATTTATTCCCAAAAATGAGTGAGTTCATAATATAACATTAAAATAATGATTTTAAATAATACTTGAGAATAAAATATCGACCATAAATTGACGGATTGTCACAGCAGTTACCCCTAAATAGGATCTTTGTCCTCAAAGATCAATTTATCTTACTACTCGCTTCTTATAGAATCAATACATGTGGGCATTTCCTCCACATTCGGTCTTTTCTCTCAAGTGTAATTCATTACAATACGCGAGTTTTATCAAACATAACTACGGGAATACGATCAGGGTTAAGTTGACTTACTTTCTCTATCCATGGTGTTCACGGGTTTTTTATGAATGCAACTTTTTGCCGATCTAGACTTCATTAAGAAATAATCAGATTTTCACTTGATAGATATTTAATCAAGTTCGATATACGAACATAATTCATGCAGCCCTTGAAGTCCTCGGGTTGATCCAGCTTATATGCCTTTCAAACCAACTTTTTACATTACCTCAATGGTCCCATACAATGGGGACTTGTTTCCCATGATCTTTCAGATCATCAATTCACTTCTCCATGGTGAAAATTTTTGGCATAACTTCGCTACCCATCCGGCACTTCAAGATCTACATTTCATATTGACATAACCTCCTGCCCACTACTGGCAGTCAATAATCAGATCCTAATTTCAACAATCATTTCAGGTCTCGCGGGTCGGGTATTTTGAAAGGTTAGGTTTGTCATCATAGGCAACCTTAAACCTAAAAGACACGTCCAACTCACAATGGGTGTATGTCGGGTATCTTCATCCCAACTCTAATCGGTGTATTTTGCATACACCTCATAGCATGTTAATTTAGTATATTTATATATTTATTTTTCGTTATATATGTACTTTGAGTGTGTTTTGTGATTATGTAGGTTACAAGCGAAATGGAATAAAATGGCCGCTAAATTAATTTTTTGGAGAAAAGACATTGTGAGCACCGATGAATGAAGAAAAAATATTGAAGAAAAAGATTTGAGCGTGTCGCAATATTTTCGGTCATCTTTTATTTGTTCGGGCTTCGTTCGAGCAATTATTAATGTTGGGTTATTTTTTATTGGGCCAAAGTTATTATATGCCAAAAGAATAAAAATAAAAAAAAAAAAAAACTTTTGGCCCAATTAGCCCATGTACCACCGACTTAAAAGTATTATATATATTGAGGGGAAGAGAGTAGTCGTGGGCACAAGGAAAAAAACAGTGGAACCGACACTCGATCGCAAAAGAAAAAAAAACATTGAAAATTGGTTGGTGGAGTTGACATTCATATAAAAAAAAGACGGCAAAGGTCAACTTGGAGGAATAAAAAAAGACATCAATTGATGCTTTGGATTGAGTATAGCCGCATATGGCAAACTAACAAAAAGAGAATGAAAGTCATTATTCATTAGAGAAAAAGAAAGACTGCGACAAGAAAGAAAAAAAACGGCGATACTTGTTGTAATGAACAGTGTAAAGTGGGTCGGATACATCGCAATGTCCGGCTAATTTTGTTGTAATTCCTTCCGGTAACTTTATTTATGATTTGATCATTACTTTTGGATTATCATATTTTTATTACATTGATTTATGATTTATATATAAATTATTTTTATTGACTTAATATTATGTTTAATTATTTGTGCAAGACAATTTATTATTAGTTAACGGTTCATTCTTATTCTATCTAGTTAAAGAAAAAGATGGTCGTATAATCGAAATAAATTGTACCTAAATAAATTGTTAAAACATAATTATTGGTTGGGTTAGTATAAGATTTATTATTGCGAGTCATTGATAAACATAATAAATGCCGACATTAATTCATTCATATTAAGTCAAAGTAATCTTTGTAATCGGTTCTAAAAAGTTTCAATAATCCATAAGTGTGATCAACCATAAATATTAGGAGCTGGAAGGGATTGCATTTTTCTTTTAATTGTTTACATCTTTATTTTATTTTTCTAGCTTTATTATTAGCTTAATAATTATTTTAATTTTTAATCCGCATTTTTATTATCAAAAGTATTTTAGTTGTCAGATTTCAAAACCAAAACCTTTATTGATCAGTGATCACTTCAAAACTTAAACTAAAACCACATAGTCGTCGTGGATCGATACCCATTTACCCTATCTAGTATAAGGTAATTAGGTTATTTTTTGACTGGCACTTCGACGTCGATCAAATTTTGGCGCCGCTGCCGGGGACTCAGTGAGCTTTTCGTTTATGTTTTTGTTAATATTTTTCTTTAATAAAATATAAAAATACAAAAAGATTTTATTTTTCTTGTTTTGTTTTGTTTTGTTTGTTTGTTTTGTTTCTTGTGAGTGCGCAGGTTAGTGTATGCGCACACGTAGATCGGGACGTACATCACCGTTAGCTTACGATCCTGAGGTTGAGAAAAGTGCACGGTTAAGGAGGAAGACGTTTCGACAGTTTTCTACTAATCTTGATTTTTCAGGTTTAGCAGAGCTTTTCGCTGAAATGCCAGGTGACGAGGATGTTGGCGGAAGTGCTAGCGGCAGTAGTAGCGGAGAAGAATCTCCACCACGGGGTATTGATTCTTATTACAGGCCAGGGATCTTCGAGGATCCCTCGCCTATCGTTTATCCGGATCCGGTTAAAGGGGTTACAAGTAACTTCAAGATCCAGCCGAAACTCATAGCAATCTTGCCAGTGTTTAGAGGTCGTGAGGAGCCATATGCACATCTGCGAGAATTCTTCTCAATTGCTGACACACATCAGGTTAATAACATTACCAAGGATGAGGTAAGACTTCGCCTTTTTCCTTTCTCACTTAAAGATCAAGCTAAGGACTGGTTCTCATCTCTTGAGCCAGGTAGTATTAACTCATGGTCTGAAATGCAATCTGCTTTTCTTGAGGAATTTTATTCTATAAGTAAAACTGCTGCCATTAGGAATAAGATTAAATCCTTTCGTCAAATCCCAGGCGAGCAGTTTCATGAAGCATTTAATAGACTTAAGGAGTTATTAAGAACATGCCCTCATCACGATGTTCCAAAATGGGAGCTTGTCAAAGTCTTCTATGATGGGTTGGATTATAACAACCAACAATTTGTGATGGCCACTAGTGGGGGTATGTTTTTCTCGCGACCTATGGAGGAAGAATGGGAGTTTTTTGAAAAACTAAGCAAAGGTTCTAAGACCCAAGCTTCAGTGGATCGAAATAACCACCCATCTTCCGCCAATTATATGTCTAACCAACGTGGCACAAATTCCGAAATTAGCGAGTTAAGTAAGAAAGTTGATCTTTTGTTGAAGAATATAGGAAAAGGTGTGCCAAATGTGTCTAATGTGTCACATAGTGGGTGTTCAATGTGTGGTGATCCAAGTCACTCTGTCGATCATTGTCAAAGTTGGGGGGCACCACCAAATGAGGAGGTAAATGGAGTCTATGGTGGTCGTCCACGAAATGACCCATTCTCCGAAAGTTACAATCCTGGATGGCGCAATCACCCCAATTTCCGTTGGAAAGATGAAGACAATCGCCCTAATAATACCCAACAACAACACTATGGTTACAAACCAAGGTATGAGGGTGGCGATTCATCTAACTTTCAGCAAAATTCTTACAATCATAGGCCACAACAACAATATCCAAATCAAGGCCAAGGGCAAGATGACAACCGTCTCTTGAACCTTGACCGAAAGTTTGATAGGCTTATGGATTCATTGTCTACCAACAATCAAGAGATCAATAGAAAATTTGAGGTCACTAATCAAAGACACGAGACCACTACTAAATCTATTGCAGCTCTTGAGAGACAAGTTGGTCAATTAGCGGATCAATTGAGTAAAAGAGATGAGGGAAGGCTACCGAGCTACCCCACCATGAATCCCGCACACAAGAAAAATGGAAATGAGCACGTGAATATGGTGACATCTCTTCGAAACGGTAAAATATACAACAATGACAAGGGGATTCCAAATTCTCCTGATGTCGAGGATTTCTTTACCGATGACGAAATTATTGTTGAAGGTAAAAATTCTGATAATGTTAAGTCCGGTTCTGAGTTGGTAAATGATTTGTTAAATGATTTTCCTAAACCAACAACACCGAATCCTAAAGCTACTGAAACTCCCGAAGTTGAGGAGGGTGGTGTGTCCAGCACACCTTACCCTACAGCTTTGGAGAAATCGACATCTGCAAAGTTAGCTAAAAAGGGTCCTCATGATGAGGATATGTGGGAGACTTTCAAGTAAGTTAAGATCAATCTCCCCCTTATTGATGCTATCAAGCAAATTCCTGCGTATGCCAAGTTTTTAAAGGACTTGTGTACCCAGAAGAGGAAGCTGAAGGCGTCTTTGCCTAAAAAGATTGACCTAACTGAGCATGTTAGTGCAGTCTTATCTAGCTCCCTTCCTCCTAAATTCAAAGATCCTGGAGCACCGTTGATTTCAGTGGTGGTCGGAAATATTGCCATTAAGAAGGCGCTCCTTGATCTTGGTGCCAGTATTAACATCCTTCCTGCTAGTTTGGTTGATAAGTATGACTTAGGAACTCTTCGTAAGACAGACACCATTATTTCCTTAGCCGAAAGATCTACCAAAATTCCTAGAGGTATTCTAGAGGATGTTATTGTGAAAGTTGATGATTTCTATTACCTTGTTGACTTCTTTGTTATGGACACCGAGTCACAATACAAGGATGTTCAACCAACTATTATCCTTGGCCGCCCATTCTTAGCCACGATAGATGCTAGGATTAATTGTCGAACTGGTGCCATGGATATTGCCTTCGGTAATAAGAAGATAAGATTGAATGTGTTTAATTCTATGAATTCTCCTACGATGAATGAATGTTACCAAGTAGATGTGATTGACGAAGAAGTTCAAAAGCATGCACCCCGTATGCTTAAGAATGATCCGTTGGAATTATATCTAACTGGTGATAATGAGGAGATTCTTGATGTTGCTGAAGTTCAAGAGATTCAAGAGTGTTTGGTCAGTTCTTTTGACCATCAAAAGCCACCTTGGTCTTATAAAGTGGAGCCCTTGCCTTCTACTTTTGACACGGCTACGAAGCCGTCTTTGGAGGTGCCTCCAACTCTTGAGTTAAAACCTTTGCCATCCAATCTCAAATATGCTTTTCTAGGTCCTAATAATACGTTACCCGTTATTGTTGCTTCTGATCTTTCTGAATCACAAGAGGGAGCACTTCTAAAAGTGCTTTCCAAGTACAAAGCAGCAGTGGGATGGACGATTGCAGACTTGAAAGGGATCAGCCCTTCATTATGAATGCATCGAACTGTTACGGACCCAGATATTAAGCCAGCAAGAGATGCGCAAAGGCGTCTGAATCCTAATATGAAAGAGGTAGTGAAGACGGAAGTTCTTAAATGGTTAGATGCCGGTATCATCTATCCCATCTCGGATAGTAAATGGGTAAGTCCTACTCAAACGGTGCCTAAAAAGGCCGGAATCATCGTTGTTGAAACCGAGAATGGGGAAAAGCTCACAACCCGACCAGTTACTGGGTGGAGAGTTTGTATAGATTACCGTAAGCTGAATAATGCCACGTCTAAAGATCACTTCCCACTACCTTTCATTGATCAAATAGTTGAGAAGCTTTCTGGTAAGAAATTCTATTGCTTCTTGGATGGGTACTCCGGTTATAATCAAATACCCATCCATCCTGATGACCAGGCCAAAACTACGTTTACGTGTCCATATGGGACGTCTGCATTTCGAAGAATGCCTTTTGGCCTGTGTAATGCACCTGCTACCTTTCAGCGGTGTATGATGAGTATCTTTTCTGACATGGTTGGAGAATCTGTAGAGATATTTATGGATGATTTCTCCATCTTTGGTCAATCTTTTGAAAGTTGCCTTGATCAGCTTGAAAGCGTGTTAAAAAGATGCACCGAAACTAATTTGGTGCTTAGTTGGGAGAAGAGCCATTTCATGGTTCGAGAGGGAATTGTATTAGGGCATGTTGTGTCAGAAAAAGGGTTTGAGGTTGACCGTGCCAAGGTACAAGTAATTTCAACCCTTCCTCCTCCCACTACCGTCAAAGGTGTGCGTTCTTTTCTTGGTCATGCTGGGTTTTATAGGCGATTTATTAAAGATTTTAGTGCTATATCAAAGCCTCTTTGCAATCTACTCTTAAAAGATGCACGCTTTGACTTTAATGAATCATGTCTTAAAGCATTCAACATGCTTAAGCAAAAGCTTGTAGAAGCCCCTATTCTGCAATCACCTGATTGGTCGAAGCCTTTCGAGATCATGTGTGATGCGAGTGATTATGCCGCTGGGGCGGTTCTAGGACAGCGGGTCGATAAGAAGCCCGTTGTGATCTTTTATGCTAGTAAGACTTTTTCAGAAGCTCAAATGAATTACACTACTACTGAAAAAGAGTTGTTAGCCGTGGTTTTTGCTCTTGATAAGTTTAGGTCTTATATTTGGGGGCATTCTAAGGTGATAGTATTTTCAGATCATAGTGCCTTAAGATATTTGTTGACTAAGAAAGAGACAAAACCGAGGTTGCTTAGGTGGATTTTGCTTTTACAGGAATTTAATTTAGAAATTCGGGATAAAAAGGGGTCAGAAAATGTAGTTGCCGACCATTTGTCTAGAATTATCCCTCCGCCGTTCAACCCTTCTGATGTGATTATGGAAAGCTTTCCGGATGAAAGTTTGTTTGAGGTTTCTAAGGTTCCTTGGTACGCAAATATAGTTAATTACCTAGCAGTTAAAAAACTTCCGGATTTTTGGTCCAAACAACAAAGAAAATACTTCTTCTCTCAGTTGAAGCATTATTTTTGGGAGGATCCGGAGCTCTATAAGGTGTGTGCTGACCAAGTTGTTAGGAGATGTGTTCCCGATCATGAGCATATGGACATATTGGCTCATTGCCATTCTTATGCATGTGGTGGTCACTTTGGTGCTACGAAAACTGGGCATAAGATCCTACAAAGCGGTTTCTTTTGGCCGACTATATTCAAGGATGCCGAGTCTTTTGTAAAAGCTTGTATTCGTTGCCAACAAGTTGGAGGGATTTCAAGGCGTGATCAAATGCCTATGAATCTCATACTCGTTGTTGAGATCTTTGACGTGTGGGGTATTGATTTTATGGGACCATTCCCCACTTCCCATGGCAATGTTTACATTTTAGTGGCGGTTGATTATGTGTCTAAGTGGGTAGAGGCTGAGGCTACTAGAACCAATGACCATAGTGTAGTTCTTAAGTTTGTTAAGAAGAATATCTTTGCTAGACATGGAATTCCTAAGGCTATAATTAGTGATGGGGGTTCTCACTTTAAGAACTTTAGATTTGGGAAATTATTGAAACATTATGGAGTTAATCATAAGATAGCTACCCCGTATCACCCACAGACTAGTGGACAGGTGGAAGTATCTAATAGGGAGATTAAGCGAATTTTAGAAAAGACCGTCCGTAGTGATAGGAAAGATTGGTCCTTGAGGTTAGATGATGCATTGTGGGCATATAGGACGGCTTTTAAGACTCCTATTGGTATGTCACCGTATAAGTTGGTATATGGCAAGGCGTGTCATTTACCGGTTGAGATAGAGCATAGGGCTGAATGGGCGATTAAGACTGTTAATCTAGATTTAGAGAAAGCAGGTAGTTCTAGGAAACTTCAATTATCTGAACTAGATGAGATTAGACGTGATGCTTATGAGAGTTCTAGGATTTATAAGGAGAAAACCAAAGCTTTTCATGATCGACACATCACCAAGAAGTCCTTCTTGGTTGGTCAAAAAGTTTGGTTATTCAATGCTAGACTTAAGCTTTTTCCTGGAAAGTTGAGAAGTAAATGGACGGGTCCATACGTTGTGACTCAAGTCTCCCCATACAGAGCCATTGAAATAAAAAATATAGTGGGTGGAGAGCCTTTTAAAGTTAATGGACACCGTTTGAAGCCGTATGTTGAGTTAGAAAGTGATCAGATGGAAACGGTGGATGTGGTTTACTTGGAACCACTCCAACCGTCTCAATAGCTCATATGAGTTATGTCTGGCTGAAGACGGTAAACTTAGCGCTTCGCGGGAGGCAAACCGTGGTTTGTAGAACTTTGTGGGTGTGTTCACTACAAACCTTCACGAGACAAAACTCGTCCAGTCGGGCTACCAAGTGGTTTAAAGGCTTGTTGCATACGCTAAATGCAACCGTGATTCCTACGAAAGTGAGTTAGGTTTTTGTTTTTTTTTGTGAGTTTGTCAAATTGATTTTTAACCAAAATTTCAATTTAAAGTTTTTGCATTAAGGATAATGTAATGCTTTAAGTTGAGGGGGGTGGCACATGTGTTACATGTTTTTGTGTGAAATTTTGGTCAAAATGGGTTGAAATGTGATTTTTGGGAAAAATTGAAAATTTTTAAAATTTTAAATCACATTATAAGAGTCTTGTGCTAATTAGATGTGGAAGTTCTTCTACATATATGTTTGTTAAGTGTTTGCAGATTCTAAAGATTAGCTTGTGGATGATTTATTGGAGCAAGCTAGAGGATTTGGCCAAAATTATCAGGTGCACCCGATTTCATTGTATAGTTTGGTTATTAAATTGATTTGATTGTTTGCATGTAGTTAGGCATATGTATAATTAGATGATCAAACCACGCTGGTTAAATTCCCTCTACTTATCTTTGCTTAGATCGAGTAAAACATTTGAATAAATAATATGAAATATAGTAATGTAATAGTTGGGTTAAGACATTTGAAATTGATCTTATTCGGCTCGCCACCCGCGCACAGTGGCCTTCGAAAAGAGCTGGAGAACTGTCATAATTATTGGTGGTAGTCATATGCTGGGCTTGCCTATCTAATTCGTCACCCGCACAAGGTGATACTTTAGTTGTTAGCATGGGTCAGACGCCAATTTTTATGATGGATAGCATTGCACTTAGCTGAGACAATTTTATGTGAAATAACCTAATCCTTGTATTGTTGTAATGAAATTAGAAAGATTAGTTTAATTTAGTGCATTGTATAATTATACTATGTGGTAGGTAACTCCATCATGTGATGTATCAGTAGGCACGAAGTATAACTGTTCCCATTTAATTAAACAGACTTAATTAACCGGTTCTCATGTGCCAATGTGTCTTAGTATGCACCTATAGGATATATATTCATTTTTCTGAATAATTGGTCTTTATATCAACCTTAAAAGGAGTGTATAAAGCGTTCGGGATGACTTGTATAAGAAACGGTCTCGAATGGCTAAAAAGAAGAGCTTATGTGTAAAATGAAAAAAAAATGAAAAAAAAAATGAAAAAAAAAATGAAAAAAAAAAATGAAAAAAAAAATGATGAAAAAAAATGAAAAAAAAATGATGAGAAAAAAAAGTGGAAGTATGTAAGCTAAAGTATGATGGCTTATGATGTGCTCTTATGGTATAAAAACTCCAATGTTATAAAGGTGTACGATATTCACACCTCTTGTTTAGATTAATGTTTATATTGATTATAGGTGTGTAATAGGTACGTTGGACACATGGTTAATTATATGAAATATAAAGTAAATGGAGTCAATGGGAATGGTTATGCTAAGTGTTTAAGAAGGACAAAAATATTGGTAATCATTTTGGATTATTTGTCATGTAGGATGGTTATTAGTGTATTAGGTTGAATGTGATCTTTTTGATGAAATTTCAATAGTATGATTAAAAATTATGAAATTAACATGCTTGTATATTTTTATTTTATTTTTACACGAGACGGTAAAAGTTAAGTTGAGGGGAGTTAATCGGTGTATTTTGCATACACCTCATAGCATGTTAATTTAGTATATTTATATATTTATTTTTCGTTATATATGTACTTTGAGTGCGTTTTGTGATTATGTAGGTTACGAGCGAAATGGAATAAAATGGCCGCTTAATTAATTTTTTGGAGAACATTGTGAGCGCCGATGAATGAAGAAAAAATATTGAAGAAAAAGATTTGAGCGTGTCGCAATATTTTCGGTCATCTTTTATTTGTTCGGGTTTCGTTCGAGCAATTATTAATGTTGGGTTATTTTTTATTGGGCCAAAGTTATTATATGCCAAAAGAATAAAAAGAAAAAAAAAAAAAAAACTTTTGGCCCAATTAGCCCATGTACCACCGACTTAAAAGTATTATATATATTGAGGGGAAGAGAGTAGTCGTGGGCACAAGGAAAAAAAAACAGTGGAACCGACACTCGATCGCAAAAGAAAAAAAAAACATTGAAAATTGGTTGGTGGAGTTGACATTCATATAAAAAAAGACGGCAAAGGTCAACTTGGAGGAATAAAAAAAGACATCAATTGATGCTTTGGATTGAGTATAGCCGCATATGGCAAACTAACAAAAAGAGAATGAAAGTCATTATTCATTAGAGAAAAAGAAAGACTGCGACAAGAAAGAAAAAAACGGCGATACTTGTTGTAATGAACAGTGTAAAGTGGGTCGGATACATCGCAATGTCCGGCTAATTTTGTTGTAATTCCTTCCGGTAACTTTATTTATGATTTGATCATTACTTTTGGATTATCATATTTTTATTACATTGATTTATGATTTATATATAAATTATTTTTATTGACTTAATATTATGTTTAATTATTTGTGCAAGACAATTTATTATTAGTTAACGGTTCATTCTTATTCTATCTAGTTAAAGAAAAAGATGGTTGTATAATCGAAATAAATTGTACCTAAATAAATTGTTAAAACATAATTATTGGTTGGGTTAGTATAAGATTTATTATTGCGAGTCATTGATAAACATAATAAATGCCGACATTAATTCATTCATATTAAGTCAAAGTAATCTTTGTAATCGGTTCCAAAAAAGTTTCAATAATCCATAAGTGTGATCAACCATAAATATTAGGAGCTGGAAGGGATTGCATTTTTCTTTTAATTGTTTACATCTTTATTTTATTTTTCTAGCTTTATTATTAGCTTAATAATTATTTTAATTTTTAATCCGCATTTTTATTATCAAAAGTATTTTAGTTGTCAGATTTCAAAACCAAAACCTTTATTGATCAGTGATCACTTCAAAACTTAAACTAAAACCACATAGTCCTCGTGGATCGATACCCATTTACCCTATCTAGTATAAGGTAATTAGGTTATTTTTTGACCGGCACTTCGACGTCTATCAAACTCCCACCTACAGATGCTCTTATATAGATCTTCACAAGATTCGATCTCAATCTTAATACAATAATTTTCAATGATAATCTCTCCAAAGGAAAACGATTATCTCGTTCATTACCAAAGGTCAATTATTCAAACATAAAACAAGACTTCTAGTGTTTGTATCGTTATTTTACCCTGTCCCTTCGATTGGGGTGGTAAACAGTACTCTCATCAAGATTCGTTCCCAATGACTTCTGAGGAAATCTCTAGAAATTCTACGCGGAGCGAGGATCTTGATAGAGATGATCGATACAGCCACAGTTTGTTTACACAGCTCCTTTAAATACAAAATAGTCAATTTCTTCATCGAGAATCTATCATTAACGGGAATGATATTAGCAGATTTGGTCAGTCTGTCGACGATGACCGAAATCAAATCAAATTCAGATGACAACCTTGGAAGATTTGTGATAAGAATCCTTGGTGATTCTATTCTATTTCCAAATAGGAATAATGAGTTGTAGAAGTAATCCTTATGGATTTTGGTGTTCAGCCTTGACCTTTGCACTAGTTAGATGTTTACTAATGTATGAGGCGATGTCTGCCTTCATTAATTGGCCATCAGTACAACTTCTTCAGATAAGATACATTTCAACAGAAATGGCATGAATACAATACTTAAACTTATGAGTTCCAACATGACTAAATCTCACAACCTCCATATTCAGGCAAAAGCAAACGACCTTTTATACATTTAACGCCATCGGCTCTTATTACTAGTGGTTCACATTACCGCGAACCCCTTTATTATTATCTATATTATTTATTTATCTTTTTTACAAGCATAATTTATTTCTAAATTGCTCGGGCAAATTATTTTGCACGGACATTACCAAGGAACACATCCTAATTGGTTATTTATTCTTTCTACATAATGTTTCAGTATCTACATTCACCTTCCCTGATGAAATATATATTATCACCGTATTCATTCAAAAATTCTTTCATCATATTTTCTAAGTTTTAGTCACGTCTCAACTATTATCTTTATTAGTTTTGCTCAATCTGATGTTTATAGCGTCGATAAATATTACAAGTAATTAAATAATAAATATTTAATATTATGAAACGTAAACGTAAAAATTTTAAATTTCTCAGTTCGTCCAATTATAGAAAAATGTGCAAAATAAATTTGAACTTAGTTAACACGATCTTTGTTGGCTTATCGAAAATAATTAATAAGATCCGTAAATGTTCGAAAAAAAAATCTTTGTTTATACTTTGGTCAAAATTTTCTTAGTTGAAAAGAAAAAATTGTCGTTTCAAATTCCAAGTCATGGTTTAAAGGGTTTCCTCAATCCCTCTTAGGTTGTCTTGAGGAATAAACAAACATTTACTCCTAAGGGAGTTTATTTAAATGATCTGGGTATAAGGGAATGATTCCTTAAAAATCCTTTGATAAATATTTGTCAAAATATTTTTGCACTTTCTTTTTGGTATAACTCAAAGCCTTAATGGCTCTTAATCTTTGAAGAGTCATTATAGATTCCACTAACATTAATCACACGGTCAAAGAGTGTAAAGGATCAAGCCTTAAATCACATGATAAATATTGAATCTATAGGTTTTCATTGCTCGGCCAACTCAGGGCAGTCTACAATTGATTACGAACTCCTTCTTATTCCTAGAAACAAACATATGGTCCTTAATGATCACAAGCATGAATTTATCAAATTACAACCTACACACGTGATTCACCAGATTTATGGATGCTACATGTGCATTGGTCAATCCAAACGACATAACAGAAACTCATAATGTTCATTACGGGTTCTGGATGCAGTGATTGGAATAGATAATCTTCTTTGCGGACGCGAAGTTGATGATAACCATGTCGTGGATCAAATCTTGAATATACGCTAGACCTTGTAAATGATCGAACAAATCTTCCATCTTGGGTAATAGATATAGATTTTGATCGTCAATTTACCTAGTTCACGGTAATCAACAAATATAAGGGATAATAACACAATAGCTCTCCATGATAACGAGCTCGGTAGAATAAAAGCTTTTTCCGACAACTCTCTCAGTTGCACGGTAACTCTTTCGATTTAGATGGTGCTGAAGTAGGGTGCACATGCCACAGGTGTAGCACTGGGAATATAATCAATGACAAATTCAACTTGCCTTAATGGAGAAAGTCTAGGTAATTCACCAACAAATACCTCCTAAAGTTTTAGATAACAAAAACATCTTTTAATAAATTTACTTTAAGTTATTTCTAGATTACAATATCTATGACTAGTTCACAACCACTCATGGTATAATTTTAAGCCCAAATGCAGGATATGGTCACCCATCAAGGCTTATTTAGATAACTTTTGATAATCAACATCGTATCTTTTAGGGGAATTCCACTCGAGTTCCCATCCATTTAGACAATGACATCATGTCATAATCAACCAATCCATTCTAATGGCACTACCAACTTTTCAGTTTCATTACCGTTGATAAGATGTGAACTTCTCAAAAGACTAATAATAACTCGTAATCCTTTCACAAATTCAAGGATATCTGGAGACATAGCTAACATTAAAAGAGTAAGGTAAACGCATAATTTTTGCGATAGAATTTCAAATCAGATGCAGACGAAAACACTAACGAATATGAACATATGCCATGTTTTCATGAATTGAGTACGCATTCGAAAGCACCTCGGATCGTTACCCATGTCATTCAAATGGAATCTAATCGAAGAAATGATAGGAACATCGATACACTCAGTCGGGTATCAACACTCGGTAATTAGATACCTTTCCAAAGAATCTCACCATGAGAGAATTAGACAAGGAGGGGATATCAATTGTCAAATAAGACAATTTCCATAGATGATTAAATTCGATTCAAAAGAATAAATGGTACAGGCACATATGTAGGTGTCCTTAACAATATGTCCCTATTTTGCACTTCTTGCAGATCTCATAAAATTTCAATTTTTCACAATTACATAGAAAAATGTAATGTTTATTAACAGTTTCATGGTGACTACTAATCAGCCTTGCATGGTCCCTTCGAAATTGTACGTAGGCGCGCAACTATATATAATTTTAGGATTAACAATGCAATACTCAGTTCGTCAAAATTTTGTCATCATGTTTAAAATAAATATATTTTCATGCTTAATTCTTGAATAAGAATTAAAATGAATTTATAGATATGTTCTTTGTTATGGAAACAACTAAGTTTTCCAAGGTGTTTCATAAACAACTTTATTTTGATAATGATTATTTATAAGTCTCACTTTAAATAATCCATATGGTGATGAAAATTCAATTTTTCTCAAGGAATATTGTTGTAACTTATAAAAACAATGAGTGATCTGCAAACGAGTGATGACAAGTTATTCACCAAGAACTAACTACAATATGATAGGAAAAGAGCTTAGCCAAATAATCATAAGGTTCATGACCTCGATGGCACTCAGGAATACAAAGAGAAGAATCTACAACGCAACTCAAAAAGAGATGAGTGCTTGTTCAATGTGTTAATGCAAGTGATGCTTAAAAACATTATTAGTGTTAACTAATCTTTCTTAGTTTTGATCACAACAAACCATACAACACATTTAGTGTAAAACACAAAATGAATTATTTAACTAACACTATCATCAAGGTAATAATCATATCACTAACCTTTCTTAATCATACTTAGTGATCATCAAAATGATTATTCTTAAAACTTACTTTTGTTAATATGACAAAAGACTTTTTAATAAACTTTCTTTTTTAGAAAATGTTTTATTAAAATGGAAAATGAAAATTTGAAAATAGCATATTCCAAATGCTGTTAGAATATCCTTTGAAGGATTCAAATACCTCAGATATTCCTACCCCACTAAAAGACATAAAAACGTAGTGTACTCTAGTGGCGGTACCTTAAGTACCTACGCGGTTCCTTAGCGATATGGAACCGCCGGGCTAGATAAGGTTAGGCGCACAGATAGCCATTATAGATCCGTTATACTTTGTCTCCTTTAAATAGTGGGTCAAATCACATTTTCCAGCAAGCCTCTTTGACGTTTTTCTCAGCCCCCTTTCTATTTTCTATAGCATAATCATTAATAAATGATCACTTAAAGTGTTAAGGATGTTTACATATGATTATCCTCTTGATCCCCTCCTTTACCTTGTCCAATGAGAAGATCACTCACTACTAGTGTTGTGATAAAGATGAATCTATGAGCTAGTCATATTCATCATGATACCCTTTTTGTTTTAGGTCAATCCATAGTATTTCTGAATACTTGGACTAGTTGTGTTCATCCAAGTTATTTGTGAATACTTGGATTTGTTGTGTACATCCATTGCATATGTGTTTTCTTGGATTTGTGTTGTGTAAATCCAAGCTACATGTGTGTACTTGGATAAGTCTAGTTGAGTTGTAATAGATTTGATTAGAAGTTCTCACTAAACTATAAAGTGATGTGGTTGTGTCTTGTGAGTTCTCACTAAACTTGAAAGTGATTAGTAGTTGTGTTGTATGAAGTTCTCACTTAGCTTCAAAGTGAAGAGTCGTGAAGATTGGTTCTAGCTTTCGATTAGAACTAGACATCTAGCCTTGTGTCGTAAAATGGTGAAGTAGGCAACGTCGTGAAGATTGGTTCTACCTTAAGATTAAAACTCGACATCTAGCCTTGTGTCATTAAATTGTGAAGTAGGCAACGTTGTGTAGATTGGTCCTAGCTAATGATTAGGTCTCGACATTTAGCTTAGTGTCGGAAAATAATGTAAGCGACGATGAAAGGTTTTCTCCGCCAAGAAGGGAGCTTGTGGATATAGTGGAAATCTCGAGTAGGTGTACTCGAGGAGTGGAGTAGAAACGAGGATAGAGCCTCATTGTCGAACCACTATAAATCTTGGTGTCTTCCTACTAGGTTGTCTCCTTCCTTATTCTTTACTTATTTCATTATCATTACACTTACCTATTATCCTTGCTAGTGCATTTGAATTGAACCTAATCATTATGCAACTTAGCTTCAAGCAAAAGATAGTTTTGATACAAACCAAATTGAAAGTAATTTTAATTTGGTTGCCAATCGAAGAGAAACTATTCAACCCCCCTCCTAGTTTCTCCAATTGGTATCAGAGCGATGGTCACTCAAGATCTTTGAAGTATATTGTACTTTGAAACTTGGATCGATCAATTGTCTCCTCAAATTAGAAGGTCAAGTTGTACTAAAGTTTCTCTTTGGTCAAAACTATTTTTTTCTTGAAAAATAGGTCCTTTAATTGATAATATTGCATCCCACTTAAGATTAGTAGCCTTTATTCATTTTAGATATACTCTTGAAATGTATCTACTAGTTTGCATCTTGCTTTGTGTAGGTACTCATGAAGATCAATCACTTAATTGGTTGTGGATTGAGTTACTTGCACTTTAAAAGACACATCTTCATTGATCTTTAACATCTTTGAATGATGATACCAATATGATTGGGAATGATACTAGTCCTTGAAGACTTAGTACTCATCATAGGCATTGTTGGGCATAGCATTGACTCCTTGATGGATTGCTCTTTGTGGCCAAGGTACGCTTTCGTTCTTCCACACGCCCTTTGATCATTCTTTTGATCATTACTTGACTATGTGCTTGCTCTTGGAATCCTTGCCTTGACATTTGTTTGTGGTTTGTGATTCTTTCCTTTTTATCCTCTCAAACCTTCATTGCTTGGATACTTGACTCACTATGGTGATGTAGAGTGAGTTAGTAGTAGCTTAAAGTATCAAGCATGATTTCCATGGTTTGCACCCATACGGTTAGTAGGCCCTTTGTGGGAGAGAAAGTGAATTAATACCTTTCTCATATTTTGGTTTAGACTAAGACTATTATTGAAAGTGATCTTAGTCTATACTTGAATAATTGCTTTGTGTTTATTCATTACCAAAGTTGTTTAACGTTTCACCGGAAAGGCACGTCTTAAACCACTATATATGACACAAGCTCTTCGTTACCACTACTTGAAGATTGTCATTAATCCCTTGAGCATTGGTCCTAGTCTTGATTCACTTCCCTTGACTTCTCTCCACTTTGTCGTTTTGCTACGAGTAGTCGTTTATCCGTTTCGGTTCTTTTCGATCTTGATTCAACTCGTAATCCTTCATTAAAATATATTGCCTAGTGTTTTTGATGATCCAATGTTATTCTAAAAGGTTCATGATATAGTTTTAAGTATCTTAGAAAAACTTGGTTTTTAAAATTTGGTGTTTTTCCTTGATAAAAACCTGCCTCTGTAGGCGGTTCTTTATCTCGGCGGCTCAAACCCGCGGTACCTTATCGATAAGGAACCGTGGGCAGTAAAGTTTGTCAGAGCGCCAGTTTGATTATTTTATTCTTTTTCAAACCAAACCCTCTCTCTCCCAAAAACACACAGCCGACGGTTTACCCTTTTTCCACCATTGTTGAAGCTTCCAAAACCTTCAATCACTCAAATTAATTGATTCCAAGTTGTGGGTTTCACTCATCCATCATCCAACATCAATTAATTGTAAGTATTTTCTTTCAATTTCATCTAATTTGTTCTAGGGTTCATCCTTTCATAATTGGGGATTTTTAAAATTGAAATTGAATTAAAACCTTAATAGGAATGTGGGTTGACATGGTTATTTTACTATGATTCCTTAGGTTCATATTCATTAAGATTTCACTAAAACCCACTTGTAGAACAAATCCAAATTTAGGCTAAATGATTTTGGTTAAAAGATGGATTTGAGATGAGCCCATGAACAAGTAGGTAATGACATTGTTAATGCTTACCTAAAAACCTTGTTTTGAAAAACCAATGTTCTAATCCATTGTTGATCTAACATAGATCATGTGTTCTTGGTTAATGATGGAATAGACACATTGTAAACATGAGAATGATATGGATTCAATCATATGTTTGTCAAGAAATTGATATAACACATTCTCATATTTTTGATCTTTGATTTTATTTTTCATATGAGTGATTGGAGAAATAACTTCTTGTGTTTATTTAGGTACTAATCATGCCTTCACAATACCAAAAGGATCATCAACTCACCAAAAAGTATATGCCAAACCTATCCGACTTTTGTCACTCAACTCACCTTGACCATACTTTTTCCTCTCTTCAATCTCGTTGCTTTCATGAGGGTAGAGTTGTCCAAAAAGATATCAAGGATTATGTCTACATCAAGTCCATGTTTGAAAACATTGGATTTGATTGTTTGTTGAACATTAAGGAATACATCTATCCTCGATTCCTATTGGAGTTATTTAGCACATACTCCGTCGTTGAAAACAACGATGGAATATTTGTTAGGTTCATCTTGAAAGATAAACTCATTCAATACTCTCTCGAAGTTTTTGGTCAAATTCTTGATGTCCCATTTGTAGGCACTTGTTTCTTCACGGATAAATGGAAGCTTAGTGCTCTCCTTGAATCCTACAATTGTCCTCCAAATGATCATGAGGAAATTGATCTTGACTTCATTGTCTCCAAAAAGCGTAATCGACCCGTTAAGAGAAGCCTTCATACTAAGGTACGTTCGGTGAAACGTCATGAGGTTCTCTTAAGCGACCTTAATGATAATATGGTGCAATGGACCAATATCCTTAGGGAAAATGTGTTTTGTCTTGGTGGAAACCGGGATCATGTTCCATCGTGTTTAGTGCATATGTTATATTGCATCTTTACCAACACTAATTACAACTTGGCATATTTTATCGCTCAACGGATCAATTATGCTAATCATAAGCCTAAAACAAACCTCCCTTACGCAATGCTTCTCACTCGCCTTTTTAAAAGGGTTGGCCGTGATTTTCCAAATCTTGATCTTTCTCAATTTCAACCGGTCAAACGGTTCATGCTACCTATTCGAGAGGTATATAAGAGAAAGACAAGATCAGACCGTAAATCCGATCAACAAGAGTTCAATGATGAGGACATGGACATGCCAACAAGTGATGGTGATGGAATTGCCACAAGTTCTCCCATTGACTCTTCGAGTTCTTCTCACCACTCTACAAACTCATTCGTGGATGGTTTAGAGGACATTGCTTCCCCTCCTCACCATTCCTCTAGTGAAGTTCCTAATAATCTCAATTTAGAGGAACTTTACAGTCAAAATCTTTGAACCCGAGGTGATTTGCATGAACACCGGATTGAGTCAAGGAAGGGATTCAAGTATTTGGGAAAATGATCAAGGGTTTAGGCAAGAAAAGGAGGTGAAGACCTTGAGTTGTGTCAAAGTTTGGTTATCATTTGATGTTTAAACATTTGCTTATTAACACTTTGGTTTAGGTGTTTATTAACTTATGTTACATGTTTGGATTATTATTTATTTTGATCCTAAATGTTTCTTATGCCATTATGTTTGTGTTTTACATAGCTTTGTGCATGCCTTATGATAGTTAGCTTATTAGATTATGATCTGTAGTTAACTTTGGCTTGTGAATCCTTTGGTAAAAATCTGGGTTAACCAAAATTTGGAATGGGAATTTTTTTGAAAGTCCTCTGGTCGCGGTTCCATATCGACCCGCGGATCCTTATCGATAAGGAACCGCCGGTCCTAGATAAGGAACCGCCGGCCACTGTGCACGATAGCATCTTTTGCTTTACACTGTTTTCTTAATTCTGTGTAAACATTGCATGATTTTTTGTAATAAACGGCACATTTCCTAAACTAGCTTACCTAAATTCATTATTCACCTAAAATGATTTTAACCCATTACTAGTTTGGATCATCCCCTCACCCATTTAAAACCACCTTGTTAGTCATGTTCTTCACAATTCAAAACATCCTTCCCTAACCCTTAAACCACCCTTGTCAACCATGGTTTCTACAAAAACCTCAAACACCCCAAGGAAAACACTTAAGATTAGGATTAAGGTACCCAAGCCTAACTCATCACCCTTTCACACACCCAAAAATGAGATGATTCCAATCCTCATTTCCTCATCACCTTCACCACCCCTTGCACCATGCAAGACATCATCCACCCATGGTACTAACCACTCCATTGGTTCTACCTCCTCTTCATTCAACTCAAGAATGAATGAGATCTCTTCACCCTTCACTCCAAGTGCACCCTTGGATGTGACCACACAACCCCAACCAATCCAAAGCATTCCTTTTGTGAATGACTTTGATAACACCTTGGTGACTTCATCATTTACCCCTCCTAACTCACCCATTTCACCAACCTTGGAGAACATACCTCCACACTCACCCATTTCCCCTTTAGGGAACATGCCTCCACTCTCACCCACATCACCCTTGGAGAACATGCCTCCTCCACCTCCACCTAACTCAAACATTCCAATTTTGGGTGTTCCACTTTCCCTCCTTTTGATTGATCCATACTATGGGTTTCAACAAACACATGGTCCTAGTTGTCCATGTTATCTTTAGAACCACTACATCATCCATAACCTTAGGATGGATATGTTTGGACTACATAGGAGGTTGCAAGAGTTCTTGCTTGCCTTGTTCTCCATGCCTCCTCCTAGGAGATGAATGATGAGTTTTCTTAATAAGTTTTTTTAAAAAAAACCAAGCCAAAGAAGACTACTCATCTAGATTTAATGTTAAGCTAGCTTTGTATTAGTTAGTTTTTCATTTGTTATTGTATTTGCTTCCTTCATGAGTGTTTCATGAAGTTGTTCTATGGATTTAGCTTTATGTGTTCCTATTCTTATGTGCACATTAATCAACTTTAATTTGAAATTAAAATTGAACCTAAATCTATCACAACCTCTAAAAACTTGACTAAAATTGGTTCAAAATGATATCTAAATTATTTCGTCACCCTTTGTCAAGACATTCTTTGTGAATGTGTTGCTTTATGCAACCCTAGCATAATTTGGTGCTAATAGAGGTAAAATTCCAAGATTTGCAACTTTTTGAAAGTCTTAGTTTTTCCCAAAACCCTGGAAAAACATGGTTTTAAGTCCACTGGACGCGGATCCTTAAAGTCCCGCGGTTCCCTAGCGATATGGAACCGCCGGTCCCTATAGGGTACCGCGGACAGTAAATGACTTTTGACGATTTTTTGGTCAAAACTTTTAAAACCCTATACCCTGTCAAGATTCCTTGTTTACTCAAATTGACTAAACATTCCTTGACACTACACTTTTGTATTCAAATTCTTACCTTGATTACATTTTACTTATACCCCAACCTTGAGATTTCATTCTCACACCTTCCCAACCTTGAGAATTCATTCTCACACAACCTTGAGATTTCATTCTCACAACTTCCCAACCTTGAGATTTCATTCTCACACCCTCACAATGCCTAACTCCTACATTCCTAACCTTGACATTTCTTTGTCACAACCCCACTCACCTAAAGCTTCCTCATCCAAGCTTTCAAAGAAACCGAAAATCTCGGTTCGACCTATTTGGGTTAAGAAGAATGAATCATCTTCCTCCAAACCACCCAAAAACCCTACCTGCTCTCCAATCAAGTATTGGAATGAGACTTATATCATTAACCCCATCACTGGAGCTAAAGAAAATGTTCCCCCACCACCACAATCCTTCAATACCCCTCAACTCAATGACCTTTCAACCTTCCCAAACCTCACAAGGCATTGTGAAAACATTTCCAAACCCATTACCCCTCCACCACCAAACCCTAAGTTTGATGCCCTACCCCCATCAAATGATTTTGTGTTGCATCATGGATCCTCGTGTGCTTGTTGTCGATTTCAACAAATTGAACTTGCTCATGTGTATGAGAAGTTAAATTTTCTTGAATTCCTCCTCACTCGAACTCCTATTCAAGTTTTCGTTCCGGTGGACAAAACTTCGAATGATGCATCATCGTCTTATTAGAGTCTTTTTTTTGCAATCTTGGAAAATTATCACTATTAGACTAGCTTATGCTTAGTGGTTTATTTTTCCATATATTTTGCTTTAGATACTCATATTGTGTGTATGACTATCTACTTTGTTGTGTCTTTTCTATTATGTAACCTTTGTGTGTTATCCCTTTAGTTCTATTTTGAGTTGATCATGGTTAATTTTTACAATTGCTTATGGGTGATTCCATCAATTCTAAAACTTTAACCCCTTGACAAGCTTATCATCTTCATTGGATTGAAGCTTGATTTTGTCAATTACCTTTTTGGACAAACTTAGCAAAATACTTGCTTCTAATTTGAGATTTCTTCTCTCCCTCTCAAGTTACTTAGTAGGTAGTGATCATATATACATTGGTGTTTCTTTCATTTCTACTAACCTTTGTGTAGCATGTCACCTTAGCTCACAAACTTGGTGCCCTAAGCAAGGGGGAGAAACCACCAAGGAGGAGCTACTAGCAAAGTTCGATGTTCTTCAAAGACTTGTGCTAACCTTTTTGCTATGACAAAGGGGGAGAAATGATAGTGATAAACTCGTTAATAATTCGTTATTTTATGTTTCTACGTAAATGAGTTTATCGTTTGTCGTAATCAAAAAGGGGGAGATTGTTAATGAAAGTGATGCCTAAAAACATTATTAGTATTAACTAATCTTTCTTAGTTTTGATCACAACAAACCATACAACACTTTAGTGTAAAACACAAAATGAATTATTTAACTAACACTATCATCAAGGTAATAATCATATCACTAACCTTTCTTAATCATACTTAGTGATCAGCAAAATGATTATTCTTAAAACTCACTTTTATTAATATGACAAAATACTTTTTAATAAACTTTCTTTTTTAGAAAATGTTTTATTAAAATGGAAAATGAAAATTTGAAAATAGCATATTCCAAATGCTGTTAGAATATCCTTTGAAGGCTTCAGATACCTCAGATATTCCTACCCCACTAAAAGACAAAAAACGGAGCGTACTCTAGTGGCGGTACCTTAAGTACCTACGCGGTTCCTTAGCGATATGGAACCGCCAGGCTAGATAAGGTACCGCGCACATATAGCCGTTATAGATCCGTTATACTTTGTCTCCTTTAAATAGTGGGTCAAATCTCATTTTCCAGCAAGCCTCTTGGACGTTTTTCTCAGCCCCTTTCTATTTTCTATAGCATAATCATTAGTAAATGATCACTTAAAGTGTTAAGGATGTTTACATATTATTATCCTCTTGATCCCCTCCTTTACCTTGTCCAATGAGAAGATCACTCACTCACTAGTGTTGTGATAAAGATGAATCTATGAGCTAGTCATATTCATCATGATACCCTTTTTGTTTTAGGTCAATCCATAGTATTTATGAATACTTGGACTAGTTGTGTTCATCCAAGTTATTTGTGAATACTTGGATTTGTTGTGTACATCCATTGCATATGTGTTTGCTTGGATTTGTGTTGTGTAAATCCAAGCTACATGTGTGTACTTGGATAAGTCTAGTTGAGTTGTAATAGATTTGATTAGTAGTTCTCACTAAACTAAAAAGTGATGTGGTTGTGTCTTGTGAGTTCTCACTAAACTTGAATGTGATTAGTACTTGTGTTGTGTGAAGTTCTCACTTAGCTTCAAAGTGAAGAGTCGTGAAGATTGGTTCTAGCTTTTGATTAGAACTCGACATCTAGCCTTGTGTCGTAAAATGGTGAAGTAGGCAATGTCGTGAAGATTGGTTCTACCTTAAGATTAGAACTCGACATCTAGCCTTGTGTCGTTAAATTGTAAAGTAGGCAACGTTGTGTATATTCGTCCTAGCTAATGATTAGGTCTCGACATTTAGCTTAGTGTCAGAAAATAATGTAAGCGACGATGTAAGGTTTTCTCCGCCAAGAAGGGAGCTTGTGGATATAGTGGAAATCTCGAGTAGGTGTACTCGAGGAGTGGAGTAGAAACGAGGATAGAGCCTCGTTGTCGAACCACTATAAATCTTGGTGTCTTCCTACTAGGTTGTCTCCTTCCTTACTCTTTACTTATTTCATTATCATTACACTTACCTATTATCCTTGCTAGTGCATTTGAATTGAACCTAATCATTATGCAACTTAGCTTCAAGCAAAAGATAGTTTTGATACAAACCAAATTGAAAGTAATTTTAATTTGGTTGTCAATCGAAGAGAAACTATTCAACCCCGCTTCTAGTTTCTACACAACGGTTGCATCACTAATGTGAACATTAGGATGAAGCAATAAAAGATAGATAAAGTCGAACATGTAGGATTTAGCAATCAAAGGTAGTCTTCTCATTAATCACAAACAAGTCAAAAATTGTACCGTAACACATTACGTGTCGCCATGTCATACAATTCCAAGGACTCATCCTACCAACTGATGTCTCAGTTAAGTTAGGGATTTTAAAAGATAACACAATGAATACTAATCTACAAGAGTCATTTGGTGTTCCACTTGTCCCGGAAGATCCTCGGTCCCAATTCAGAAGAAGATTTCTTCATTTTATTTCTTGGACACTAGGCACCCTCGTCATTGGACAATGGCCTAGGAACAACCCTTAACACAAACCCACAATCATTTAAAACCTTATAATTCAATCACAGGACTCAACGACTTCCTCTTAACAATCTCATATTCCATACGAGTTAAATTTTACTTAATTGTTTTCAATCAACTTATACTCAATGCGACATCCTACCTCATTTTCCAATACTTTCAACCTTATTCTTAGACATTGAAAGGGCAACAAAAGCTCAATATGAAAAACACTTAATTTCCAATCCTATAGATCTTACAACAATAGTTATCAAATGAGTCACTAGTATGTAATGACTCACACAATCAATTAGACTTCTCGGAAAGGTACTAGTGGCATGAGGCTTTTGGGTAATGGTTCCAATGACAGCCTCAGGTGCAACGTTTACCTTTTAGAT
Organism: Glebionis coronaria; assembly: GCA_025667525.1. Classification (NCBI taxonomy): domain Eukaryota; kingdom Viridiplantae; phylum Streptophyta; class Magnoliopsida; order Asterales; family Asteraceae; genus Glebionis; species Glebionis coronaria. Next base: position 382,234,522 of record CM046876.1, read on the forward strand.
TCCAATTTAAGAATTGGGTGATACCGAATCAGATGACACCTTTCCAGGTGGTAAGGTTGTGTCAAACTCCACTCTGTAAGGAAAGATCGTCATGACATCAATATCAGATTTAATCTCGCGAATTCTTCTTCAAGATCATAATCAACTACTATCAATATATCTACGAATAGCAACCATTTTGTTGGGATCATAAACATCCACAACTTGGTTTAGATCTAGAATAGCTAGATTTCCTAAAGGAATAGCTTTGATTGATTTGATAGGGGAGTTAGGGTTTCTTGTGATAATCTACGTCGTATAAATACCTCGTATAAGTATTAAAATAATCATCAAACAATTATGTAATCAAATTACAACATATATATAATCCAGGTTATATATATATATATATATATATATATATATATATATATATATATATATATATATATATATATATATATATATATATATATATATATATATATATATATATATTAAAATAACACTTCTCAGTCTGGCCTTGTGGGTAACTCGGGAATTCTTCGGCACCGTTATAGTAAAAAAAAATTAAACATTTTATTCAAAATATTTTGTTGGGAATCTAAACTTGTTACATTCCCTGATCATTGATTTAAACATAATTAGGCTGTTAGATAGTCTCTTGCCTGTGCCTAGGAGGCAGGCAAGTTTCACAAGACTCACAGAGATCCAAGTCTCTGTAAGCAACCTCAGAGGAATCCATGTCAAAGACATTGTCAGGGAAGTCGAAGATTACCTGAAGACATACTCATTGGCTGTGATGGATAACAGCCAAGATGTATCAGGGACTCTGAGGGGTTGAGAGTTAACAGGGGTGGCAATACCCTGATAACTCTCAGCACACTTTGGACATGCCATTTGTGTGTTCGAGACTATGAAGAATAAGGAAACTGTTTTTGAAAACTGTTCCTTAAAGCATAATGGAAGACTACCAAGAATAGAAGGACATCATGTGACTGATGTGGGAACTTGTAAAAGCTTGTGTAGTCGCCATCAAGTACTGTTTAAGTCAAACTCGTAACACTATAAATAGGATGTGTATCCATGCATTAATGTTTAACACTTTGAGATATTAAGAACATTATTGCATATAACTTATTGAATCAAACAGCTACGACTGTATTCATAAGTTAGGGTTTATTGTTGTTCAAAGTATGCACAACACATTGTCATCAAACTGTGTTATCCATAACACTTGTAATTCTTTATTATACAATAATAAGATTACGTTTGAAAAGTAATACCTTGTGTTGATTAAGTTAAGATTAGGGTTTCTTGCATTGATTAGGGACTTTCAATTGGTATCAGAGCGGTGTTTGATATTAAAACCTTTAAGAAACATCGTTCTCAGTTTTATAATCAAGATCCACCATGCCGGAAACTTCTAACCCACCACAATCACCTTCCACAAATCCATCTTCACCAAGACTTAACCCTCCTGCCAATGACGATGATCTACCTCAACTTCTTGACTCAAGAGGTGGATCACACGTAACAAGTGTACTAGTCTTTGATGAAGAAGATTTTGCCAGTTGGAAGAGTCAATTTCTTGTATACCTTGATGGGCTTGAACCTTTTCTTTTAGAAATTTTAGAAAATGGTCCATATATTCCCATGGCGCTTACATCCACTGAAGAAAACCCTCTTCCCAAACCTCTCAAACAATGGACTCCAGCTGATAGGAAATTAGCAAACCAAGATAAACGTCTCAAAAGCATCATAATTTCCTGCCTTCCCAAGCACATAATGAAGTCTGTCATTCAGTGTCCCACAACTAAACAAATGTGGACAGACCTCATTCTTGGCCATGAAGGACCCTCTAAAACAAGAGAGACAAAGATTCAGGCACTCAGACTTCAGTTTAATGCCTTTAAGTCACTTGAAGGTGAAAAGGTTCAGCAAACCTATACTAGGCTGAAGATTCTTCTAAATGACTTAGCTATGAATGATGTCACTATTGGTCAAGCTGAGATCAATGCTACTTTTGTCAACAACCTTCCAAGAAAGTGGCTGAGCATGAATCAGACTCAGAGAGCTAACAACTCAATCAAAAATGATACCCTTGCTCAGCTCTATGGTAAGTACAATTATGAAGAAGGGCTGATCGATACTATCTACAAATCAGAGACTGAAAGATTTGTAGTCCAAGGAGCATCTTCCAAAGCATTGATCTCTGCAACACATCCTCATGACAGCGATTCTGATGTTGAAGAAGATACCCGTAGCAGCCAAGAGTTCTTGTCAGACCTCAATGCAGAGTTTCATGAAAGAGCTTTGCTAGCCAACCAAAGAAGATACTACAAAAGGTCAGGAAGAGTAGGATCAGCTAGTAAACCAACTGACAGGTCAAAAGAAACCTGTTTTGCCTGTGGAAAGCTTGGACACTATCAAAAAGACTGTCCTTCTACCAAGACATCCTCACCCTCTTATCCATCATCTTCATCCAAACCCTACAAGTTCAAACAACATAAAAACTCATCTCAATCTAATTCTTCAGACACTGAGAAGAAAGATTACAAAAATAAGTACAAGGCACTTAAAGCTGAGTTAGAACAAATGAACTTGAAGATTGAAGCTCTGTCAAAAAGGAAAGGTGGTGAGAAAAAGACAGAGAAAGGGTTGGTTGCTGAAACTTATGATTGGAATGATGAGCCACTGACTTCAGATGAAGAAGACACCACCAGAGTCAGGGCTTTTATGGCGATAGTTAAGGATGAACCAGTTGTTGGAAAAGGTGATGCAAGATCAGGACAATGGGTTGACATCACAATGAAAAAGGTACACAGGCTTTTATCCATGTCTGATAGTGATGAACGTAAGCATGTCCTTGATTACACCATTGTTGATTTACACTTTTTTGAGGAACAAAGGAAGAACCTACTTGATAAGTTTCACTCTGTTAAATCTGAAATGATAAATGCTAAGGCTGAATGTGAAACTCTCAGGCGGGTTAATTTAGAGAAAATATCCCTGCAAAATGAAGTAGCTAGATTAACCTTGAAAAACATTGCTTTAAATGATCAAGTCTCTGAATTGAACAAGATTATTGAAAAATGGCTGTGTGCTAGGTTTACTATTGATGAATTGCTTAGGGATGAAGTGCCTGCTGACTTAAAAAGGGATATATCTGCTAAGAAAAATAAGCTGAAAATTCTCACCAAACCCAAAGACATTGTCTTTAAATCTACAGAGACTATTCATATGTCAGATACCTCTTTGACAAATGACCCTGTCTCTGAAGATGTGGCTGAGCTACCACCCTTGCCCAAACTCTCTGGAGTTGAACCTAGCAGTTCTTCTAGATCTGCTAAGGATGAACTTAGGACAGATATTGAGAATCCTCCAGCTAAAGTTTTTCATGTTCCTGCTAAACAAACTGGCTAACAAGTAGCTTTTAAGCCTGTTACTGCTAAAGCTAAGAATAAGGTTGAACCTACCACTGAAGATCGCCTGTTGTCTCTTATGAAAGAAGTAGAACTCTTGTAACAACACATTAAGCCTTCCGCTGAATGCTCTACTTCTCATGAACCTAAGTCTGTCCTAGGTGAACCCAAAGGGGAAAGGTTAATCAAACCTTATTGCAATGTATGTAAAAATTCTCACCATTCGACCTTAGATCATGACAGACATATGGCAGCTAAAAGAGCTCAGACACCCTCTAGGGACAGACCACAGAGTTCCAAAAGACAACAGGGAAATTACAAACCTTATCCTCCCTGTAAATTATGTGGGTTCACAGACCATCACTCAGACGAGTGTGGTGACTTCCTTGGGTGTGATATCTGTGGGAGTTATAACCATGAAACAATGAACTGTCCATCCCAACGCCAAAAGTTTTTCAGGAACACAAGAGTTGCTAATAAGCAATTCAGGGAACCCACTGAAAAGTGGGTTCACCATAGGAACTAATCTGTTTCTATGTATCTGTGCAGAAATATCTCAAGGAATCGGCATGGTATCTAGATAGTGGCTGTTCTAGACACATGACAGGGATTCAACAATACCTGCACAGATACTCAAAGGAGCCAGGTCCTAAAGTGGTGTTTTGAGATAACTCTTCAGGTGACACAGAAGGATATGGCTCAGTGAACTGCAATGGGATTACATTTACCAGGGTTGCATATGTGAATGGTCTTAAACACAATCTTATTAGCATCAGCCAATTGTGTGATGCTGACTATAAGGTTTTGTTTACTAAGACTTAGGGAACCATATTCAACAAAACAATGATGTTGTGCTGATTGCACCTAGAAGGAGAGATGTTTATGTCATCAACATGGCTGTGTGCTTTGAAGACAGCTCAAATTGTTTTCTTGCCAAAGCCTCTGAAAGTTTCAATTGGATGTGGCACAAAAGACTGTCTCATCTCAACTTCAAGAACATCAATAAGATAGCCACTCAAAACTTGGTTGCTGGTCTACCTTCAGTAATGTTTTCCAAAGACAAAACCTGTTCTGCTTGTGTCAAAGGAAAGCATCACAGGTCTTCATTCAAGACTAGGCAATCATTCTCTATTGACAAGTGCTTACATCTCCTTCACATGGATTTGTTTGGGCCTGTCAAACCTCAAACCATTAATCACAACAAATACACCTTGGTCATAGTTGATGAATTTTCTAGATACACATGGGTGTTCTTCCTCAGAAGGAAAAGTGATGCAGCTGAAACCATCATGTCCTTCATCAGACAGGTTGAAAATATGAATGATGTTAGAGTCAAAGCTCTAAGAAGTGATAATGGTACAGAATTCAAGAATCATCAACTTGAATCTTTTTGTGATGAAAAAGGGATTTCTCAGAACTTCTCTTCAGCTGGCACTCCTAAACAAAATGGTGTGGCTGAAAGAAGAAACAGGACTTTGATTGAAGCAGCAAGAACTATGTTAAATGGTGCAGCCTTACTAAAGCAATTTTGGGGAGAAGCTGTTCACACTGCCTGCTACACTCAAAACAGATCAATCATTGTCAAAAGACATGGTAAAACCTCCTATGAAGTTTTCAGAAAAAGATCTCTAGACGTCAGCTATTTTCATGTGTTTGGGTACCCTGTGTTTATTTATAACTACAGGGATAAACTTGGAAAGTTTGATGAAAAAGCTGATGATGGTTTCTTTTTGGGATACTCTCCAACAGCCAAAGCTTTTAGAGTATTCAACATCAGAAGACAAGAAGTAGAAGAAACATTCCATGTTAGATTCAATGAAGATGATGAAGTCATACAGATAACAGGAACAGAGGGTGATGAAATAGATTTTAATGAAAATATTTCTTTCCCAAGTGATGAGTTCACAGAACCCAGACCTACCAGTCATTATCACTCCAACACTCTCACTCCTTATGTCCCTGCCTTTGACCCTCTGTCAACTCACAACATAGAAGTTCCTACCTATCAGGAACTTCATGAAGAAGAACCTCAAATTTCTGATGTTCCTTCTCATGATATTGATGACTCACCAATTCTTCAAGTCCCTGAAGATTCTCCTGCTGATAATGAAATAGCTTCCCTTGATATGGCTGAAGAAGACTCTGACACTGAAGTAGTCTTTGAAGAAAGCCCTCCTAATCAGCAGGATGAGACTCTAATTGTACCAGCTATGCCCTTAAGTACCCCTGTCCTTGAATCCCCAGCTCCTCAAAATAAGTGGTCAAGAGATCAACACATTCTTCTTGTCAATATTATTGGGGAACCAAATGCAGGGGTCACAACCAGACAGTGAATCCAAGACTCAGAGTCAGCCTCAGCCAATGAATGTCTATTTGCTGAATTTCTCTCACAAATTGAACCTAAAAGAGTAGCTGAGGCTCTGGTAGAAGAAGGATGGGTAGCTGCTATGCAAGAAGAAATCAATCAGTTCAAAAGGAACAAAGTATGGACACTAGTGCCAGCTCCACCTGGAAAGAATATCACAGGCACTAGATGGATCTATAGAAATAAGATGGATGAAATTGGGAACATCATCAGGAACAAGGCTAGACTGGTAGCACAGGGGTTCTCTCAGACTGAAGGAATTGATTATGATGAAACTTTTGCACCTGTTGCCAGACTTGAAGCCATCAGAATCTTCCTTGCTTATGCTGCCTATATGAACATCACTGTGTATCAGATGGATGTTAAGAGTGCTTTCCTCAATGGTGATTTGGCTGAGGAAGTGTATGTTGCACAACCTGAAGGATTTGAGAACAGCGAGTTTCCCAAACATGTGTACAGACTTCACAAGGCAATGTATAGTCTGAAACAAGCTCCAAGAGCATGGTATCTCAAAGGAACACCATCCCTAGGTCTATGGTATCCAAAGGAATCAGGCTTTGATCTTAAGGCCTATTCAGATTCAGATTATGCTGGATGTTGTATTGACAGGAAAAGCACTTCAGGCAGCTGTCAAATCCTAGGAGGAAAATTGGTTGGATGGAGTGCCAAGAAGCAAAACTCTGTGGCTATGTCTTCAGTTGAAGCAGAATATGTTGCTGCAGCCAGCTGTTGTGCTCAGGTGCTCTGGATGAAAAGTCAATTGGCTGACTATGAAATCTTGTATGACAAAGTGCCAATCTTTTGTGACAACACCAGCGCCATTGCCATATCCAATAACCCTGTTCTTCACTCTCGTACCAAGCACATTGATATCAGGTATCATTTTATCAGGGATCATATAATGAAAGGAGATATTGAGCTGCATTTTGTTCCCACAGAGCTGCAACTAGCTGATATTTTTACAAAGCCTTTGGCTGAACCTTCGTTCAACAGGCTAGTTGCTGAGTTAGGGATGCTCAATATCTCAAAGCCTGTGGCTTGATATTAAATGTGTTCATTAAATGATTGATTCTATATTAAATGTTTTTCACATGAAACTAGGTAGTTACTTTCCAAGTAAATGCAAAAAAACATTATCAAATATTTAATCATTTATTTTTCGGATAATGAGGAGACAAACTTTTTGAAAGGTCAAGGGGACCCACTTGAGCAGTCATTTTCGAACCTTGTATTTAATACGGTTGAATAACTGTTCACTTAGTTTGAATATATATTGTCTCCTTTCTCTTCTCACCCACCACCATTCTAAAATCTACTTCTCTCTCTAAGTTCTTATCTCTCTTAACCATCCGCCATTTTCTTTCACCTTCAACCTCAAATCCATGGCGTTTTCAGTTCCCAAAGCCTCAAATGATAACTTCGAGATCAACGAGAGCATCCTCGCCTCCAACAACGCCATTGGATGGATTAAGGCACCAAACAACACCTATTCAGATCTGGTAAACTTCATGCAGAATTGTGACCTAAATGAAGCCTTCACCAAATCCCCATCCACCTTTTACCAAGAATACCTTAGGGAATTCTGGTATTCTGCTGAAGTGGTAGAAGACACCATTACATTTAGCCTTTCATGCAATGAACACCCTTTTGCCTTCTCCCTTAAAGACTTTTCGAGTGTGGCCGGATTGAAGCATGGAGATGAATACCTGAAGGTAGTTGACAAAAAGGCTATTAAGGAAGCCCTGGCCACACTCAATCCTTGCCATGATGTTAACCCTGCACTTACACCAGCTGAGGTCCTCGCCAAATCTCCTCTGAAGATTAAGTATTTCACTCCCATGTGGCGTGTCCTCTTCACCCACATTGTTAAATCCCTGGGAGGAATGCAGGGATCACAGGATCAGATGTCGTTCAACCATCAGGCTATTGCTTATGGATTAATTTGGGGAGCTGATGTTGACGTTGGAAGCATTCTCTTCTCAAACCTGGTAGAACAACTGAAGGGAAGGAATCAGGTCAAAGAAAAGAACATCTGTTATGTGCGCTTTCTGCCTCTGATCTTTGAAAGCCTGCTGGGAGATAACTATCACAACAAGGCCTTGACTGCTCTTAAGCCCTATCGCATCACAGGTGCCATCTACAAGGAAATAGGAGCTGAAGATATCCCTGTCATCGCTCATATGCTGAACGTGGCCAACCAAGTACCAAACACTGAGAAGCCCTTGATCCCTTCCTCTGAGAAGGTGAATACTTCTAGTGTTGCTGGCAAGTCTATGTCTTTGACCTCTGGGCAGCACACTACTAAGTCCAAGGCTTCATCTGGTCAACAACCTAAGAAGAAGAAAATCCCCTCTTCTTCCCACTCCAAAGTTGTTACTAAGGCCAAAGGAAAGAAGACTGACACCTCCTCTGGTCCAGATACTCTTGTGGATTCGGATTCTTTGGCTGACAAACAACAGGCGTCTAGTGTCTCTAAGTCAGCTGAGACAACAGGAAACCAGCCTGATCAAGCTGATATCTCACAGGTAATCAGTGTACATTTTTAGAGGTTCACAAGCAGCCACTCTCATTTGTCTGTAGGAGAGAGTGGTGAAGTTAGGGTAATCCTCGACCCATAGAAGTCTGTCAATACACTTAGAATCCTTTAAGACTTCTGTACACCCTGTCTTTGCACCAGGGAATGATTCATTTGTGTTTATAAAGCACCCCGATGACCCTGCACCCTCTAGACAGTATTCAGGCTAACAACAACCTGAATACACTAATGTCTCAACCTTGAGCAGCTGTACTTCACACAGCCTCTTGGTTCCCTCCTTAAAAGAGTCCCAAAGGATTTATCCTTTCAGGGGGAGCTGAATCATCACCCTCAGCTTTCCTAGGGGCAGCATAACAGGCGACCTACAACCACATATGTTTCACTCTTAAAAGAGTCCCAAAGGTTTTAACCTTTTGGGGGGGCTGAATAATCACACTCAGCTTTCCTAGGGGCAGCGAATGGCGAACCATAAACAACATATGTTTCACAATCAAAAGAGTCCCAAAGGTTTTTACCTTTTGGGGGGGCTGAATAATCACACTCAGCTTTCCTAGGGGCAGCGAATGGCGATCATTACCCACACTCTATTCACACTTAAAAGAATCCCAAGGATTTATCCTTTAGAGTGGCTGAGTAATCACCCTCAGCCTCTCTGGGACAGCGAAATGGCGACCATTCCCCTTATATTTTTTCCCTGTTACTAATTACAACAAATTTGCAGGCTGAAATTGTACAACCAGTCATCGAGTCTCAGGTACAACAAGAAAAGGAGGCTGATACATGTACTCAAGACAAAACCAATGATGAAGAGCCTCTTTTAAATGCTGATGAAAAAATGCTCTCATTAGAGGATTATGTCTTTGATATTGAGCAAATGCCTGAAGATGAATTCCCTGAAGGAATGTTCGATGAAGAGGATGAAGAAGATGAGGAAGACCAACTATCTGTCTCTCCTCCTAAAGAAATAGTTGTGTCTACACCAGCTGGTGACAAGACTTCTCCTCTCAAGGATGCTGTTGATACTCCAAACTCTGCTACCTCAGCAACAACAGTCTTCCAAAAACCAACTTATGATCCAACAGCAGAATTTCTCTTGTTTGATCATCCTGCCCAGACCAACTTTGACTTATTACCAAGGGGGGATGACTATGCTCAGCAAAGCCTCAATATAAAAAATCTTCAGCCTGTCCATCATCAATCTGATATTGAGCGCTTAACAAGAAAGCTGGATGTGATCAAGTCTGAGATGCACAACTTTACTGTGACATTTCCAGGCATCATCAAAAAGGCTGTGACTGAGGCTGTCACTGAGCCAATTCAGGATGGTGCGAGAAGAGGTCCATTTGATATTAGCTTTTTGCTATGGGTTCTAATTCTCTCTCGGAATCCTCTCGAATTGATCTTGGTCTTAAGTGGAATGATTGTTCTTGGTTACTAAATAAAAGGGTTTGGTTTTCTAATCTAATAAAAAGTGTAAATGAAAATTTAAATCAAAGATAATTAATTTAATGATGAGTAATAAAACTTGAATTTAAACTTGAATTTAAATTAGAATTAAGCTTAAAAGAAAATTAGAATTAAATCAAGGAAACAGTAAAGTAATAGTAAAACTAACAGTAAAACTTTAAAATACCCAAAAGATAACTGATTCGGAAGTTACTGTTCATTCGGAAGTTAAGCTTCATTCGGAACTTTGTGCTTCGTTCGGAACTTTTGGATTCATCCGGAACTTATCCTTCATCCGGAACTTACTGATTCGGAACACTCATCCGGAACTTACTGATTCGGAAGTTTTGGACTTCCGAATGAAGCCGCTTGATTCGGAACTTACTGGTTCGGAAGTCTGAAAATTGGTTCGGAACTTTAGCTTCGTTCGGAAGTTTTGGCTTGATCCGGAACTTTTACCTTCGTTCGGAACTTCTTCTTGATTCGGAAGTTTAGCTTGGTTCGGAACTTTTTAATACTAAACTCATTCGGAACTTTTAACTGACTCGGAACTTATGAAAACAAGACTCATTCGGAACTTACTGTTCACTCATTCGGAACTTCTGGAAAACCCAGATACAGTATCAGCACCGAAGAACAAGGAACACGGTTTTGATCCAAAAATCACCAAGTTTTTCACCAAAAACTAAAATAAATCAATCACAAAGCATCCACTAATCATAAACTACTAATCCCATCAACAAAAACACAAATCCCAACAACTTTTGAAGATCAAATCAAGAAAAATAAAAACTTAAGAACTTGAAGATAAAGATGAAGATGAACAAGATTAAATGGAAAGATTAAACAAGACTTTGTAATGAATGATTAATGTTTTGACAAGGTTAAACAAAGATTAAAACAACAAGATTGGAAGAACAAAGATTAAAATCATCAATCACCCTAGTGGTGATTGTGATGGAACGAACAAGAAGGGAGAAAAAAAGGGAAGGAGAAAAACTCCAGACTCCTCTAAAATGTGTGAGGGGGGCTCCTTTTATAGGCTTGTCCTTTGGTTGGTGAGTGGGCTTTCTCCCGTTCTTCTTGTCTTTTCGTCTTTTCAGAAAAGTTTCCGTTTTCGATTCTGATTCGGGATTTGTCGTCGATTAAATTCAACTCGTCTTTTAATTTCTTTGTTTAATAGACTTGAGTTTCTTCGACTTATTTAAATCTTCCATCTTTGGTCCTTTTCTTCGATAAGTCTTCGAATAGGCCCAGTGACTTCAAATCTTTTGCATCTCTTGGACAATAGACTTTATCTTGAGTCTTCTTCTTCAGTAATACCCGTGCAATCCCATGTTTTCTTCAATATTCATCCGGTTGTCTCTGAAAACACAATAAACACAAAAACCATGCATAATTCCAAACAAATGATATTAAATACGTGTTTTGGTCTCGTTTTAGCCCGAATTAAGTGGTAAAAGGATGGGTGTTTACACACCTATCATGTAGCTCAGGGACTCGGTCATCTTTCAACAAGAATAAAGGATGCCATTGACTCAGCCGTTCCTGCTATGTTCCATGAACATGAACTCACCATGCACAGGCACTTTAATGTTGTTCGCACCAGGCAATACAACCATGCTAACTTCATTGTCAGGCGTGTTCAGGCAAATACTAATGCAAATGCCAACCTCCTGCTAAAGATTGCCAGAGCTTCAAGAAAAAGACAACGTGTTATGGCTGCCTCTGTGGAGCAGATTGCAAGACGTTTTCAGGCACGTTCATCCAAACATCTGCGAAGTCCGGATAAACGTGAGGGGGAGAAAAATACAACACTCAGCCTTGCATCTGCTGAACAAGGCTCATCATCAGCTAACCCCACCACTACACCTGTTCCTCTCCAAGTCATCACACCAGTTATAATACCTGATGATGAGGATAATACTCAGGGGGAGCAACAAACTGAAGATGGAGCTGACTCATCAAAGTCTCTGGTTTTGGTTAACACCAGCAAGCCTGAGGATGATGATGAGCCAGCTGCCAAGAAATTAAAATTCACTGTTAGCTCTCTCCCCAAAGCTATTCAAACTCAGGCTCAGACAGCGTTTATCAAAAGAGCTGAAGTTTTGAAAAACATAAGTGTGGAGTCCTCTGTCTCGAAGAAAGGAAAGGAGATAGTTTTGGTTGATACAGATACCAAACTTAAGAAGATAGCTGCGATGCTAGAGACAGGAGGATCCACCACAAACCTTTCCCAATTCTCAACCTTTACACCTTCTGATGAGATTCCTTTGACCCTTGAAGAAATAAAGCAACAGGCTGAAGAATTCAAAAGATTAAATGAACTCAAGACAGCCAAAGAATTGAATGAAGCTACTCTGAGGAAGATGACACCACCTGAAAGGGAATAACAAAAACAAAGGTTGAGGGAAATGGAAGTAAAACGCGCTGAGGCCTTAAAGAAAGTCAAAGCTGACTATGATGCCTGCGTGAACAACAGATATGCTGCTGGCAAGATAACCAAGTTCAAATACACCATTCATAAATCCACAAACACCCCACAGATGATCTTATGGAGGGAAAACCAACAGAGAAATATGGATGTGTTTGACAACTTTAGGTTAAAGACACTTGGGTTATCAGAATGGTTCGAACTCGAAGCCCTAGCTGCCAAAAAGTCTGGACAGGAAAATTTCCTTCTGCTTAAAACTCTTAAGGCCAAGTTTAACTCGATCAAGGAAACAGCAGCCAAACTTAAGATTGATCCCCCACCACAGCTTTTTGAACAAGAACCCCCAAAGACAGGCAACAAAAGGAGAAGGATTTCACAAATTGTTAATGAAACTTTTGTTACTGAAGATGTTCAAGTGGATGGCATGCACAGGGATTTGATCCTCCCAAATGGTATTGTTGGCCCTATTGATGGTCAGACATACACCGAGCCTGAAAGAGGAATGGCATTCATGAACAAGGCTTGCTAGTATGCTTTTCAAAGGGAAGATGAGCTGTGCTTAGCTTCAACTATTCAGCTACTCTGTCACAAGAAGTGTCTCAAGATCAACACAGAGTATTCCAAGAAGTTTGCAAAGACTTTGCAGGATGAAATTGATAACAGATTAGACTTGGCTGAAGCTGAAGAAAGAATTAAAAATGATGACTATTGAAGATATTCACAGTCCTTTTTTTTACCTTCATCTTTTATTTTGCTTATGTAATGCATTTGTAATTTTCCTTAAGTGTCAATAAAATCATGAGGTATGTTTGTTTAGATCTGTTATGTGTAAGAAGAAGCTGTTAAACTCACTTACCTTAACTTAGTTAGATCTAGCATTATTTATGTTGAAATAGGGGGAGATTGTTGGGAATCTAAACTTGTTAGATTCCCTGATCATTGATTTAAACATAATTAGGCTGTTAGATAGTCTCTTGCCTGTGCCTAGGAGGCAGGAAAGTTTCACAAGACTCACAGAGATCCAAGTCTCTGTAAGCAACCTCAGAGGAGTCCATGTCAGAGACATTGTCAGGGAAGTCGAAGATTACCTGAAGACATACTCATTGGCTGTGATGGATAACAGCCAAGATGTATCAGGGACTCTGAGGGGTTGAGAGTTAACAGGGGTGGCAATACCCTGATAACTCTCAGCACACTTTGGACATGCCATTTGTGTGTTCGAGACTATGAAGAATAAGGAAACTGTTTTTGACAACTGTTCCTTAAAGCATAATGGAAGACTACCAAGAATAGAAGGACATCATGTGACTGATGTGGGAACTTGTAAAAGCTTGTGTAGTCGCCATCAAGTACTATTTAAGTCAAACTCGTAACACTATAAATAGGATGTGTATCCATGCATTAATGTTTAACACTTTGAGATATTAAGAACATTATTGCATATAACTTAGTGAATCAAAAAGCTACGACTGTATTCATAAGTTAGGGTTTATTGTTGTTCAAACTGTGCACAACACATTGTCATCAAACTGTGTTATCCATAACACTTGTAATTCTTTATTATACAATAATAAGATTACGTTTGAAAAGTAATTCCTTGTGTTGATTAAGTTAAGATTAGGGTTTCTTGCATTGATTAGGGACTTTCATATTTATTTAAAAATATTTATGGTTAAAAGATTTTGAAATGTTTTATTTAAAATCTTGGTTTTAAAAATCTTTCGTTCTCTATAACGAGAGCACTGGTACCAAACTGTAACACCCCTAACTATTCATACTTTAGTTCAGCGGAAGAGTCGTTGGTGTTACGGGATAGCACACTACTCAAATCATAGACAACGCTTAAAAATCGCGTCGTTTAATAATAAAGCATTTTCCATTCATGAATATCAAGTTTACAAAGGTCCCAAGTTGTAACACCCCCAAATATTCATACTTTAGTTCAGCGGAAGAGTCGTTGGTGTTACGGGATAGCACATTACTCAAATCATAGACAACGCTTAAAAAATAGCGTCGTTTAATAATAAAGCATTTTCCATTCATAAATATTAAATTACATAGGTCCCAAGTCCTAGTATTTCATACATATTTACAAAACATTTGAATGGAAATTGTTATTTAAGTGCGGGCCATAGATTCTTGTCGTCTTCCCGAGAATTACCTTCAAGTACCTGAGATAAAACATGTTAAAAGAAAAGGTCAGCGAAAACGCCGAGTGAATTCATAGAGTTTAATGAAATCCATTAATATATCATCGGTTTAAAATTATTACCGAAAATCATTTTTGTACAAATCTTTATAGTAGGCCATAAAATAGGCCAAAAACATTTTATACAAATCCTTGTCAAAATCATAATATAGGCTTTTGCCTTCAAAACCATTATACAAACCATTGTCGTAAAAACATCATACAATACGTTTTATAACGTTGTATAGAGTTAAATAAAAACCGTTATAAAAATGTGGTTATGTAAAACCAAAACACGAACATAATATCAAAAATAAGACCCCGTATTGCTAGTCAGGTAATATATTGTAAATTCAATGCGTATAGAAGTATTTTCGTTATTGGATTATTATAAGCCGCGTGACATTGCTACCTTACTATACCAAACAACGGGTAGCTAACCCGAAACTTATTTGCCCATCTAAAACAGCGTGTCGTCACAATAATCACGCTTATTTAAATCTTCTCATACATAAATTCGCTTACCAATCAATGTGGCACGACGGGGATCAACCGTCAAGGCGCGAACAGGGGTGATCTTCCCCAAATAGTACTATTATATGCATAAGCGTCTACCAAATCCCGGTAGTTCACAAGTCATGCTAATGGTACTTTTAGTGACATAACCTAACTAATAATAATCCATTTTATTTCATTCATCGGGTCATATAATCATTCATCGGGTCATGCAATCATTCGGGTCCATATCAATAAGCAAATAATAGGGACAATTTGTGTCCTATTTTATTAAAACTAACATGTTATCTCCCTCGCGGGTTTATAAAACATTTCATAGAATATTCAAAAGTGTGCGAGGCTATGAACTCACGTTGATTATGAAAGGCGGATTATCGGCTACGGGCGTGCTTCGATCACGGAAACCTATATAAATAATACTCGGTCTTAGAATTTTGTTCAATGACTTTATAAAATAATAGCTATGTACATATATGATGATTTAATAAATATGATGATGATCAAGTGGGATTGTACATCTTTATTCACTTATTATAGTGTTATGTGTTGGTAACTTTTTATACTAGTCTCACTAGTTTATCTTGTTTACATGTCAAGGCCCAATAAGCCCATTATAAACCCATTACATTATATTAGTCCATTTTGCACTTTTAACATCAGCCCTATAATTACATGTTGGGCCCAAGTGGGTTAAGCCCAATAAGTAATTCCATTAGTGTTTAGCCAAATTAGTTAGATTAATAGTCCAATAAGGCTAATTTGGCCCGTTAATATCCATATGTAATAAAGCTCGGGTTTTATTGGTTTTTACTTGTAATATGTACTTATACATCATTATATGATTTATAAAAAGTTTACATTAGACAGGTCCGACCGTCTAAGTTTTAATTGACGAAAACGTTAATTTTACGGTTTTAGCCGAAAAGACGTAAAACTTATGTTTATAGTTTTATAACTTGTAAAACTTTTCAAATTTTCATTTTTATAAAATGTCTCATTTATTTATTAATGTATATACTTATATATATATGTAATATATAAGTTAGTGGGTTTTAGGTATACATTTTATATTATATTAACTTGAGTACTAATATTATACTATATACTTTTATTTTACAAATCTGATTATTATTTTCATTTTCTCCATTTTTACCATATTTTGAGTTCTACAAGGAGATAGAACCTCATTTTTGGGTGACATAAACTACATATTATGTGCTACAATTCACTCAGCTTTAGCTACTGCTCAATCTATCCTAAATGTCCCTAACAGTCCGTCCAAAATAGACTACTCAGATTTGTACTTCAATTTTGTTTTGATCATATCTTACAAGTCTTATAACTTACTGTATTTTAATTCATTTATGCCATTTTAACATATAATCATAAGTTTCTTTACTGTTTTTATACAGCCTACTAATTTAAGCAATATATTACCACTTTCACATGTAGTTTTCAATCTTTTTATCCAAGTTTATCAACACATCATCCTCACACAATATTCTTACCATCATATATCATCATATACATATACATTAGGAAAGAAAATACATTTTACATTTACAAAAATAACAATGAAAATGGGAAGGATGATCTTGTTTACCAACCAAGGTTATAACTTGACTTTGGATGACAACACTTGGGATACACCAAAACTATCTTCAAGATCACCTATTACCAAGAACTTCTTGTGGAAAATCATCCCTATGACATCAACAAATCTCCTCCTTGGATGTTAAAATAACCACCAATCAATAAAGCTTCAAGAGGTTTTCATCATATGTGTGAATAACATAAGATATTGTGGTTAAAATTGATCAAATGGGGGTGTTTTGGGTTGAGTTGGGACGGAAAGGGTAGAGAGAAAGAGAGGATTTTGGTGGTTTTTCATGTGTTGCAAATGAGATAATGGTTTGAGGAAAGTGGTTTTAAGGTTGTAGTTAGTTTGCAAAGTGGCTAGGACATGTGTCCTAGCTTACTTTGTAAGCTTTGACACCTAAGGGTGTTATTGGCTTATGTTTAGCCGTCCCATATTGGGGGTGGGGCAAAACTTTTTTTGTCTCATCCCCAATTATTTACGGGTACTCCTCGATTCTAGTTTCCTCGATTTGCGTGCCCTCGGGTCGTTTTACGAAAAATGTTTTTATAAATTATGAATCAACGGCAAAAAACGAATCTAATAAAGATTGTCTCATAAAAAACGGATAGTTCAAAAACGTAAATACGTAATCCTAAGGTTTTCGGTTTAGTCGTAAAGGACGTTAAATTATGAACGTAAGTCCTAATCTCTTCTCGTAAATTTGATGGTTTATGAACCAACACAAAATTTAAAATCCCAAAATAATATTCACGGATAAATTTATTTCCTGAAATGTCGGGCTGTCACCAAAAACGGTGTATGTAAACGTAAGCACGTAACGTAGAGTCCTCCGGTTTAGACGCAGTCGATGCTACTTTAAGATGTAAACTAAAATTTCTTCCCAAAATGAGTGATTTCATAATATAACATTAAAATAATGATTTTAAACAATACTTGAGAATAAAATATCGACCATAAATTGACGGATTGTCACAGCATTTACCCCTAAAAAGGATCTTTGTCCTTAAAGATCAATTTATCTTACTACTCGCTTCTTATAGAGTTAAAGATACGTGGGTATTTCGTCCACAGTCGGTCTTTTCTCTCAAGTGTAATTCATTACAATACGCGAGTTTCATCAAACATAACTACGGGAATACGATCAGGCTTAATGTTGACTTACTTTTTTTATCCATGATGTTCACGGGTTTTTGATGAATGCAACTTTTCGCTGATCTAAACTTCATCAAGAAGTAATCAGATTTTTACTTGATAGACATTTTATCAAGTTCGATATACGAAATATAATTCATGCAGCCCTTGAAGTCCTAGGCTAGATCCAGCTTATATGCCTTTAAAACCAACTTTCACATTATCTCAATGGTCCCATACAACGGGAACTTATTTCCCATGATCTTTGAGATCATCAATTTACTTCTCCATGGTTAAAATTTTTTTGGCATAACTTCGCTACCCATCCTGCACTTCAAGATCTACATTTCATATTCACATAACCTCTTGCCCACTACCGGCAGTCAATAATCAGATCCTAATTTCAACAATCATTTTAGTTCTCACTGGTCGGGTATTTTGTAAGGTTAGGTTTGTCATCATAGCAACCTTAAACTTAAAAGACATGTCCAACACACAATGGGCGTATGTCGGGTGTTTTCATCCCAACTCTTGCTTACAGATGCTCTAATATTTAGATCCTAACAAGGTTCGATCTCGATCCTAATATGATAATAATCAATGGTAATCTCTCCAAAGGAAAACAATTATATGGTTTACTACCATAGATCAATTATTCAAGCATAAAACAACACTTCTAGTGTTTTGTATTGTTACTTTACCTCGTCCCTTCGATTGGGGTGGTAAACAGTACTCTCAGCAAGGTTCGTTCCCAATGACTTCTGAGCAAATCTCTAGAAATTCGATGCGAAGCGAGGATCTTGATAGAGATGATCGATACAGGCACACTATGTTTACACAACTCCTTTAAATACAAAAGAGTCAATTTCTTCATCGAGAATCTATCATTAACAGGAATGATATTAGCAGATTTGGTCAGTCTGTCGACGATGACCCAAATCGAATCAAATTTAGATGATGACCTTTGCAATAGTTAAATGTTTACTAATGTATGAGGCGATGTCTGCCTTAATAATTTGCCATCAGTACAACTTCTTCAGATAAAGATACATTAAATCATAAATGGAATGAATAGAATACTTATACTTACGAGATTCCAAACAGACTAAATCTCGAAATCCTCCATATTTAGGCAACCACAAGCGGCCTTTTATACATTTAACGCCATCGGATTCTCAATTTTAATGGTTCACATTAGCCGTGAACCCCTTTTATTATCTATATTATCCTTTTTACAAGCATCAACTATTTTTAAATTGTTCGGGCAATTTATTTTGCACAGTCATTAATAAAGAACACATCCTAATTGATTCTTTATCTTTTCTACATAATGTGTCTGTATCTACATTCGCCTTTCTTGATGAATTAATTACCATGTCCACAATTCACTCAGAAATTCTTTCTTCATATTTTCTAAGTTTTAGTTTCGTCTCAAATATCATTTTTATCCGTTTTGCTCAATCCGACGTTTATAGCGTCGATAAATATTACAAGTAGTTAAATAATAAATATTAATTTTTAAGAAACGTCAACGTAAAAATTTTTAAATTTCTTAGTTATAGAAAATGTTTAAAAATAAATTTGAATTTAGATAACACGATTTTTGTTGATTTATCGAAAATAATTAATAATATCCGTCAATGTTCGAAAAATTCCTTGTTTATACTTTGGACAAAATTTTCTTAGTTGAAAAGAAAAAATTGTCGCTTCAAATTCCAAGTCATGGTTTAAACGGTTTCCCCAATACCTCTTAGGTTGTCTTGAGGTATGCACAAACATTTACCCCTAAAGGAGTTTAGTTACATGATTTGGGTATAAGGGAATAATCCCTTAAAAATCCTTTGATAAATATTTGTCAAAACATATTTTCACTTTCTTTTTGGTAAAACCCAAAGCCTTAATGGCTCTAATCTTTGAAGAGTCAATATATATCTTGCCATCATTAATTACACAGTCATTTAATGTAAAGGACTAAACCCTAAATCACATATTAAATATTCAAGGTACAGGTTTTCACTACTCGGCCGACTCAGGGCATTCTATAAATAATTATTAACTCATTCTTATTCTTAGAAACAAACAAATGGTCCTTAATGATCACGAGCATGAATTTATCAAATTACAGCCTACACACTTGATTCACCAAATTTATGGATGCTACATGCGCATTGGTCAATCCAAACAACATAACATGAAACTCATAATGTTCATTACAAGTTCTGGATGTATTGATTGGAATAGATAATCTTTTTCGCGGACGCGAAGTTGATAATAACCATGTCGTGGATCAAATTTTTGAATATACGCTAGAACCTTGTAAATGATCGAACAAATCTATCATCTTGGGTAATGGATATCGATTTCGATCGTCAATTTATTCAGATCACGATAATCAACAAATATAAGGAATAATAACATCATAGCTCTTCATGATGATGAGCTTGGTTCAATAAAAGCCTACTCCGACAACTCTCTCAGTTGTACGGTAATTCCTTTAATTTAGATGGTGCTGACGTTCAGTGCACACGCCATAGGTACAACACCAAGAATATAATCAATACCAAATTCAACCTGCCTTAATGGCAAAAGTCTAGGTAATTCACCAGCAAATACCTCCTAAAATTTTAGATAACAGAAACATCTTTTAATAATTTAATTTAAGTTCTTTCTAATTACAAGATCTATGATCAGTTTATAACCATTCATGGTATAATTTCAAGCCTAAAAACAGGATATGGTCATCTGTCAAGAATTATTTAGATCACTTTTGATAATCAACATCTTATCTTTTAAGGGAATTCTACTCGGGTTCCCATCAATTTAGACAATGACATTATGTCATAATCAATCAATCCATTCCACTGGCACTATCAACTTTCCAGTTTTACTGCCGTTGATAAGATGTGAACTTATCAAAAGACTAATAATAACTCATAATCCTTCACATATTCAAAGATATCTGGAGACATAACTAACATCAAAAGAGTAAGGTCAACACATGATTCACGCGAGAGAATTTCAAGTCAGATAAGGACGAAAACATTAACGAATATGAATATATCCCATGTTTTCATAATTTGAGTACGCATTCGAAAGCTCCTCGGATTGTTACCCAGGTCATTCAAATGAAATCTAATAAAAAGAAATGATAGTAACGTCGATACATCCAGTCGGGAATCAACACTCGGTAATCAGATACTTTTCCAAAGAATCTCACCACGGGAGAATTGATCAAGGAGGGGATATCAATTGTCAATTAAGACAATTTCCACAGATGATTAAATTCGTCTTAGAATAATAAATGGTACGGGCACATATGTAGGTATCCCGAACAATATGTCCCTATTTTTGCACTTCTTGCAGATCTCATAAAATTTCAATCTTTCATAACTTCAAGGAAAATGTAGTGTTTATTAACAATTTCATGGCCACTACTAATCAGCCTTGCATGGTCCCTTCCAAATTGTATGTAGGCGCGCAACTATATACAATTTTAGGATTAACGATGCAATACTCAGTTCGTCAAAACTTTGTCATCATGTTTAAAATATATATTCATGCTTAATTCAAAAATAAATTTATAGAGATGTTCTTCGTCATAAAAACAATTATGTTTTCCAAGGTGTTTCATAAACAACTTTATTTCTATAACGATTACTTTTAAATCTCACTTTGAATAATCCATGCAGTGATGAAAATTCAATTTTTCTCAAGGGACACTGTTTTAACTTATAAAAACAATGAGTGATCTGCAAAAGAGTGATGAAAAGTTTTTCACCAAGAACTAACTACAATATGATAGGAAATGAGCTTAGCCAATTAATCATGAGGTTCATGACCTCAATGGCTGATGAGACTGCTTTTACACATAGTCTCATCGTCCAAAAAGGACTTTAAATGCATAAAATATCATGAAATTGGCCAAATATATGCTTGTGTTTGTTGCTTGTGTATTTTAGGTACGGATATTGAGAAAATGACAAAAGATCACAAGAATCATACAAAAACGAACACGGGAAACGAAGCCGCACATTGAACCAAGCCCTAATGAAGAATTTCCCAAGACAAACCCTTGAAGATTTGAAGATTAAGCAAGAAGGGTCCTCCAACTTTGAATAATTGAAACTTTATACCCTTGTATCTTCATTGGTCCCTAAAGTTTGTCAATATTACAAAAAGGGCCCTCCACTTTGAAGAATTGGCAATTTTAGTTCCTCAACAAAACTAAAATGTCAATATTAATCCTCCTCAAAGTCAAACATACCATGAAGGACTTCAAGTTACAAGAAATTACAATTTTGGTCCTTTAAAAATGACAAAATTACCAAAAGGACCCTCAACTTTTAAGAAATGGCAAAAATGGTCCCTCATTAATCATGACTTGGCAATTTCAGTCCTCTAAGAAGTCAAACAAACAAGTCAAGACCATCATCTATGAAGAAAATGCCAAATCAGTCCTTCAAGAATCAAGAATTGACAAGAAATACCCCTGAAATCATTTTACAAAACTTTTTGGGGCAAAAGTGTGAAGTTGGAAACTTCAATTACAAAGGAAAACGAGTTTTGGCTTAATTATTTACAAGTGAAAGAAAGAAGAAAGGCTGGGGACCAAAATGGGCAGATACACATTCTTACCTAGACCTATGGGCTTGTGACACGTGCCCCACTACTTGAATTCCACCAATCCTTCCACCTCACCAATCCACTAATCCAGTTTATTAAATTTATAAACTTGGCGCCTAAACATGTTTTTAAACATAATCCTAACCAAAAACTGATTAAAAACCTGTTCTTCATGTTCATAATCCCAATTGGGCATTTCATAATTATCATGAATTAGCCCTTAATCTTTTCCAGATTAATGATTAAGGTGCTAATAAACATAACCCAACCTTAATACTGGCCACCTCACCAGTCACATGTCCACATGGGACCTCCCGTGCTACGCCTTTGAACAAGAAGAAAAAACTTGGACAGTCATCCAACGTTCCACAACATATCTTGGAAGTTAAGCTCAACCAAGGCCCTTGGATACATTCCAACACATGCCAGCTCCACAACAAGCCAAGAATTTGTCACATGATCTTCAATTGTTCAAAACTTCACAAGGGCATTTTTGGGCTTCTACATCATTAGGGTTACGATTTTATTCATCATTTTAGGTCACTTGTAGCCTATATAAAGGCATTTAGGCTTTCATTTAGAATTTGTTCTTGAATTTTCCATTGTTCACAAATCTGTAAATCATATATTCAGTTAATGAAATGTGTTTGAATTTGGTGAAGAAAAATCAAGTGCCAACCTTATTATCTGTTTATTGTTGTTTGATGTTTACTAGTCTTTGATCTTAAAACCTGTTTTCAAAAGGAGTGTGCAAAAGTTTGCACATTTTCCACTTTTCTTGATATTTTGCTATGTCTTGTCCAAACCTTGGAATTCTTGGGCTATAAAGCTGATCATAGCATCCTGATATTGTGTTATCAAGGTGTGGTGAAGCCTATAACTTGGGGATAATCAAGTGTGGGGAACTAAGGTTGCATTAATCAAGGATTTTCATTTTTCTGATTTTGATATTTTGCTCTTAACCTTGTTGAATCTTAGCAGGCTTTATTGTGGAAGCTTGTGCTTGTTCTTGCTAGCACATAAGCTCAAAATTCGTGGGTGTAGATGTACATCCATGAGGTACACACCATTCTACTCAAAATCTGTTAAAAATTGGATTTTTGGTGAATTTGTGTGTTGCTTGTGTTCTTGCTGATTTTGTGGCTTAATCTTGCTTAGATCTGCATATTACATCTGTTATTGTGTTGATTTGGGCTTGGGTAACCTTGGAATACACTTTTGATTTGAAAATTGGGATTTGAAAATTTAAAGGGGTTTTTGGGTTAACTTGTTGTGAATCATAGTGTGTTATTGTCTTGTTGGAAGTTTGTGTTTGTGCTTTGTATCTGCTAAGTACTTGGTTGAGTGCTATTTGCTGCAAGTTATTAGGTTTAAAACCTTGAATCAAACATTGTGCTATATCTCATTGGTTTTGACTCGTTTTGACCTAAGATTTTGGTAATATCTAGAATATATGCATGCTTAGGGCTGAAAGAGGTTAAATCATTATATATACAACATATGTGATAGATCTGAGTGTTTGAATTTGGCTTGTTGGTCAAGTGCATCAGCAAGTGTTCATAACTGCTTGTGTTAGTGTTCATCAGTAACTTATTGTGCTTGAATCTTGATCTATACTTTGTACCATTGCATGAAACCTATTTAGACTTGTTCATTTAAGTTTATTATTGCTTGTGTATGCATTTGGTCAAGTTTGGCTGGCTGAATTGTGCTATAAGTGCTTATTGAACCTCAACTGCTTATTGTTCTAAGTCTGGTGCATGTCTGATGCTTAATTGAATTAACAGTACAAATTGGCTGATTGTGATTGTGATTTCTTTCTTGTTATTGACTCCTTATGATCCACTGATCATTTGCGTGCCTTTGTGAAACTTGAATACACAAAAAAGTCACTAAAGACAAATAGTCAAACAAGTCAAGCAGTGGAAAAACTTTCCACTGCTCAGACACCAAAACTAGCCCCTGCTAGTGTTAATTTTCAGTTAGCTTATTTATAAGCCATATTGGCTTATCCAGACCTGCAACAACTTACTTTTGTGATCAATCTTCATCATTTGACCCATTTGTTTGAACTGGAGCTTATTAGACTTTGACTTTGACTTTTTGCAAGAAAACTCTTAAAGTTGACTTTTAAAGAAGTGCTTATTTGCTTATTTCAGCTTATTGAGTGAACTTATTTGAAAACTTTTTGTTGATTAAGCTTAGTTAAGTCATTTAAAAGCTTTTGAAACTTGAATTAGCTCTTGGGATAGCCTAGAACTCGAAAATGACTATTTTGTTGTTTTGTGAAGATTGCATATTGCATTTTCAGGCTTATTCCTTGGACTTTTTTCAAATTTCTTTTTACAGAAGTCTTAAGTAACTCAAAAGAAGCTTGTGTGTCTAATTTGAACTTATGGCATCAAATTATAGCTTAATGGGCCAAAAAGCCCATTAAGAATAAGCTGTTTGATATAAGCCAGCTTATTTCACATTTTCAGCTTTTGGGCCTTTGAAAAATTGTGTTCAGAATCAAATTTAGAGTCAGATAGGAGCTTTTGGGCCATTTTTATAAACATTTTTCTTATTGGGCTTATTTTGGCCCAATAAGGGTCTGTTTTGGACTTTGGCCCATTTGAAGGCCCATTAGGGGTATTTTTTGTAATTTCAACTTCATTTCTGTGTTTATTAGGTTATAATAAGCTAGTTTGCAAGTTTTTAGAACTTTTTTATAAATTTTAGATTTTTAATATTATTTTATTATTATTTTATTATTAAAAATTAAAATTTAGATTTTTCAAGTTTTTATATTTTTTATTAGGATAAATACATTAAGTTAGGAATTTTACAATTTTTTAGAATATTTTTATAGACATTAGATTAATTTTTATAATTATTTCAAGTTTAAATAGTTTTTAATTTATTTTAAATAGTTTTAATTAATTTAAAATTTTCAAAAATAGTTATAAATTAAGTTAGGTCATTTTAGAAGTTTACAATTGAAAAAATCTCATTTTGGGCTTTTTGTTAATTAAATTGATTTTTAGGGCTTTAATTAGCATTAAAATTTATTATTTAATTAAATAAAAGGTTTGAGAGATTTTTGATTTTTTGTAAACTCTAATTACATTATTTAGGATTTATTGTTATTTTCTATGAATTGTTAGGGTAAATTTTTAATTTTGCTACTTTTTACGGCTTTACGTGTACGATTTTATCGTCTTAGTTTAATTCATCATCGTAACCGTCATTCTCTTCTTATCTCACTTCTATTTTCTCTTCTCATAAATATAATCACAAAGTTAATCATCTCTCTAAACAACACACTAGCCTCCTTGAGAACGATCCCCACTTTGGGTCATAACTCGTGGTTTTCCTAAATCACTTGTTAATACTTGCCCTAATTACGCTTTGTTTTCCCAAACAAGGAAGTAAAATACAACCATCATTTTGGCGCTGCTGTCGGGGAGGCGTGTTGTGTTTTGATTTGGCAATTGTTGTTTTTATATATAGCCATAATATCTACTTGTATTAGTAGCACTATACTAATACGTATTATTATTAAGTGTGGAAACACTTATCCTTTTACCACTTATTTCCAATAATAACAAGACCAAAACGTGTATTTTATGTCGTAAAAGTCGGAATTATGCGTGGTTTGTGTGTTTATTGTGTTTTCCGACCAAAAGATGAAAAAGGAAGAAAACACGGGCTTTTATCGAAGAAAACGAGAAAAGACGAAGTCGAAAGATCAAGAGTGCAAAAAGAACGGAAGTCCAAGGCCTATTCTGAAGATTTATCGAAGAAAAAGTCTAAAGACGGAAGTTTAATATAGTCGAAGAAATCAGTCTAATTATAGAAGAAAATTATAAGACGAGTTCAAATTACATAGACAAATCCCGAGACGACGTCAAGAAAGACAAAGAATTTAAATCGAGTCGAGAAGAAAAGAAAGAAAGAAGAAAGCACACATGCATTCCCCATTTGCCTAAAAATACCCTCCTAAACACATTAGGAGGGGGTTGTTAGTTTTTGGTTAGCTAGTTTTACTTTTCATTTTTCCTTTCTAGTTTTTAGAGAGAGAAAGTTCTAAACTTTCACTCACTAAGTTTCATCTTTTCTTTCTTTTTATCTTTCAAGTTTAAGCTATCATTCTTGTACTTGGATTTCATTAATCACAAGTTCAAGTTAAGTTTTTGTTCTTTAATCTCTTTCTACATTTCTTGATTTTGCTTTGTTCTTGATTCAAATTCATTTTTGATCCAAATAAGTTCTTTATTCGTGTTTGAATTTGATGTTTTAGTGTTTAAAAAGTTTATCTTTTGACTCCTTATTAAGCTTTTATAAGGTATAAGCTATAAGCTCTTTGTGCTTATTCGCTTATCGGATTACTTAAAAGTTTTATTGTTTTAAAGTTCGAATTAGTAAATTCACGTGTTTATTTTTCCAAAAAGTTGTCAAATTTGTGCTTATTTACTCTTGTATAAGTTGGTAAGTGCTTATTGTATCAACTGCTTATTCGTTTAAGCTTGGTTACCTTTTGGACGTCATTCCCATCTTAGGAGGGTTTTCCCCTGGATACGATCACTTGGCTTCGATCGCATTGATTGCGATCTCAATTGGTTTTCCCTGGTACGATCCACACCACGATCACTCATTGCGATCTGTGGGTGCGATCGTGGCACGTTTCCTTGTTTCCATCGCATTGATTGCGATCATTGTGTTACGATCTGACACCACGATCAAGGACCACGATCCACTTGTTGCGATCGTGGTTGCGATCCGTGAGTGCGATCACGCTGTCGCATCGCATCGAGTGCGATCTAACTCCTTGGATGAGATCGCATTGAGTGCGATCTGGAGTACTATTTGGGTACGATCGCATTGCGATCCTACTTTGGCTATTGTTTTGCTTATTTAAATTTCAATTTAATTTTTCCCGCATTTTAACTTAGATTTATTTTAAACAAGTTTCGTCTTAGTTTGTTTTTACAAAGTCTTCAAGTTTTTAATCATTTCCAAAGATTGCACATTTTATTGTAGTTTAAGTTTTAAATCTTTCATTTTACTCAACGACAATTTCCTTATTTGCATTTTAGTCTAAAATTAGATATTCAACCAACCATTTTATTTTTCCACCAAGAACAATTGAGTCGCACTTTCTACCAATAATCAGTTCGAAAAGATCGGACGATAACTCTTTTATACATGGATAAAACCTGGTATTAAATGGCGCCGCTGCCGGCTCTTTTCGTTAAGATTAATGGTTTTTAGTGAGAGACGCGTTGGATTTTGGGATTCGTTCAATTTTGAACGTTATTTTCCTTGCTTTAAAATTTTCAAAAGTCCATAAAAATTAAAAATTCTTCAAAAATAAAAAAAATAGAAAAACATAAAAAACCAAAAATATTTCTTGTCTATTTTGTTTTTCCTTTTGTAGGTGTGTATGCGTACTCGTGCTCGTTAGAAGAAAGTAGCTCAAGCCAAAGTCATTACTCCACCTATTGTCACCATGGACAATCAACCAATGATCGAGCTTTTGCAATCGCACGTAAAGGGCAACACCGATGCTATTGTCATACCTGAGATTGGAGCCAACAACTTTGAACTTAAATTCGGGTTCATTCAAATGGTTTCTGCTCAACCCTTTTTGGGGCGTTCAATTGATGATCCTCAAGACAATATAAAATGGTTTCTCCAACTCACCAATACGGTTAAATATAATGGGGTTTCACAAGAGGTAATTCGCTTGCAACTTTTTCCTTTCTCCTTAGAGGGACAAGCCCGGCATTGGCTTGATAAGGAACCGCCACAAAGTATTCTTACGTGGACGGATTTAGAGACCAAATTCATCAACTACTTTTTCCCACCCTCACGTACTACCGCTTTGCGGAATGAAATCATTACATTTGAACAAAAGTACGGTGAGACATTTAGTGAATCTTGGGACCGTTTTAAGGAACCTTTAAGAAAGTGTTCACAACATGGTTTAACAGAAGTCAATCAAATCAATACTTTTTACAATGGTTTAAGCATGAATGACAAAGATTCACGAAATAGTTCCTCGGGGGGTAACATTTTAGTTAAGTCTTCTAATGCCGCTTGGGATATTATTGAGAACAAGTCTAGAGTGCAAACCAAGAGTGTTCGGACTAATGTGGCTAGTGCTAGCACTAATGAGAGCGACAATAGAATTGATAAGCTCACTACGCTTGTTGAATCACTTTCTCTCCAGACCTCTAACAACACCAAAGCTATCAATGCCCAAGTTAATGCTATGACTCAATCTTGTGAAATATGAGGGGGATCTCACTCATACACCGATTGTCCTTCGACTCATGACAATTCGGAAAATGTGTATGCCGCCAATGGTAACTATGATGCGGGAGGCTATCAAGCACGTCCGCAAGGTGACCGCAATTTGCTCAGCTATCGCTCAAACAACTTTCTTCCACCGCCCGTTTTTCCCCCTCAAAACCGAAACAACCTTAATCGCAACAATCAAAACCAACTACGTGCTCCAAATCAATATCAAAACGAAAGAAACCCATATCCACCTCAAAGAAACAACCAAGTTTACCAACAACCTGCTTATCAACCACCCGCCTACCATGCTCCTCCTTCCAACCAACCCACCGCATTACACCAAGACGTTGAAACTTACATGAGGACTAATGATGTGATAGTGCAAAATCTTCAGTGGCAAATGGCCAACATGAAAGCAGATATGGTGAAACAAGGAAACAATGTTCGATCAGATATGCGAAACACTTTGGCAAGTCAAACGAATGACTTAAGGAACATGATGGCTAGTTTTTCCCAAGTAATCAAGCCTCTGGTTCGGGTTCTCTTCCGAGTAACACCGTTGCTAATCCCAGAGGGGAGATGAAAGCAATCACCACTCGCAGTGGAAAAGGTTTAAAGGAACCCGAGCTTCCTACACCTACACCGGTGATTGTGACAAAGGAAAACGAGTCTCCTTCTCCAATTCCTCCACCTTCTATTTCTCCAACACCTCCAACTTCTACTTCTCCAATTCCACCACCTTCTACTTCCACCCCTCCACCACCCAAGGTTGTGCGTGAGAATTATATCCCAAAGCCTTCATCTCAACCCAATATACATTATCCTTCAAGGTTGAGGAAAGAGAAATTGAAGAACAAGGATGATATTCAGGTTTCTAACTTTCTGAAAATGTTTAAACAACTGAATTTCAATATCTCCTTTGCTGAGGCTCTCGCTCACATGCCGAAATACGCTAAAATGTTTAAAGATCTTCTCAGTGATAAGGAGAAACTCCTCGATATCGCTCAGACCTAACTTAATGAGAATTGCTCTATAGTGCTCTTAAGGAAATTACCAACCAAACTTGGTGATCCGGGTCGTTTCTTGATTCCTTGCAACTTCCCCGGGGTAGAGAATTGTATGGCCCTAGCCGATCTAGGTGCTAGTTTAAAGTTAATGCCTCTAAGTGTTTGGAAACAATTATATCTACCCGAGCTAGTCCCCACCCGAATGACTTTGGAATTAGCTAACTGTACGGTTGCTTATCCAGTGGGGATAGCCGAAGATGTCTTCGTTGGTGTCGATAAATTCACCTTTCCGGCGGATTTTGTTGTCGTTGACTACGAGATGGACCCCCGTGTTCCATTAATCGTTGGACGTCCATTCCTAAGGACCGGTCGCACTCTCATTGATGTAGCTGCGGGCGAATTAATCATGAGAGTTGGTGACGATAAAATCATTTTCAACATGGGTAAACTTTCTAAGCAGCCTTTTGAAAACGAGAGCGTTAATTTCATTGATGTTCTTGATGAGGCTTGTGAAGAACATTTTAAAGACGCTTGTAAAAGTGGTTCTTCTTCTCTACCCATTGTTGAGACCGTTGCCTCTATTGCTCCATCACTAACTCCATTTGGAGAATGTGATTTCATCTTGAAAGAATTTGAAGCAACTTTGGGAGATGCGGACTTGCAATATGATGATTCTCCCTCCAATTGGGATGAAGACATTTGTACCATTGAGAAACTGCTCAATGAGGACCATATTTCTCCACCATCTCCTAAGGATATCTCTATCGATGAATCGAATTTGACTACGCCTTCCATCGAAAATCCTCCGGATTTAGAGCTTAAGGACCTACCGTCACATCTCGAGTATGTTTTCCTTGAAGAAAACAAGAAGTTACCCGTCATCATCGCAAAGGACTTGAAAGAGGAAGAAAAATCTCCACTTATCGTCGTGTTGAAGAATCACAAGAATGCGATTGCTTGGAAAATCTCCGATATTCGTGGAATTGATCCTCACTTTTGCACACATAAAATTCTCATGGAGGACGACTTTAAACCCACTATTCAAAGCCAAAGAAGGGTGAATCTCAAGATCCATGACATTATCAAAAAAGAAGTTATCAAACTTCTTGATGCGGGAATGATCTACCCTATCTCGGATTCACCATGGGTTAGTCCCGTCCATTGTGTGCCTAAGAAAGGCGGAATCACCGTTGTGCCCAATGAAAACAAAGAGTTGATTCCTACTCGCCTCGTTACAGGGTGGAGAGTTTGTATAGACTATCGCAAACTCAATGATGCTACGAGAAAGGAGCATTTTCCCCTTCCATTCATGGACCCAATGCTTGAACGTCTAGCAGGTAATGACTATTACTGCTTCTTAGACGGTTTCTTCGGGTATTTTCAAATTCCCATCGATCCCAAAGACCAAGTGAAAACCACATTCACTTGCCCTTATGGAACATTTGCTTACAAAAGAATGCCTTTCGGCTTATGCAATGCTCCTAGGACTTTCCAAAGGTGTATGATGGCTATCTTCCATGACATGGTTGAAGAAACTATGGAAGTCTTCATGGATGATTTCTCGGTCTATGGTGATTCTTTCTCTACTTGCCTTGCCAATTTAGAACGCATGCATAAGCGGTGTGAAGACACTCGCCTTGTTCTCAATTGGGAAAAATGCCATTTCATGGTAAAAGAAGGCATTGTGCTTGGACATAAAATCTCTAAAGTCGGTCTTGAAGTAGACCGTGCTAAAGTGGATGTCATAGCCAAATTACCTCCACCTTCAACCGTGAAGGGTGTGAGAAGTTTCCTTGGTCATGCGGGCTTCTATCGTCGATTCATCTAAGATTTTTCTAAAATCGCTCGCCCGATGACCCACCTCTTGGAAAAAGATACTCATTTCATCTTTTCCAAAGAGTGTCTTGAATCCTTCAATCTTCTTAAGGATAAGCTAACTAAGGCACCGGTCTTGGTTACCCCTAATTGGGAGCTACCTTTTGAGTTGATGTGTGATGCTAGCGACTTTGCTATTGGAGCGGTTTTGGGCCAAAGAGTGGACAAACACTTCCAACCAATCCATTATGCTAGCAAGACAATGACGAGGGGTCAATTGCATTATACTACTACCGAAAAAGAGCTTTTAGTTGTAGTGTATGCTTTTGAAAAGTTCCGCCCCTATCTTGTCCTTTCTACCACCATCGTGTACACCGATCATTTTGTGTTGAACTACTTGTTGACTAAACAAGATTCTAAGCCAAGACTTCTTCGTTGGGTTTTGCTCCTTCAAGAATTCAACATTGAAATTCGTGACAAGAAGGGAGCCGAAAACCTAGCCGCGGATCATCTTAGTCGACTTGAGGATCCTTATCAAGGGGATCATCCAATCCAAGATATCTTGACTCTTTTCCCCTTGAGACCTTAATGTCTATAAATTCCAATCTTGATGAAACCCCGTGGTTTGCGGACATTGTAAACTACTTAGCGGGTGGAATTCTCAAGGAAGGGTTAACGTCCCAACAAAAGAAAAAGTTCTTTAAATACATTGAACACTATTTTTGGGACGACCCTTACCTTTTCAAACAATGTGCGGATCTTGTCATTCGTCGATGTGTTGATGGGCCGACAGCTTTACAAATCCTTGATGCTTGCCATAAAGGACCCACCGGTGGTCACTTTGGTCCAAATTACACTGTAAAACCCAGTATAGTCGTGTCTTTAATTCGGGGACGAATTATTATTTTTAGAGGGGAAGAATTGTAAAACCCAGTATAGTCGTGTCTTTAATTCGGGGACGAATTATTATTTTTAGAGGGGAAGAATTGTAAAACCCGTATTTAAAAATCAGGATATTTAAATACGCAGTTTAATTTCAATAAACTATTTAAGTATTAATTATTAGACAAGAGATATAAACGCAGAAATTGATTACGTTATCCCAGTTTATTTAATAATATAAATATTGCAGCCTATTCAGATAAGAAGTATTTAGTCTCAGGAAATTCTACAGATGAATTAATTATTTAACAGGAATAATTAAACGTTTATATTAAATACGTAGTCTCGATTTATTATAAACTATATATAATTATTCAGAAAAATAATTATTTAGTTGCAGGAAATATGACGTAGATATAAATTTATTACACAGAAAAGACTTGCGTTTTCAGAAAGTTAGAACGCGGAAATTAGATACATTTATACGCGAAATTGTTTAAAAAAAAAAAGAAGAAGAAAACTATATAAAAGAAATAAGGGGGCAGTTTGAAAAAAAAATATAAAAGAGAAAAAGGAAATGGGCTTTTGGCCCGTTTGGTTTTAGGGAAAGAAAACGGGGGGTTCCCCCTTTGGTTTACACACAGCGAACGAACAAAAAAAAAAAAAAAAAAAAAAAAAACAAGAAAGCTGCTAGGGTTTTTCCTGCCGACAGAAGAAGACAAAAAAAAAAAAAAAGATAGAAGTCGGATCCTTGTGCACTTCGATTCCCAGTTCTAGCTTTCGATAGAAATCGTGATAGAGTGGTAATCCTTCTTTTTCCTTTTCTTTTCTGATCACGAATCCAGATCGTGTAGTCAAGAACGTAATGTTTTTTTTTCTTTTTATTATTTATATAACAAGCTTGGTTCTGGGTTGTGGAATCATGAAAAAACCGAGAGCCAATGCTCTCGGTGTGTGGCTGTTTCGACCCAGCCGAGACTCCCACGTCTCGGTGGTGGTGTAACTCTCGGCCGCAGCCAAAGAGGGTAGTGGTTCGTTGGTGTAGAGCCGAGACTTCCACGTCTCGGTGGTCTTTTGTTACCCAATCTCGAGCCGCAAGCCACCAGGGGTGTTCAGTTTGAAAAAGAAACAATAAGGGTGCGTTTGGGACTGTTCCGAGATTAAGGGGGTGTTTGGGGTTGTCAAAAACAGAATACAAAAACAGTGGGAACTATAAGAAAAGCAGCGGGAACTTTGTAAAAGCAGCGGGAACAATATAAAAGCAGGGGGAACCTAGTAAAAGCAGCGGGAACTTGGACAAACAAACAGTGGAAAAAAAAAAGATAATATAGACAGTGGGAATATAAGATAGACGGTGGGAACTTTAATATAATGAAAACAGTGGGAATTATTTTAGTCTTGGTTAAAGTACTTTATAAATAAGTTTGTTTATATTATAAAAATAAAGTTAAACATTTTGTTATTTTAATCATTTAATTAGTAAATTAAATTGATTTTAACATTTTCCTTCCACTATTAAAAGTCGATTTAAATTATGATTTAAATTATGATTATTTCAGAAAACTTATTTTGCAATCTTCTAAAATTGGAAACTTTCTATTTATAGCAGGTTGCTAATTATAGTAATATTTTACGTTGGAGTACATGTTTTACGATAATCAGGAATACAGAGGATACGTTAATCATGAGTAATATTAGGAGAAAAGTCAGAAATTATCAGTTTGTCCATAAATAGTAATACAAGAATAATTAAATTAAACTTAGAACATACAAGAATCAGTAACAGCGAACAGTAATTAGACGACTTATTTTTCCATCCATTATTTATGTAGTAACCGTGAAGTCAGATTTGAATCGTCAGCTTTCAGTCTTATTTCAGTACTGGACGCGAGGTACGGATTTCTGTCCTTTCAGTAAGGACTTCCTTCCTATGCATGTTTAGGATTCCCCGTCTGCAGCCAAATGTTTTCCCCAGTATACGTTTAAGCTTGTCAGTAATCATATTAATAATAGAATAAATTACCTGAGCATTATATACAAGAATGATTAGTTTATGTACTAGTTACGGAGGTACCGTAACCACGACACTAGAGGCACCGGTGTCGTGACTCACATGCAGGAGAGTGATATCCTGCATCGTCCCACTCAGCTCAGCTTGGCCATTTTATCAGTATTATTATTAGTGGGGCGTATGGATGCATCCTAGGCTACAGTTTACAGTTTAGCAGGTGAATGTGGTGTGTGCTCTACATCCTTCACATTGGAGCTGATCCCTCCACCCAGCACAGTTATTTAGAGGTCACCCCTCTACAGCATGACGAGGTCACCCCTCTATGTATTCATGCAGCAGTTGTTACAGCACATGACCTATATAAGCTCTTGGCAATTAAAATACAGTAAATGCATGTTTTCAGTTTTAACAGATATCAGTCCAACTTTATTATTTATAAATCAGACTTTACAGATTAATTACAGATTTCCGCTGCAACGTACCTATCAGTCTTACTGCTTCAGTATTTATCATCTACTTATTTCAGTAATTCCTTATCATGCTTCATATCCGTTCACTGAGCGTTATGCTCAGCCGTAGTTCTTTCATGTTCTCACGGCAGGTACATCAGGACGCTTTTAGGATTCTAAGAGCATGTGCATTTGGATGGAAGCTATCCAGACTTCTTACGTTATGCAATTCTTACATTATTCTGCTTAATTGGACATTGTTTAGTCCTTTCATTCAGTATTTTATTTTTCATGTTTTGGGCTTATGTTTGGATTGCCGATGTTTGATTCCGGTATTTCCTTTATGGTCAGTTAATGTTCTAGGACATTTACCTTATGCTTTGATGACACGCCATAAATACACGTAACGGTCCATTTATCCAAGTGGGGTGTTACATACACCGCGAAGAAAGTATTCGACTCTGGAATTATTTGCTCACCATTTATCATGACGCTCATGAAATGGTTAAACATTGTGATGCTTGCCAAAGACAAGGCAAGATCACACATAAAGATGAGATGCCTCAAAATTTCATACAAGAATGTGAAATCTTTGATGTATGGGGCATCGACTTTATGGGGCCATTTCCATCATCTAAAGGGAACAAGTACATCCTCGTAGCCGTTGACTACGTTTCCAAATGGGTTGAAGCTAAGGCTCTCCCTACGAACGATGCGAGGGTGGTTGTGATCTTTTTAAAGCAGCTTTTTGCCCGATTCGGTGTTCCTCGTGCTATCATCAGTGACCGCGGGACACATTTTTGTAATGATCAATTCGCAAGAGTCATGGCTAAGTATGGTTTCAATCACCGTCTTTCCACCGCCTATCATCCCCAAACCAATGGTCAAGCCGAGATTTCCAACCGTGGATTGAAGAGAATTTTGGAGCGTGCTGTGGGAGAGCATCGTGCCGTGTGGGCCGATAAGTTAGATGTTGTTTTGTGGGCTTTTCGTACCGCTTATAAGACCCCGATTGGTTGTACACCTTATCGTCTTGTGTACGGGAAAGCATGCCACCTCCCTATCGAGCTGGAACATAAGGCATACTGGGCCTTGAAGTGGGCTAACTTCGACATCAACAAAGCCGGTGATCTTCGGAAGATTCAACTCAACGAGCTAAATGAACTGAGGAATGAAGCTTACGAGAACTCATTGATCTACAAAGAGAAGACCAAGATCATCCACGATGCTAGAATTAAGAACCGAGAGTTCCACGTTGGTGATCAAGTCTTACTTTTTAACTCTCGGTTGAAGATCTTCTCTAGAAAGTTGAAGAGCCGATGGTCTGGTCCATTCACCATCGCCAAAGTCTTTCCATATGGCACCATTGAGCTTTCTCAACCAAATGGGCCTAATTTTAAGGTGAATGGCCAGCGTTTGAAGTTGTACTTTGGTGAGGACATCTCGCATGAGATGATTCCATCCCTCACCACGTTTCCCTTGAACTAAGTTCTGGGCCGAGTCAGACTTGTGACTCAGTGAACAAAAAAACAAGCGCTTCTCAAGAGGCAACCCGTGATCTATCCTTTACCGTTTTCATAATAAGTGTAGGGGGAGCCCTGTATGTGTTTGTTGTCTTGTTTCTTCTTATGTGCAGGGATTCAAGCTTCAAAGAGCACCTCGATGACTTTTGACGAACCGTGATCCCGTGTTCCCATCTTCCCGGTTCTATCCTAAACTGTCGTGATTCAATATTTCATATCTTATATGTTCACATTGAAATCACTATAGTTGTCCTTTCCTTAGCAAGATTTAATCAACGTGCACAATGTCCTAAGTGTAGGGGATTTTACTCCCACATGCTTAAACATTGAGGACAATGTTTATATCAAGTGTAGGGGGACTTCTATCGAAGTAAGTGGTCTTTTCCTTGCATTTGTCCTCATTTTAACCAGAAAACTTGATTTTTCGACATTTTTCAAAAAAATTTAATCTATTTTGGCCTAGTAGTTTTTCCTTTGTTAGCGTTATTTACTTTCTTTGCTAAAATAATTTTTAATAAAGTGGTTTTAATTTTTCAAAGTCATGAATATTTTGACTCAACCCGAGTTTACTTATCTAAGTTTTCTCTAGCTAGTATCCTCAACGTGTTTAAGTCAAGTTTTGCTACACTTTTATATATGGAACTTTAAAACGCGAAAGTCTTAACTCTCACGGGTTAAGAACAAGAACTTTTTGCAAGTTCCTATAATTGATCCTAGAGAGTTGTTTATCAAGGGAACTTTAAAATGCGAGTTCTAAACTTAAAAAAGTCTAAGAATTTGCAAGATCCTATAGATAACTCGAAAACCCAAAACTTTGATTTAATTGCTAACCATTCACGAGTCTTATTACTTGAGATTTGAAATTGTGGAGAACGAGAGATGATAGAGTCAATTATAAGTTTGGTATTCTTTCGTGAATTTATGTGAGTTGATTATAAGCCTATTCTCCCATCGCTTGCTAATAAATTTATCTGCAATAAATAAGGTTGTACGATTTGAAAAGTTACTTGGCTTCTGGCCCAAGATCGTTTAAAGGTTGCTCGGTATTAATTAGAGTTCATAGCCAAGGCATAACTTATTGAAGCGGGATGCGAAGATTGGCGAGTCCGAGAAGGCACTAACAAGGAATGAGGGCTACATTTTGTTGCTAAAGATCCAAAAGTGATGTGAAGAATCATTTATCAAAAATCAATATGAAGGATCGAGACACACGACGAAAAGCAAAAACTCCCTAAAAGATCATGGAGAAGTCTATCCAAAAAGGCCCTAACAAGGTATGAGGATAAATAGATCCAAGTCCTAAAAGGAGGGGGATCGTTGTATATCAAAGTCCAAAATAAATATTGGAGAAAAATGAAGAAGTCGTGGTCCAAATATGAAGTATCTCTCAAGAAGTTCAAGAGAAAAAATTCCTATAATGAAGAGAAGACCATTATTTCATGAACGTCTCTCAAGATTCGAAGTATGAAGTCGCTGCCAAATATCGGTCCGAGAAAGGTCTCAAATCGTGAAGCGAGTTATGCCAAGATATGAACTTTAAGAGGTCCCGAGAAGCAGTTTTAAAAGATTTTATCCTTTAGCTAACTATTGATTAAATCGTCCCACTTTATTTTCAGCCTAAATAACTATCAAAATAAGTCAAACAATGCATCCTCGTGATCATTCAAGACAAAATTAAAATATAAGAGATACACCTAGGAATAAGGGAGTCTAAGTAAATGATTGGCCCACATGAATTCGTGTTAGTTTGCTAACTTATAATAACAATGATCTCGTTTTTAAGCTTGGTATGGGGAACGTGAAACTTTAGGATGATAAACATTCATGACAGCTAAAACCCCAATGTAAGTCTTTGATTTCATTACTTGTTTCTATCTTTTTATTTTCCTTAATGTTTAGTAATTAATAAAGGCCAAGGTGGGTTATTTATGATGAAAAATGTAAACCGTGCTTTTAAATTAATGCATTTCATGAGGGCATCGCAATGGTCAAGTGTAGAGGATTTAATAAGTGTATAACACTTATCCTTTTACCACTTATTTCCAATAATAACAAGACCAAAACGTGTATTTTATGTCGTAAAAGTCGGAATTATGCGTGGTTTGTGTTGTTATTGTGTTTTAGGACCAAAAGATGAAAAAGGAAGAAAACACGGGCTTTCACGGGCTTTTATCGAAGAAAACGAGAAAAGACGAAGTCAAAAGATCAAGAGTGCAAAAAGAACGGAAGTCCAAGGCCTATTCTGAAGATTTATCGAAGAAAAAGTCTAAAGACGAAAGTTTAATGTAGTCGAAGAACTCAGTCTAATTATAGAAGAAAATTATAAGACGAGTTCAAATTACATCGACAAAGCCGAGACGACGTCAAGAAAGACAAAGAATTTAAATCGAGTCAAGAAGAAAAGAAATAAAGAAGAAAGCACACATGCATTCCCCATTTGCCTATAAATACCCTCCTAAACACATTAGGAGGGGGTTGTTAGTTTTACTTTTCATTTTTCCTTTCTAGTTTTTAGAGAGAGAAAGTTCTAAACTTTTTCTCACTAAGTTTCATCTTTTCTTTCTTTTTATCTTTCAAGTTTAAGCTATCATTCTTGTACTTGGATTTCATTAATCACAAGTTCAAGTTAAGTTTTTGTTCTTTAATCTCTTTCTACATTTCTTGATTTTGCTTTGTTCTTGATTCAAACTTCATTTTTGATCCGAATAAGTTCTTTATTCGTGTTTGAATTTGATGTTTTAGTGTTTAAAAAGTTAATCTTTTTACTCCTTATTAAGCTTTTATAAGGTATAAGCTATAAGCTCTTT
Organism: Glebionis coronaria; assembly: GCA_025667525.1. NCBI lineage: Eukaryota > Viridiplantae > Streptophyta > Magnoliopsida > Asterales > Asteraceae > Glebionis > Glebionis coronaria. The sequence continues at coordinate 382,273,544 of CM046876.1, forward strand.
GTGCTTATTGGCTTATTTCATGATTTTGGCTTATTGCTTGTCGGATTAGTTAAAAGTTCTATTGTATTAAAGTTCGAATTAGTAAATTCACGTGTTTAGTTTTCCAAAAAGTTGTCAAATTTGTGCTTATTTACTCTTGTATAAGTTGGTAAGTGCTTATTGTATCAACTGCTTATTCGTTTAAGCTTGGTTACCTTTTGGACGTCATTCCCATCTTGGGAGGGTTTTCCCCTGGATACGATAACTTGGCTTCGATCGCATTGATTGCGATCTCAATTGGTTTTCCCTGGTACGATCCACACCACGATCACTCATTGCGATCTGTGGGTGCGATCGTGGCACGTTTCCTTGTTACCATCACATTGATTGCGATCATTGTGTTACGATCTGACACCACGATCAAGGACCACGATCCACTTGTTGCGATCGTGGTTGCGATCCGTGAGTGCGATCACGTTGTCCCATCGCATCGAGTGCGATCTAACTCCTTGGATGTGATCGCATTGAGTGCGATCTGGAGTACTATTTAGGTACGATCGCATTGCGATCCTACTTTGGCTATTGTTTTGCTTATTTAAATTTCAATTTAATTTTTCCCGCATTTTAACTTAGATTTATTTTAAACAAGTTTCGTCTTAGTTTGTTTTTACCAAGTCTTCAAGTTTTTAATCATTTCCAAAGATTGCACATTTTTATTTGTAGTTTAAGTTTTAAAGCTTTCATTTTACTCAACGACAATTTCCTTATTTGCATTTTAGTCTAAAATTAGATATTCAACCAACCATTTTATTTTTCCACCAAGAACAATTGAGTCGCACTTTCTACCAATATTCAATTCGAAAAGATCGGACGATAACTCTTTTATACTTGGATAAAACCTGGTATTAATTATCGGTTTTTCGTTTTTTGTGTGAATATTATTAATATATTGTATACGTAGAACAATAAATTCACAAGTACTCCAAAAGTGTGAAAACACAACCTTGACTTGGGAGGTCATTACCCAATCATTGTATTCGAATCTCAAACAAGAAAGAAAAGGCAAAAATAGATAAATAATTTCGTGAAGCTCGATTTTGAAGAATACAAACTATAAGGTGGGTATAAGGCGGGTATAATAAAATATACCTTAAGGAAAAAGGCTCTTAAGTGCTTCGCGCCGCCTCGTTTCCCCGCTTGCTTGTGAGTATTTTGAAATTGAAAGCTAATCGAGGGTTTTGCCGCCCAAAGTATTATTAAGTATCATATATACTTTCTTGGTTTCATTGATTAAACCCTCTTGAACGTTTTGGTGTTCCACCAACGTTCTAAAGTCATCGAAGGCGTTCACTTCACGTGATCGTTTTCATTCCTTGAGGCTTCTTTAATCAAGAGATTTGATTAAGGAGGAGATTTGTAGATTTTGGTCTACTTAATACAATCACAAAAATCCAAAAAAGTAAAAACAATCAAAAACCACAAAAAAATTGGAAAAATACAAAACACCAAAAAGAATCTTCTTTGCTCGCCCCCACGTTGTACGTGACGTTTATGCTTACTCGTAATCAAGCAAGACGTGCACGTAAACGAAAAAACCGAAAGGAGTCAACACCTACTCCTAATCTTTCTAGTGAGGAGTCTCCTATTGACGAACCCATTGTAAGAAAGGAACCAACCATGGAGAATCGAACTATGATGGAGTTACTTCAAGCACCCACCGAGGGTTATGGAGAGGCTATTGCAATTCCCTCTATCCTTGCGGAGAATTTTGAAGTGAAAACGGGTTTGTTGTCGATGATCCAAAACAACAAATTTCGTGGTGATGAAAAGGACAACCCGCACAACCATATCCGCCAGTTCAATCGTCTTACTGCCACTTGCAAATTTAAGGATGTTGCTAATGACTCGATTAAGATGATGCTTTTTCCATATTCCTTAGCAAGGCCCGCTAAAATTTGGTTAGAGAGAGAGCCACCCAATTCTATATTGACGTGGAAGGATCTCGTTTCTAAGTTTGTGAAAAAATTTTCCGCCCTCTAAGACTACGCATTTGAAAAACGAGATTTCAAAATTTTCACAAGAATTTAATGAGAGTTTTTCAACGGCTTGAAAAAGGTTTAAGGAAATGTTACATGAGTGTCCTCATCACGGTTTTTCCGACTTGCATTAAATTGAGACGTTTTACAATGGACTTAATGATCATGAAAGGGATTATCTAAATGCCGCCGCAGGTGGTAATATTTTGTGTAAAACGGTTGTGGAAGCTTTGGTGATAATTGAGAATAGATCTAAGGTGTATAGTCCTCGTAGCACGTCGAGTGTTCGTAAGGCTTCGTCTTCGGCTTCACCTTCTTTGTCTAAGACCATCGATGCTTGCCAAATTGAGGCAAACTTGGAAAACAAAATCTTTGATAAGCTTAAAGGTCTTTTAATTGAATTCAAAGTTGGAGAACAAAGTGCTCCCGCTACGGCTAAAGCGGTTGAGGCTTCATGTATGTATTGTGGTGGAGGTCATGATTTCTCCGAGTGCATTACCAACGGTGGTAACACTTCGAGTGCCTACGCGGCCACGGGAACTTACAACCAAAACGGTCAAGTTACCCGCTCCAATCAACTGACTCCACCGGGTTTTGGTTCAAATCAAAATGCTAACAACAACTATCGAAACAATCAAGTTGGTTTCAAAAACAATTACAACAAAGGAAACTATGGTAATCAAGGGGCTAATAATCAAGTTTCAAACAAAAATCAAAGTGATTTTCAAAACAACAACAAGAGTTTGCAAACTTTGAAAGATCTTCCAAATGAATTTGTTGAATACGCTAATGGAAACGATGCTAGGTTTGACAACATTCAAATAGAAATCATTAGCCTAAGATCCGAGTTTAAGAACGACTTGAAGAAAGAGTTGAAAAATGAGTTAGCAAATGAGCTTAAAATCCATACAAACAAGATGGAAGGAAATGTAACTAGGTTACAACAAAACCAACAAAAAATGGAACAAAGGCAACATGAAATTAAGCAAGAAATGATTAAGGCCGAGAAGAGAAATCCATGTTTGAGGACAAAATTTCATCTATGTTTGAGGCAATTATGTGCAAACCGTCTTCGAGTAGTCTTCCTAGCAACACCATATCGAACCCTAAGGGTGAGATGAAAGTGATTACCACACGTAGTGGTAAGACACTCAAGGGACCGACTCCTCAACCAATTTCTCCTACGGAGGATGCAATTGAGGAAGAACCCGAGGTGGTGGTCGAAAAGGAGCATGTCCAAATCCCAAGAAGTACCGCTCATGCCACACCTACGGTTGACCCATTACCAACGTTGGAACCCTAGATTCCAAAGGCTATGCCTATGCCTCAACCCACACCACCTTTGCCCTATCCATCGAGACTTAGAAAGGAGAAACGTCAAGAGCGCGACAATTACCAATTTGAGCTTTTTATGAAAGTGTTTCGTGATTTGCACTTTAATGTGAGTTTTGTCGATGCTTTGATCATGATGCCTCGATTTGTCGCTAACTTTAAGAGTATGTTGAACAACAAGGAGAAATTGCATCAATTGTCTAGTTGTTCATCGGTTTATCTTAATCGTATACCTCAAAAAGTCGGTGATCCCGGGAAATTCTTGATCCCTTGTGCAATCCAAGATATGGAAGAATGCTATGCCCTGGCCGATCTTGGTGCTAGCATTAACTTGATGCCACTTGCAATCTTCAAGTCACTCAATCTTCCTAATCTTACTCCTTCACTAATGTCTATCGAGTTGGCCGACCATTCCACGATTCCCGCATGTGGATTGGCGGAAGACGTTTTTGTTAAAGTGGGAAAGTTCTATTATCCGGTAGACTTTATCGTTGTCGATATTCCCACGGATCCTCAAGTTCCTCTCATTTTAGGTCTTTCGTTTTTAGATACGTCTATGGCTTTGATCGATGTGCATGCTAGAAAGATCACCTTACGTTTTAACGACGAGGAACTTCTTATAAACGCAACTCAAAACTCTCAAATTTCTCATGTTTATTCCGTGGCAACCATAAACCTCGTTGATATGATCGACGTTGTTTGCGAGGAATTTTTACAAGAAGTTCTAGGTTTTGGTGATGATGAAAATAGTGGCAATCCCACTATGTTAGATCCCATTCTTGATAAATCGACACCAACCTTCACTCAATTTGAAGGTGGTGGTTTTACGTTGGAAGAATTCAATGTTCCACGTACTTGTAACGAAGACCTCGACAATGATGAGGACTTCTCGATTATCAAGGATTTTCTTAACGATTTCCCATTTCCTCCACCCGAGGAGGTTATGAGTATCGAGCCCAAATCTTCAATTGAGGAACCACCTATCCTCGAGTTGAAAGATTTACCTCCTCATCTCGAATATGTCTTTTTGGAGGAGGGTGATAAGTTGCCGGTTATTATTGCGAAAGAACTTTCAGATGATGAAAAAACCGCACTTGTCGATGTTCTAAAGGAGCACAAAGGGGCAATTGCGTGGAAGTTATCCGACATTAAGGGGATCGATCCCAAATTTTGTACCCATAAAATCTTAATAGAGGACGATTACAAGCCCGTAATCCAATGTCAAAGGAGGGTGAACCCAAAAATTCACTACGTCATCAAAAAGGAAGTCCTAAAACTCCTTGACGCGGGAATGATTTACCCTATTTCTGATAGCCCTTGGGTGAGTCCTATTCATTGTGTCCCTAAAAAGGGAGGAATGACCGTTGTGCCAAACGATAGTTAATTCCCACTAGACTCGTGACTGGATGGAGAGTGTGCATTGACTATCGTAAGTTGAATGACGCCACTCGAAAATACCATTTTCCCTTGCCCTTCATGGACCAAATGTTGGAGCGTCTTGCGGGAAATGATTTCTATTGCTTTTTAGATGGTTTTTCCGGTTACTTCCAAATCCCCATCGATCCTCGTGATCAGGAAAAAACTACGTTTACGTGTCCATATGGAACGTTTGCCTATCGTAGAATGCCATTCGGACTTTGCAATGCACCGGGAACCGTTCAAAGGTGCATGATGGCTATTTTTCATGATATGATCGTAAAGACGATGGAAGTCTTCATGGATGACTTTTCCGTGTTTGGTAGTTCGTTCACTTCGTGTTTGTCGAATCTTGAGAGAATGTTGAAGCGTTGTAAGGAAACCACCCTTGTGCTTAATTGGGAAATGTGTCATTTTATAGTTAAAAGTGGAATCGTCTTAGGGCATAAGGTTTCAAAAGCGGGGATTGAGGTAGATCAAGCTAAGGTAGACGTCATCGCCAAATTACCTCATCCCAAAACCGTTAAGGGAGTTAGGAGTTTCCTAGGCCACGCGGGTTTTTATCGTTGATTCATCAAGGATTTTTCAAAGATCTCTCGGCCTATTACACATCTCCTTGAAAAAGATGCATGTTTTGTCTTTGACGGAGATTGTGTACGAGCCTTTGAAATCCTTAAGAGGAAACTTACCGAAGCTCCCATTCTTGTTGCTCCCAATTGGAACCTCCCCTTTGATCTCATGTGCGATGCTAGTGACTATGCTATTGGGGCCGTATTGGGGCAACGTCATGAAAAGCACTTCTTGCCTATTCACTATGCTAGAAAGACGATGACCGAGGCTCAACTAAAATACACTACAACGGAGAAGGAGTTCCTTGCCGTGGTGTATGCATTTGAGAAATTCCGACCTTATCTCATCTTGACGAAATGCATAGTGTATACGGATCATTCGGCTATCAAGTATCTTATGGCTAAACAAGATGAAAATCCGAGATTACTTTGTTGGATTCTCCTCCTTCAAGAATTTGATCACAAAATCGTTGACAAAAAAGGAGCCGACAATCTAGCGGCCGATCATCTTTCTCGTTTGGAAGATCCTCACCAAAGTGTTACGAGCCCAAGGAAATCACCGAGACATTTCCGCTCGAGACACTTGGTGTAGTGAATTCTAAGCTTGATTCTTCCACCCCATGGTTTGCGGACATCGCAAATTACCATGCGGGCAACTTCATCATCAAGGGTATGACGACTCAAGAAAAACGAAAATTCTTTCGTGACGTCAAGTTCTACTTTTGGAACGACCCTTGCTTGTTTCGAACTTGTGCGGATCAAATTATTCGATGTTGTGTCTTTGGTACCGAAGCTTCTAATATCCTTAGAGCTTGTCGCGAGGGACCCACGGGTGGTCACCATGGTGCTAACCTCACGGCTAAGAAGGTCTTTGATGCCTGTTTCTTTTGGCCTACTATTTACCGAGATGCACATGAGCTTGTGATGTCATGTGACTCATGCCAACGACAAGGAAAAGCCTCACAAAAAGATGAAATGCCACAAAATATCATCCAAGTGTGTGAGATCTTTGACGTTTGGGGCATCGACTTTATGAGGCCGTTCCCATCATCTCGTGGTATTAAGTACATCCTTGTCGCGGTTGACTACCTATCTAAGTGGGTGGAAGCTAAGGCCTTGCCCACCAATGATGCTCGTGTGGTAGTCGAGTTTTTGAAGCAATTGTTTTCTCGGTTTGGAACCCCTCGTGCGATCATAAGCGATCGCGGAACCCATTTTTGTAACGACCAATTCGAAAGGGTCCTAAGGAAATATGGGGTTACACGTCGCCTTTCTACAACTTATCACCCACAAACGAGTGGGCAAGTCGAGGTTTTAAACCGAGCGTTGAAGAGGATCTTGGAGAGATCCGTAGGGGAAAACCGACAATCTTGGTCGGATAAGTTGGACGATGCTTTATGGGCCTTTAGGACCGCTCATAAGATGCCCATCGGGTGCACTCCTTATAAGCTAGTGTATGGGAAGAATTGTCACTTGCCAATTGAACTCGAACACAAGGCTTATTGGGCCCTAAAGCATTGTAATGATGAAATGGAGACCGCGGGAAAACACCGGAAAATGCAATTAAATTAATTGGATGAATTAAGGGATATTGCTTATGAAAATTAATTGATTTATAAAGAAAAGACTAAAAAGTTGCATGATTCAAAAATTAAAAACCGGCTTTTTAAGATTGGGGATCAAGTTTTGCTTTTTAATTCTCGTTTGAAAATCTTTTCCGGTAAGTTGAAATCCCATTGGTCTGGTCCATTCACCGTAACTCAAGTATTTCCATATGGGACCATCGAGCTAGCTCAAAATGATGGCCCCAATTTCAAGGTGAATGGACATAGGTTGAAGCACTACTTTGGCGGGGAAGTTCCATCCTTGAACTACCTCGACCAAATCACCTTCCCCAATGATAATTAGTATTGAGGGGACCGAGTCGAGCTCATGACTCGGTAATCAAAAACGAGGTGCCTCGTGGGGGATTCCCATGCTTATCCTATGTACATATTATCGCTTTCTAATGTAGTAACGTGTAGGGATTTGTGCCCTTCCAACCTTTGTTCCGTGGTTGTTTGTGAATTGTGGTTTTTACATGATCATTATCTTCACGATTGGAGCCTCTTGTGTTCATTTTATGGGAGCACTCGATCGTTTGCTTTGAAGACTTTCTCAATATCCATGATATATCATTTGATGTTCTAACCTTAGGTTTATAGCACACTTCATAAACGGCTTAAAATTTAACGGTTACACTCTTTCCATGCTAGATTAGGCATTCGACTACGTCTCTAGTATGGGGGTGTTTGCACCCCTAGACTCGAAACATTGAGGACAATGTTTAACTTTAGTATGGGGGTGAATAGATACTTGCCTTGCCAAACCTTCACGCTTTCCAAAATTTATCTTTTTGTTTATCGTTTTGTTGCAAAATAAGGCTAAAAATGCCCAAAATTTAAAAATTTTCTCATGTTTTATAAGTGTTTGAAGACACGAATGTAGATTTTCCGATGGCGAGAATAAGAGTAATTTTTTACTCGACCGTGCATGTTGAGCACTTAGCTTCGATTCCTTAACTTATATTAGGCTAAGTCTCTTAAATGAGGACGAGAAATGATAGAGTTAATTATAAGTTACTATGCTAAACGTAGAGTACTCGTATTCTTTAAAAACTCATGTGTTCTCGTTGTTTGCTTATTCTCCCTTCGCTTGTAAATATTTTTTGCTTAATAAATATTGACTTAGCGGCTTAGTCTTGATTGTTGGGTTTCTAGTCTTTTCTAGTAGCTTCCATGTAATTAAATTGGGAAGACGTTAAGGTATCGCCGGCGTCACGGTTTTGAAGTATTAGCAACCCGAATAATCGAAAGCTTCACCCAGTAATAAGATTTCAAGTGCTCACCTAAATCAAGAAAACAATTTAAAGCTCACAAGGCCGAAAAATCTATGCAAAATTGAAAGTGAATCAAGCCTTAATCTTTGAAGCTTTAAAGATCCAAAATTCGCCTTAGCGTGAGGATATACGTCTTTGGCTAATAAAACCACCGATGAGGTGGATAATAAAAGGCAAGGCAAGACCGAAGTCATAATAAAAGCTTCATGGCGAAGTTGAATAAAAGATGGAGGTAAACCTATGATAATAAGGCCCTTCCGTTAGGGGGCGTATAAAAGTTTTGGTAATAAGTCTCATGTTCAAAACCATTATAAAACCGTGTTTATCGTTCCTTCTTGTTGACTTAATTTTTTGACATCGTTGTCTATTAGGAGGGGTTATTGATTTGATGGTCTTGGTTACACCGTTAGGACTCTATTTTTAGACCTAAATCTCTATTATCGCATAAGTCAAACAATGTATCCTCGTGAAACATTCAAGACATAATAAAATTTAAGAGATACAACTTAGGATAATGGGAGGATAAGTACGTGATTAGGGCATATGAGTAGTGTTAGCATTACTAACTTATAATGACAATGATCTCGTTGCACGCTTGGCATGGAATTGGGGTGAAAATCGAGGACGACGAAATTATTTCTAACGAAGCATTCACGTGTTCTTGTTCTATGAACCTAAACGTCCCATTTTGCGATAAAAATCATACATTATGTCTAAAACACAAGTAGTAGTAATATTAGTAGTGTAGCTAGTTTATCATTCAATAAAAGTGAATAAAAATGAATTTTGGAGATGCTATGATACTTTATTCTAGCATTACGTGAGGGCACGGCAATGGTTTAGTATGGGGGAGTGATGTGAATGCTTTTATACATAGTCTCAGCATCCAAAAAGGGCTTTAAATGCATAAAATATAAGGAAATTGGCCAAATATATGCTTGTGTTTGTTTCTTGTGTATTTTAGGTACGGATATTGAGAAAATGACAAAAGATCACAAGAATCATATAAAAACGAACACGGGAAACGAAGCCGCACATTGAAACAAGCCCTAATGAAGAATTTCTCAAGAAAAACCCTTGAAGATTTGAATTTTATGCAAGAAGGGTCCTCCAACTTTGAAGAATTGACACTTAATACCCTTGTATCTTCATTGGTCCCTAAAGTTTGTCAATATTACAAAAAGGGCCCTCCACTTTGAAGAATTGGCAGTTTTAGTCCCTCAACAAAACTAAAATGTCAATATTAATCCTCCTCAAAGTTAAACATACCATGAATTCAAGTTACAAGAAATTACAAGTTTGGTCCTTTAAAAATGACAACATTACCAAAAGGACCCTCAACTTTGAAGAAATGGCAAAAATGGTCCCTCATTAATCATGAATTGGCAATTTTAGTCCTCCAAGAAGTCAAACAAACAAGTCAAGACCATCATATATGAAGAAAATGCTAAATCAGTCCTTCAAGAATTAAGAATTGGCAAAAAAATACCCCTGAAATCATTTTACAAAACTTTTTGGGGCAAAAGTGTGAAGTTGGAAACGTCAATTACAAAGGAAAACGAGTTTTGGCTTAATTATTTACAAGTGAAAGAAAGAAGAAAGGTTGGGGACCAAAATGGGCAGACACACATTCTTACCTAGACCTATGGGCTTGTGACACGTGCCCAATACTTGAATTCCACCAATCACAACACTCCCTCCTTCCACCTCACCAATCCACTAATCCGGTTTATTAATTTTATAAACTTGGCGCCTAAACATGTTTTTAAACATAATCCTAACCAAAAACAGATTAAAAACCTGTTCTTCATGTTCATAATCCTAATTGGGCATTTCATAATTATCATGAATTATCCCTTAATCTTTTCTAGATTAATGATTAAGGTGCTAATAAACATAACCCAACCTTAATACTGGCCACCTCACCACTCACATGTCCACATGGGACCTCCCCTGCTACGCCTTTGAACAAGAAGACAAAACTTGGACAGTCATCCAACGTTCCACAACATAGCTTGGAAGTTAAGCTCAACCAAGGCCCTTGGATACATTCCAACACATGCCAGCTCCACAACAAGCCAAGAATTTGTCACATGATCTTCAAAAGTTCAAAACTTCACAAGGGCATTTTTGGGCTTCTACATCATTAGGGTTACGATTTTATTTAGCATTTTAGGTCACTTGTAGCCTATATAAAGGCATTTAGGCTTTCATTTACAATTTGCTCTTGAATATTCCATTGTTCACAAATCTGTAAATCATATATTCCGTTAATGAAATGTGTTTTAATTTGGTGAAGAAAAATCAAGTGCCAACCTTATTATCTGTTTATTGTTGTTTGATGTTTACTAGTCTTTGATCTTAAAACCTGTTTTCAAAAGGAGTGTGCAAAAGTTTGCACATTTTCCACTTTTCTTGATATTTTGCTAAGACTTGTTCAAACCTTGGAATTCTTGGGCTATAAAGCTGATCATAGCATCCTGATATTGTGTTATCAAGGTGTGGTGGAGCTTATAACTTGGGGATAATCAAGTGGGGGGAACTAAGGTTGCATTAATCAAGGATTTTCATTTTTCTGATTTTGATATTTTGCTCTTAACCTTGTTGAATCTTAGCAGGCTTTATTGTGGAAGCTTGTGCTTGTTGTTGCTAGCACATAAGCTCAAAATTCGTGTGTGTGGATGTACATCCATGAGGTACACACCATTCTACTCAAAATCTGTTAAAAATTGGATTTTTGGTGAATTTGTGTGTTGCTTGTGTTCTTGCTGATTTTGTGGCTTAATGTTGCTTAGATCTGTATATTACATCTGTTATTGTGTTGATTTGGGCTTGGGTAACCTTGGAATACACTTTTGATTTGAAAATTGTGATTTGAAAATTTAAAGGGGTGTTTGGGTTAACCTGTTGTGAATCATAGTGTGTTATTGTGTTGTTGGAAGTTTGTGTTTGTGCTTTGTATCTTCTAAGTACTTGGTTGAGTGTTATTTGCTGCAAGTTATTGGGTTTAAAACCTTGAATCAAACATTGTGCTATATCTCATTGGTTTTGACTGATTTTGACCTAAGATTTTGGTAATATCTAGAATATATGCATGCTTAGGGCTGAAAGAGGTTAAATCATTATTTATACAACATATGTGGTAGATCTGAGTGTTTAAATTTTGCTTGTTGGTCAAGTGCATCAGCAAGTGTTCATAAATGCTTGTGTTAGTGTTCATCAGTAACTTATTGTTCTTGAATCTTGATCTATGCTTTGTACCATTGCATGAAACTTGTTTAGACTTGTTCATTTAAGTTTATTATTGCTTGTGTATGCATTTGGTAAAGTTAGGCTGGCTGAATTGTGCTATAATTGCTTATTGAACCTCAACTGCTTATTATTCTAAGTCTGGTGCATGTCTTATGCTTAATTGAATTAACTATACAAATTGGCTGATTGTGTGTAAGACCCGTGAAAGTGCCGTAAGATGCTAAGTTATTGTCTCAAGAGCTGTTCAGTATGAGCATCTCTCTTAAGTTGTGGCTCACTTGTGGATCTGATATCCCGAGCCCAACGTCATTTATTTAATCCTATTTTACGTATATTTTTGAAATTTTTAAGATCTTTTATCGTGGATTTATTTGACGGTGTAAGTTGAAACCAACGTTTACGGTCGTAATTTAACGTTTGACGATTTAAGAAGAACTGATGACGACTACGATACCGACGGATGCCCAAAACTTACATTTGATTATCGACTGATCGATATTTGAGTTTTTCGAGATTTTTATTTCTATTATGTGTTAAGTCGAGTCGGAACCATATGTATATTCGTTTTGTGTGTGTTTGAACCATTTAAAAGTATTTTCGAGTGTTCGGGACGACCCCGACTCCCGTAAATTTTAAAACCGACTACTAACTCATTCCTGCTCTTTAAAAATGGTTGTTTATTTACGAGGCCAAAAGATAGCCAAGTTGTCAACTTTAGCCCCTCAAAATTTACAAAAGGGAAAAAAGGGACACACACATCACAAAACATTCAAAAAAAAATTCCACCCTCCCCTCTCTCTCACCCTTGGCCGTCGGCCTCTCTCACCACCACCACCAAATCTTTATTTTTTTCTTGTTTTGATCTAAACCAAGTTTAGACCACTCCTTCTAATCCTTTTGTAAGTGTTTTCCACTATCAAATCAAACATGCAATAACATTAATTTTTCAAGAATCAAAAGGTTTTTCAAAAACATGTTTTGATGTAATTAAATTATTAATTTGTGTAATTGGTGATTGGGTAATGTTAATTTATCTATAAAACAAGATGGGGTTTATGTTCTTGGTGATCTAAAGCCCCCAAAACCCACGAAATTGTGGGGGTGTTTGGTGGGTTCATGGTGTTTGATGTTTATGTGTTATGGGTTTGTGTTTTTAGTGATGTTTTTAGTGTTTTAAATGATTTAAACTTATTGCATGTATGATTTAGGATTGGGTTTTGATTAATATTTGATGTTCTTGATGATATAGGCTGCTTAGGGTGTTTGGGAATGATTATAGGTAATGGGTATAGGCTTAGGTAATGATAGAATGGTTTGGAATCAAGTTTTGAAATTATTTTGGAAGGGTGAATTTAGACCAGGCTGTTTAGGGATTATTTTCGTGGGTTAAACTGTGAAAACAGGTCATGAACATTGGATGTAGTTGTAGAGCTTTGTTTTAGCTTCGTTTTGGTATAAGGTAGAGCTTACGACTCCAAACGAGTCAAAAGTTATGATATTTTGAAAGTTCGTGTACCTAGAGATGAGAATCAACACAATCCGAATTTGTGTTTGGTTTTGGGTCAAATCCCAGGGACCATAGATAGAGTTTGGTAAATGATTTAAAGTTAATTTTTGGTTTCAAACCTGCATTTGTGAGTCTATTTTTAGACTTAGGTGACAAATGGGTCAATGGTATATTTCAAATGGGTCAAATGAGTCCAACTTGGTCAAAGTGCAAAATCAGTCGGAAAAACGTAGGTTTAGAAATGTGATGTGTAACGAGTCATAGAAGTAAAAACTTTTCATGGGAATAGATATGGGTTTTATAAAGGTCATGAGGTATTTTTGTGAATTTTCTTGAGTTTTATACAAGTGCTTAAGTCGTAGAAAACAGCCCGTACTTTTGGTAAGTACCGGCAAATTTATAAAATGGAAATCAACTCTAATTACGTGGATAAATGCTATAAGTCTAGTAACAACTACTTGTTTGATTTTGGCGTGAGTTTTCATAAGCATTGAGTGTGTTTTCATATGCGTGTGTTTAGTACAATAATGTACACGGAGTATTGATTTGGTTTACGTACCTTGATTTTTAGGTCAAGTGTTTGATTTTCCCGGGCATCCACGTCGTCGGTGACATTTCTCGTTACGTCTTCGCTAGAACCACTACTACTACTTAAGGTGATTCTATAGCCTCGCTCTTTACTTTTTTCAAATGTTTTTACCCGCGAGGGGGATACATGCTATTTAAATGAAAATGAACATAAGTCATGAATGATTGTTGGACCCGAATGTTGCCTTGAAATTGTGTTGAGTACCTAGTTGCAAAAGGCCCTAATTTCATGAACTATTAACTATTGTCTTGCCCTTGCGAAGGGGGAAATAGCCGCTTATACAAAGTGATAGTACTATGGGGTTGACTACCCTATCCGAGACGAGGGCTAGTACGTTGATACCCCCTTCGGACGGATAATTTGTGATAAGAGATAAGGTATAATTGCAACTAATGCCTTTAGTAGGGGCACTGGTTTCATCTGAATCACGCCGGTAATTATTACGCGGGTGATTGAGTTAACGGATTAGTGTCATGAGCTTAAACACAATTGTCTTATCCTTTAATAATAGATTGTTTGCGCGACAATGCTATTGAATGATCATGATTTGTTTTTAATACTTATGTTCAACTTATGATTTGATAAACCTATAGATTCGCTCAACCTTTGAGTTGACAGTTTTAAGCATGTGTTTCAGGTAACCAAGATTGATAGCAGCGGAGCATGCGAGGATGGAAGTTGTTGTGGCTTGGCGGTCTACTTATTTTTCCACCCTTATTTAACTTAAAACTCTTTTATTATTCTGTCATGTGAGCAAAAATGTACTTTTGGGTTGAGATTCAGTGGGGACCTAACGCAAACTCTGTTTAGTATTATCTTGGGATTTGGAAAACTGTAGACTTGTATGATTTTAATAATGTTTAAATTTATGTTTAAACTTTTACGTCTCTTTGAGTCGTTTAATATAGCTTATGTGTGATGATAACTACGTAGCACCCAAATGTTGTAGTTCCGCTGCGCATAGCATTTGTGGGGGTGTTATAGATTGGTAATCAGAGCCATGAGTTATAGAGAACTAGGTCATTTTGAAAAATCCTAAACTATAACTTTTGGTGTCGTAAGAAATTGTCCAAGCACACAACTATCCTGCATGGCTCCGGTAGGATTTCTTTAGCATTGCTTTGTATTTTAGATGTATCCCTCAAATTGACATGAATTCCCTAGTATTTATTAAGTAAATACTATGATATATATTAAGATATATTGTTTTGTACGTTGAGTACTTATTATCGTAATTTACAAATTCTCGTAAGATTATCTTATATGTTGCATGTATTTAGCATAACGGGCTACATTGCATTACATGGCAACACTGCGTTGTAATCCTACGTGTATCTATGAATGATTTTATGTATAAGTATGTATATAATATGGTATTTAAAGGCATTGCACGCGAAGCAATGGTCCTTGGGTAATTATCGTACATTAAAATGCGGTTTTGTTGAGAATTCGGCCTTACCGCAAATTATCAATCTTGATAATTAATTTATTGTTCGGATAACCGAATATGAACCTCGTTTGATACTCTAGATACGTAAATAACGCTTCGTAACATATTGTATACTGACTAGATTGATCTCGATTGTCGTTATCGCACCGTGATGTGTCATTTCGGACATTTTCTGTTGAAACGTAATTTACTTACGTATTACTTTATTTCCTTTATTCCTTATGGGTTTGATATGTTAGTTGGCGTAACTATAATATAGACGAAGTATAATCAACGATGCGTACATCGTAGCGACGAATCACATGTGTATGTTATAAAACGTGGTTGAGGCGTGTTGCCATTTAATCGTTGTTTACTATTCTACTTGAATTTTAAAGATGTGTTTTAAAATAGACTAGCGTTGTGATCAATCGCGATAACTTAGAATTTGGTTGGTTTTTGTGTTAATTTTGTGGAGTACGATTTCGAGACTCATCCGAGGCCGATAACAACACTTAGTTGACATACGTATTCTCGCTTCGTTTATTTCATTTTTGTTCTTGTTGTCTTATTATTTTAAATTTGAAAGTATATATGACGGGGTCCGGCATTTGTGTGAGTTAAGTAAGCATTAAACTTTGTTGATCGAATGATTTAAACATAAAGTGTTTTACATATTAAATAAATGGTGAATGAAACTTTTGGATAAAAATGACCTATGGTGTGTCTTATCACAAGTAGAATTTTTATAGAGAATAAATGGGTAAAGTGAAATTATTTTTCTTTTAACTTTGGTTGGTAGATCATAATAAGTAATTATTATTACTCGTAGAACCCTTGTTTTCATATATTAATAATTTAATACTAGAAGCTTGTGATGAATTTGTTAAGAACTTGTTTAATTAAATTTGAGAACCGGAGTTATAAATGAATTTACGATACGAATATCGAGTATAGACGGCTTGAGGTATGGTGTGAATTAATTTTGGGTCAATATAGCAAACTTTTGGCATATTTTGTAATATAGAACATGAGTAGAAAAAAATTGGCCAAGTATTTTGGAACTAGAGACTTTGTAAAATTGGCTTTATTCTAAACATAAGGTTATGTTTACGTATGCATTGGTGTAAACTAGAACGCGTTACTTGTTGTAGTGAATAAACTGGGATAAAATCGGAATATACACTTTAAGTGAGAAATTCTAACGCTTGAAACAAATTTTTAAATGTTGATGGAACGTCATTTTACTCTACTGCGAGATGTGTTATTTTAAAATCGTTCGATAATTGGCTAAAGATTTAAAAGTTGAATTTGATATATCTTTGAATTATTTAAATAAGCATCTTAATTATTTATTATTTTATTATTATTATCAAGATTCAAGTGTTGACTAAAATCATAAATTTATCCGAAATAATACTACGTGAAACCACTTTAGCATCTGGGTCGAATTACACGAATACTATTTAATAAATCAGCTTTAAGGAAGACATGTGTATAATAAAAAGTCAAGGTTAATTTTAAGAGTCAATTGGACTAGTTTGAGTCGTGTTGGATACGTGTATGTATGTGATAAGGTAAGCCGTAATAATAATAACGTGAAACTTTGAGAATTCTTACTGTATACGTTTTGGGTACTTAAGATATGAACATTAACGAGATTTTGACACAAGTATGGAGATTTTCAAAACTAATGATTTTACCAGTTATAATAACCGAGTCACCGAATCAACTGATGTTAGAAATTTTCTTGCAAGTGTAATTTTTCTAGAAATGAAAACTTCGTAAAGATTGAAAAATGAAAGGTATAAATTCTTTAATGGGGTAACACAAATTAAAAATGTGTAAATGTTCGGTTTTACAATGTAAAAGGTAACACTAATTATTATACGCAACTGGATTATACAACACACGCCTACTTGTATATTATTTAATAAAGATGTATACATAATGTTTTGAGTCACGATGGTTCGATCGTACGACATCTCTTCTTCGACTTTGCGAGTCTATATCTGAGCTTGAGTAGTCATGTAATTGTTTATTTTAATATTGTCTATGGTATGAAACCGCTATTTATTTTTAAAATACTACTTCGCTATTACTTGAAAATATGGGTATGTCACCCGATGTATTTTTATCCTCTTCATGGAAGCCGTAACTTTTCTTCTTCTGGTTAATGGAACCTACGTTGGTGGAACGTACGTGTAACTCGAGACGATGGGAATCATAATCGTTGTTCTATTTTGACGTATGTGTTGATATTCAATTTTTACGCCATGTAGTCGTAGATCGCTGTTGTTATCCCGAGACTTTTGTCATATATTTGAAGTATTTTCATTTCTAATGTAGTTAATTTCTGTTGGAAAATATATTGCTCGTTTACCTCGTTCGATCTCATTGATTTTTGATTTTATTATTTGTTGTGCTTGCAATGATCTCTAATCTTGAACCACCTTACCATCATTCCGTAAATAGTCTCTTTTGAAAATAAGTATGAGTGTGTGAAATGTTTTGTTGAACCAAATGCAATTGGCGTCGATATATTTATTTATTTATTTAATTTTTCTCATAAATAGGCAAAGTAATAGTACGTTTTCAAAATGGACGAAAAATGTTTGACGTGTTTCTTAAAACGATGGTAACAATATTTTCCCATTTCAAATTCCATTTCAAATGGTCAAATTATTTTGAAGATTAGGTCGAAAACTTTCGTAGTCATATTTGGTATGTAATAATAATGTTTGTGTCGTCACTCGATCCTCAATTATGCACAGCTTAGCTAACTATGCATAATTCGGGAAGAATCCTGTTTTGTTAATTGTCGTTGCTTGACCCTCAAGTATGCGTGATCTAGCTAATTATGCATAGTTTAGGAAGGGCACTATCGCGTCAAACCAATTGGTCATCTTGAAACTTGTAGTGTTTTGATAAACGTTTGGATGAGAACGTTTCTTTTAAAATGGTGGATCATTTTTGCAAGTAGTCGTAATTTCTTTGATTCTTAAAGAAATTTTTGAATTTTCTTGTGTTCCTTGAAATCTTTTCTTTTTGTTTAGCGTTGACTTAGTAAGTCATTGTGACCGAGTAATTTTGGAAAATGTTTTTATGTGTGTGTGTAACGTGCGAATTTCATCGGAATCACGAGGGTGTTGATGAAATACCAAAGGGACTCGTACCGACACTGAGAAGAAATTTTAAACAAGAATAGAAGACTGCCAAAGTAGAGGAAATCAGAGTTCAAGTGACTTTGAGGGGAATGACGAAGACTTCTCCTACATCAAACGTATCGTACCTTATTTATTTTCTTTTCTCGTTCTTTTGATATGTTTTACAACACGCGATAAACTGTTGAGGTTTACCAACTGTGCATCGGTAGTTGGAAGACAATTCCATTGTCGTCTTCGTTTATTCAAAGTAAGGAATCCTCTTTGTTTAACTCAACCATCCTTGATTATCGATGGTTAAACGATAGATAAACATAGTTGATATTTTTATGGTGAAGCCTTGTCTTTTATGTGTTTATGTTGTATGTGATCTGGTCAAGTGATTGTAAGTTGTGAGAACTCGAGACGACATTGTCCAATGAAGTCCGATCATGAAGAACACATGCCATGTAATATATTTTATATTTTTTTACTATGAACGATGATATATATTGGGATTTTTACCACGGTTGGGACGAAAGTGAGATGGTGTTCTTGTAATATCTTTTGGGTATGGATCCGTGTGTAAGCCCCCTACGATGACATATGTATGTATTTTCTTTCTTTTTATCGATATGCATCCACAGCTAGCAAGCTTGTGAACCTTCTTTAGCTTGCAATTTTTTTTACTGGACTCATCCGAGAATCATCTTAAATATCTTTATTTTATCATGGCTTGGCTGATTAGCAAGCATGAGTTAACTTGGTTGAACTCATTGACTTGGCACGGTTGGGCTATGTTGCAAACGTGTCGTAATGTGGTTGTATGTGTTTTATTATGGCTTTTGTGTTTGATTGGATTGTGACGTTTTCGAGAGAGTTATGTATACGTCGGATGATTCCGGATCGATGAATTCGTTTTTGACGGACTAGGGTTGTATGTACGTAATATTGCGATAAGGTGATTTTGTACGACTAGTAATAATTACTTCGTCTTGTAAATTTTGAACGTTTTCGATGGGGTTATGTGTGACCCGTGCGATTTTTTTTTGTGAGTAGTTGTTTTTAGGAGATGATGAACCAAGTGAAAGGACAATTCGAAAGTTGGAAGACATGCTCCGAACGTGTGTGATTGATTTTGATAGTTGTTGAGATCGATACTTGCCGTTGGTAGTATCTTTGTACAACGACATTTACCACGGTAGCATTGAAGCTGTAGCCTTTGAGGAATTATGATGATGAAAATGTGAATCGCCAGTTGGATAGAATGAAGTAAGAAAAAGTCAGTTGAATGGGCTCGAAATGATTCGAGAAGCTATGGAAGAGATGGTGTAGATTAAGAATCACTCGCTAACCGTGAGAATCTTTGAGAAGAGACGTGTTGATAACCGTAGGAAGAATTTAGGAAATTGAAGTGGAGATCATGGATCGAGATGTTAAGAGATTTAAGCAAGGTATAACACTCATTGTGAAGGTGTGATGGAACCCGAGACGTGAACCGAAGTCCATATTGGAACGTGAATACCTCTATAGTAAGAAGTACCCCCATATTTCTAGTAGTACGAAATGCGAGTATAAGAACCGGAGAGCGCCGGGACGTCGCTCCTTTAAGGAGGGGAGGATGTAAGACCCGTGAAAGTGCCGTAAGATGCTAAGTTATTGTCTCAAGAGATGTTCAGTATGAGCATCTCTCTTAAGTTGTGGCTCACTTGTGGATGTGATATCCCGAGCCCAACGTCATTTATTTAATCCTATTTTACGTATATTTTTGTAATTTTTAAGAATTTTTATCGTGGATTTATTTGACTGTTTAAGTTGAAACCAACGTTTACGGTCGTAATTTAACGTTTGACGATTTAAGAAGAACCGATGACGACTACGATACCGACGGATGCCCAAAACTTACATTTGATTATCGATTGATCGATATTTGAGTTTTTCGAGATTTTTATTTCTATTACGTGTTAAGTCGAGTCGGAACCATATGTATATTCGTTTTGTGTGCGTTTGAACCATTTAAAAGTATTTTCGAGTGTTCGGGACGACCCCCGACTCCCGTAAATTTTTAAAACCGACTACTAACTCATTCCCGCTCTTTAAAAATGGTTGTTTATTTACAAGGCCAAAAGATAACCAAGTTGTCAACTTTAGCCCCTCAAATTTTACAAAAGGGAAAAAGGGGACACACACATCACAAAACATTCAAAAAAAAATTCCACCCTCCCCTCTCTCACACCCTTGGCCGTCGGCCTCTCTCACCACCACCACCAAATCTTCATTTTTTTCTTGTTTTGATCTAAACCAAGTTTAGACCACTCCTTCTAATCCTTTTGTAAGTGTTTTTCCACTATCAAATCAAACATGCAATAACATTAATTTTTCAAGAATCAAAGGTTTTTCAAAAACATGTTTTGATGTAATTAAATTATTAATTTGTGTAATTGGTGATTGGGTAATGTTAATTTATCTATAAAACAAGATGGGGTTTATGTTCTTGGTGTTCTACAGCCCCCAAAACCCACGAAATTGTGGGGGTGTTTGGTGGGTTCATGGTGTTTGATGTTTATGTGTTATGGGTTTGTGTTTTTAGTGATGTTTTTAGTGTTTTAAATGATTTAAACTTATTGCATGTATGATTTAGGATTGGGTTTTGATTAAGATTTGATGTTCTTGATGATATAGGCTTTTTAGGGTGTTTGGGAATGATTATAGTTAATGGGTATAGGCTTAGGTAATGATAGAATGGTTTGGAATCAAGTTTTGAAATGATTTTGGAAGGGTGAATTTAGACCAGGCTGTTTAGGGCTTATTTTCGTGGGTTAAATTGTGAAAACAGGTCATGAACATTGGATGTAGTTGTAGAGCTTTATTTTAGCCTCGTTTTGGTATAAGGTAGAGCTTACGACTCCAAACGAGTCAAAAGTTATGATATTTTGAAAGTTCGTGTACCGGGAGATGAGAATCAACACAATCCGAATTTGTGTTTGGTTTTGGGTCAAATCCCGGGGACATAGATAGAGTTTGGTAAATGATTTAAAGTTAATTTTTGGTTTCAAACATGCATTTGTGAGTCTATTTTTAGACTTGGGTGACAAATGGGTCAATGGTATATTTCAAATGGGTCAAATGAGTCCAACTTGGTCAAAGTGCAAAATCAGTCCGAAAAACGTAGGTTTAGAAATGTGATGTGTAACGAGTCATAGAAGTGAAAACTTTTCATGGGAATAAATATGGGTTTTATACAGGTCATGAGGTATTTTTGTGAATTTTCTTGAATTTTATACAAGTGCTTAAGTCGTAGAAAACAGCCCGTACTTTTGGTAAGTACCGGCAAATTTATAAAATGGAAATCAACTCTAATTACGTGGATAAATGCTATAAGTCTAGTAACAACTACTTGTTTGATTTTGGCGTGAGTTTTCATAAGCATTGAGTGTGTTTTCATATGCGTGTGTTTAGTACAATAATGTACACGGATTATTGATTTGGTTTACGTACCTTGATTTTTAGGTCAAGTGTTTGATTTTCCCGGGCATCCACGTCGTCGGTGACATTTCTCGTTACGTCTTCGCTAGAACCACTACTACTACTTAAGGTGATTCTATAGCCTCGCTCTTTACTTATTTCAAATGTTTTTACCCGCGAGGGGGATACATGTTATTTAAATGAAAATGAACATAAGTCATGAATGATTGTTGGACCCGAATGTTGCCTTGAAATTGTGTTGAGTACCTAGTTGCAAAAGGCCCTAATTTCATGAACTATTAACTATTGTCTTGCCCTTGCGAAGGGGGAAATAGCCGCTTATACAAAGTGATAGTACTATGGGGTTGACTACCCTATCCGAGACGAGGGCTAGTACGTTGATACCCCCTGCGGACGGATAATTTGTGATAAGAGATAAGGTATAATTGCAACTAATGCCTTTAGTAGGGGCACTGGTTTCATCTGAATCACGCCGGTAATTATTACGCGGGTGATTGAGTTAACGGATTACTGTCATGAGCTTAAACACAATTGTCTTATCCTTGAATAATAGATTGTTTGCGCGACAATGCTATTGAATGATCATGATTTGTTTTTAATACGTATGTTCAACTTATGATTTGATAAACCTATAGATTCGCTCAACCTTTGTGTTGACAGTTTTAAGCATGTGTTTCAGGTAACCAAGATTGATAGCAGCGGAGCATGCGAGGATGGAAGTTGTTGTGGCTTGGCGGTCTACTTATTTTTCCACCCTTATTTAACTTAAAACTCTTTTATTATTCTGTCATGTGAGCAAAAATGTACTTTTGGGTTAAGATTCAGTGGGGACCTAACGCAAACTCTGTTTAGTATTATCTTGGGATTTGGAAAACTGTAGACTTGTATGATTTTAATAATGTTTAAATTTATGTTTAAACTTTTACGTCTCTTTGAGTCGTTTAATATAGCTTATGTGTGATGATAACTACGTAGCACCCAAATGTTGTAGTTCCGCTGCGCATAGCATTTGTGGGGGTGTTATATTGTGATTGTGATTTCTTTGTTGTTATTGACTCCTTATGATCCACTGATCATTTGGGTGCCTTTGTGAAACTTGAATCCACAAAAAGTCACTAAAGAAAAATAGTCAAACAAGTCAAGCAATGGAAAAAGTTTCCACCTTCTAGTGTTAATTTTTAGTTAGCTAATTTATAAGCCATATTGGCTTATCCATACCTGCAACAACTTACTTTTTGTGATCAATCTTCATCATTTGACCCATTTGTTTGAACTGGAGCTTATTAGACTTTGACTTTGACTTTTTGCTAGAAAACTCTTAAAGTTGACTTTTAAAGAACTGATTATTTACTTATTTCAGCTTATTGAGTCAACATATTTGAAAACTTTTGGTTGATTAAGCTTAGTTAAGTCATTTAAAAGCTTTTGAAACTTGAATCAGCTCTTGGGATAACCTAGAACTCGAAAACGACTATTTTGTCGTTTTGTGAAGATTGCTTATTGCATTTTCAAGCTTATTCCTTGGACTTTTTCAAATTTCTTTTTACAGAAGTCTTAAGTAACTCAAAAGAATCTTGTGTGTCTAATTTGAGCTTATGGCGTCAGCTTATAGAAAAGCCCATTAAGAATAAGCTGTTTGATATAAGCCAGCTTATTTCACATTTTCAGCTTTTGGGCCTTTGAAAATTTGTGTTCAAAATCAAATTTTGAGTCAGATAGGAGCTTTTGGGCCATTTTTATAAACATTTTTCTTATTGGGCTTATTTTGGCCCAATAAGGGTCTGTTTTGGACTTTGGCCCATTTGAAGGCCCAATAGGGGTATTTGTAATTTCAACTTCATTTATGTGTTTATTAGGTTAAAATAAGCTAGTTTGCAAGTTTTTATAATTTTTTATAAATTTTGGATTTTTAATATTATTTTATTATTAAAATTAAAATTCGGATTTTTCAACTTTCTATATTTTTTCTTAGGATAAATACATTAAGTTAGGAATTTTACAATTTTTTAGAATATTTTTATTGACATTAGATTAATTTTTATAATTATTTCAAGTTTAAATAGTGTTTAATTGTTTTTAAATAGTTTTAATTAATTTTAAAATTTTCAAAAATATTTTTAAATCAAGTTAGGTCATTTTAGAGGTTTACAACTGAAAAAATCTCATTTTGGGCTTTTTGTTAATTAAATTGATTTTTAGGGCTTTAATTAGCATTAAAAAATTATTATTTAATTAAATAAAAGGTTTGAGTGATTTTTGATTTTTGTAAACTCTGATTACATTATTTAGGATTTATTGTAATTTTCTAGGAATTTTTAGGGTAATCTTTAATTTTGCTACTTTTTAAGGCTTTACGTGTACGATTTTATCGTCTTAGTTTAATTCGTCATCGTGACCGTCATTCTCTTCTTATCTCACTTCTATTTTCTCTTCTCATAAATATAATCACAAAGTTAATCATCTTTCTACACAACACACTAGCCTCCTTAAGAACGATCCCCACTTTGGGCCATAACTCGTGGTTTTCCTAAATCACTTGTTAATACTTGCCCTAATTACTCTTTGTTTTCCTAAACAAGGTTGTAAAATACAACCATCAATGGCGCTCAAAAAGAATAATCCACAATGTAACTCAAATCGAGATGAGTACTTGTTCAATGGTTGCATCACTAATGCGAACATTAGGAAGAAGCCAGAACAGATAGATAACATCAATACATGTAGAATTTAGCAATCAAATGTAGTATTTTCATTAATCACAGACAAGTCAAAATTGTACCGTAACACATTACGTGTCACTATGTCATACAATTCCAAGAACTCATCCTACCAACTGATGTCTTAGTTAAGTTAGGGAATTTAAAAGATACCACAATGAATACTAATCTACAAGAGTCATTAGGTGTTCCACCTATCCCGGAAGATCCATTGGTCCCAAATCAGAAGAAGATTTCTTCAATTTATTTCTTAGACACTGGGCATCTTCGTTAGTGGACAATGGCCTAGGAAAAACCCTTAACACGAACCAACAATCAATTAAAACCTTATAATTCAATCACAGGACTTAAATGCTTCCTCTTTAACAATCTCACATTCCGTACAAGTTAAATTTTACTTTATTCAAGTTTCAATCAATCTTATACTCAATTCGATATCCTACCTCATTCTCCAATACTTTTAACCTTATTCTTAGACCTTGAAAGGGAAATAAAAGCTCGATATGAACAACACTTTAATTTCCAATCCTATAGCTCTTACAACAATAGTTATCAAATAAGTCACTAGTATAAAATGACTCACACATTCAATTAGACTTCTCGAAAAGATACTAGTGGCATGAGGCTTTTGGGTAATGGCTCCAATGACAGCCTCAAGTGCAACGTTCACCCTTTCGATTTTAAATTTAAGAATTGGGTGACACCGATCAGAAGACATCTTTCTAGGTGGTAAGGTTTTGTCAAACTCCACTCTAAAAGGAAAGATCGTCATGACATCAATATCATATTTATTCTCGCTAATTCTTCTTCAATATCACAATCAACTAATATCAACATTTCTACGAATATCAACCATTTTATTGGGATCATAAATATCCACAACTTGGTTTAGATCTAGAATAGCTAGAATTCCTACGGGAATAGCTTCGATTGATTTGCTAGGGGAGTTAGGGTTTCTTGTGACAATCTATGTCGTATAAATACCTCATATAAGTATTAAAATAATCATCAAACAATCATGTAATCAAATTACAACATATATATATAATCTAAGGTATATATATATATTAAAATAACACTTCTTAGTCTGGGCTTGTCGGTAACTTGGGAATTCTTTGGCACCGTTATTGTCAAAGATTTTTAGACATTTTGAGAAAAATGTTTCTAGTTAAAAGATTTTGAAATGTTTTATTCAAAACCTTGGTTTTAAAAATCTTTCGTTCTCTATAACGAGAGCTCTGGTACCAAACTATAATGCTGATCCCAAACTCAGATCGATTTAGCTTTATGTATACGAGATTAGATCAAGTAATACACTTAGAGAAACCTTTGTATATGTATATGACAATCTAAGTGTTATGCGGAATTAACACTTAAACAAGAACACACAAGATGTAAACAAACTTTCACTTTGATTAATGATATCAAACTTGCTTACAATGAAAGTAGTTTACGTATGAAAACTTATATTGAACATTAACCTAAAGGTCTTCTTTTATAGACATAAGAAGCCTTGTACAATAATCTACGTATCAGCTATTCTAGGTAAAGATAAATATAGAAAATACATTGTTGTTCCTATCTTTACTAGAAGTAATCTAGAAATCAATACACGCGTAGAGTATATCCTTCCATCAGTGCTTGTCTTCAATGTATCAACACTTGACTTTGTCTTGTCAACGCTTAACCTGTCAGCGTTTGTTTTACTCCTGTCAACGCTTGTTTTACTCTTGTCAGCGCTCAAGTAGACTGGCTATAATTTATTCCCAACAATCCTCCCCTAAACTTGATATCTACTCTAGTGATCAAGTTTCTGAATAAACATTAAGAACTAGGAGGAATCTTACAAACCTTTTCATAATGGTAATAAATAAGTCTGATCAAGTCTTTTGCCACGTCACTTGAATAATCAATTTCCAGTTGTGTGTTCTTCATCTTCTCCAAGACATCCTTGGACATGAAATACTGACCATCTACAAGTAGATACCCAGCAAACTTTGTAGAACTCAAATAATAAACACCAGCAGCTGAATACAACCTCCATTGAAGACTACTGAGGTCTTCTTCAAGATCCTTCCAAACAGCAGGATCTTCATCAATTGGTCCATACATTCTCTTGAATGTTGACCACAGTTTTATTCCATTGACTGAAGTTGGTGCTTCAGTCATATACTTGGCTTCTAATAACCTCCATAGGTCTACCAAGTCTTCTCTGTCAAAACTTGCAAACAATGATATAAGGGTGGTAAAAGTGTGAACCTCTTTTCCATACCTGCCAATCTTCCAAAACCCACATTCATCTTCTGCATAGCTTACAATGGGGTTTCTGGAATCAAGTGGTAACACTTGTACCATATCTGAAGCTTCTAATGGTGAGAGCTTGAGGCTCTTTCTTATAACAGCTTCACTTGGATATAATGGATCCATATCTTTGGGAAACTCAAGAGGAAATCCCTTTTTCACTGGTCTGGGAACAAACATTGCCTTCTTAAGCTTCATTTCCTCTGCAAGTTCTTCTTTTCTTTCATCAGAAAGAAGTCTTATAGTGTTTGCTTCCTGCACTCTAAACCAAATGGGATAAGCTCTACATTCCAACTCTTCAAATGTCAGCCCAGTCAATTTCTTATAAGTCCACCATGTTCTATGACATCTGAGCATCATGAAGTACAACTCTTTTCTATCCCTTTTCAAATTTGAGAGAACATTGTTTGCTTTGTGTTTCAGAATGACCTTGCAATCCTTTTGTACTCTGAGAAGAATCTCCAAACCCCATATCTGATCTGAAATGGTCAAATGGGGATTCTCTATACACCTATCTTCCCAAGCATGGTACATCTGAACCACCTCTGGCATATCAAAATCAACCTGCAATTTCAACTCATTCAATTTCTCCTTGGCCAGCTCATCACCATACTTAAGTCTTTCTGGTTGTTCTATGATCATAACACTTGAGTCCGAACTAGCTTCATCACTTCCTTCTTGCTCTTCTGAAGTGACAACAAAAGGTGATTCACCCACCTTTTTCTTTTCTTGTTCCATAATTTGTGCAGCCAACTTTCTATCAAACTCAATTTGTGCTGCATTCTTTGGAACAACCTCTTCTACCATAATACCCTTACCCTTATCTAATGGATCAATTGTTGGTAAGGTAGATGGTAATACCTGTGAAGAAACCTCTTTGATGATGGATGATGACTGTAATTCATCAACCTCATTTGCAGGTCTGTCAACGCTCACTTTTGCCTTGTCAGCGCCCAAAGTACTCATGTCAGCGTTCAAATCTGTCTTGTCAACGCCCAATGTACCTGTCTCAGCGCCTCTTTCAATTTCCTCCAACATGGCTGTAAATGACAAATTTAAGTTGGTAGGAGCAACTAGAGACATATCAAAACCTGTCTGTTTCTTCAAACCAGTAAGGGCTTCAGCTAAGCCCAAAGATTCTTCATCATATGAATCTTTACCACTCTCAACAAAAGGTTCTGTAGCAGCTTCATGGGAGCCTTTATCACTCAAATTAACAGGCTCTGTAGCAGCTTCCTCCCCTTTGTAAGAATCCTCCTCAGATAAAAGGACCCTTGTATGCCTTCTCCTTGATGCAGCTGTTTCCAAAATAACAATCCTCTCCCTCAATTGCTTGAGTTCAAGGCCTTGTGTGCTGACAACTTGTACCCAAGTCTCCATTTTGCTTTTGCAAGCTCATGCAGACTGCCGTCAATTCCATCAAAGTCATTGGTTCCAATCTGCCCTCTTCTAAAATGGGTATTTGACCTCCCAAGTTAGATTCATTGGGCATGGATGAGGTCTTAATTATGGTAGGACTGCCTTGGCCAGCTTCTAAGCAAGAACCAATAGTCCCAGCCTCATCCATAGCACCAACCACACTTGTGGTCGTGGTTCTCTCTGCGATAATAAGTGTGAAAACACTTATCCTTTTACCACTTATTTCCAATAATAACAAGACCAAAACGTGTGATTTATGTCGTAAAAGTCGGAATTATGCGTGGTTTGTGTTTTTATTGTGTTTTAGGACCAAAATATGAAAAAGGAAGAAAACACGGGTTTTCACGGGCTTTTATCGAAGAAAACGGGAAAAGACGAAGTCAAAAGATCAAGAGTGCAAAAAGAACGGAAGTCCACGGCCTATTCCGAAGATTTATCGAAGAAAAAGTCTCAAGACGGAAGTTTAACGAAGTCGAAGAACTTAAGTCTAATAGAAGAATAGAATTAAAAAGACAAGTTCAAATCCCGAGACGACAAAGACAAAGAACTAAAGTCGAGTCGAGAAAACGTGAAGAAAGCAAGAAAGAAGATGCAACACACGCACTCCTTCCACCTTCCCTATAAATACACTCCTAACAGTCATTAGGAGAGTTGTTAGTGGTTAGATAGTTTTAGCTAGTTTTCACCTTTTCTTAGTTTTCTCTAGTTTTAGAGAGAGAAAGTCTTAAACTTTCTCTCACTAAATTACATCTTCTTTCTTAATCTTTCAAGATTAAACACTTTGTATTGCTTATCTTTATTAATCAAGTTCCATTTTAAGCTTTTAATCCTTAATCTCATTCTACTCTTCTTTGCTTTTAGATTGATTTTGGTGCGATTATCATATGATCCGTGTTGTTCTATTTGATTTCGTGCTTAAAAAGTTAATCTTTTGATCATTTCATAAGTTTTCATTTGATTAAGCTTTAAGACTTTTGTGCTTATTGGCTTATTTTTATGATTAGCTTATTTACTTTATAAAAATCTTCCTTAGAAAAGTTTATGTTTTTATTGTTTGATCCAAAAAGTTGCTTATTTTCGAGTCGAGTAAGTTGAGTTAAGTGCTTATTTGATTCGGTCAAGTATTTGGATTGTTAAGTTTCGGGTATTAGCTTATTAAAGTTAGCTTATTACCTAGCTTAACCGTATTCCACCATTTTTAGAAAAGGTATAAACCCCTTTCCGATTGACCCATTCTGAGCAGCCCTCTTCACCCCCTATTCCGATTGACCAATCGGAAAAGGGTTTTGGTAGTTCTGATTTGCATCCCTGATATTTCGATCACTTTAGATCGGAATAGGGTTAAGTATTCCGACCGAGAGTCGCAGCTGATATTCCGATAGGTGGTTTCCTTTGTTATTCCGATTGGTAGCCTTGCACTTCATTCCGATCGGGTATTTTGTCCAACATTCCGATTACCCCCCCTTTTTGCCATTATTCCGTTTGACTGAATTCCTCCATATTCCGATTGTGTCTGGTTATGAGCATTCCGATTGGGCAAATTTTATATATTACGATTGTTTATCCCATATTCCGATCTGTCCCCGTCCCACATTCCGATCGGGACACTTGTTGGCTTATTCTGATTGTTGCATTTGTTTGATATTCCGACCTTACTTTCTTTTAGTACTTTTCAACTTAGTACTTATTTTTAGAGAGTTTCCCAAGTGTTAGTTTTATTTAGTGTGCTAGTACTTTTCCATTGTTGCCTTTAAGTTTCCAATCATTTATTTTTATTCGTCATTTTAAATATTAATCTTTATTCTTCCCTTTTACTCAACGACACTTTAATTACTTGCTAAATAGTTTAAAATAGACAAACAAACCAAACCATTCTCTTGATTTACCAAAAGACGATTGAGTCGCACTTTAGACCGGTTTTCAATTCGAAAGGATTCGGACGATAAGATTTTATACCTAGCCAAAAGCGAAGTATTAAATGGCGCCGCTGCCGGCTCTTTTCGTTACGATAAACGGTTTTTAGTGAGAGACGCATTGAATTTTCGGATCCGTTCTTTGAACGTTATTTTCCTTGCTTTAAAAATTTCCAAAAATCCAAAAATATAAAACTCTTCAAAAATACAAAAACATAAAAAAGCATCAAAAGCAATTCTTTTCAAAAGGTTTTGCACCAAAAAGATTATATAGATATTCTCTGTGTATATTTTTCTTCTGCAGGTGTATGCGTACTAGATCTTCGAACTATTCTGAGCCCGAGACTCGTGAAGATTTAGATATGGCTGGTGTTAATAACAACAATAATCACCCACCTCAACCCAATTTGAATAACAACAACAACAACAACAATGTCCTCCTACCTGATTTACGAACCATGGAGGAATTGTGCCAACCCACCATGAATGGACGCGGAGGCCCGATTGCGCCAATGCACGTCACGGCTCAGGAGTTTTCGTTGAAGCATCACATGATCCAGCAAGTGCAAACGAACCCATTTCGTGGAATTCCGGATGATGATGCC
Organism: Glebionis coronaria; assembly: GCA_025667525.1. Classification (NCBI taxonomy): domain Eukaryota; kingdom Viridiplantae; phylum Streptophyta; class Magnoliopsida; order Asterales; family Asteraceae; genus Glebionis; species Glebionis coronaria. The sequence continues at coordinate 382,304,115 of CM046876.1, forward strand.
AACAAACACCTCGACAAATTCATTACCATTACCCAAAGCATGAAGTGCTCCGGTGTTTCTATGGATGACCTTCGCCTTCAACTCTTTCCTCACTCGCTTTCTCACCATGCCGAAAAATGGTTTGACCGTCTTCCTAAGAATTCTATTCATACGTGGAATGACATGACTCAACGCTTTTTATCGCGCTACTTTCCCCCATCCATGGTCACTAGCCTTCGTAACCAAATCAGTGGATTCATGCAAGAGAATGATGAATCACTTTTCGATGCTTAGGAACGATACAATGATTTGATCGACCGCTGTCCAAATCACAATATGCTCCCCGTCACTCTCATTGACACCTTCTACAATGGTCTCACTTTTAGTGATCGTGACACGATCAATGCCGCCGCCGGTGGTACATTTATGAAAAGGAGACCGGAGGAGTGTCGAGAGTTGATTGAAAACATGACTACTCACCACAAGAATTGGGATTCATCCGCATCCTCAAGATCTAACTCGAGAGTCAATGTTTCTTCTACTACTTCCAATCCTGAGATATCCGAACTTACCCGACCAATCGCGAGTATGCACAAAGATTTCATGTCCATAGCCACAAACCAATTTCAACAAGCTAAAGCCGTTGCTATTTCTTGTGACACATGTGGTGGTCCTCATTCTTACAATGATTGTCCTTCTACTCAAGGCAATTATTCTGAAAACGTTAATGCAGCTTACGGTACTTATCCCACGGGAGGCTATCAAGCCCGCCCGCAAGGAGACTGTGGCTTGCTAAGTTATCGTTCCAACAATTATCTTGCTCCTCCCGGTTTCCCTCCTGCAAACCAAAACCAACAACAAAGCTATAACCGAAACAACCAATCCCAACCTCGTGCTCAAAATCAATATCAATCCCAAAGAAACCCATACCCACCTCAAGGAAATTCTCAAGCCTACCAAGCTCCACCTCTCAATCAACCGATGGCAGTGAGTTCAGACGTCGAGACGTTCATGAAGACTAATCGTGAGTTGGTGACGAATCTTCAGAGTCAATTTGTCAACTTGAAGCATGACATGGTGAAACAAGGGAGCGACATTCGTGCCGAGCTAAGGAATGATATGGCCAAACACAACAATGAAATTAATGCCAACATGCAAAACTCTTTTAATAATCAAGCGGTTCACCTTCGTGATATGATTGGTTCGCTCATCCAAGGTAATCAAACCTCTTCTTCGGGTACTCTTCCGAGTAACACCGTTGCGAATCCAAGAGGGGAGATGAAAGCAATCACCACTCGTAGTGGAAAAGGTTTTATGGAACCCGAGCTTCCTACACCTCCACCCGTGATTGTGAACAAGGAAAAAGAGCAACTTTCCTCACCTCCTTCACCTTCTATCCCCATTTCCCCACCACCCGTGGTTGTGAGTGATCCTATTCCCTTAAAGCCTTCTTCTTCATCCAATATACCTTATCCTTCAAGGTTAAGGAAAGAGAAGCAAAAGAACAAGGATGATATTCAGGTTTCAAACTTTCTCAAAATGTTTAAACAATTAAATTTTAACATCTCCTTTGCCGAGGCTCTCGCTCACATGCCCAAAAAGCTTCTTGACATTGCTCAGACCCAACTTAATGAGAACTGCTCCGCAGTGCTCTTAAGGAAATTACCCAGCAAACTTGGTGATCCGGGTCGCTTCTTGATTCCTTGCAACTTCCCGGGAGTAGAGAATTGCATGGCCCTAGCCGATCTAGGTGCCAGTATAAACTTAATGCCTTTAAGTGTTTGGAAGCAATTATCTCTCCCCGAGCTAGTCCCCACCAAAATGACTTTGGAATTAGCCAACCGTACGGTTGCTTATCCAGTGGGGATAGTCGAAGATGTCTTTGTTGGCGTTGATAAATTCACCTTCCCGGCGGATTTTGTCGTCGTTAACTACGAGATGGATCCTCGTGTTCCATTAATCGTTGGACGTCCATTCCTGAGGACCGGTCGCACTCTTATTGATGTAGCCACAGGCGAAATAATCATGAGAGTTGGTGACGATAAAATTGTCTTCAACATGGGTAAGATTTCTAAGCAACCTTATTCATATGAGAGTGTTAATCCTATTGATGTTCTCGATGAGGCTTGTGAAGAACATTTTCACGATGCTTGCAAAAGTACTCTTTCTTCTCTACCCAATGTTGAGACCGTTGCCTCAATTGCTCCGGCATTGACTCCTTTTGGAGAAAGTGACTTGGATGATTTCGATGCTAGCTTGGGTCCTCTCGATATTAAGTATGATAATTTGTCCACCAATTGGGATGAAGACATTCGTACTATTGAGAGACTTCTCAATGAGGACCCGTTTTCTCCTCCTGCTCCTAAAGAGGTGACTAATGATGATCTATCGTTAGTTTCACCATCTATTGAGGATCCTCCTACTCTTGAGCTAAAGGACCTACCTCCTCATCTTGAGTACGTTTTCCTGGAAGACAACGAGAAGTTATCGGTCATCATCACAAAGGATCTGAAAGAAGACGAAAAAGCCCGACTTGTCGCCGTGTTGAAGAAGCATAAAAGAGCTATCGCTTAGAAAATCTCCGACATCCGTGGAATTGATCCTCACTTTTACACACATAAAATTCTCATGGAGGACGACTTTAAGCCCACAATTCAAAGCCAACGAAGGGTGAATCCTAAAATCCATGAAGTCCTCAAAAAAGAGGTTATCAAACTTCTTGATGCGGGTATGATTTACCTTATTTCGGATTCACCATGGGTTAGTCCAGTCCATTGTGTGCCTAAGAAAGGCGGAATCACCGTTGTGCCCAATGCAAACAGCGAGTTAATTCCTACCCGTCTCGTTACTGGGTGGAGAGTTTGTATAGACTACCGCAAACTCAATGATGCCACGAGAAAGGATCATTTCCCTCTACCTTTTATGGACCAAATGCTTGAACGTTTAGCGGGTAATGAATATTACTGCTTTCTTGATGGTTTCTCGGGTTATTTCCAAATACCCATCGATCCCCAAGATCAAGAGAAGACAACATTCACTTGTCCCTATGGAACTGTTGCTTATAAAAGAATGCCTTTTGGCTTATGCAATGCCCCCGGGACTTTCCAAAGGTGCATGTTGGCTATCTTCCATGACATGGTTGAACAAACCATGGAAGTCTTCATGGATGATTTCTCGGTCTTCGGGGATTCCTTCTCTTCTTGCCTTGCCAATTTGGAACATATGCTTAAGCGGTGCGAAGACACTCGCCTTGTTCTGAATTGGGAAAAATTCCATTTTATGGTAAAAGAAGGCATCGTGCTAGGACATAAAATCTCAAAAGCCGGTCTTGAAGTCGACCGTGCTAAAGTTGATGTCATAGCCAAATTACCTCCACCTTCAACCGTAAAGGGTGTGAGAAGTTTTCTGGGTCATGCGGGCTTCTATCGTCGATTCATTCAGGATTTCTCTAAAATCGCTCGCCCGATGACCCACCTCTTGGAAAAAGATACTCCTTTTATCTTTTCTAAAGAGTGTCTCGAAGCCTTCAATCTTCTTAAGGATAAGCTAACTAAGGCACCGGTCTTGGTTACCCCTAATTGGGAGCTGCCTTTTGAATTGATGTGCGATGCTAGCGACTTTGCTATTGGTGCGGTTTTGGGCCAACGAGTGAATAAACACTTCCAACCAATCCACTATGCTAGCAAGACAATGACGGGGGCTCAATTGCATTATACGACAACCGAAAAAGAGCTTTTAGCTGTTGTCTATGCTTTTGAGAAATTTCGCCCCTATCTTGTTTTATCCCCCACCATCGTATACACGGACCATTCCGCGTTGAAGTACTTGATGACTAAGCATGATTCTAAACCAAGACTTCTTCGTTGGGTTTTACTCCTTCAAGAATTCAATATTGAAATTCGTGACAAGAAGGGAGCCGAAAACCTGGCCGCGGATCATCTGAGCAGACTTGAGGATCCATATCAAGGGGATCATCCGAACAAAGAGATCAATGACTCTTTCCCCCTTGAGACCTTAATGTCTATAAATCTCAATCTTGATGACACCCCGTGGTTTGCGGACATTGCAAACTACTTAGCGGGTGGTATTCTCATCAAAGGGTTAACATCCCAACAAAAGAAGAAGTTCTTGAACGATGTTAAGAATTACTTTTGGGATGACCCTTATCTATTCAAACAGTGTGCTGATCTGATTATTCGTCGATGTGTTGACGGACCGGCAACTTTTGACATCCTCCAAGCTTGCCACAAAGGACCCACCGGTGGTCACTTTGGTCCCAACTACACCGCTAAGAAAGTGTTTGATTCTGGATTCTTTTGTCCCACCATTTATCGTGACGCCCACGAAATGGTTAAGCATTGTGATGCTTGCCAACGTCAAGGCAAGATCACATATAAGGATGAGATGCCTCAAAATTTCATACAGGAATGTGAAATCTTTGATGTATGGGGCATCGACTTTATGGGGCCATTTCCATCCTCCAAAGGGAACAAGTACATCCTCGTCGCCGTCGACTATGTTTCTAAATGGGTTGAAGCTAAGGCTCTTCCTATGAATGATGCGAGGGTGGTTGTGAACTTTTTGAAGCAGCTTTTCGCTCGATTTGGCGTTCCTCGTGCTATTATCAGTGACCGCGGGACTCATTTTTGCAACGATCAATTTGCAAGAGTCATGGCTAAGTATGGTGTCAATCACCGTCTTTCCACCGCCTATCATCCCCAAACCAATGGGCAAGCCAAGATTTCCAACCGTGGCTTGAAGAGAATTTTGGAGCGTACTGTGGGAGAGCATCGCGCCGCGTGGGCCGATAAGTTAGATGATGCTCTGTGGGCTTTTCGTACTGCTTACAAGACCCCGATCGGTTGTACACCTTATCGTCTTGTGTACGGGAAAGCTTGCCACCTCCCCATCGAGATGGAACATAAGGCGCACTGGGCCTTGAAGTGGGCTAACTTCGACATCCACAAAGCCGGTGATCATCGCAAGGTTCAACTCAACAAACTAAATGAACTAAGGAATGAAGCTTATGAGAACTCGTTGATCTACAAGGAGAAGACGAAGATCATTCATGACGCAAAAATCAAGAACCGAGAGTTCCACGTTGGTGACCAAGTCTTACTCTTTAACTCTCGGTTGAAGATCTTCTCTGGCAAGTTGAAGAGCCGCTAGTCTGGTCCATTCACCGTCGCCAACGTCTTTCCATATGGGACCATTGAGCTTTCTCAGCCGAATGGGCCCAATTTTAAGGTGAATGGCCAGCGTCTGAAGCTGTACTTTGGTGAGGACATCTCTCACGAGATGATTCCATCCCTCAGCACATTCCCCATGAACTAAATTTGGGTCGAGTCAGGCTCGTGACTCGGTGAACAAAAACAAGCGCTTCTCGGGAGGCAACCCGTGATCTATCCTTTACTGCTTTCATAATAAGTGTAGGGGAGCCGCGCATATGTTTGTTGTCTTGTTTCTTGTGTTGTGTAGGGATTAAAGCTTCAGAGAGCATCTTGATGACTTTTGCCGAACCGTGATACCGTGCTCCCATCTTCTCGGTTCTATCCTAAACTCTTGTGATTCAATATTTCATATGTTCACATTGAATTCACTTTAGTTGTCCTTTCCTTAGCAAGATTTAAACAAAGTGCACAATGTCCTAAGTGTAGGGGAGGTTACTCCCACATGCTTAAACATTGAGGACAATGTTTATCTCGAGTGTAGGGGGGACTTCTATCGAAGTAAGTGGTCTTTTCCATGAATTTGCCCTCATTTTAACCGGAAAACTTGATTTTTCGACATTTTTCAAAATTTTTAATCTATTTTGGCCTAGTTGTATAGTTGTACTTTCCTTTATTATGGTTATTTTCTTTCCTTGCTTAAATAAAGTGTTTTAAATTTTTCTTAGTCATGAACATTTTGACTCAACCCGAGTTTACTTACCTAAGTTTACTCTAGCTAGTATCCTTAACGTGTTTAAGTCAAGTTTTGCTAGGCTTTTATATAGGGAGCTATAAAACGCGAAAGTCTTAATTCTCACGGGTTAAGAACAAGAACTTTTCGCAAGTTCCTATAATTGATCCTAGAGAGTCGTTTATCAAGGGAACTTTAAAACGCGATTTCTAAACTTGAAAAAGTCTAAGAATTTGCAAGATCCTATAGGCGACTCGAAAACCCAAAACTTTGATTTAATAGGCTAAGCATCCACGAGTCTCATTCCTTGAGATTTTAAACTGTGGAGAACGAGAGATGATAGAGTCAATTATAAGTTTGGTATTCTTTCGTGAATTTATGTGAGTTAATTATAAGCCTATTCTCCCTCCGCTTGTTAATAAATTTATCTGCAATAAATAAGGTTGTACAATTTAAAAGGTTACTTAGCTTCTAGCCCCAAATCGTTTAAAAGTTGCTCGGTACGGATTAGAGTTCATAGCTAAGGCATAACTTATTGAAGCGGGATGCGAAGATTGGCGAGTCCGAAAAGGCCCTAACAAGGCATGAGGGCTACATTTTGTTGCTAAAGATCCAAAAGTGATGTGAAGAATCATTTTTCGAAAATCAATATGAAGGATCGAGACACACGACGAAAAGCAAGAACTCCCCAAAAAGTCATGGAGAAGTCTATCCGAAAAGACCCTAACAAGGTATGAGGATAAATAGATCCAAGTCCTAAAAGGAGGCGGATCGTTGGATATCAAAGTCCAAAATAAAGATTGGAGAAAAATGAAGAAGTCGTGGTCCAAAGATGAAGAATCTCTCAAAACTTAAGTGAAGAAATTCCTATTATGAAGAGAAGACCATAATTTCAAGAACGTCTCTCAAAGATTCGAAGTATGAAGTCGCTGCCAAATATCGGTCCGAGAAAGGTCTCAAATCGTGAAGCGAGTTATGCCAAGATATGAACTTTATGAGGTCCCGAGAAGCAGTTTTAAAAGATTTGGTCCTTTAGCTAACTATTGATTAAATCGTTCACCTTATTTTCGGACTAAATAACTATCGAAATAAGTCGAACAATGCATCCTCGTGATCATTCAAGACAAAAATAAAATATAAGAGATACACCTAGGAATAAGGGAGTCTAAGTGAGTAATTGGCCCACATGAGTTCGTGATAGTTTGATAACTTATAATAACAATGATCTCGTTTTTAAGCTTGGTATGGGGAACGTGAAACTTGAGGATGATAAACGTTCATGGCTGCCAAAACCCAATGTAAGTTTTTAATTTCTTTACTTATTTCTATCCTTTATGATTAGTATTTAATAAAGGCCAAGGTGGGTTATTTATGATGGAAAATGTAAACCGTGCTTTAAAATTAATGCATTGCATGAGGGCATTGCAATGGTCAAGTGTAGGGGATTTAATAAGTGTGAAAACACTTATCCTTTTACCACTTATTTCCAATAATAACAAGACCAAAACGTGTGATTTATGTCGTAAAAGTCGGAATTATGCGTGGTTTGTGTTTTTATTGTGTTTTAGGACCAAAATATGAAAAAGGAAGAAAACACGGGTTTTCACGGGCTTTTATCGAAGAAAACGGGAAAAGACGAAGTCAAAAGATCAAGAGTGCAAAAAGAACGGAAGTCCACGGCCTATTCTGAAGATTTATCGAAGAAAAAGTCTCAAGACGGAAGTTTAACGAAGTCGAAGAAATTAAGTCTAATAGAAGAAGAGAATTAAAAAGACAAGTTCAAATCCCGAGACGACAAAGACAAAGAATTAAAGTCGAGTCGAGAAAACATGAAGAAAGCAAGAAAGAAGATGCAACACATGCACTCCTTCCACCTTCCCTATAAATACCCTCCTAATAGTCATTAGGAGAGTTGTTAGTGGTTAGATAGTTTTAGCTAGTTTTCACCTTTTTCTTAGTTTTCTCTAGTTTTAGAGAGAGAAAGTCTTAAACTTTCTCTCACTAAATTTCATCTTCTTTCTTAATCTTTCAAGATTAAACACTTTGTATTGCTTATCTTTATTAATCAAGTTCCATTTTAAGCTTTTAATCCTTAATCTCATTCTACTCTTCTTTGCTTTTAGATTGATTTTGGTGCGATTATCATATGATCCGTGTTGTTCTATTTGATTTCGTGCTTAAAAAGTTAATCTTTTGATCATTTCATAAGTTTTCATTTGATTAAGCTTTAAGACTTTTGTGCTTATTGGCTTATTTTTATGATTAGCTTATTTACTTAATAAAAATCTTCCTTAGAAAAGTTTATGTTTTTATTGTTTGATCCAAAAAGTTTCTTATTTTCGAGTCGAATAAGTTGAGTTAAGTGCTTATTTGATTCGGTCAAGTATTTGGATTTTTAAGTTTCGGGTATTAGCTTATTAAAGTTAGCTTATTACCTAGCTTAACCGTATTCCACAATTTTCAGAAAAGGTATAAACCCCTTTCCGATTGACCCATTCCGAGCAGCCCTCTTCACCCCCTATTCCGATTAACCAATCGGAAAAGGGTTTTGGTAGTTCTGATTTGCATCCCTGATATTTCGATCACTTTAGATCGGAATAGGGTTAAGTATTCCGACCGAGAGTCGCAGCTGATATTCCGATAGGTGGTTTCCTTTGTTATTCCGATTGGTAGCCTTGCACTTCATTCCGATCGGGTCTTTTCTCCAACATTCCGATTACCCCCCCCTTTTGCCATTATTCCGATTGACTGAATTCCTCCATATTCTGATTGTGTCTGGTTATGAGCATTCCGATTGGGCAAATTTTATATATTCCGATTGTTTATCCCATATTCCGATCTGTCCCCGTCCCACATTCCGATCGGGACACTTGTTGGCTTATTCCGATTGTTGCATTTGTTTGATATTCCGACCTTACTTTCTTTTAGTACTTTTCAACTTAGTACTTATTTTTAGAGAGTTTCCCAAGTGTTAGTTTTATTTAGTGTGCTACTACTTTTCCATTGTTGCCTTTAAGTTTCCAATCATTTATTTTTATTCGTCATTTTAAATATTAATCTTTATTCTTCCATTTTACTCAACGACACTTTAATTACTTGCTAAATAGTTTAAAATAGACAAACAAACCAAACCATTCTCTTGATTTACCAAAAGACGATTGAGTCGCACTTTAGACCGGTTTTCAATTCGAAAGGATTCGGACGATAAGATTTTATACCTAGCCAAAAGTGAAGTATTATGCGACATGGCTAAGACCACTAGAGGAGAACACTCCAGTAGTCCTTTGGCGTTTTTGTAACCTATATTGTGTTGGGGGAGAAGAAGATGTGGATTGAGTGGATGTGGGTTGGTTAAGGGGTGTTTGGGTCTGTGAAGGATTTGTGTCAACGTTTGAACTAGGCACATCAACGCCAACATTGAATGTGTCAGCGTCGAAGGGTTCTTGGTCAATTTGCATATGTTGTGGTGAAGGTAAAGGTTCAGGTATTGGGTCAATTTGGGGTTGGGGGTTTGGTTGGGGTTGTGCTGCTTCAATGACAGCAATCATAGCAAGGGTGAGTGGTAGGTCACGATGTGGGGGTGAGTTCATCTTCATAAAAATCGCTTTCTTTTGCACAGGGATCTCATAAAAATCATCATGATCCCTTGTGCAGTATCCTTGGACATCAAAAACCATTTGTAAAAATCTGGGATAAGCTAAAGTCATTTTGTTCCCTTTATTTTTACACATGCCCTCAAAAATCATTTTGGAATAATTAAATTTTTGCCTAGTAGCAATGCACACAATAGCAATCGCAATAGATCTATTGATCTCATTGTGTGCAGTACACTTGGGACTCAAACATTGTAGGAGGACATGTATTAGATACTTCCAGGCTGGGGGAAACTCCTGTTTATGATATTTATTTAAAGTTCCTTCATTAGGAAAAGGATAACCCAAAGCCCTTAGTCCTTGTTCTATTTCAGTAATGGGAAGGGTGGTTATACCATCAGCATCATCAAGATGCAAAGCTTATCGTACCAAAGCTTCAGTAACCACCCATGTTCTCCCATGAACAATAGAAGATAATGTAGTCACTCTATTAACTGCTGAGGAACTAACAGTGTTCCAAAACTGTTTAATATGTGTGACAGGAATGAGTGGTGCATGAGAAAGAGTATACCTAAGTGGGGATGCGTTCAAATACGCCACCATTTGCGTGTATTGGGGAAACAGAGTATCATCAGCTTCAAGATATGCTACCATGTTGTGTTGACTTCTGAAACCCAATTCCAAATCAGATGGTTTAAACTTTGGTGCCATTGTTGAAAGCTGTTTGAATGATTGATAAAGATGAAGTTTATAGGAGAAAATTATGATAGACAAGAATTATAGGTACCCTGTTTAAAATAGGAGCCAAATATATAGGAGAAGAAAATGCATGTGATTGGCCCAAAAATAGGCAAGTATTTTCAAAAAGCAATCATAAAAATATTGAAAAAGAATAATTTTATCTCATGCATTAAATGAAAGTTATCTGCTCCCAAAATTACGGCCTAAAAATATGTCAAAAATTAACAACTGGGTAGGTCCCATTGAGTGTCAACGGTCAAAAATAACCCATCAACGCCCAACGGCTATTTTCTTGTCAACGTTTGCCTAAGCCATGTCAGCGCCTAAATTGGTCACAACAACGCTTGGAAAAATACTTGTCAGCGTCCAAAAATAAAAATGTTTAAAAATGAAAAATGATCTTAACAAAGTAATTTATCCTAGAAAAGATAACCAAAAAGTTGATAATTATTATAGGGCGGCAAGCACTGTCCAGTTATGCACACTTGCTTATGCAAGATAGACATAACAGTCCTCTAGTGTCCCTTGCTAACCAAAATTCTTAACAACTAAGTTGCCTTATAAAATCCCTTGTTACTCCCAGGTAAAACCCATGACAAAATCATTCCCAAGTCTCCCAACAGACCACAACCAATTCTAGGCCAAAAATGTCTTGGTAGCATGCATAGTATATCAACTTTGCATGCTATAGTGCCTCATGATTTAGTAATACTAACTCATACTCACCTACGGACACAATCTAGAATTGTGATAAGAGTATCATATGGATACCCAAACATCCTAAAGGTTCCTAAAACCTCCCCTTAAACTATGATACATATGTGGCTGAAAATATGCATGAACATAAAAAATTTATGTCAAGATAGGAATTAAAAATTCCAACCATCATCCATAAATAAAAACATGTCCAAATGCTTCTCTATTGATCCATAAGCAACTCTGTATCCAATGGTATACTGCTACCACCACCTGCACATTTAGATTGAAAACCACAAAACTAACATTGTTGTTGACAACGCCCCGATAACACATGATAGCGTTGAGGGAAGCTTTGTCAGCGTTAGACAAATATATTGCTGACAACGTCACAAAAACACTTATCAGCATTCAAGTAACCTTTGTCAGTGTTAGAAAAATATAGTGGAAAATCTAAATAGACCAATAACAATGCATTATCCTGTACATACTTTACAAAAAGACTCCAAAACACATATTATGTGAGATTGATCATTCCAATACTTGTTACCAAGTATTGAAACCTTCCAGCATCAAAAGGTTTAGTTAGTAAATCTGACACATTTTCTTCTGTGTCAACCCTATCTGGTTGTATTAAACCTTTTTCAAAACAATCTCTTATAAAATGGTGTCTAATTTCTATGTGTTTAGTTTTAGAATGATGTACAGGATTCTTAATAATGCATAAAGTGCTGTTATTGTCAACAAATATCTTGGTATGCATGAAATTATACCCATAGTCTAACAGCTGGTTCTGAATCCACAAAACTTGTCCACAACAAGCAGCTGCAGCCACATACTCTGCTTCAGTTGTAGAATTAGCCACCACTGTTTGTTTCTTGCATTGCCAAGATATCAACCTGCTCCCAAGAAACTGACATCCACCAGTTGTGGATTTCCTATGAAACTTATCACCTCCATAGTCACTGTCTGAATATGCAATCAGCTCCAATGGTGAATCCTTTGGGTACCGCAAACCAAGACTAGGATAGCATCTTAGGTACCTAAAGATCCACTTGACAGCATAAAGGTGACATTCTTTGGGAGTCACTTGATGGCGTGCACAAGCACACACAGCAAACATGATGTCAGGTATGGAGGCTGTAAGATACATCAATGAACCAATCATTGATCTATAGTGCCTGACATCAACATCCTTTCCATCTCCAATCTTTCCCCAAGGGTGTTCTCTATCCATAGGAGTAGTAGCCCTCTTTTCATGGGGAGAAAAGCCAAACTTCTTCAAGATCTCTGCCACATATTTATCCTGGGAGATGAAGATACCATCTTCTTTTTGCTGAACTTGTAAACCGAGAAAGAAGTTCATCTCCCCCATAGCACTCATCTTGAATTTGTCTGTCATAAGCTTGGAGAAATCCTCACTCATCTTTGGATCAGTAAACCCAAAAATGATGTCATCAACATAGACCTGAACAAGCAACACATCCTTACCTTTCTTCTTTGTAAATAGTGTCTGATCTATGGTGCCCCTCTTGAATCTATTATTCACTAAATAAGTAGAAAAAGTACCATACCATGCTCTAGGGGCTTGATGAAGTCCATACATAGCCTTCTTGACTCTATACACCTTGTCTGGATTCTCTGGATCCTCAAAACCAGGAGGCTGCATCACATATACCTCCTCAACAATTGTTCCATAGAGGAAGGCACTCTTGACATCCATTTGATAGACAGTGAAGCCCATGTAGGATGCATAGGCTAGAAAGATCCTGATAGCTTCAATCCTTGCAACTGGTGCAAAGACATCCTCATAGTCTATCCCCTCCTCTTGTGTATATCCCTGAGCCACTAATCTTGCCTTGTTTCTGCTTGTTTCTTAGAACCCATCTTTTCCCTAGAGGTCTGACATATCTGGGACAATCAACCAGCTCCCAAACATCCTGAATTGCAAATTGGTGAAGCTCATCCTGCATTCCTTCCACCCAACTTGGTTCTTTGAGAGCATCAAATATCTTCTTGGGTTCCTGTTGTGACAGAAAACAGGCAAACAAACATGCTTGCACAAGAGGGGTATCAACCTTCTTGTGTATATTGGCAATAAATCCACCAAGACCTTGATGAGATCTTCTAGTCTGAACAGAGTCATAGTATCACCAATGATCTGAGTAGTAGGGTGATTCTTCATGGTAGAAGTGAGAACTCCTCCTTCAAAAATTCTGGTGTCTTCAATCTCATTCTCCAAGTTGCCAATATCTTCTTCTTCAGACTCTCTTTCATCAACATGAGGATGAAACTCTTCATATAAATTGGAAGGTTCACCTTGTTCAAAAGTAGAAGAGAAAAGATGTGCAAAAGTGTTGTCAACGTCGGAACCTTGGTTGTCAGCGTGAGGGCTAACAACGCTTGAACTGTTGTTGTCAACGTCTGAGCCATCAACGTTTGAATTGGTCTTTTCAGCGCTAGATTTTCCTTTGTCAGCGCCTGAAGGACCATGCATGTTCTTATCTGGTGGTACTTGGGGACCACCATTATCTTTTCCAGCAGCAGCAGTAGCAGCAAAAGCATCTGTCCATATGGGAATTGTGACATATTCTAGTATAGGAGATGACTTTTCTGGTTGTGATCTAACCTTTTCATGAACCTGTGTACCTGAAACATCAACAACTTGTTCTTCCACAACATTTGAAGTTACCTTCACAATGTCTGGATTAGTGACAGACATATAATTTAAAGTCCTAGATAAAGGTTCCAAGTTAAACAACCAATTTGGACCACTTTCAGGATCACTAGGTTTATTCTCTAAAAACCTAACATGTACTCTTTCAAGTATATGTTTTTCCTTTTTAAGATAAACCCTATATCCCTTGCTCTGCACTGAATACCCCATGAAATAGCCTTCATCACCTTTTGCACTAAATTTACCTAAGGCATCACTAGTATCTAACACAACTACATGACAACCAAAGGTCTGAGAAAACCAATATTAGGTTTTCTTCCCCAAAGTAACTCATAAGGTGTTTTGTTCTATATTTTGTTAACCATGAGTCAACCCATTGCCTATTAGACCAATTATTTGTCTTTTGAAATGGTCTTTGTCCATGAGTGTTAGAGCCTCTAGTGAAGAATGGGACAGGTCTAACAACTTGTGGACTTTGCTGCACACATGGTTTGGGTCTGACAACGTTTGACTTTCTAACAACGTTGACTTGGAAGCGTTGACACACTTATATGCTAACTGTGAAAAGCTACCACAAGTGTAACAGGCTTTTCTAGACACAACCCTAGGTCTAGAAGAGAAGAAGCTTGTTCCATCATTGCTAACTTGGCTCTTAGGTGACCTAGTATTCCTATACATCTCTGCATACTTAATGCTAGGTTTTCTAACAGTGTTTGAGCCAAGGTCAACAGCCTTACCAGTGATTGGGTTTGTAACCTTAATGGGGGTTGACTCATTAGGACTTTCACATAACAAGCCACCCTTAACAAATAAGGTAGGGTTAGCTTTCTTCCATTCATTCAAGTCAGTCAACTTCTGTTGATACTCTTCAACTGGGGTAACGACTCTTGGTGGAGGAATGAATTCCTCCTCTTGGAGTTCTGGTAAACCAGTCCAAGATAGGTCCTTTTGTTGGACACCATAGAAGTCACCAGCTGGTGGTGGAACCACAGAGTAGTCTTTCATCCCAATCCCAGTCATGTCCTTAGGATCCCTTTGTTTATTCACACACTCTCCTAGGGTTTGTGTGGCCTTATCAAATCTTTGAATTTTAAGGCCAACATTATCTTTATTCTTAATGGCCTCATCTAACTTAGCCTGTAACTCACCATTAACCCTTTCCATGATACTCCTAATATCGTTACTAGCATTCAACTCATGTTTTAAGATATTTATTTTATCTTTAAAGTCAAATTCCATTTTCTTGTATTCAGAAACTGTCTTCTCAGTTTGAGTGAGAGCTAGTTGGTAATTTAGACAGTTTGCATCTTTCAGTACTCACATCATCTAATAATCTTAACACCTCTTTGTTAAGTTTCTTAGTATTTAACCTCCAACCCTTACTACAAAAGGCATCATCGTATACCTCATTATCAGATGAAGAGGAGGAGTGTGCCATGAGAGCATATTGAACATGCTCTTCTTCTTCTATCTCAGCAACCAAAGCTTTATCCTCTTCCTCATCCTTAGCCAAGTAGCTCCAGTCCCATCCCATACCATCAATTCCTTGAACTGCAACCATGGCCTTAGGATCTTGAGCTTTAACGATTTGACTTGAAGGTTTGCCAGCATCAGATCTTCTAGGAGATCTGCATTCCCTCATGAAGTGCCCCATACGATGACAATTGTAGCATTCAACTTTGGATTTATCAAATCCAGCTGTGTCCTTTGCATTGAAGGTCATCTTCTTCTTAAACCTTCTGTTCCACCTGTTTGCTCTTATACTAGCAAGAGCCATGTTCCACTTAATATCCATATCTTCCAAGTGCTCATCACTTATCTGCTCAAGGTCCTCATATGTAATCACTGAACCATTGGGCAAAGAAGCAATATAAGCACATACAGTATCTAGGTCTAAACCAGCAGGTTTAACTCTTGGTGAGTCATTTTTGTATGTGTCAGCGTCCATGTATGAGACGTTGACAGGCAATATGTTCCAGCGCTGACACATGATGATCCAGTAACTGGATGCATGTAAGAGTCCTTCTGATTGAATTGACCTTCACTATGAGAAAAGAAGGCCATGTTACTGTTGGTAGACTTGCTTCCATGCTCCAAAAGAGTTTCATCTTCCAACAGCCTCAGTTTGTTGTAGATGTCATCAAAAGTAGAACTTTTGTGAGTGTTGTTGGCAAGTATAGATCTTGCCTCAATCTTCCATGCCTCACCAAGACTTTTAAGAAAAGTGGCATTAATGTCGACATCACCAAGTTGTGTCCCCATGAAGGACAATTTGCTTGTAATGTCAAGCAATCTGCTTCTCACACTGCTGAGCTTCTCATTAGGTTGAGCCTTGAAGACAGCATAATCATGCATGAGTTGCTTCTTCTTCTCTTCCTTAGTATCTTCATTGCCACCATATGCAACTTCAAGAGCTTCCCAAAGGTATTTAGCAGATTCATAACCTCTATATTTATGTTGGTTCTCTTGTCCTAAAGAAAACCCGCATGCTTTTACCATGAATAGTGCCCTTAAGATCGTACGTCCTAGATTAAAACTTACCTCATTTAGTATTGATCACATTCATGTGCTAATAATCAAGCAAGTGCATACGTGTATGACATGACAAGTATCGATTACGTACGAACTCATGATAAACAGTTAATAAATATATCACGTGAACATAATTAAATCATGATCACTATTTAAAATACGAACTAGAATAATTACGTAAATACTTATAATATAATTACGAGCGTTAAGTTACGATAAACGACACGTTAGAATAAACAGAAACACTTTAAATACGAGCACGTTTAACCACGAACGAACACGAAACATCGGGACACGAGAAAGGTACGGGTACCCCATGTGGGGCCCCCATACCCACGGCACACAACAAGAAATGGGCCTAGCCCATGGACTTTACAAGTAAAGGGGGGTAAGAGTAAAAACATGTTTTCATTTTTCACTTTCAAGAAATAAACATAAAAACCCTAAAAAGAGTTTTCTCCTCCTCCTTTTGCTCTCTTTGTGCCGCCACCTAAACACCACCATTGGAGGGTGATTGGTTGATTTTGATCTCAAAAACTATTGTTATAATCAGTGTTTGTTCATCCTTTTTCCAAGCTACATAGTGGTATACCTTTCTAACCCTTCTTTTTAATTCTTTTAATTCTTTTAATCTTTGATTATTTTCATGAACATGTTATTATTTTTTCTTATTAAAACATGGTAATTAATCATTGATCTAACATGTTTTGGTATTAAATAAAATCAAAGAATGATTTAAAAGGGATGTTTGTTTTGGCCGCCTAGCAAACAAACCCGAGGGGGGTTTGGTTTGCTATTGCCGCCACCACCAAGACCATTTTTGGTCTTGGTTGGCTCATGTGGGACCCACGGCAGCAAGGAGACACATGTGCCCCGGGTTTGGCTCGGGGTACGGTGTCGAATTCATGCCCGATTCATGGTTCGTTGGTTAAATCATGATTCATGCTACATGTTAATTTTTATGAATTATGAACTTAGGATATAAATAATTAATAACATGAAATATTAATTAAATCATGACTTAGGTTATTTTAATTATTAGTTTATCATGACATTAATTTAACCTAAGTATTTTATGTTATAAGTTATAATTAAGTAATTATTAAAACATGCCTATAATTAATTAATTTAGACATGACTTAGGTTATGTTATTAATACATAATAATACACATTTTAACCTAAGTATTTTATTTCATTTTAATTAATACATGTTATACTTTAATTAAAATGCTTAACCTATAGTTTAATTAAAATACATGGAATAATAATTAAACTATACACTATATCTTATGACTTAAGAAATAAGCTTATAACACTTAGACTTATATGTTAGCTTATGTAATCAGCTTAATTCTAATTATGGAAACCTTCTATATATGGAAATCTATCTATTTCAGGCAGCTAATCTAATCATGGAAACTTTCTATTTTTGGAAACTTTCTATTTTTGGAAACTTTCTATTTTTGGAAACTTTCTATTTTTGGTAACTTTCTATTTTTGGAAACTTTCTATTTTTGGAAACTTTCTATTTTTGGAAACTTTCTATTTTTGGAAACATGCTATTTTTGGAAAGTTACTTATTATTACACAGTAAGTATAATAATACATGAAACACCAGTAATACTTAATCAGATTAATCAGAATACTAGATAAACACAGTTTAAGGCTTTAAACAGTAAACCATGACCTAAAACATACCAAATCAGCTAAAATGAGATACAAAACCCAGTACGTAATCAGTGAATCGATACTTATACACGTGTGTATTCATGTAGCATTAGTGATCCAGAAGTAGGAGTCTTTCTTCCGTTCATTCACTGGACTTGAGGTACGGATTCCCGTCCTTTCAGTATGGACATTCTTTCCTTATTAGGATTTCCCCGTATGCAGCCAACTGTTTTCCCCAGAAATTGTTTTATTGTTTTGAACTGCTTATGTTTAATTAGCATAATCTATAGCCATATACAAGCATGACCAGTTTCACCTAGTTATGGAGGTACCATAACCATAGCATTAGAGGCACCGATGTTATGACTTCCCCACGGCGGAGTGATTGCTCGTGGCGTCCCTTTCAGTTTTGGCCATATTATTATATCAGGTGGGGCGTATGGGTGCATCCTAGTTACATGTTTTATTCAGTTTATCATGGTGAATGTGGTGTGTGCCTTGCACCCTTCACAAGGAGTTGATCCCTCCTACCCAAACCAGTATATTGATTAGAGGCATCCCCTCTAATCAGCATGATGAGGTCACCCCTCCAAGTATTCATGCACGTGACCTTTTCATGACCTATATGGGCTATGGTATATATATGTTAAAACAGTTTTCACAAGATAAACATAAGGCTTTTCAAACTATAAAACCAGTTTTCTTGATACTTAACCAGTTTACTCAGTACTTAGTCTTCCGCTGTTATATGTTACATGTTTATCCTATTTCATGCTTTATTGTACATCCGTGCACTGAGCGTCTTGCTCAGCCGTTTTCCTTTTCATGTTCCCAAAACGGCAGGTACTCAGGGACGCTCGTAGATCTCAAACGTAGGTGCATATGGACTGGAAGCTTTACTGTCTTTCTTTACTTTATGCATTTCCTTTACTTTGATACAGTTGCTTTGGACATTGTTTCGTCCTTTCCTTTTACAGTATTTATGTTTGTGTGTGATGAGCTTTACTTTGGGGTACCGATGTTTGATTCCGGTATTTCCCTTTTATGGTTGAATAATGCTTAGACATTTATCCTTGTATGCTTTGATGACACGCCATGATATGCGTAATATTCCATTTCCAAAATGGGGTGTTACAATTATGGTATCAGAGCCAAGGTTTCGACCTGTAGGCTCTCAAATATGACCTGTGATTAGTGGGTAGTCACTACGGTCTTCCTAGAACTGACAGTTGTTTTCATGCATTCATCATTTTTAAGCATACATATACATGTCATTATTACAGGGTTTTTGACTAAGTAATGGTTGGTACAGGACTGGCCCTATTTAGTCGCATGTGTTTTATCGAAACTTTTAGATTTGGGACCGACCCATAGGCGTCCCCTCGATATGTCTTTTATTTTGAGTGAACTGACCAGAGGCATTCACTCTCGAGCATCAAAAGTTTTCATAAAACTGCATCATGCATTCATACAAAGATTTTCTTACATAAAATTTTTCTCGTGAAATTTTGGCATAAATTTTTTTTTAATTATATTTTATGTTTGAACTGTTAATCATATGTTTTATGTTATACTGTCAGATGGTTCTCACACGCGAGCAAGAGCAGCTCAATGCTGCAATTCAGGCTGCCATGCAAGCCTTACTTCCTCAACTGAGGAATGACATTCGTGCTGAAGTCCAGGCTGCCAACAATCAGCAGCAGCAGAATCAGGCACCTCCTCCTCCTCCTCCCCCAGTGACACTAGCGGTATGGTTGGAAAGATTTAACAAGCTCCGTCCTAGAGCTTTCGAAAAGACTGATAGCCCCAGCGATGCTGAAAGCTGGCTGACTCACATTGAGAAAATCTTCAATGCTATGGGATGTGACCCCGCCTTCAAGGCAAGATTGGCATGCTACAGGTTTGAAGGCGATGTACTCAACTGGTGGCTAGCTTTGACGCAGTCAGAAGGAGGTGATGAATGGGTCGCTGGTTTGACATGGGCCCAATTCAAGGAGAGAGTGATGGAACAGTTCTTTCCTAAGGCAGAGCAGGACAAACTCAAGCGTGAATACCACGGGATACGTCAGAGAGCGGGCGAAAATAGCAACGAATTCATGCAGCGCTTTCTTCGCTTGGCAGGTTTTCTGGGAGCAGCGGCTGGTACTCCTGAGGAGCAGGCACACCATTTTAGGTGGGCACTTCGCACCTCGGTCGCGAACAATCTGGTATGTGCTACGTTCAATACAGTAGCACAAGTGGCCGACGCAGCAAGGAAGCTTGAGATGTTGCAGGAACGCGATGAGTTCGGGGAAGCTGAAAGACCCGACAAGAGGTAAAACATTTCGTGTTCTATCGATAACCAGACCGCATCCTATCATTATATGTTCTATAATCATCTCTTAAACTGTATCTTCCAGGCAGAAAACTGGGGACCGGTCTCAGCCGGCTACCCAGCAGCAGCCTCAGCAGCCCAAAGGAAACGGTCACTCTAACGACCGTTCTGTTGTGGAAAGGCGCAACGGTAATGATAATTACCGTAACAATGCGGGACACTCCAACAACAGCAGGTCCTACTAATTACGCATCTTATTATGATTTCATGTTATATCTCTCATGCAGACACTATATTAATCTCTACCAGGAACCACGGTAACGGAAGGGACCAGAACCACAGGGGTTCTCAGCCTAACCGTTCAGCTAACACTGGTAAACATCTATGACGCTTACGTCCTATACTCGTGCATATACTTTATTCTTAACACGTTTTGTCATCAGCAGGCCCTCAGCAAGCAAGGACTCCTGCTGGAGGATTCACTCATCCTCTTTGCAGCACTTGCCATCGCAGACACCCTGGCCCATGTCGTCGTGATTCCGACGCGTGCTACAAGTGCGGCCTCCCTGGCCATCGTATGAGAGATTGCCGTAAGGGTGAAATGGAGGGTACTTCGGGTCATGCTGATACTAAACCGCCTCCTACCACTGGGCGTGTCTACACGACATCGCGGGACCAGGCAAACAAATCTACAGGTACCATTACTGGAATTTTGTATATGTACGGCCAGGCTGCATGTGTTCTTTTCGACACGGGTGCCACTCATTCAGTTATTTCCACTACTTATGCTAAGAACATCAGGACACTTCCCTTGCCATTAGAAGATAAGCTTACCATTTCCACGCCTCTGAGGGACTCTGTATTAATAACTCATGTATACAAGAGTCTTCCTCTAGAGTTTGACGATAAAGTTCGTGCAGTAGATGCACTTCCCCTAGACATGATTGAGTTCGATATGATTCTTGGCATGGACTGGCTATCCAGGCACCATGCTACCATAGACTGCCACTCATATCGGGTGATCTTCGGCGACATTAATGCACCAGAGTACATCCATAACGGGTTCATACCCGGGCGGTCTGTACAAGTCATATCTACCTTGCAAGCACGTGCATTACTGTCACATGGCTGCGAAGGTTATCTAGCTACGGTTCATGACATGGATGCTGAATCCCCATCGATTCAGGATCAACCGATAGTCTCAGAATTTCAAGACGTCTTCCCAGATGAACTTCTAGGCATACCACCTGCAAGAGAAGTGGAGTTCAACATCGACCTTGTTCCAGGAGCTGAGCCAATCTCTAAGGCTCCGTATCGTATGGCTCCCATAGAGCTAAAAGAACTGAAGGACCAACTGCAGGAACTTCTTGAACGAGGGTTCATTAGACCAAGCGCATCTCCATAGGGCGCACCGGTCTTGTTCGTTAAGAAGAAGGACGGTAGCATGCGACTTTGCATTGACTACCGTGAACTTAATAAGATTACCATCCGCAATAGGTATCCACTGCCACGTATAGACGATCTGTTTGACCAACTTCAAGGAGCCAAACACTTCTCAAAGATCGATCTAAGGTCAGGCTACCATCAGCTGAGGGTTAAAGAGTAGGACATTGCTAAGACTGCTTTTCGTACCCGCTATGGCCATTATGAGTTTGTGGTCATGCCATTCGGCCTGACTAACGCTCCAGCATTATTCATGGATCTGATGAACAGAATCTTTCATGAATTCCTTGATAAATTTGTCATTGTATTCATCGATGACATCTTGATCTTCTCAAAGTCTACGGAGGAACACGAAGATCATCTCCGTACTGTACTACAGATTCTTCGTCAGAAGCAGCTGTATGCGAAATTCTCCAAGTGTGAGTTCTGGTTAAACAAGGTGGCATTCTTAGGTCACATTGTATCAGCAGAAGGGATCACTATGGACCCAGCGAAGGTTGAGGCTATCACTAAATGGCCAAGACAAACATCAGCGACAGAAGTCCGCAGTTTCTTAGGCTTAGCTGGATATTATCGAAGATTCGTGGAGAACTTTTCCCGCTTGGCATTGCCTCTCACCAAACTGATGCGAAAAGGAGAGAAATTCGTCTGGACGGAAGAACGAGAGAAGAGCTTCGAAGACCTAAAGCAGAAGTTAGTATATGCACCTATTCTTACTCTCCCATCTGGTACAGGTGGATTTCAGATCTATAGCGATGCATCGGGGAAGGGACTGGGCTGTGTTCTCATGCAACATGGGAAAGTGATCGCGTATGCTTCACGGCAGCTTAAGCCCTATGAAGAAAACTACCCTACGCATGACCTGGAACTTGCTGCAGTGGTGTTCGCATTGAAGATATGGAGGCATTACTTATACGGAGAATCATGCGACATTTTCACGGATCACAAGAGCTTGAAGTATATCTTCACACAGCGAGAATTGAACATGAGACAAAGGAGATGGTTGGAACTGTTGAAGGATTATGATATTAACCTACAGTATCATCCCGGAAAGGCTAATGTAGTAGCAGATGCACTCAGCAGAAAGTCCGGAATGATAAACGGCATTGAGATCGAGGAACAAAACATAAGGGACTTGGAGCGGCTAGACATCGAAATCATGGTACGTGGGCAGCACGGATACTGGGCGAATCTTAGAGTAGAACCTGAGTTACTGACTAGGATTAAGGAAGCGCAGAAGGATGATGGAGAGATTTGGGCGATAATTCAGAATTTGGAGAAGCAGACAGAATTCCGAATGGACGCAGACGGTATCATTTGGCAGGGCACGAGACTTTGTGTTCCTGACAATCCAGAACTCCGGGAAGCATTGTTAGCTGAAGCTCACAGCTCCCCATTTTCTATACATCCTGGGTCGACAAAAATGTACCATGACATCAGACAGCACTTTTGGTGGAGTGGTATGAAACAGGATGTAGCCACTTATGTCTCCAAATGTCTTACCTGCCAGCAGGTTAAGATTGAACATCAGCGATCTGGCGGTCTCCTTCAACCGTTGGATATTCCAGAGTGGAAGTGGGACAAAATCACCATGGATTTTGTTACCGGTCTTCCGCCTACCAAGAAGAAGCACGATGCTATTTGGGTCATTGTTGATCGACTCACCAAATCAGCTCATTTCTTACCGATACGCAAGGAAGATCCGGTAAGTAAACTCGCAGATACGTACAGAAGGGAGATCATGAGACTCCACGGTACTCCCTCCAGCATCGTCTCAGACAGAGATCCTCGTTTCACGTCGCGATTCTGGAAAGGTCTGCAAAAAGCTTGGGGTACACAACTTAAGCTGAGCACAGCCTTTCATCCCCAAACGGACGGACAATCGGAGCGAACAATTCAAACATTGGAAGATATGTTAAGGTCGTGTGCGTTGGAATGGACAGGTGATTGGGACGATTACATCTGCTTAGTCGAGTTTGCATACAACAACAGCTGGCACGCAAGTATCAAATGTGCTCCTTTCGAAATGTTGTATGGCAGAAAGTGTCGCGCTCCAACTTGCTGGGATCAAGTGGGAGAGCGAACACTTGAAGGACCAGAGATTATAGAAATGACCAATGAGAAGATTGAGGTAGCTAAACAGAAGTTGCAAGAAGCACGGTCACGTCAGAAGAGTTACGCCGATAAGCATCGTAGGGACATACATTTTAATGTGGGAGATCACGTCTTCCTCAAGGTTTCGCCGGCACGTGGTGTTAAACGCTTCGGGATCAAAGGAAAACTCAGTCCTCGGTTCATCGGACCATTTGATATCGTTGAACGAATCGGCGAAGTATCTTACCGATTGGCGTTACCTCCTCAGCTTTCGCATGTCCATAACGTGTTCCATGTGTCCTTACTCAGAGGGTACAATTATCATCCCCTTCACATGGTTCAGTATCCACTGGAACAGATACGTGAAGATCTCACTTTTATAGAAGAACCCGAACGAGTACTCGACAGGCAAGAACGAGTCATGAGAAGGAAGACGATTCCATTCGTCAAAATTCTTTGGAGGGACCATACCGAGCGGGAAGCCACTTGGGAAACAGAGGAGTCTATCCGGGCTTCTTACCCTCACTTCATATTTTGAGTTCGGGTATGTCACTTCTTTTCAGCTTACTTTATCTATAATTCGGGGACGAATTATTCTTTTTAGGGGGGAAGAATTGTAAAACCCGCATGCTTTTACCATGAATAGTGCCCTTAAGATCGTACGTCCTAGATTAAAACTTACCTCATTTAGTATTGATCACATTCATGTGCTAATAATCAAGCAAGTGCATACGTGTATGACATGACAAGTATCGATTACGTACGAACTCATGATAAACAGTTAATAAATATATCACGTGAACATAATTAAATCATGATCACTATTTAAAATACGAACTAGAATAATTACGTAAATACTTATAATATAATTACGAGCGTTAAGTTACGATAAACGACACGTTAGAATAAACAGAAACACTTTAAACACGAGCACGTTTAACCACGAACGAACACGAAACATCGGGACACGAGAAAGGTACGGGTACCCCATGTGGGGCCCCCATACCCACGGCACACAACAAGAAATGGGCCTAGCCCATGGACTTTACAAGTAAAGGGGGGTAAGAGTAAAAACATGTTTTCATTTTTCACTTTCAAGAAATAAACATAAAAACCCTAAAAAGAGTTTTCTCCTCCTCCTTTTGCTCTCTTTGTGCCGCCACCTAAACACCACCATTGGAGGGTGATTGGTTGATTTTGATCTCAAAAACTATTGTTATAATCAGTGTTTGTTCATCCTTTTTCCAAGCTACATAGTGGTATACCTTTCTAACCCTTCTTTTTAATTCTTTTAATTCTTTTAATCTTTGATTATTTTCATGAACATGTTATTATTTTTTCTTATTAAAACATGGTAATTAATCATTGATCTAACATGTTTTGGTATTAAATAAAATCAAAGAATGATTTAAAAGGGATGTTTGTTTTGGCCGCCTAGCAAACAAACCCGAGGGGGGTTTGGTTTGCTATTGCCGCCACCACCAAGACCATTTTTGGTCTTGGTTGGCTCATGTGGGACCCACGGCAGCAAGGAGACACATGTGCCCCGGGTTTGGCTCGGGGTACGGTGTCGAATTCATGCCCGATTAATGGTTCGTTGGTTAAATCATGATTCATGCTACATGTTAATTTTTATGAATTATGAACTTAGGATATAATTAATTAATAACATGAAATATTAATTAAATCATGACTTAGGTTATTTTAATTATTAGTTTATCATGACATTAATTTAACCTAAGTATTTTATGTTATAAGTTATAATTAGGTAATTATTAAAACATGCCTATAATTAATTAATTTAGACATGACTTAGGTTATGTTATTAATACATAATAATACACATTTTAACCTAAGTATTTTATTTCGTTTTAATTAATACATGTTATACTTTAATTAAAATGCTTAACCTATAGTTTAATTAAAATACATGGAATAATAATTAAACTATACACTATATCTTATGACTTAAGAAATAAGCTTATAACACTTAGACTTATATGTTAGCTTATGTAATCAGCTTAATTCTAATTATGGAAACCTTCTATATATGGAAATCTATCTATTTCAAGCAGCTAATCTAATCATGGAAACTTTCTATTTTTGGAAACCTTCTATTTTTGGAAACTTTCTATTTTTGGAAACTTTCTATTTTTGGTAACTTTCTATTTTTGGAAACTTTCTATTTTTGGAAACTTTCTATTTTTGGAAACTTTCTATTTTTGGAAACATGCTATTTTTGGAAAGTTACTTATTATTACACAGTAAGTATAATAATACATGAAACACCAGTAATACTTAATCAGATTAATCAGAATACTAGATAAACACAGTTTAAGGCTTTAAACAGTAAACCATGACCTAAAACATACCAAATCAGCTAAAATGAGATACAAAACCCAGTACGTAATCAGTGAATCGATACTTATACACGTGTGTATTCATGTAGCATTAGTGATCCAGAAGTAGGAGTCTTTCTTCCGTTCATTCACTGGACTTGAGGTACGGATTCCCGTCCTTTCAGTATAGACATTCTTTCCTTATTAGGATTTCCCCGTATGCAGCCAACTGTTTTCCCCAGAAATTGTTTTATTGTTTTGAACTGCTTATGTTTAATTAGCATAATCTATAGCCATATACAAGCATGACCAGTTTCACCTAGTTATGGAGGTACCAGAACCATAGCATTGGAGGCACCGATGTTATGACTTCCCCACGACGGAGTGATTGCTCGTGGCGTCCCTTTCAGTTTTGGCCATATTATTATATCAGGTGGGGCGTATGGGTGCATCCTAGTTACATATTTTATTCAGTTTATCATGGTGAATGTGGTGTGTGCCTTGCACCCTTCACAAGGAGTTGATCCCTCCTACCCAAACCAGTATATTGATTAGAGGCATCCCCTCTAATCAGCATGATGAGGTCACCCCTCCAAGTATTCATGCACGTGACCTTTTCATGACCTATATGGGCTATGGTATATATATGTTAAAACAGTTTTCACAAGATAAACATAAGGCTTTTCAAACTATAAAACCAGTTTTCTTGATACTTAACCAGTTTACTCAGTACTTAGTCTTCCGCTGTTATATGTTACATGTTTATCCTATTTCATGCTTTATTGTACATCCGTGCACTGAGCGTCTTGCTCAGCCGTTTTCCTTTTCATGTTCCCAAAACGGCAGGTACTCAGGGACGCTCGTAGATCTCAAACGTAGGTGCATATGGACTGGAAGCTTTACTGTCTTTCTTTACTTTATGCATTTCCTTTACTTTGATACAGTTGCTTTGGACATTTCGTCCTTTCCTTTTACAATATTTATGTTTGTGTGTGATGAGCTTTACTTTGGGGTACCGATGTTTGATTCCGGTATTTCCCTTTTATGGTTGAATAATGCTTAGACATTTATCCTTGTATGCTTTGATGACACGCCATGATATGCGTAATATTCCATTTCCAAAATGGGGTGTTACAATATTTAGGGTTTTCATATCAACCCTTTTCTTTGCTATGTCTTCAGCAGCCACAGCTCTACCATCCTCTGGCTTTTCTCTTTTATCTGTTGTTGAACATCCAGCAACAGCTGCTCTTCCAGCAATAGCATTAGCAATCTTTTGGGCTTTATTGAATGTGTTTCCATATTCAGTAATCTCCCAGAGTGTGTAGTCATAGATCCCCAGATATTGCTCAAAGTTAAATTTCCACAATTCAAAGTTGGCAGCATCAAGCATGGGAATCTTGATGTTTGGTAAAGGTGAGGAGGAGGTGGGTACTTCTGGATTTGACATGATGTTGTTAGGGTTTTGAGAAAATTAGGGTTTTGGTGATTTTAGGATTCTTGTGTTCTTTAAGATCAAAAGTTCCTCAACAAGCTCTGATACCACTTGTTGATCCCAAACTCAGATCGATTTAGCTTTATGTATACGAGATTAGATCAAGTAATACACTTAGAGAAACCTTTGTATATGTATATGACAATCTAAGTGTTATGCGGAATTAACACTTAAACAAGAACACACAAGATGTAAACAAACTTTCACTTTGATTAATGATATCAAACTTGCTTACAATGAAACTAGTTTACGTATGAAAACTTATATTGAACATTAACCTAAAGGTCTTTTTTTATAGACATAAGAAGCCTTGTACAATAATCTACGTATCAGCTATTCTAGGTAAAGATAAATATAGAAAATACATTGTTGTTCTTATCTTTACTAGAAGTAATCTAGAATTCAATACACACGTAGAGATATCCTTCCATCAGTGCTTGTCTTCAATGTATCAACGCTTGACTTTGTCTTGTCAACGCTTAACCTGTCAGCGTTTGTTTTACTCCTGTCAACGCTTGTTTTACTCTTGTCAGCGCTCAAGTAGATTGGCTATAATTTATTCCCAACATGTAACACCCCCAAATATTCATACTTTAGTACAGCGGAAGAGTCGTTGGTGTTACGGGATAGCACATTACTCAAATCATAGGCAACGCTTAAAAAATTGTGTAGTTTAATAATAAAGCATTTTCCATTCATAAATATCAAATTACATAGGTCCCAAGTCATAGTATTTCATACAATTTTACAAAATATTTGAATGGAAATTGTTATTTAAGTGCGGGCCATAAATTCTTGTCGTCTTCCCGAGAATTACCTTCAAGTACCTGAGATAAAACATGTTAAAAGAAAAGGTCAGCGAAAACGCCGAGTGAATTCATAGAGTTTAATGAAATCCATTAATAATATCATCGGTATAAAATTATTACCGAAAATTATTTGTGTACAAATCTTTGTAGTAGGCCATAAAATAGGCCAAAAACATGTTATACAAATCCTTGTCAAAATCATAATATAGGCTTTTGCCTTCAAAACCATTATACGAACCATTGTCGTAAAAACATCATACAATACGTTTTATAACGTTGTATAGAGTTAAATAAAAACCGTTATATGAATGTGGTTATGTAAAACCAAAACACGAACATAATATCAATAATAAGACCCCGTATTGCTAGTCAGGCAATATATTGTAAATTCAATGCGTATAGAAGTATTTTCGTTATTGGATTATTATAAGCCGCATGACATTGCAACCTTACTATACCAAACAACGGGTAGCTAACCCGAAACTCATTTGCCCATCTAAAACAGTGTGTCGTCACAATAATCACGCTTATGTAAATCTTCTCATACATAAGTTCGCTTACCAATCAGTGTGGCACGACGGGGATCAACCGTCAAGGCGCGAACTGGGGTGATCTTCCCCAAATAGTACTATTATATGCATAAGCGTCTACCAAATCCCGATAGTTCACAATTCATGCTAACGAGACTTTTAGTGACATAACCTAACTAATAATAATCCATTTTATTTCATTCATCAGGTCATATAATCATTCATCGGGTAACAAAATCATTCGGGTCCATATCAATAATCAAATAATCGGGACAACTTGTGTCCTATTTTATTAAAACTAACATGTTATCTCCCTCGCGGGTTTATAAAACATTTCATAAAACATTTAAAAGAGTGCGAGGCTATGAACTCACGTTGATTATGATAGGCGGATTATCGGCTACGGGCGTGCTTCGATCACGGAAACCTATATAAATAATACACGGTCTTAGACTTTTGTCCAATGACTTTATAAAATAATAGCTATGTATATATATGATGATTTTATAAATATGATGATGATCAAGTAGGATTGTACATCTTTATTCACTTATTATAGTGTTATGTGTTGGTAACTTTTTATACTAGTCTCACTAGTTTAACTTGTTTACATGTCAAGGCCCAATAAGCCCATTATAAGCCCATTACATTATATTAGTCTATTTTTAACTTTTAACATCAGCCCTATACTTACATGTTGGGCCCAAGTGGGTTAAGCCCATTGAGTAAGTCCATTAGTGTTTAGCCAAATTAGTTGGATTAATAGTCCAATAAGGCTAATTTGGCCCGTTAATATCCATATGTTATAAAGCTCTGGTTTTATCGGTTTTTACTTGTAATATGTACTTATAAATCAGTATATGAGTTATTAAAAGTTTACATTAGACGGGTCCGACCGTCTAAGTTTTAATTGACGAAAACGTTAATTTTTCGGTTTTAGCCGAAAAGACGTAAAACTTATGTTTATAGTTTTATAACTTGTAAAACTTATCAAACTGTCATTTTTATAAAATATCTCATTTATTTATTAATGTATAAGCTTATATATGTAATATATAAGTTAGTGGGTTTTAGGTATACATTTTATATTATATTAACTTGAGTGCTAATATTATACTATATACTTTTATTTTACAAATTTGATTATTATTTTCACTTTCACCATTTTTACCATATCTTGAGTTTTACAAAGAGATAGAAGCTAATTTTTTGGTGACATAAACTACATATTATGTGCTATAATTAACTCAGCTTTATCTACTGCTCAATCTATCTCTAAATGTCCCTAACAGTCCGTCCAAAACAGACTACTCAGATTTGTACTTCAATTTTGTTTTGATCATATCTCACTCATTATAAAGATTCCATTGTATGGCCAACTCTCATATGTGTACAAGTATTATAACTTACTATATATTAATTCATAATGCCATTTTAATATTTAATCATAAGTTTCTTTACTGTTTTTATACAGCCTACTAATTTAAGCAAAATTTTACCACTTTTACATGTAGTTTTCAATCTTTTTATCCAAGTTTATCAACACATCATCCCCACACAATATTTTTATCATCATATATCATCATATACATATACATTAGGAAAGAAAATACATTTTACATTTACAAAAATAACAATGAAAATGGGAAGGATGATCTTGTTTACCAACCAAGATTATAACTTGACTTTGGATGACAACACTTAGGATACACCAAAACTATCTTCAAGATCACCTATCACCAAGAACTTATTGTGAAAAATCAGCCCTATGACATCAACAAATATCCTCCTTGGATGTTAAAATCACCACCAATCAATAAAGCTTCAAGAGGTTTCCATCATATGTGTGAATAACATAAGATATTGTGGTTAAAATTGATCAAGTGGGGGTGTTTTGGGTTGAGTTGGGACGACAAGGGTAGAGAGAAAGAGAGGATTTAGGTGGTTTTGCATGTGTTGAAAATGAGATAAATGTTTGAGGAAAGTGGTTTTGAGGTTGTAGTTAGTTTGCAAAGTGGCTAGGACAAGTGTCCTAGCTTACTTTGTAAGCTTTGACACCTAAGGGTGTTGTTGGCTTATGTTTAGCCGTCCCATATTGGGGGTGGGACAATACTTGTTTTGTCTCATCCGCAATTATTTACGGATACTCCTCGATTCTAGTTTCCTAGATTTGCGTGCCCTCGGGTCGTTTTACGAAAAATGTTTTTATAAATTATGAATCAACGGCACAAAGGAATCTAATAAAAATTGTCTCATCAAATACGGAGTTCGAAAACGTAATTACGTAATCCTAGGGTTTCCGGTTTAGTCGTAAAGGACGTTAAATTATGAACGTAAGTCCTAATCTCTTCTCGTAAATTTGTGAGTTTATGAACCAACACAAAATTTAAAATCCCAAAATAATATTCACGGATAAATTTATTTCCTGAAATGTCTGACTATCACCAAAAACGGTGTATGTAAACGTAAGCACGTAACGTAGAGTCCTCCGGTTTAGACGTAGTCGATGCTACTTCAAGATGTAAACTAAAATTTCTTCCCAAAATGAGTGAGTTCATAATATAACATTAAAATAATGATTTTAAACAATACTTGAGAATAAAATATCGACCATAAATTGACGGATTGTCACACAAATCATAGTATTTCATACATTTTTACAAAACATTTTAATGGAAATTCTATTTGAATGTGGGTCATAAATTCTTATCGTCTTCCCGAGAATTACCTTCAAGTACCTGAGATAAAACATGTTAAAAGGTCAGCGAAAACGCCGAATGAATTCATAGAGTTTAATAAAAACCATTAATATATCATCGGTATATAATTATTACCAAAAATCATTTTGTACAAATCTTTGTAATAGGCCATAAAATAGGCCAAAGACATTTTATACAACTCTCAGTCGTAAATCATAATATAGGCTTCTGCCTTCAAAACCATTATACGAACCATTGTCGTAATAACATCATACTTTACGTTTTATAACGTTGTATAAAGTTTAATAAAAACCGTTATATGATAATGGTTATGTAAAACCAAAACACGAACATAATATCAATAATAAGACCCCGTATTGCTAGTCAAGCAATATATTATAATTCAATTCGTACATCAGTAGTTTCAATATTGGATTATTATAAGCCGCATGACATTGCTACCTTACTATAACAAACAACGGGTAGCTAACCCATAATTCCTTTGCCCATCTATTTAGCGTGTCGTCACAATAGTCACGCTTATATAAATCATCTTATACATAAATTCGCTTACCAATCAATGTGGCACGACGGGGATCAACCGTCAAGGCGCGAACTGGGGTGATCTTCCCCAAATAGTACTATTATATGCATAAGCGTCTACCAAATCTCGGTAGTTCACAAATCATGCTAATGGGACTTTTAGTGACATAACCTAACTATAATAATCCACTTCATTTCATCCATCCAGTCATATAATCATTCACCGGGTCATATAATCATTCGGGTCCATCTCAATAAGCAACAATCGGGACAACTGGTGTCCTATTTTATTAAAACTAACATGTTATCTCCCTCGCGGGTTTATAAAACATTTCATAAAAAATTTAAAAGAGTGTGACGCTATGAACTCACATTGATTGGGAAAGGCGGATTATCGACGATTTGGATGTACGGTACGTGCTTCAATCACGGAAACCTAGACAAATAATAATCGTCTTAGACTCTTGTCCAATGACTTTATAAAATAATTGCTATCTATATATAATGATATCATAAGTATGATGATGATCAAGTGGGATTTTATCTCTTCATACACATTATAGTGTTATGTGTTAGTCAAATTTTTGACTAGTTACACTAGTTTCAACTTATTTATATAATGGGGCCCAATAAGCCCATTAAAAGCCAAATACATTATATTAGTCCATTTATAATTTTAATATCAGGCCTATACTCATATGTTGGGCCCAAGTGGTTAAGCCCATGAGTAAGTCCATTAGTGTTTAGCCAAACTAGTTGGGTTGTCCAATAAGGCTACTTTGGCCAGTTAATGTCCATAAGTTATAAAGCTCGGGTTTTATCGGTTTTCACTTGTAAAATGTACTTACATATCAGTAGATGAGTTATAAAAAGTTTACATTTAGACGGGTCTGACCGTCTAAGTTTTATTTGGCGAAAACGTTAATTTTTCGGTTTTAGCCGAAAAGACGTAAAACTTATATATATAGTTTTATAACTTAGAAAACATATCAATTTGAAATTTTATAAAATGTTATACTTATTTATCCAAGTATATAACTTATTTTATAAGTATTATCATAAGTTAGTGGGTTTTTCATATGTATTTTATAATAGTATTACTTGAGTGCTTATTTTATATTATATACTTTTATTTCCAAATCTGATTATCAAAATCACTTTCACCATTTTTGCCATATCTTGAGTTCTACAAGGATATAGAAGCTCAAATTTGGGCAGCACAAACTACATAATATGTGCTACAAATAACTCCGGTTTAGCTACTGTTCAATCATCATCTAAGTATCCCTAATAATTCGTCCAAAACAGACTATACAGATTTGAACCTTAATAGTATTTTGATCATATTTTGCTTATTTTATTGATTCCATTGAGTGGCCAACTCTCCACATATGTAAAAATCATATACCTTACTGTATATTCAATAATCCAAGTCATTTTATCAGGTTATCATATGGTTACTTACTGTTTTATACAGCCTCAAATTTTATTCAAGATTTTTAATATCTTTTCATGTAGATTTTAGTCTTTTTAACCAAATCTATCAACACAAGATCCCCACATAATACTTTGATCATTATTCATCATCATATACATATACATATAAGAAGAAAATACATGATTACTTTTACAAAATAAAAAGATGATAGGAAGAAACAATCTCTATACCACCAAAGTGATGAAAAGGTTGAGATTTTGGATGAACAAGGCTTGGTTCTTGTCACCAAATTTCTAATCTTTTAAGATAACTTCTTGGGTCCTTAAAATGGATGAACACCTCCATGAAATCAGCCCTTGAACTCCATGTAAACTCCTTTTTAGATGTTAGAATCACCTCAAATCAACAAGTCTTCAATGGGTCTTCATCTTGTGCAAATTTAACACAAGATTCATGGTTAAATTTTGATCAAATGGGTGGTATATAGTGGAGATGGGACGGCACAAGGAGGGAGTAGAGAGAGTTTTGAGAGTGGTTTTGCATGTATGGATGAGAAAGTGGGAATTGTTAGATTGTTTTGAAGAGTTAAGTGGTTTTGGCCAATTGTGAAGGACATGTGTCCTTTAGATGCATGTTAGCTTGCCACCAAAGGGTGGTATGGCTAGTTTTGGCCGCCACTTGTATGGGTGTGGGCAAGTGTAAACTTGTCTCATCCCCATTAATTTGCGGGTACTCCTCGATTCTAGTTTCCTCGAGTTGCGTGCCCTCGGGTCGTTTTACGAAAAACGTTTTTATAAATTATGGATCAACGGCACAAAAAGAATCTAATAAAAATTGTCTCATCAAAAAAGGAGTTCAAAAACATAAATACGTAAACCTAGGGTTTCCGGTTTAGTCGTAAAGGACGTTAAATTATGCACGTAAGCCCTAATTTCAACCCGTAAATTTGTGAGTTTATGAACCAACAAAATTTTAAAATTCCAAAATCATATTCGGGAATAAATTTATTTCCTGAAATGTCAGACTGTCACCAAAAATGTTGTATGTAAACGTAAGCACGTAACGTAGAGTTCTCTGGCTTAGAGGTAATCGATGCTACTTTAAGATGTAAACCCCAAATTTCTTCCCAAAAATGAGTGAGCTCATACTATAACATTAAAATAATTGTTTTAAATAATACTTGAGAATAAAATATCGACCATAAATTGACGGATTGTTACACATAGTCATTAGCAAAAACCCAAATCTAGGGTTTATGGTTTATGAAGCTGGGTTTTGATCTTCTTAACCTAAACAGTAAGTGTTTAGGCGGTTTTTTAGTTAATTAATATTAATTTGAAATTAATATTAATAACGAGTGAGTGGGGGATGAGATGGACAGGTGATGTGGCAGGGAGAGTGAAGGTGATTGGCTGTTATGGTGAGTGGGGTGAGGTGTCAAGCTAGGAGTGGTCTAGGTTAGTTTGATTCTCTGCCAGATTTAGTCCACATTTTTTCTTCTTTGTGTCATATCAAGTTTGTAACAGCCTATTTCCATATCCCTTTGTTAGATAAGTTTCAACTTACACACTTTTGCCACAAAAGGTTTTCCAAGGTGTTTTAAAGGGTATTTCTTGTAATTTCTTGAATCTTCAAGGACTATTCTTGACATGTCTTCATACTTCAAGGTATTTACTTGTATCTTTGACTTTGTGGAGGACTAAACGTGACAAGTATTCAGTTTATAGGGACCATTCTTGCCAAAGTTGAGGTTCCTTTTTGGAAATTTGACAAACTTTAGGGACCAAACTTGTAATTATGAATATACAAGGGTATAAAGTGTTAATTCTTCAATGATGAAGGACCATTCTTGTACAATCTTCAATTCTTCAAGGACTTTTCTTAAAAAATCAACTCTAGGGTCCGGTTCATTGTGCGGCTTCTTTTCCCGTGTTCGTTTTTTGATTGATTTTTGTGATCTTTTGTCATTTTCTCGATATCTGTACCTAAAATAGACATTGAGCACACACAAGCATATTTATCGTACTTTTTATGATATTTTCATCGTTTTAGACCCATTTTGGACGATGAGACTATGTATAAAAGCAGTCTCATCACTCATAAAAAATTGTTATTTGATATTACCATGATACTACTCTATATTAAATACATTCTAAACAATTATTGAAAATGATACACAAATATTAAATTATAATAGAAGTCGTTGCATAAACGCAACCGTATCCTTAACACGCGATCAACATCGTGAACAAACTTACAAAAACTTGATCGAGGAACCATCAAGCATCAACCATGGCCCAGCCCGCGTGCATCGCACGGGTCTGCTTGCCTCGTATATGTATAATTCCCTTTAGTTTATCGATTGTATTTTCAGGATGGTTTGCTAGTTCGTTTCTCTTTTAGATGTTCAACTTCCGTAGTAGCGCATTTCTGGAGCCCCATTTCACGTGTTCGTTTGTAAACCGGTATTCTTGTATAGAGGCTATTGAGATGGTGGAGAATTATTTTTGGGATAACAATATCTTCTTTTTTGAGTCTTACGTGGTAAAAAAATGGAATTTTCAAATAGTTAAAATAGTTGTTGGTAGTCGGTGAAATAAGGGTAAAGTATCGAAGCGGTATTTGACATAAGGTGTAATATAAGTCTTTAACATATAAGTGTGACAACCCTATATTTTTGGATTTGTCAGTTTTGACGACTTTGATTATGTGCTTAGTATGTGTTTATGTGCAATATGTTTATATTTGAGCCTTGGATTGGATGTTAATCATCGTTCGTGTATTGTGTGTTACATTATATGATGTTATGATGGGGTTAGTTCATGCTCATTTGTTCACTTGGATGTAGCTAGGATACTATATGGCGTTATTTTAATATTTTATGTGTACGTATATGTATTATAGTAAATCGTATTTTTGCGATTTAGGGTTTAGCATTTGGAGGTCTCAGATAAGGTAATTAGTCACAGGAATATTTTTCGGGATGGTTTTAAGTCATTTAGGACTTAATTATTTAGTTTATTTCATATTTCAAGAGTTTTTATAAAACTGTATATTTGTACGTCTTTTACGGTATACGCGTAAAATTTGACTAGTTAAAAGGTTTAGGTGTAAATAAATTAATTAAGGGATTAATAAAATAAATAAAAAATAAATATAAATAAGGAATAATATAATATAAACGAAATAAATAAATAAAGAAAAATAAATATTATTTTTGGTAAAAAAATTAAAAAGGAAGGTGGAAAAAGAAAAAGGAAAAAAGCAAACAAAGTTTTTGTATTGGGCTAGGATTGTGTAACTAAACTATATAAAGCCTTTTAGTAAAATTAAAAATCATAAAAATCTATGGAGATTTATAATCAATCGGTTCATCAAGTTTTTTTTAGGGTTTCATCAAATTTTTCTTGATTCAAGGTAAGTGATCAATTTAACTTTAATTTAATTCATGTTTTACTAATTAATCATGTTTACAATGTTAATTAACCATCATTAAGATGATTAGAGTTTCATTAACTTTCTGGTAAAAAATAGTAATTAAGATCTATTAATGATTTTAGGGTTCTTGTTTAATAATTTAGGGGTAATTAATGATGTTTAGAGGGTTAGTGCATAAAGGCGTAAAATAGTCTGATTTTTAGGGCTGTGTTGTGTCGACTGTTCCGGGTAGTAGGTAGCACCTTTGGTCGAGTTTCTTTTTTTTAAATAAAGTTCAGTGAGTCTACTTTTAAAAAATGTAAGGTTGGTCGAAAATGGAGTTGGGAAGGTTGTCAAACAGTTTTTACAAAAATAGTGCGCTGTTTAGGAGTAAATTTGGATTTTGGGAATTTGAGTCAAAACCTAACCAAACGGATGAGATAGCCAAAGATTTTTGATTTGGGAACTCTTTATAATGTATATTAAACCACTGGAGGTTTTCAATAAAAGTTATGGTGTTTAGGTCGGGCCTTTGGTGTCAAACATTTAGCATGTACAGAAAATCAGCTTTATGAAAACGACTTTTGGCGTATAGACTAAACGGAAGGGTTAAATGTGTAAGTTGGAAGTAAAATTGGTTTTTTGAGTTCTTAGATCATATAAAAACATAACTCCAATAGGGTAGGAGCCAAGTGTGGTGTTAAGTTCACTTCATGTGATCGTTTAGTGACTAGTAAACCGTACCGGAGAAAAACTAGATTTTTACGTATAGAATAGCTTGTAGTGGAACAACTAGATAGTGGGGATTGGGGAATTAGATTCATCTCCTTGATTGTTACTTAACTTTGGTGTTAAGACCTGAGCTAAGGGTGTCGTGTATGTTATAGGTTTGAAGGAGTGCTACCTTGTTGTGCTATCAAGTGAGTTCATAGTCCCATTTTCACTGATTTTTTAAAATGTTTTCTTCTAGTATGGGATAGAGATGACACTTGTGGTATTCTTAAATGTTTTGGTACTAAATATTTATAAATGTGTGGACATAAATGTGCTATTGTGTGACTTGTGTGCTTATGTGTTCTCATATGTGCTTTGATATGTGTTATGATATGTGAATCTTGATTGTGTTATGATTAGGATTGGTACATAGATGTATGGGCGTCTATGGGACCAGTTGTGATGTGTGTGGAGGGTGGGGAACGATTCGTCCTGAGTTCTTGGTTCTGAGTTCTTGGTTCGTGGGGCACGATCCGTCCTGAGTACTAGTGCATCGTCTCTTCGGAGGCAAGATATCTCGACGGGGATATAGTTCATCTTCCACAGGTGGTGTGGGAAAGATCTGGATAGTGTGGTGTGTGTTCTTGTGTGTGTGACGGGATACTTCTTGATTGTTATAGTGTGCTTTGTGAATTGTAGATGTGATTGGTACTTGGATTGAGTTTTGTTGTGGATGCATGTAGCATGATTATCGCATTATGGTCCATTTCTATAAATTGTTTTTCTTGAACTTATTTACAGCGAATGTCAATGTTTCTTATGATGTTCTAGATAACTTAAACCTATGTTCTCACCAACTTTATGTTGACAGATTTTAGTGTCATTTTCAGGTGAGGTAGTTGTGCAAGATTATGTTAGAGGTGGCTAGAGTATAGAGGATGCTAGGATTGCATTAGGAGGAATCCTTTTCCTCTTAGATTTTATTTTGTCTTTTGATTTAGTAAAATGTTTGTGGTACCTGTATGCTTGATGTGTGTTATTTGAATATCTTTGGTAAGAGGTAGGCCTGTTACCTACTTACCTAGACACCTGCATTGTTGAGATATTGTCACGACATTTGTGTCGCCATTTATGATATTTCAATTTCATTTAGTTCTCTTTATGGACACGTTGTTGTTGTGATGATATCCATACGTCGCACCCCATATTTCGCCATGGTGGGGTGTGACAATAAGCATGGCTTTTTTATTTAAAAAAATCGGATTAGGGTTATATTGTTAGGACCGTTACT
This sequence comes from Glebionis coronaria, assembly GCA_025667525.1. Classification (NCBI taxonomy): domain Eukaryota; kingdom Viridiplantae; phylum Streptophyta; class Magnoliopsida; order Asterales; family Asteraceae; genus Glebionis; species Glebionis coronaria. The sequence continues at coordinate 382,343,029 of CM046876.1, forward strand.
AGTGTTGGGCAGATTTTGAGTAAAATCGTTTTGGTCATAACTTACTCGTTTTAAAAGCTTTTTGGGTGATTCAAAAGCCTAAAATTATGTACTCGAAGCGTAATTTTCAAATATTCAGAATGTATAGTCAGTGGGGTTAGTTGCTTGGTCTAATTAATTGTTCAAGTGTCGAGTTCAAGGTTATTTTTTGGACAACATGGTTTAAACTTGTGTTTTGGGTATTTTGGGGTAGTGAACACTATGAGAGTGAACACTAGAGATGAGTTGGGATAGAATTTGAGAGTTCTTTAGACCTTAGAACACGTGATTATATTTTCATGAGTTTTGATTTATGGTTTTGATAAGTTTCCTCGCGGATGGTTAAGGATCATGTGTTGTTGGTTGAAATTATTTTAGTATAAATTGAGTTCACGTTTGAACGTGAAGGTTAAATGATGGATATGTATCCCAATGTGTTTGCTGAGAATAAGTTTGAGTTTGAGAGTAAATCTCGGGAAGATATTTTATTAGGAGGGGATGATGTGACAACTCGGGTTTTGGCGAGTCAATCGTCACCTGTTAACCGCTAATTATGTGTTAGGTTGTGTGCACAATATATTTTATATGTTTTTATTAGTGATTTTGGAAATAAGGAAGAATGAAATGATTTACATGATGTGTAAATCATGGTACAAGTTGGAAACAAAATGAAATGAGATGAAATGAAATGAGTTCATAAATATACTGCGGGAAAGTTTAAATATCGTTTTATAAGGTTTCATGTGCGTATATTATGTTATAAGTATGTATTAAGTATATATTATATGTATTACATAAGTTTTTGAGTTACTTTCCATATTTAGAAACTTTTAGAAATGAAGGTTAGTTCAGAAATCGAGTAAAAAGTCGAAAAGTTAACCTAAGGCTTTCAGGTTTTGGTCCGGAAGTAACTTGAGACTACCTTTTAATGTATTAATGATTAAATATCAGTATATGGGGTATAATAGTCGGCCAAAGGTGTTTGGGCTTGGTTTTGGGCTGACGTATGCTTAAGTAAGGGAAAAGGGGGCCCAATTTGAGTACTAGTAGGACTATGGGTTGGATTTAACTATAAATAAGAGTCCTATAACCCCAAAAATGAAATTCTCTTTTCTCTAAACCTTTATTTAGTAGATTTTCTTAATGGGGGACAATTAGGATTCCATAAATCATGATCTTCCAATTGTTTCTAAGGTAAATCCTTCAAAACCATTATTCAGTTAATGTTTTTATTAATTAATCTTAATTGTAATATTAATTAACCATCACTGAGATGATTAGGTTTTATTAATTTTCTGGAAAAATATAGTAATTAAGATCCATTAATGAATTTAGGGTTTGTGTTAAGAATTTAGGGTTAATTAATGATGTTTAGAGGGTTGGTGTATAAATAACAGTCTGATTTTTAGGGCTGTCTTGTGTTGACTCTTCCGGGAAGTAGGTAGCACCTTTGGTCAAAAAAATTTTAAAATTTAAGTTCAAGGAGTCTACTTTTCAAAAATGTAAGCTTGGTCGAAAACGGAGTTCCGGAAGGTCGTCAAACAATTTTTACAAAACTGTGCGCTGTTCAGGAATAAATTTGGATTTCGGGAATTTGATTCAAAACCTAACCAAACGGATGAGATAGACAAAGATTTTTTATTTGGGAACTCTTTATAATGTATATAAAAGGACTGGAGGTTTTTATTAAAAGTTATGATGTTTAGGTCAGGGTTTTGGGGTCAAACATTTAGCATGTACAAAAAATCAGCTTTGTGAAAACGACTTTTAGCGTAGAGACTAAACGAAAGGGTTAAAAGTGTAAGTAGAAAGTAAAGTTGGTTTTTGAAGTTCTTAGATCATAGAAAAACATAACTCCAGTAGGGCAGGAGTCAAGTGTGGTGTTAGGTTCACTTCATGTGGTCGTTTATTGACTAGTAAATCGTATTGGAGGAAAACTGGATTTTTACATATAGAATAACTTGTAGTGGAAGAACTTGATAGTGAGGTTTGAGGGATTAGATTCATCTCTTTGATTGTTACTTAAATTGGGTGTGAGGACCTGAGCTAAGTGTGTCGTGTATGATTTCATAGGTTTGCAGGAGTGCTAGCTTGTTGTGCTATCAAGTGAGTTCGTCCTATTTTCACTGAGTTTTTAAATGTTTTCTTCTAGTATGGGATGGAGATGACACTTGTGGTGTTATTAAAATGTTTTGGTACTATATTTTTAAAAATGATTGGATATAGATGTGTTACTGTGTGACATGCGTGCTTATGTGTTTTGTTATGTGTTTTGTTATGTGTTATGATATGTGTTCTGATATGTGAATCTTGATTGGGTTATGTTTTGGTATGGTACATAGATGTATGGGCGTCTATGGGACCAGTTGTGATGTGTGGAGCGTGGGGCACGATCTGTCTTGAGTTCTTCGTTCTGTACATCGTCTTCTAGGAGGCAAGATATCTCGACAGGGATATGGTTCATCTTCCACAAGTGGTGTGGGAAAGATCCGGATAGTGTGGTGCATTGTTCTATTGTGTGTGACGGGATACTTCTTGATTGTTTAGTGTGCTTTGTGAATTGTAGATGTGATTAGTACTTGAATTGAGTTTTGTTTTAAATGCATTTTTCATGATTATCACATTATGGTCCATTGATTTAACTTGTTTTCTTCAACTTATATATAGTGGTTGACAAGGTTTCTTAAGATGTTTTGATAACATAAACCTATGTTCTCACCAACTTTATGTTGACAGATTTTAGTGTCATTTTCAGGTGAGATAGTTTAGAAGGATGATGTTAGAAGTGGCTAGAGTCTAGAGGCTGCTAGGATAGCATTAGGAGGAATTTTTTCCTCTTAGATTTACTTTTGTTATTTGAATAAGTGATACTGTTAGACACCTATATGTTCGATATTTGTTATTTGTTTGTATTTCGTAAGAGGTAGGACTTTTACCTACTTACCTAGACTCCTGCATTTTGTTGAGATATTGTCACGACATGGTGTCTCCATTTATGACATTTCTTTTGCATTTAGTTTTCTCTATAGAGACACCGTTTGTTGTGATGACTATTCATACGTCTCGACCCGTGTTTCTGCCACGACGGGGTGTGACAGTCCGTCCCCACGGTAAGGACTAACGGTATTACTCTACGTGTGCAGGAAATCGTTAACAATATCTCTTGATAGTACAAGATCTCTTTACAACACAAAGCATCTAAGGACCTTCTTAGATCTACTTTCTACCCCGACCGATCACTGTACTAACAATAGTAGAGATATAGAGGTTGAGACACTTACTTGCTATATGATTTTAGTGTGAAGTATTTGATTTGTGTGTGTTAAAAAATGTTAGATAAAAAAGTATATGTAGGTAAAGTGAGGATGTAAAAAACTATTTTCAAAAAAGTTACCAATATAACAGTTATAACTTTTGTTTTTTTATGTTTATCAAAACTAGTCGATTTTGAAATAAAAAAAGAAATGGAAATGGCAAACTAACGTTGGTTGGTTAACCAACGAGCATGCCAACGTCAAGGGACCAACGAACCACTACAATGTAGTAACGTGGAGGCAACATGAGGCCATGTCATCCTAACGCGAGCCACCACTTTACTACACTCTTTGCTCGAAGTGATAAAGGAAGAAGAACTCATCTCTTTCTTTTTTGAATACATTCCTCGCGTATATATAAAACCGAATCCTTGCTGTTTCGAAAAAAGGTTGCTAGTCCATAACTTTTCAAGGAATCCTTTATTAGTGGTTGTAGATGACAGGGTATTTCAATCTTTTCGATATTGGTTTTGTAGAGCAAGTCAGATTGTAGAACCATATGATTCAATAACTCTGAAATGATCATCTGCGGTGATATTTTAATCGACAGATACTTATATTACACTCGTGGTCTCTTCATTAGTGATCCTTTATAAGAACTACCTGTTATAACAAACTTACAAAACGAATATGTTTATAATAAATAGATTCATAGTTTTTGACCCTGCTTCAATTTAATTGTTATTTGAATGAGTAAAAATTTTGTGAGGAAATCATCTATCTTATAATTAAATGAGGATTATAACATAACACGTGTCACAATTTGATACAAAGAACCACATAAAAAAATCTTTACGTGTCCTTCTGAGAGTAAAACCTTGATGTAAGTTTTGTTCCCTCTCACTATCAAGAAACATATTAGGCAAAACAAAAGCAATAACCCACATTTCTGTAACTGCTCTAAACCGGCTAACTGACAACCCACAAAGCTCTTCCCCACTCCTGTATTTTTGTATAAACACTTGATGAGCACCTAGAAGATCCCTATGTAATTATAGAATATTGTGTATAATAGATCTTGTGCACTAGAAGCGACTATATTTGAAGTTTAAAAAATCAACTCCCATCATCTTCAATATTTGTTCAATCGTGGAAAAGGTATGAATTTTGTTTATATACATCTTTATGTGTTTGATATAGAAATTAACGTTAGAACAACAACCGATTTTATGCTTATTAAGTGTTTGACAAAATGCATAAATGAACAAACTTAATGTATGCTTGATCCTTACTCCGTGATTATAATTTTAAACAACATATACTAATGATGTTGTATCATTTTATCAATCGAAGTGTGGTTTTTGTCGCACTGCATTTAAGTAGCTTGCATCTCTATTAGTTCTACTAATGTATTGGTATTGTATTTACGGAGAATGACAAGCTGTTGCTACAATCAGCAACACTATTAGTATTCAGTAATAGTGCCCTTTTTAGCAATATTAGTAAAGTCACACGTCACTGTATAAATGTGTCTGTTACATTTATATAAAAATGATAGTATGTTGTTAGCAACGGGAAAAGAAGTGAAACTATGATAATAATATCAGAGAACTAATGAAACTGTGTTTTTTATATGAATCAATTTACCTCATTGGATAGATAATACACTCCAATTAACCCTCTTTTAGGTTGATAAGTCGAAGTAGTCGACGCTAACTAGGTTTTTGTCGTACTTTATAGGTCAGTGTAATTCCCCCTGAAATTAATGCATCTCATATAACTACTAAGCTCAGACAAGGAATAAAAGACTTCGGATAACATTCCTTTGGGTGAGTTTTTTTTCTTTCTCCTCTTTTAACATTGTGCCCGTCTCTTGAATTCTAAGTTTGTCGATGAATATGATAATTTATGTGTTCAAAATTTAACATTCTCCAATTATATTATTAATTGACGACAAAAATTACTATAGAAGTGAATTATGGAACACATAAATTATCATATTCGCCGACTAACTTAGAATTAAAAAGACGGGCACGGTGTTAAAAAAGGGGAGAAAGAAAAGAAATACTCACCCAAAGGAATGTTCTCCAAAATCTTTTTTTCCTTGTCTCCCCGGAGCTTCCTATTTATATAAAATGCAGTATTTTGGTAAACTTTTATGGCTGGTATGAGCTTATATGAGAGGCCTTTGATAAGCTCATGTTTTGTGGCTTATTTGGAAACAGGCTGGCTTATGACCTTGTGTAAGGAGTGTTATAATAAATGGCTTTTATACCCTCATGTAGCACCTTTAGGTAATTTTATCCCAATAAATACAATATGCTAACCCGCACACTAATTAAGGGCTTATGAGCTTATCATTTTTAACCTTAAGCCCAAGACATCGGCTTATACAAACACCCTTTATTGTGCACATTAGAAGAAAACCTTACACTTGATCACTCTACATTGTGTTTTGTTACAGCTAATTAGTTAGTATTATCAAGAGATTACAAATATAAATAGCAACCATGTTATTTTTTTATTAAATCTAAAAAGCATAAAAATGTAAAGACAACCATCTTATAATAGAAGTGTCTTCTCATTTTGTACATGGTTTTTTTCTTGCCGTAAGTTTGTTATGTGAATTTGCATACTTTGTTTTTGCTACATTCTGCGGCATGGTGAAAGTAGAAAAGTTTCAGTAAGACTTATTAGGTAACAACTAGGCATCCGAGTTTCGGTATAAAACCACGTTCCAAAGCTATGAACCAAAGGTTTCAATGAATCTTTCATTTGGCATTTCTTCATGTTTTTAATACTTTGGTACATGGGCAATTTTTTCATACTACATCGCCAACTTTTGTTTTATTTTAGGAGTTTGGAGGAGACTCAGAAGAAAATTAACAAAATTAGATGGTGCGAAACAAATAATGGTGCAATCTTTCTTTCTGTCAACTAACGATAAAAGCATCAAGTACATACTAGAAGGTGGCCACTCTATTTTTGTCTTAGGTCCAATGTTTTCATATGTATACATTTTCTTGAGAGCACATTGAGATCCTTACAACTCCGGTCCATTACAATCATACAAGATATCTTCACATATATGCATGTTATTGTGGGTAGATGTTGTAACTTAACTGTTTTAGACTAAATTAACTCATATATATCTTCACATGTATGTCTGTTATTGTGGGTAAATGTTGTAAAACATGTAAATTTCAGGTTTTGACTATGTTATCATTGTACACGTCACCTCATGATATCTATATATATTACCACATTTGTATGAAATCTTTTGAGCAATCATATGTATCATACATGAGCATACATTATTTTAATCATCAGAACATGGAAACATTGGATCACATAGCACTATATTATGATTATGAGTATTTAATCATAAGGACACAACCACATTTGTATGACTACATTATATGAGCATACGGGACAGTAAACAATCACTTCTTTTGGGACATTTAAGTCACCTGAACACATGATCATAAGCATTCATCATATTGATTTATAAAAATCCAAACTCATGATCACAATTAATAACATTTACCTATGAACTATTTTAAGCTTTAAAATATATATCTATATATTTTCCTCACCTCATGAATGATACTATGATACGACATCAATGGCTATTTATTATTAAACATTACAAATAACCATCCTAACTTATTTAAACTAAGTTTTCTTGCATTTTTATAAAGTAAATTATACTCTCATTTAATTAGGAATCGAACCTACTTCTACTATATAATACCTAGACCCCTAATAATCATACCAAAACACTAGATTTAAACCTAAAACTATCTTAGACTCATTAACTAGCCGAATATATACACCATACACAACTATACCTACTTGAAACCTTTATCAAATATATATTTGACTTTCTAGACTTTTGATTGTAGTATTTTTACCCCTTTAGGAAAAGGAAGGTAATTAGGGTAAGTATTAACGAGTGATTTAGGAAAACCACAAGTTATGACCCAATGATGTGAGTTCGTTCTCGAGGAGGCAAGGGCGTTGTGTTAATAATTGATTAATGTTTGTGATTTTATTGAGAAGAAAAAGAAAAGAGAAAAGAAAGAAAGACGGTTACGAAGACGGATCGAGCTAAGACGAAAACGCGTTCACGTAAAACCGTAAAAACTACAAAATTAAAATTTTTAACCTAAAAAAATTCCTAAAAATTACTAAAAATCCACAATAATATTCTAAGAGTTTACAAAAAATCCAAACTTGTTAAAACCTTTTAATTAATTAGATAATGACTTTTTAATGCTAATTAAAGCCCTAAAAATCACAATTAATTATTAAAAAGCCCTAAACAAGATTTTAAAGTTTGTAAACCTCAAAAATAACCTAATTAAGCTAAAAAGTATTTTTTAAAATTTTAAAACAAAATTAAACTATTTTTAAACGCTTAAAAACTATTAAAATCAATTAAAACCTAAATTAAATCTAGAAAATAATTGAAAAGTCCTAAAAATATTTGGAAAGTTACAAAATTCCTAATTTAGTGTCTACAATCTAGGAAAAATGAAAAAAGTAGAAAAAATAAACTTTCAATTTTTAATAATAAAATAATAATAAAATAATCAAAAAAATTCAAAGTTCACTAAAGAATTCTAAAAAATTAACAAGAATCTAAAATATTATAACTAAGACAAAAATGCAATTAAAAGTTTCTAAAACCTTTTTAATAATTTTATATTAAATTTTAAAGTTGATAAAAAACCCTAAAATCCTATAAAATCAAAAATAAGACTTTTTGAAAACTATTTTAGCTGTAAACCTCAAGAATATAAATAAAAACTTAAAAATTATTTTTTCAGATTTTTAAAATGCTTTTTCTTATTTTTAATTTACTTTCTAAAAACGGCTAATTAAAAATTAATAAAAAATAAATAAAGAAAGGGAAAAATTGAAACTTAGCACAGAAAAATCCCAAACTCAATGACAAACCTAGGAAAAATGTTTACTAGCAAATAAGCATAACCAATAAGCTCAAATGAGCTTAAATAGCTACGGCTTATATTAGATAAGCCAAAACACAAACCCTTTAAGTATAATTTGAAATGAAAGCTTAGCAGTCAAAGACCCTAGGGCGCAATGGTAAGTTGAGTGTGTTGTGAGGAGGATGGCGCAGGTTCGAGTCCTGGCCAGTCCTTTTTACTCTTTTATTTTTTTTTTCTTTTTTTAACTTTAAAAACACGAAGTCAGTAACTTAACTTAACTTAAAACTTACTTTTAATTCCAAATACAAACAAGAATCAGGCTTTTATGAATCAAAACGTGCCCAGTTAGGCAATGTGACTAATGAACACAAGAGTGTGTTTCTTCACATGTGCAGTTATGGAACAAGAGGGCTTGTCCCTTGGATTTGTGATGTGTTGTTGGACAAATTGGGCACCCCTATACTCAGTTAAGTATAGGGAGTCAACAGCAAACACAAACAAGCAAGTATCAAGCACCAAAAATCATATCAAATGGCAAACAAGTTTCTGAATAAGGCAAATGTATGTCTGAGTGTACTTGCTGGTTCAAATTGCACACAATTGGATTTTTAAACCTACAAATCTTGCACACACATCCACCAACTAGCATACAATCACTACACAATCCTAAAGTGACCTATAATTTAGCAGCTTTCAAACTTGATGCACAAATTTCAGCAAGAACAGGCACAAAAAGGTAGTGACTGATTTTAGACCATTTTTCCAAAGTTTAAGCATACAAATGTGTTTAAACTTCCACAATACTGAAAACCAATCACATGTACTACCTAATAACAAGTAAATGAGTGATTATAACAGGATTTAACACACAAATTTCCAAAGAAGCTCAAATAAATATGCAAATCCAAACACCCCTTTAAACTTTTCAGCAAGTACTTTTCAAAGCAAATCTAAACAAAACCTAAGCAAACTGATTTATACTTACTCTATCATGCATAACATATCAAAATAAGCAATACAAAGCCAAATTACAAGCACTTAACAACTTGCATCAAATTTAAGCCAAATCACATAAACCAATACTTAAAACTGAAAATGAGAGAACACAAGGAACTACCTTATGGGACCCACATCCAGGTCCCATAGTGACTGCCAAGTCACCTCCACATAGGCCCGGGCCTATGCAGAACCTTGAACAAATCAAACTCCAAAAACCTGCTAAGAAAAACAAGAACACAATATACCACTTTCTGATTTATCTTGAAACCTTTTTAAACCCTTTTCAAAATCTTTCCAATATTTTTCCTTTCAAAAACACCTTAAACAACAACTTACAATCCTGAAAATCAAACCTTGAAACAATTTCCACCAAAAAATTTCCCAAATTCAGAACCCCTCTTTTCTAAAAATTCAAACACAAAGTGTTTGAGTAAGTTTAAATGGAACTCAGATTTTTTATCACAAGCCTTTACCAACTTTTAAAACTAATTAAAAAGGAATTACAATTTCATAACCAGAAAATACCAACTTTTGATTAATATAAAAAGGAATTACATAGACTTTGAAAAAAAATCTGGAACAAAACTAAATAGGGTACAAGTCACCCTATTTATACTAGGAAATAGAACTCTCTAGATGCTGAATAAAATAATACAAGGGATGTAAACCCTAAACCCTAATTCTTATGAAAATCCGAAAGTGCCCTTTGAGGTCTTGGTCAAAATTTGTCCTTGTGATGATGCCAGTTGGAATCTTTAATCTGGGGCGTTTATCATGCCTTTGGGAAGAAGAAAACACCTCTTGAGCGTTGATGTACTGTCCTCTTGTTATCTTGTTGTTAAACGTGGGTCAGGGGAGTACCAAAGTGTCACATGGGGTTGTCTAGTGAGGGGGGTTTTGGTTGGGATGGGATGAGAGTGACCTTAATTAAGGTTCTGGAAACAATTAACAAAAACCCCTTTGATTTAAGGTTTTTAGGGATTAGGGTTCTTGGGGATTAGGGGAGTAGCAGGGGTGGGGTTTGATTTGTTTTGGGGGTTTAGGATTTTAAAAATCCTGTTTAGTGGGAAAATTAAGTGGGGTGTTGACTGGGGTTTGACCCAGGTTTATTTAATAAACCTGGTTGGGTGGTTTTCGGGTTTGGACTGGGTTGGGTAGGGTAAATGGGTGGATGGGTGGGTCATGGTGACGTGTCATGAGCTGGGTGGTAGATTAAGTTTGGTTGTCTTGGCAGTAATGCCCCCATGTTTCTTCTCTTCTTCATGTTGTAAATAAACAGCAAATCTTCCATTTCCCTTTATAATGATTTTGGATAATTGGCATTTTCAGCCCTTGTGTTTTGGTAAAAACATGAACAAGGACTTAACATGTACTTTCTTCAATTTCCAAGGACTTTTAATGTCAAAACATGAATCTTCAAGGACCATAGTTGTTCAATCTTGATTCTTCAAGGGTAAAAAGTGACAACTTGCAAATCTTGAAGGACCAATCTTGCAATTTCTTCAAACTTCAAGGGCAATTTTGGAAAATCCAGATTTGGGCCCGGTTCCTTGTGCGGCTTCGTTTCTCGTGTTCGTTTTTGAATGATTCTTGTGATCTTTTGCCATTTCCTCAATATCCGTACCTAAAAATACACAAGTAACAAACACGAGCATATATTTGGTTTTTTCAATGATATTTAATGCATTTTAAGCCCGATTTGGACGATGAGACCATGTATAAAAGCAGTCTCATCACTCCCCCATACTAAACCATTGTCGTGCCCTCACACAATGCTAGAATAAAGTATCATAGCACCTCCAAAATTCATTTAGTCACTTTATTTGAACGATAAACTAGCTACACTACTACTATTACTACTACTTGTGTTTTAGACATAATGTATGATTTTCATCGCAAAATGGGACGTTTAGGTTCATAGAATAAGAACACGTGAATGCTTCGTTAGAAATAATTTCATCGTCCTTGATTTTCACCCTAATTCCATGCCAAGCGTGCAATGAGATCATTGTCATTATAAGTTAGTAATGCTAACACTACTCATATGCCCTAATCACGTACTTATTCTCCCATTATTCCTAAGTTTTATCTCTTATATTTTATTTTGTCTTAAATGTTTCACGAGGATACATTGTTGACTTATGCGATAATAGAGATTTAGGTCTAAAAATAGAGTCCTAACGGTGTAACTAAGACCATCAAATCAATAACCCCTCCTAATAGACAACGATGTTAAAAAAATTAAGTTGACAAGAAGAATCGATAAAAACGGTTTTATAACGGTTTTGAACATGAGACTTATTACCAAGACTTTTATACGCCCCCTAACGGAAGGGCCTTATTATCTTTGGTTTACCTCCATCTTTTATTCAACTTCGCCATGAAGCTTTTATTATGACTTCGGTCTTGCCTTGCCTTTTATTATCCGCCTCATCGGTGGTTTTATTAGCCAAATACGTATATCCTCACGCTAAAGCGAATTTTGGATCTTTAAAGCTTCGAAGATTAAGGCTTGATTCACTTTCAATTTTGCATAGATTTTTCGGCCTTGTGGGGCTTCAAATTGTTTGCTTGATTTAGGTGAGCACTTGGAATCTTATTATTGGGTGAAGCTTTCGATTATTGGGGTGCCAATACTTCAAAACCGTGACGCTGGCGATACCTTAATGTCTTCCCAATTTAATCACGGAAGCTACTAGAAAAGACTAGAAACCCAACAATCCTAACTAAACCGCTAAGTCAATATTTATTAAGCAAAAAATATTTACAAGCGGAGGGAGAATAAGCAAACAACGAGAACACATGAGTTTTTGAAAGAATACGAGTACTCTACGTTTAGCATAGTAACTTATAATTAACTCTATCATTTCTCGTCCTCATTTAAGAGACTTAGCCTAATGTATAGTTAAGGAATCAAAGCTAAGTGCTCAACACGCACGGTCGAGTCAAAAATTACTCTTATTCTCGCCATCGGAAAACCTACATTCGTGTCTTCAAACACTTATAAAACATGAGAAAATTTTTAAAATTTGGCCATTTTTAGCCTTATTTTGCAACAAAACGATAAACAAAAAGATAAACTTTGGAAAGCGTGAAGGTTTGGCAAGGCAAGTATCTATTCACCCCCCCATACTAAAGTTAAACATTGTCCTCAATGTTTCGAGTCTAGGGGTGCAAACACCCCCATACTAGAGACGTAGTCGAATGCCTAATCTAGCATGGAAAGGGTGTAACCAATAAATTAATAGCCGTTTATGAAGTGTGCTATAAACCTAAGGTTAGAACATCATAGGATATATCATTTGGATATTGAGAAATGTCTTCAAAGCAAACGATCGAGTGCTCCCATAAAACGAACACGAGAGGCTCTAATCGTGAAGATCATGATCTAAAAACCACAATGCACAAACAACCACGGAACAAAGGTTGGAAGGGCACAAATCCCCTCACATTAAACTACATTAGAAAGCAATAATATGTACATGGATAAGCATGGGTCTCCCCCACGAGGCACCTTGTTTTTGATAACCGAGTCAAAAGCTCGACTCGGATCCCCATAAATGTGATCATTTATGGATTATCATGGTGTGGTCAATTTTTGGTGGGGCTTACATGATAAACAAGGCCCAAAAACAACCGGTATTAAGGACTAAGTCCTTTGATGGTGCAAAATACCGGGATCGAAGATGGCGTTCTCGTTTTCATTGGAAAAACAAATCAACGCCACTTCATCAATAGTCAACAAAAGCTCAAAGAGTTTCAAGAAAATAGGAGAGAAGAAATAGAAGGGTGGGACAATGGGTAAGTCAAAACATTGAGCTACTCGAAGTAGACTCGCACCAATCAAATGAAAAGATTTTCCATTTATTGCATCGGTGGAAGACCGAGATTTCCCTTTATAAGCAATTACAGGATCAAATATCTCGTCCTCGGTGGAAAAAGGGAAGGGAACATAAGGGGTGACCCCACACTAAGTCCACACAAAGCATCGTCAAAAGGAGAAGACGAGCTTGTAGTACTCAAAACACGTGGTGATGACGGAGTTAGAATTGTAGAAAAATCTTTTAAATTCAATTCAAAATCTTTTCCTTTTTCATCTTTTACACTCTCCTTGTGAAAACCCGATTTAATTATGTCGAAAATATTTGGCGTTTCCAAAGCAATGTTAGTCACACTAAAAATTCTCACATTTTGAAACCGTTTTGGTATAGGTGGTGGTAAGTTTTCAAATCTTTTGTCAACAAAGAAAACTTCCCCATCGGGATCAACGTATTCATCATCCGAAGAATCACTCGAGATTGGAATCGTAGGCTTAACACTCTTAACCTCCACCGGCGGAGGGGACGGAACTTCATTTTTCTCAACAACTCCTAAAACTCTATTTGAAATCTTTTTGCAAATGTTTTTTATAGGATTGACATTGTACAAAGATGTGATAGAATACACATGAGAAAGAGTGGAGTTTTGAGTTGCATTAATGATGAGTTCTTCCTCATTGAAACGAAGAGTGATTTTCCTTGCATGCACATCGATGAGTGCTCACGAGGTATCCAAAAAAGATCGACCTAAAATTAACGGAACTTTAGGGTCGATGGGAATGTCAACAACAATAAAGTCCACAGGATAGTAGAACTATCCAACTTTCACAAAGACGTCCTCGGCAACTCCACAAGCTAGAATCGTAGAATGATCGGCCATCTCGATTGACATTCTTGAAGGAGTGAGATTGGGAAGATTGAGCGATTTAAAAATCTCAAGAGGCATCAAATTAATACTAGCACCAAGATCGGCCAAGGCGTAGCATTCTTCCATGTCTTGTATAGCACATGGGATTAAAAACTTTCCAGGATCACCGACTTTTTGAGGTATGCGGCTTAGAAAAACCGATGAACAACTAGACGATTTTTGCAATTTCTCTTTGTTATTCAACATACTTTTGAAGTTCGCGGCAAATCGAGGCATCATGAATAAGGCGTCGGCAAAACTTATATTAAAATGCAAGTCACGAAACATTTTCATAAAAAGTTCAAATTGATAATTATTTCGTTCTTGTGCCTTTTCCTTTTCTCGTCTTGAAGGGTAGGGTAAAGGTGGTGTGGGTTGGGGGATAGTAGGCAAAGGCCTTGGAATCTCGGGTTCCATGATTGGTATTGGTTCAACCGTAGGTGTGGTTTGAGCGGTACTTCGTGGGCTTGGAATGTGCTCCTTTTCTACCACAACCTCAGGTTCTTTCTCTTTTTCCTTCTCCATAGAAGTACTTGGACGAGAAATGAGTTCTTTGAAAGTTTTACCACTACGAGTAGTAATAACCTTCAATTCTCCTTTCGGGTTCACGATGGTATCACTAGGAAGACCACCCGAAGAAGAGGGCTTACACATGATAGCTTCAAACATTTTTCCCATACGGTCTTCAAACTTAGATTACCTAGCATCCGCTTTTAACAATTCTTGCTTAATCTCATGTTGACCTTGCTCCATTTTTTGTTGATTTTGTTGGAGTCTTTGAACATTTCCTTCCATTTTATTAGCATGAGTTTTAAGTTCATTAGCAAGTTCGTTTTTAAGCTCGTTTTTCAACTCGGATCTTAAGCTAACCATTTCACGTTGCATATTGTCAAACTTAGCATCGTTTGCCTTAGCATAATTCAAAAACTCTCCTTGAAGATTTTTGGTGTGATCATTTTGAAAACCTTGAGTAGAAGTTTGAAAATCACGGTTTTGGTTTTGGTTTGAAATTTGCCCATTACCACTTTGATAATTACCCTTGTTGTAATTTCTTTGATTTCCTTGGTAATTTCCACCTTGGTTGTTGTTTCGATAGTTATTAGCATTTTGATTTGGTGGAGCTTGATTTTGGCGGGAACCTTGACCGATTTGGTTATAAGTTCCCGTGGCTACATAAGCACTCGAAGTGTTACCTTCCGCGGTAATGCACTCGGAAAGATCATGAGCTCCACCACACGACAAACAACTCTTAGAAACCGCTTTAACCGAAGCGGAATTCGAAGCTTCTTGAGCTTTCCAATGGGACATAAGGCTAGCAAATCTATCAAAAAATCGATTTTCTTCATTTGCTTCATCATGCAAAGCATTAATGCTACGAGACGATGACGAGCCCAATTTGGCAACACTCGGTGTGTTACGAGGGCTATAAACCTTAGACCTATTCTCAATTATGACCAAAGCTTCTTCAACCGTTTTACACAAAAAATTACCACCCGCGGCGGCATTTAGATAATCTCTTTCATGATCATTAAGTCCATTGCAAAACGTGTCTATTTGGTGCAAGTCGGAAAAACCGTGATGAGGACATTCATGTAACATCTCCTTAAACCTATTCCAAGCCGTTGAAAAACTTTCATTTGATTCTTGTGAAAATTTAGAAATCTCATTTTTCAAATGCGTAGTCTTAGAGGGCGGAAAAAATTGGTTCACAAATTTTGAAGCGAGATCCTTCCACGTCAATATAGAATTGGGTGGCTCTTTCTCTAACCAAATTTTTGTGGGCCCCGCTAAGGAATACGGAAAAAGCATCATCTTAATCGAGTCATTCGAGACATCCTTAAATTTGCACGTGGCGGTAAGACGATTGAATTGGCGGATATGGTTGTGAGGATTGTCCTTCTCATCACCACAGAATTTGTTGTTTTGGATCATCGACAACAAACCCGTTTTCACCTCAAAATTCTCCGCAAGGATAGCGTGAATCACAATAGCTTATCCATAACCCTCGGTGGGTGCTTGAAGTAACTCCATCATAGTTCGATTCGCCATGGTTGGTGCTTCTCGTACAATGGGTTCGTCAATAGGAGACTCCTCACTAGAATGAGTTGGAGTGGGAGTTTTGTTCTTTCGTCTACGTGCACGTTTTGCTTGATTACGAGTTAGCATAAACGTCACGTACAACGAGGAGACGAGCAAAGAAGATTCTTTTTGGTGTTTTTAATTTTTCAATTTTTTTGGTTTTTGATGGTATTAACCTTTTGTGGAAATTGGTGAAATGTATTAAGTAGACAAAAATCTACAAATCTCCTCCTTAATCAAATCTCTTGATTAAAGAAGCCTCAAGGAATGAAAACGATCACGTGGAGTGAACGCCTTCGATGACTTTAGAACGATGGTGGAACACCAAATCGTTCAAGAGGGTTTAATCAAATGAAACCAAGAAAATATATATGATATGTAATAATACTTTGGGCGGCAAAACCCTCGATTAGCTCTCAAAATCAAATACGCACAAGCAAGCGGAGGAAACGAGGCGGCGCGAAGCACTTAAGAGCCTTTTTCCTTTAGGTCGTGAAATACAACCGCCTTATACCCACCTTATAGTTTGTATTTTTCAAAATCGAGCTTCATGAAAGTATTTATCTATTTTTGCCTTTTTTTTCTTTGGTTTGAGATTCGAATACAATGATTGGGTAATGACCTCCCAAGTCAAGGTTGTGATTTCTCACGTATTTGGAGTACTTGTGAATTTATTGTTCTACGTATACAATATATTAATAGTATTCACACAAAAACCAAAAAACGATAATACGTATTAGTAGAGTGCTACTAATACAAATACTAATTATGGATTTATAAAAAACAATTGTTCAATCAAAACACAACACGCCTCCCCGGCAGCGGCGCCAAAAATGATTGTAGTATTTTTACCCCTTTAGGAAAAGGAAGGTAATTAGGGTAAGTATTAACGAGTGATTTAGGAAAACCACAAGTTATGACCCAATGATGTGAGTTCGTTCTCGAGGAGGCAAGTGCGTTGTGTTAATAATTGATTAATGTTTGTGATTTTATTGAGAAGAAAAAGAAAAGAGAAAAGAAAGAAAGACGGTTACGAAGACGGATCGAGCTAAGACGAAAACGCGTTCACGTAAAACCGTAAAAACTACAAAATTAAAATTTTTAACCTAAAAAAATTCCTAAAAATTACTAAAAATCCACAATAATATTCTAAGAGTTTACAAAAAAATCCAAACTTGTTAAAACCTTTTAATTAATTAGATAATGACTTTTTAATGCTAATTAAAGCCCTAAAAATCACAATTAATTATTAAAAAGCCCTAAACAAGATTTTAAAGTTTGTAAACCTCAAAAATAACCTAATTAAGCTAAAAAGTATTTTTTAAAATTTTAAAACCAAATTAAACTATTTTTAAACACTTAAAAACTATTAAAATCAATTAAAACCTAAATTAAATCTAGAAAATAATTGAAAAGTCCTAAAAATATTTGGAAAGTTACAAAATTCCTAATTTAGTGTCTACAATCTAGGAAAAATGAAAAAAGTAGAAAAAATAAACTTTCAATTTTTAATAATAAAATAATAATAAAATAATCAAAAAAATTCAAAGTTCACTAAAAAATTCTAAAAAATTACAAAGAATCTAAAATATTATAACTAAGACAAAAATGCAATTAAAAGTTTCTAAAACCTTTTTAATAATTTTATATTAAATTTTAAAGTTGATAAAAAACCCTAAAATCCTATAAAATAAAAAATAAGACTTTTTGAAAACTATTTTAGCTGTAAACCTCAAGAATATAAATAAAAACTTAAAAACTATTTTTTTAGATTTTTAAAATGCTTTTTCCTATTTTTAATTTACTTTCTAAAAACGGCTAATTAAAAATTAATAAAAAATAAATAAAGAAAGGGAAAAATTGAAACTTAGCACAAAAAAATCCCAAACTCAATGACAAACCTAGGAAAAATGTTTACTAGCAAATAAGCATAACCAATAAGCTCAAATGAGCTTAAATAGCTACGGCTTATATTAGATAAGCCAAAACACAAACCCTTTAAGTATAATTTGAAATGAAAGCTTAGCAGTCAAAGACCCTAGGGCGCAATGGTAAGTTGAGTGTGTTGTGAGGAGGATGGCGCAGGTTCGAGTCCTGGCCAGTCCTTTTTACTCTTTTATTTTTTTTTCTTTTTTTAACTTTAAAAACACGAAGTCAGTAACTTAACTTAACTTAAAACTTACTTTTAATTCCAAATACAAACAAGAATCAGGCTTTTATGAATCAAAACGTGCCCAGTTAGGCAATGCGACTAATAAACACAAGAGTGTGTTTCTTCACATGTGCAGTTATGGAACAAGAGGGCTTGTCCCTTGGATTTGTGATGTGTTGTTGGACAAATTGGGCACCCCTATACTCATTTGAGTATAGGGAGTCAACAGCAAACACAAACAAGCAAGTATCAAGCACCAAAAATCAAATCAAATGGCAAACAAGTTTCTGAATAAGGCAAATGTATGTCTGAGTGTACTTGCTGGTTCAAATTGCACACAATTGGATTTTTAAACCTACAAATCTTGCACACACATCCACCAACTAGCATACAATCACTACACAATCCTAAAGTGACCTATAATCTAGCAGCTTTCAAACTTGATGCACAAATTTCAGCAAGAACATGCACAAAAAGGTAGTGACTGATTTTAGACCATTTTTCCAAAGTTTAAGCATACAAATGTGTTTAAACTTCCACAATATTGAAAACCAATCACATGTACTACCTAATAACAAGTAAATGAGTGATTATAACAGGATTTAACACACAAATTTCCAAAGAAGCTCAAATAAATATGCAAATCCAAACACCCCTTTAAACTTTTCAGCAAGTACTTTTCAAAGCAAATCTAAACAAAACCTAAGCAAACTGATTTATACTTACTCTATCATGCATAACATATCAAAATAAGCAATACAAATCCAAATAACAAGCACTTAACAACTTGCATCAAATTTATGCCAAATCACATAAACCTATACTTAAAACTGAAAATGAGAGAACACAAGGAACTACCTTGTGAGACCCACATCCAGGTCCCACAGTGACTGCCAAGTCACCTCCAAATAGGCCCGGGCCTATGCAGAACCTTGAACAATACAAACTCCAAAAACCTGCTAAGAAAAATAAGAACACAATATACCACTTTCTGATTTATCTTGAAACCTTTTTAAACCCTTTTCAAAATCTTTCTAATATTTTTCCTTTCAAAAACACCTTAAACAACAACTTACAATCCTGAAAATCAAACCTTGAAACAATTTCCACCAAAAAATTTCCCAAATTCAGAAACCCTCTTTTCTGAAAATTCAAACACAAAGTATTTGAATAAGTTTAAATGGAACTCAGATTTTTTATCACAAGCCTTTACCAACTTTTAAAACTAGTTAAAAAGGAATTACAATTTCATAACCAGAAAATACCAACTTTTGATTAATATAAAAAGGAATTACATAGACTTTGAAAAAAAATCTGGAACAAAACTAAACAGGGTACAAGTCACCCTATTTATACTAGCAAATAGAACTCTCTAGATGCTGAATAAAATAATACAAGGGATGTAAACCCTAAACCCTAATTCTTATGAAAATCCGAAAGTGCCCTTTGAGGTCTTGGTCAAAATTTGTCCATGTGATGATGCCAGTTGGAATCTTTAATCTGGGGCGTTTATCATGCCTTTGGGAAGAAGAAAACACCTCTTGAGCGTTGATGTATTGTCCTCTTGTTGTCTTGTTGTTAAATGTGGGTCAGGGGAGTACCAAAGTGTCACATGGGGTTTTCTAGTGAGGGGGATTTTGGTTGGGATGGGATGAGAGTGACCTTAATTAAGGTTCTGGAAACAATTAACAAAAACCCCTTTGATTTTAGGTTTTTAGGGATTAGGGTTCTTGGGGATTAGGGGAGTAGCAGGGGTGGGGTTTGATTTGTTTTGGGGGTTTAGGATTTTAAAAATCCTGTTTAGTGGGAAAATTAAGTGGGGTGTTGACTGGGGTTTGACCCAGGTTTATTTAATAAACCTGGTTGGGTGGTTTTCGGGTTTGGACTAGGTTGGGTAGGGTAAATGGGTGGATGGGTGGGTCATGGTGACGTGTCATGAGCTGGGTGGTAGATTAAGTTTTGTTGTCTTGGCAGTAATGCCCCCCATGTTTCTTCTCTTCTTCATGTTGTAAATAAACAGCAAATCTTCCATTTCCCTTTATAATGATTTTGGATAATTGGCATATTCAGTCCTTGTGTTTTGGTAAAAACATGAACAAGGACTTAACATGTACTTTCTTCAATTTCCAAGGACTTTTAATGTCAAAACATGAATCTTCAAGGACCATAGTTGTTCAATCTTGATTCTTCAAGGGTAAAAAGTGACAACTTGCAAATCTTGAGGGACCAATCTTGCAATTTCTTCAAACTTCAAGGGCAATTTTGGAAAATGCAGATTTGGGCCCAGTTCCTTGTGCGGCTTCGTTTCCCGTGTTCGTTTTTGAATGATTCTTGTGATCTTTTGCCATTTCCTCAATATCCGTACCTAAAAATACACAAGTAACAAACACGAGGATATATTTGGTTTTTTCAATGATATTTAATGCATTTTAAGCCCGATTTGGACGATGAGACCATGTATAAAAGCAGTCTCATCAACTTTGTACAACACACTCTCATTAAACCATACACTATTTAGCTCACTCCTTTCCTTTTGACTAGCCAAAACCGTCGGCTATATCCCAAAACCAAGACCCTATGTACATTTTTGCATTTAAGGAATGTACTAACTAATATCTAGACTTAGATATGCAAATGTTTATCACAAAGACACCTAGCACTCTCTTCTTTACCTTAGACGTGTGAGAGACCCACACCACACAAGCAAATTGCAATGTATAACACTTCTCTTAATTACAAACACTATACAACCCCATTTTGTCCCCTTGGCTTGCATATATGCGACGACATGAGGCTACAAGAGGTCATGTATACATTGTTGCTCATTAAGACTTGGTACTAACCTAGTACACAAAAAATCACCTCAAATCTTAGTAAACTCTCCCTCTTGCCGTGGCATTTCCCTAAGCCACATAAACAATCCCTAACTTGATATTTATCTAGCACTTGGACTTCACTTTCCACTTACACATCTATATTCGGATCCCTCTTCACAAAACGCCTAGACAAAACCAAAGCATTTATTCCTCCAAGTTCTTGGTCTTCTCAAGCATTTTGTGCAAGTTTACACAAGATTTTTATCATTCAAGATAAGTCAAGACTCCCCTAGGTCACGTTTAGGACGAACTCAACACACAAGAGCCTTGAAACTTGATCATCCATCATATTTCCTTGAAACAAGTAAGTGTGAGACCTCCCTAAATCTTTTCCTTACTATTTTTATTTGTCATGCATATAAAAGCCATAGGAATGAGACTAGGAGTGCATGCACACGTAAATTACTCTTGGACAAGTCACTAACAACATATAAGCCCATGGATTATATGGTGTTCATGGACAAGCTTGTTTCAAAACACTAGGGATTAGTAAGAAACTTGCTTATAAAACTTAGTATGAGCCCTAGTTAGATAACCTAGTCATATAAGCCATAAATCTGTATAAGCCGAAACATATAAGCCTATATAAGCCTAGTCATATAATCCATAAATTTATATAAGCCGAAACATATAAGCCTATATAAGCCTAGTCATATAAGCCATAAATTTATATAAGCCGAAACCTATAAGCCTAGATAACCTAGTCACATAAGCCCTAGAACATTATATAAGCTGAGACATAAAAGCTTATATAAGCCAAGTCACACAAGCCCTAAAACATATATAAGCCGAGATAAATAAGCCATATAAGCTTAAAATGAGCCGAGACATATAAGCCCACTTATAAGCCTAATAATAATCCCATAAGCCCACATTTAACTCGCATGCTTAGTAAATTCTAAATAAGCCCAAATGTTAGCCCGCTAGGCCCATTAAGCCCCAAACCGAGACCCTATTGGGCCAACCTAGCCCAAAACCTTATTTAGGAACTATTCGTACACTTACTGCCACTTGGTGAAAGTTAGGCTCGAAAATGTAACATAACAAAACTTATAAATATCATTCGTGACTTTTAAAGAAGTTAGAGGACCAAAACTGCCATTACCAAAAGTATAGGGTGAGTTTGTGTTGAAACCGTGAGCTAAACAAAACCACAAGGACTATATATGCCATTTTTGAAACTTAATACAAGCCCTAACTTTCTCTTAAACATTTCGAGACTTCAAGGACTATAAGTGTCACTTTTGAAACTTGTTACACGCCCTAAAGACTCTATTATAAGTTTTCAAGACTAAAAGGACCAAATGTGTCATTTGGGAAACTTATTACGAACCCTAGAAACTTTAATAAATGATTTCGAGTTATGAAGGACTTGTTATGTGAATATCCAAACTTAATTCAAGCCCTAATCCTCACTTTTAATATATTCGGGACTTGAGGGGGGTGTTTTGCCAACTTAATAAATTAAACCGAGCCCTAGGGACTCGGTTTGTTAATATTTCGAAACCTAGAAAACCCTAGGGACTTAATTTGCCATATAGTGAAAGTATTATAAGCCCTAGGGGCGTGTTTTGAAATAAAAGTTAACTAACGAGGTGAAATACTTAACGAACTAAACTTTAAGGGTTACTTTGGAAATTATTATACTACAAGGATTTATTAACAATGTTAATTAAATTAAAGGTACTAATAAATTATTTTATTAATAAATTAAATTAAGTCATTTTAGATAATTAAATAAATTATTAAGATTTATTTACGAAACCTTATAAACCGACAAATCACATTAAAAATATTTAATGCCTTAAGAAAATTAATAGAATATTAATATCCTACAATTATTTAAATTAGATAAAAACCTATCTATATAATTTATAACCCTTTATGTGATAATCTAAATATATTTTTAGAGACTAAAACTATATTATATGTATTTGGCAGCACATTATAAATTGAAATACTTAAACCATCGTAACAACTTATTAATTCGTGATCATGCATTTTCATCAGTACATTTATCATGCATTATTTTGCATCTACTGGTCATTTAAATTACTTAGGTAATTTCATCATTTTGTGATCATACTGTGCTATTTTATTCAGTGACATCATCCCTACATCAGTACCACTAAGGTGAGTTCATGGCCCCATCTTTACTATTTTATAACAGGGGGAGAAAACATACAAAAACTATATATATATATATATATATATATATATATAT
The DNA here is from genome assembly GCA_025667525.1 of Glebionis coronaria. Taxonomy (NCBI): domain Eukaryota; kingdom Viridiplantae; phylum Streptophyta; class Magnoliopsida; order Asterales; family Asteraceae; genus Glebionis; species Glebionis coronaria. The sequence continues at coordinate 382,366,311 of CM046876.1, forward strand.
ATATATATATATATATATATATATATATATATATATATATATATATATATATATATATATATATATATATATATATATATATATATATATATATATATATATATATATATATATATATATATATATATATATATATATATATATATATATATATATATATATATATATATATATATATATATATATATATAGAGAGATATATATATATATATATATATATACATATATATATATATATATATATATATATATATATATATATATATATACATATATATATATATATATATATATATATATATATATATATATATATATATATATATATATATATATATATATATATATATATATATATATATATATACATACATACATACATACATACATACATACATACATACATACATACATACATACATACATATATATATATATTATATATATATATATATATATATATATATATATATATATATATATATATATATATATATATATATATATATATATGCAAACATGCACAGACAACAAACAACAATTTATTACCCATTGTTTGCCCCATTCCCGTGGACTGTAATAGTTAATAGTGTAGCGCGAAATGTATGAATAGATCTATTCGGGTATTGACAACACCCGGCCTGCGTGACTTGCTATCATGAAACGCTTAAGCCAAGCAACAGCTTTATTTTATTGTCGGACTGAGGGAAACATCATCAGGATAGACCCAAATGGGTGTACTGAGCATCATGTCTAGCTTCTATTACAGGGCAGTAGGAACTACTGTAGTATTGGGCTGTGATTGTCCTACTATGACCGTGGTGTTTGGCATATCAGTAATTTACTTATTTAATTAAACCTGTGAAATCACCAACCTCGTGTTGACCCCCACATTTTACTTTATATGTTTTCGCAGGAAAATAAGCAGGTTCATGCATTGGATTCCAGCATTATAGGAAGCATCATGTTTACCATCGGTCTGGGATATTTACTTCAGTTTTATAATAAATGTGGTTTTTCAGACAAGATACTAAGTGTGTACAATTAATTCATGTAATATGTTTTAAATGACTATTATGATCATTGCTCTATATACTGTGTGTTATCGATCCACCCAAGTAACACCCTAAGTACTTTCCACTGCATTTGACCATCATTGGGGTGTTACAGAAATGGTATCAGAGAGCATAGTTATATAGAACCAGATCAATGATAAAAAATTTAAAATATAATAAAAATTTTAAACCGGACCATAACTGAAATTTTAAAATCATTGAAATTAAAAGAAAGTTGATTATTGGGGAACCCTTATAAGTTAGGCATATAAGCATATAGAGCATGCATATTATGTGAACTAACCTCACACCGATTTATAACCTTTGAGTTAATAAATCGCCTAAGTATATACTCATAATTTTTACAAGCATAGTTAAAAGACATAAACCGCATCGCGTATGCATTTTGAAAACTTTTTGAATTGTGTAAGCAAAAAACTTACTCAACTTTGAAATGCTATTTTCAGATATCATGAAGACACCTACCATTGTGACTACTTTCGAGGAGCTCATGCTTCCTAGCATCGCACCATTATCGCCGACATCGGTACTTGCCGGACCTGCATCTGATACAGAGTCCAAAGATGACCAGCCAGATGGGGTCATCGTACTTTCAGATTCTCCTACCTCATCACCACCTACTGTATCTCCTACTTCACCACTACTAGTCTGCATTTCCTCTTACGGAGGCGGATCAGGTTGTACCTTCTTTACCCCCCTTGCCACTACCTTCTTCAATTCGCTCTTACCCCGCCAGTGCCTTGCCACCTCGCAATAGGAGGTGTGACTCTATTCCTGACTCGACCTTCGAGATAGGAGAGGGTTCGGGATCTGGACAGGCTAGTCTTGGCGCTTTACAGGCACAGGTCGACGCACTTGTAGCCCGACAGTCGCAGGATACTACACTTATTCATGCCTTACTACAGGCGGAGCAGCAGGGTCGCGCCGTACTTCAGGAGAGATTTAATTCTCTCTACTGGACTGTGGCTGGTGAGTCACATACCACTCAGAGTTCTTTGGGTATGACCCAAGGAACCATACAGTGGCGGTTGGACGATCTTTCCTACCTCCGTTATCGCCTAGCTTCACTGGAGGGTCACTCGTACGAGACCCAGGCTTCCATACTCACACAGGAGGAGACTTTCAGGACCTTCATTGACTTGGCAGATCTTCGTCACCAGGGAGTCACTACAGAGACGGATCTTTCGGAGTGCCGATACTACACGCCAACATCAGTTGCTCAAGACCATGAGATTCTACCGGGAGACCAGGAGAGCGATGATTCGCATGCAGGATAATCGTGCACCCACACCACCAGCTGGACCATCCGCACCTGCAGGCAGCCATACTAGTGTAGGCTAGATTTTATTTGTACATCATGGCAAGCATTGAGTTGCATCTCAACTCGCATGATTAAGGTCTTTTGTACTTGTATTTTCATTTCAGTTGTATCCGTATCTTAGCACCTAACCTTAGTAGGTAGGTTATCTTTTGTTGTACTACAAACATGTGTACCACTATTTCAGACAGGATTATTGTATCTCTTTCTTAGATTGGTTGTATTTGTATCATATTGATGTTCACCAGGATTGACATGTTATCACTTACTTGTTTGTTTGAAATTATATTATTATAAACTCTTGACAGGTTATCCAATTTGTTGTGAACTCTATGCATACCTATTTTCATGTAGCTTAATATAATAATCTTACTGACCAACTAATAAATCTTATCTTTGTGTATGATAGAACAATGGCACAAAGACTTACTCGACAGAATCCCGACGCTACTCCCTCAGCGACTATTTCAGAAGCACAACTTAGAGTGCTTATCGGTCAAGGCATTGCTGATGCCCTAGCCGCCAGGGAAACACACCCCAGCGGAAACCAGGGCGACAATCAAAACTCAAATGCCATAGATTGAAATGCCAGAGGGTGTACCTACCCCGACTTCCTGAAATGCAAGCCCAGTTACTTCAAGGGCAAGGAAGGGGTATTAGAACTCATGCAATGGTTCGAAAGGACCAAGACGGTGTTCCGCATTAGTGACTGTACCGAAGAAAACAAGGTGAAATTTGCCACCTGTACTCTTTTGGAACATGCTCTCACCTGGTGGAACTCTCTAGTTGCTACCCTTGGGCATGATGAAGCCAATGGGATGAGCTGGACTGCATTGAAAGAAAGACTTACCACGAAATACTGTCCTCGTGGTGAAATCAACAAACTAGATATTGACTTGTGGAACCTCAAATGCTCAAATCATGACATCACATCTTACAATCAGAGGTTTCAGGAGCTGACTTTGATGTGTACTCGGATGTTCCCTGACGTGAAAGACAAGAAATAAAAGTACGTCAACAGACTTCCTGATTTTGTTTATGACAGTGTACTCGCATCCCGACCCACTACGGTCGAGAGTGCCATAGAGTTTGCCACAGATTTGATGAACAAACGGGGACGTGATCATGTGCTTAGACTGTCAGAGTACAAGAGGAAAGTTGATGAGAACTACCGTAGTCATCACCCGACCCAGCAACCAAAGAGACAAAACTTGGGTCAGGTCTGCAGTGCTGTTTCCTCAGCACCACCTCCATATGTAGGCAACAAGCCAAAGTGCTCCAAGTGCAATTTCCATCACTACCCTACTGCTGAATGCCGAAGACCTGGACAAGGCAACTCACATGCTCCAGCCATCCAGAACAACTCCAGTACCAACTACAGGCCCTACAATGGCAACAGTCAGAACTTCCGCGGAAGTGGAAAGCAGGGAAACCGCCAGCACACTGGCAGTGGTAGCATGGCTCGTAGGGAAGTTCGTTGCTATGGTTGCGGGAAAGTCAGACACATCAAGCCTGATTGCCCAAAGCGAGCAGTTAGGAACGAGAACAGAGGAGGAGCACCATCTAGAGTTTATGTTATAGGAGACACTAAGACCAACCCTGTCACACCCCACTATGGCGGACTATGGGGCACGACGTATGGATATCATCACAACATGGCGTATCTATAGAGATAACTATATGAAATAAGAAATGTCATAAAATGGTCACACAAAAGTCATGACAATATCTCAACAAATGCAGGAGTCTAGGTAAGTAGGTAACAGTCCTACCTATTACCCACGACAAACAAATACACTAACAATCAACATATAGGTTCATAGTATCACTATTCAAAACACATGAAAATAAACTAAGAAGAAACGGGGATCTCCTTCTAAATGCAATCCTAATGCATCCAAATCTAGCCACTTATATCCTCAAGCTTAACCACATTCTCACCTGAAAGAGACACTAAAACACGTCAACATAAAGTTGGTGAGAGTCATAGGTTTAGACTCCAACCCCAAAACAAACCATAAGTTGTGAGTAACAACCAAAAGTTAAAAACATATGGACAATGTGATACTAATATGCATTAACAAACTAACATTCAAGATTAAACAGCCAAACCAAATCCAAAACCAAGGCTCCCAGCCTTACCAAACACCATACTCCCATAGGCATCCAAACACCTATGAACCAAATCCCAATCCAAGGCTCCCAGCCTTACCAAACACCATGGTCCCATAGATGCTCACACATCTATGTACCTCCCCAAGGCCCCGCCTTGTCAACAACCCCTTGGTACCAAGTCAAAACATAAACAATCAAGAATAAACTAGCAGTTAATCATATAAGTATGCACACATAAGTCCATTACTAACGCCAAACCATTCACAACATAATTTATAAATAACATAACACTGTGTCTCTTCCATCCCATCTGGAAGTCAAAAACAATAGTAAACATGGGACTATGAAACTCACCTGATTGAGCCTCCCCAAACATCCGCGCACTAGCAATAAGCTAACAACCAAAAACACATAATCAAAACATGAACCAAACACTAAAATGGCTCATCAACCTATGATGGACATCTAACATCCTCCCATATATATACCTCATATATATGCTCTAAGCATCTCATTACACCCCTTTATAAATCCCTTAACTCGTTTTACTTCATAACACATCCCGTTAACATTTTATCAAAAATAGTCCCAGTTTTAGGTCTCCAAACTATAAGCCAAACACTCACCTAAACACACCCATGATCTCTGTAAAGGGAATATTTATGCCCTTACATATGTTAACTAACACCTCCCATTTGACCCAACCTTAAAGCTACTGTTAAGGCCCTGATATATATATATATATATATATATATATATATATATATATATATATATATATATATATATATATATATATATATATATATATATATATATATATATATATATATATATATATATATATATATATATATATATATATATATACTTTCGTTATTCCAGATTTACTGATTTTAAACATACAAAAAGTTTGTTATCATTAGGGGGTCTTACCCTAAACCACAACCTTAGCCCAAGTGCAGATACTTACTACAATATATAAACCATCTCTCATGTTCGTTAGAAGATCCCAATACAATCCTAAGTACCCCAAACAACCCAATACTTAAAAAGAAAACAGGCTGACTTCAAAACTGTTTTGACCTCCGACTGTTGTAACCTGTTTTTGACCCACTTCCCGACCTCCAATTTAGTTCTCGTTTCTTGCATTGGAAAGCCACTTCAATTACCTTTTCAGGGATACTTGGATGATAAAATAAGAGTTTGTAGAACTCTCAATATGATCAAAACAATTGACTCAAAATTCTGCCCAATTTTTAAAAACGGGTTTAACAAAATCAACCTCATTAATTAACCCTAATCCCCCTAATTACAAGCCCTAATTTATGTAATCATCATATTATGATTAATACAACATTAATTTACTGTTTTTATATTAAACCCTAACCTAAATCCATCATAAGATGATCAATTAAACATAAAAACAATTTAATCAGAAAGGTTTATGAAGGTTTTACCTTTAATTCAATGGAAGATGAAAAAAAAAACATAAAAACCCTAAAAATTCTCTTGATGCCGTCGACTTATTTTTCCTCCAGGGAGTTATGAAGTGTTTTGTTGTATAAAAACCTTATATAATTAAGTTGGACAAATCCTAGCCCAACCCAAAAGTCTTGTTTCCTTATTTTCTTTTTCTTCCCTTTTTTTTCCTTCTTGCGTCCAAACCAAACCGACCCACCTTTTTTTATTTCATTTTTTATTTTTATTATTAATTATTAAGTTATTAATATTACCTTAACTTACCTTAATTTATTTCAGCTCCTAAAGCCTCCAAAACCTCAAAACCGTAAAACTAGTCAAATTTACGCGTTTTACCGTAAAAGACGTAAAATATACACTTTTATAAAAAATATCAAATTTTGAAATAAACTTTATAACTAAGTCCTAAATGACTTAAAACCATCTCGAAAAATATCCATATGACTAATTACCTCCTCTGAGACCTCTAAATGCTAAACCGTAAATCATAAAAATACGATTTTCTATAATACATATACGTATACGTAAAACCACTAAATAACACCATTTCACTTCATAGTCACTACCATGTGAGCTCATGAACATGAAATCATCACACATCGTTTCACTCACAAGGTACCCCGTACCGGAAACGATATCCAAGCCACAATCTATTCACACCAATAAGCACATAAACACGTAAAGACACGTAACTAGCACAAAATAAAACTAAGTGACGAACCTCAAAACCAGGGTTGTCACATCACTCCCTCCTAATAGAAATCTCGTCCCGAGATTTACTCCTTAGGATCAAACGCACAAACAACAAATCACATGAGGATACTTGTTCTAAACGAACTACCCTCATTTCCACGTGAACTTTAGTTCAAGTTTCAAAATACCACATATGCAAACCAAAAATAATTAAACTCATTGCCAAACTCTTGACCTCACAGTCAATAAATCTCACAAATGATCTTCGATAAAGCAAGGACTCTTATTAACTCAAGTCCCGAATAACCGTACATGCAAAATGCATTCTCAAACAACCTTTACCAATCTCAATACATGAAATGTATCATGTATACAAGTCATTTCCCCCAGGTAATTCTATGCTCATATGCTACTGGTCCGATCTTTCCAAAGATCATAAATTATGACAACCCTGGTTTTGAGGTTCGTCACTTAGTTTTATTTTGTGCTAGTTACGTGTCTTTACGTGTTTATGTGCTAATTGGTATGTATAGATGGTGGTTTGGATATCGTTTCCGGTACGGGGTACCTTGTGAGTGAAACGATGTGTGATGATTTCATGTTCATGAGTTCACATGGTAGTGACTATGAAGTGAGATGGTGTTATTTAGTGGTTTTACGTATACGTATATGTATTATAGAAAATCGTATTTTTCCGATTTGTGGTTTAGCGTTTTGAGGTCTCGGATGAGGTGTTTAATCACGGGAGTATTTTTCGGGATGGTTTTAATTCATTTAGGACTTAGTTATAAAGTTTATTTCAAAATTTGAGATTTCTTTATAAAAGTGTATATTTTACGTCTTTTATGGTAAAACGCGTAAATTTGACTAGTTTTACGATTTTGAGGTTTTGGGAGTTTTAGGAGCTGAAATAAATTAAGGTAAATTAAGGTAATATTAATGAGATATTAATTAACAATAAAAAGAAAAAAAACGAAATAAGGGGGTGTAGGGTCGGTTTTGGCCGCCTAAAAGAAAGGAAAAAGGAAAAGGAAAGTGTAAATGGGCTATGGGTTGGACTTGGGTTCACCCATACCCTATATAATGTTCTATTAAAACCAAAAGTCATTTTTTTCTCCTGGAGAGTTTAGAAATTCGTGGGTTTCAACAAAGAAGTAGGGTTTCTTCATAAAATTAGGTTTTTTCATCCTCCATTGAATTAAAGGTAAAACCTTTTTAATCCCTTTTCATTTAATTTGTTTTTAATCATGTGTACATCATCTTATGATGGATTTAGGTTAGGGTTTAATTTAAAAACAGTAAATTAATGTTATATTAATCATAATATGATGATTGCATAAATTAGGGCTTGTAATTAGAGGGATTAGGGTTAATTAATGAGGTTGATTTTGTTAAACCCGTTTTTAAAAACTGGGCAGAATTTTGAGTCAATTGTTTTGATCATATTGGGAGTTTTATAAACTCTTATTTTTCGATCCAAGTATCCCGAAAAGGTAATTGAAGTGGTTTTCCAATGCAAGAAGTTGGAACTAAATTGGAGGTCGGGAAGTGGGTCAAAAACAGGTTACAACAGTCGGAGGTCAAAACAGTTTTGAATTCAGCCTGTTTTTTTTTTCAAGTTTTGGGTTGTTTGGGGTACCTAGGGTTGCATTGGGATCTTTTCACGAACATGAGAGATGGTTTATATATTGTAGTAAGTATCTGCACTTGGGCTAAGGTTGTGGTTTAGGTTAACACCCCTTAATTGTAACAAACTTTTAGTATGTTTAAAATCAGGAAAATCTGGAATGACAAAAGTATATATATATATATATTTCGGGGCCTTAACAGTAGCTTTAAGGTTAGGTAAAGTTGGAGGTGTTAGCTAACATATGTAAAGGTATGAATATTCCTTTTACAGAAACCATGGGTATGTATAAGTAGACGTTTGACTTAAAGTTTGGAGACCTAAAATTGGGACTATTTTGTGTAAAATATGAACGGGATAGTTATTAAACTTAACCAAGTTAAGGACTTGTTAGGGAAGGGTAATGGGTTGATTAGAGCTTATCAATGAGGTATTTATATGAGAATAGGCTAGATGTCCATCATAGGTTGATGAGCCATCTTAGTGATTGGTTCATGTATTGATTGCGTGTTTTTGGTTTGTTAGCTTGTTGCTAGTGCGAGGACTTGTGAAGAAGCAATCAGGTGAGTTTCATAGTCCCATGTTTACTATTGATTTTGACTTCCAGATGGGATGGAAGAGACACTGTGTTGAGTTATTTATAAATTGATGCTGTGAATATTTTTGAGGTTTGAGATGGACTTGTGTGTACATTATGTGATTAACTGCTATGTGATTCTTGGAAATTATAGTTGTTGGTAAGGCATGATGCCTTGGAAATTATGGTTGTTGGTAAGGCGTGATGCCTTGGAAATTATGGTTGTTGGTAAGGCGTGATGCCTTGGAAATTATGGTGGTTGGTAAGGCGTGATGCCTTGGGAATTGTGGTTGTTGGTAAGGCGTGATGCCTTGGTATTGTGATGATTGATTGAACATGAATGCTAGTTGTTAATACATAATTGTAGTGCATTGTCCATATGTTATTGTGTTGATGGTTGTTATTCGCAGCTTATAACTGATTTGGTGTTGGAGTCTAAACCTATGACTCTCACCAACTTTATGTTCACGTGTTTTAGTGTCTCTTTCAGGTGTGAATGTGTTTAATCTTGAGGATAGAAGTGGCTAGACTTGGATGCCTTAGGATTGCATATAGAAGGAGATCCCCGTTCCTTCTTAGTTTACCTTTATGTATTTTTTGATAAGTGATACATGTTGGCACCTATATGTTTGTTTGGTTTATGTTTATTGTTTGTCTTGGGTAAGTGGTAGGACTGTTACCTACTTACCTAGACTCCTGCTATGTTGAGATATTGTCATGACCTTTGTGTCGCCATTTATGACATTATAGTTGCATTTTAGTTTTATCTATAGAGACACCGTTTGTTGTGATGATATCCATACGTCGCGCCCCATATTACGCCATGGTGGGGTGTGACGGAATGGTATCAGAGACAATGGTTATAGAGAATTAGGTTTCCTAGTCGTGTATCCTAGTCTATAGCTTAAGGGTTCTTGCATATAGGCGTCATAGGAGTATGTGTGCATTTTATAATAATTGATGTGTTTGGATGTTATTTATTGCGATGTTTTGACTAGTATGAATTGAACCGTAGTATGTTCATACTTAGTCACATGTTATTTTCTTTTTGGGTTTGTGACTAGTGCGGGTTGAACCATAATCGTCCACACTAGTCATTGTTGTATTTTGCTTAAATGGTACATTATAGTACATAATTTGGTACATGGTAGTTTTCTATCTTTTGTTGGGTTATTTTATGTACCCGAGAGATATTATTTTCTTTTGATGTTTAAGTCATGTTCCCTAAGAATCATGTGGTGGTTTGAGTTATTAGGAATAGGTGGATATGAAGGATTTTAAGCTGTTTCCACTCTTACGGGCGACATGACTTATAACTGATTATGTTTTCATTTTGGATTTAGTCTATGCTGTTTTAGCTAGACTATGGATTTATGTATTTCAAGATTTTGACTATGTTATTTTAATAGTTGGAGTTTTGAACCTTTGTTTATGTGGTTATGAGCTTATGTGAGTAGATGGATTTATGTGTTACGTGTTGTATTGATTCTTATAAGTGTCATCATAGGAGGGAGTGCATTGGGGAAAGGGTAATTGTATAAGTATGGTGGCCAACATAGTTATACAAGTACCACAACTTCAATGGGTTCCTAAGTATGATTGCATGAAAGAGGGTTAGTACATGCTTGTATATGTTGAGATGTGGATTTTGGGTATATTTATAATATATGGGTTTTGCGCCTTGTTGTGGCATGGTGAGATGGTGAAAAGGTGATTACTCGTATGGAAAAACGAGTGTATGACGCGATCGACTTGATATGTATGATAACGAGTATGTTTTGGGAGATTTAATAGGTATATATATGCGGATGTATATATACTACTACGTGTTAGGTTATGGTATATGGTCGTTCACTAGTTATTATAACTTGAACGTACCTTGTGTTTATTCGTGTTTTATGGTGCTGGAGTTTGTTGGAGTTCCAACGACATTTTGAATCTTTTGAAGTGTGTCTTGTAGCGTATTCTTTGAGTTTCGTATTTCACGTGTACGTTTTAAAATGGTGTTTTTGGTTTCAAGTCTATTGAAATAACTTAGGATTTCTTTTGAGATAATGAAATCTTTTGTGTTGGGTCTTGCATTTCTTTTGGTCGGTATATATTGAGTTAGATGGTTGGTTGTATTCGGTAAAATAAGGGTAAGGTGTTGGAGTCGTGTTTGAAACAAGATGTAACATAAGATTTCTTTTTAATCAACACTTATATATTTCAAATTCTAAAAGACTTTCTTTAAAATAAAGCGAAGTAAAATTTCTTTCTACTTACATAGTTTATATAATTGGGTTTAACCGATTCACGTCATTTATAATTATTAATACGAGGTTAAATTGAGTTTATGAAGGTTACACATATAATTATATCTTTCATTTAAAAGGATTGCATTAATCACTATGTTTATTCTTTAGTTTTTTAAAACAACTAGTATAAAATTGTTTTGGTCATAACTTGTTCGTTTTTAGAGCTTTTTGAGTGATTCAAAAGCCAAAAATTATGTACTTGGAACGTACTTTTCAAATATTCAGATCGTATAGTCATGGGAGGTTAGTATCTTGGCCGGAATTATTGTACAAGTGTCGGGTTAAAGGTTGAGTTTGAATAGTAGTTTATTTTTATGATTTGGGATGCACGGGATACCTAGTTTTTGAGTTGAGTTTTGAGTTCGTCAAGAGGGTTGTTTGTAGATTGTTTGAGTCACATAGATGTGGGAGGTAATAATAAATAGATTAAAAAAAAGATATATATTCTTTTGGAAAAGTCGATCTTTTGCACGGTTTAAATAATATGTCACGGGGCGTAATATGTTTGGTTGCTTTTGGGTGTTTCTTGGATTATTTTTCGTTGTGATGGGTCATTTTGAATTGATACACGTTTTGGGTTTGAGTTTTCTTTTGAGTCTCATGGTTTTTGACTTGTTTTAACTGGTGCACGTGAAATGTCGTTAGTTATCCGTTGGTTTGATTCGTTGATCGTATCTGATGGATTCAGGATGTAGTTTTGGTTTCGTATTGTTCGGGAGGGTTGAGGTAGTCATATGAAAGACTTGGTCGCGCCTACACGCTTAAGTAGGTGACCATGAGAGAACGGTCGGAATACTCTTAGTGGGGAGGAAAGAAGTTCGTAGACGAACTAGTGTGGTCATGAGGTCTCTTCGGAGTACCAAGGAGATGAATAGAGATTTGTGGGATATTAGCACAAGTAACGCGCCATAGAGAGTGTTGGAAGGGGATGTAATACCTCAAAGGTATTTATGATTGTTCGTAGGGCATGTAAGTTTTTCGAAAATTTCCTGAAATTTAGTAGGTTTGCCTATTACTATGAGGTAGAACTATAAATAGAGCAAGTAGGAGAAGTGAGAGGAGTTGTAGTTAGTGCCCTTCCAAGGCAAATCATTGATGGGGTGATTTAAAAACAAGAGTTGTTAGAGATTGCAAGGAATGCCGGATAAAAGTTGAGTTGCTTAGTAGTAGATTGGATGTGGAAAGAGGTTGAGTGGTCTGATGAGAGGAAGTACCGGTCTTTTAAGATGCGTGTAGAATTTTGCAAGTAGAACGAGGTAGGAAATTTATCCGTATTGCCGCTAAGAGAGGGTGCAAGGAGGACATAGTTGAAACTGCTAAGGATGTTGTATGAACGCTTTGGTTTACGGTTATGCATTTGGCTTCGCCAAAGCACTAGCGGTTTCCATGGTGTCAATGAACCAAGTGTGCATGAACGTGTATAAACGAGTTGTCATCGGGAGCGTCGACGACATCTTGAACTACTCAAATCTGAGAAGGAGAATGAGGCGAATTATGTGTTGGTTTTGGAGTGGAGTTATACGTGAGATTTTCGAGTGTGAGTTTTTAGTATTAAGTTTACCATGATGAGTAGTTAGAGATTATGGCATATCATGGAACCAACAAGGGCGAAGTGAAGAAGGATGAAGAATCGCTTAGGAGGCTGAACAGGTGGATTGGATAATGAGCCGATCTTGGCATTATCGGAAGGACTGGATGAATTCGTGAAGCATGACGATACGTGGATCAAGGATTTGGATGTGTATGAGAACGACAAAGAAAGGCGATCGCTTATACGTTGCAAGAACTGAAGATTTGAAAGAACTAGATATGACTCAATTAGTGGAGCTGGATTGTTATATCTGCCTAGAATGCTAGAGGCATTTGGTGTACGAGATGTAGAGAATGATCTATACAGATCATGAACGTCTCCAACACATACTCAATCATCTTGATTGAACATTTGACAAAGGTGATGGGTGGAGTTAAGAGGTGAAAGAAAATTTCAAGGTCAAGTACCATCTGGGAAAGGCAAGCATGGTTGATGAGACATGGAATAAGAAGAATGAAGTGAAGCTAAGACGAGCTTGAACTGTATGGATGACGTATTAGGGTGGTTTGGATGGAGGATGTAGGTTGCACGAGTTGAGTTGTCTAAAGCAGAGAACGCGTCAACATGTATGTTGCGTGGCTTGGACAATCATATGGATATAGGAACCGGAGGTAAAACTTTGGTAGAGCTTAATGAGTAGAATAAAGCACAACGCAGGCTAATACTGTCGTAGTGTGGAAAAGGAAATGGCACCGACCTATACTGATTGTTTGGGAGGCTTAGTGTCGATAATCGAATGGATGAGGAGTTATAGGTGTGATGTGCCATAGGGATGAAGGGCTTGGTCTAACTGAGACAAGATGAAGAAAAGTGAGAAAGAAGTGTATAGGTGCTACTAATGAGCTATCCAAATTTAATGGAAGTAGCTGTAGCATGGGTTTGGATGGCAGTTGAAGACTAACTGAGATAACCGTTCTTTTGATGATGTGTATAGATCATAAGTTGATTTGGTTTGGAAGAACTAATGGATATGTGAAAGACCGTCATAGGTCACTTTGGAAGGAAATTGGAAATTTTAAGTAGTTTGGGGTACGGACTAAAGGGGGTTGATGAAGCATGGTTGGATATGAGTATATCCAGCTGACTGGAAAAGGATAGGCAAGTGAGATATTTATACCACCTTAGGTGTTACACTGAGGGCATGGGTGATTGCTTTAGAGGGAGTTAGGAAACTCGTTAGCGATGGCTGAGTTTTCATATAATGATAGTTATCATACTAGAAGTCGATAAATGCCATTTGAGGCACTGTATGAAAGGATAGGGTGAGTTGTCCCCATTGTGGACTAGAATTGGTAAAAGAGGCTACTAATGTGGTAATGATGTTGTGGAAAGGATGAGAGCAACAAGGGATGCTATGTAGAAAAGGGGGAAACCAATAGAGTTAGTGACAAAGTTGTGTATGAAGTTTCACCCATAGTAACGGGTGGTATGTTTTATGGAAGAGTTGATGTAGAGTTTTGTAGTTCCATTTATGATCTTTGGAAAGATCGGACCATCAGCTAATGAGCATAGAATTACCTGGGGGAAATGAGCTGTATACATGATACATTTCATGCATTGAGATTAGTAAAGGTTGTTTGAGAATGCATTTTGCATGTAAGGTTATTCGGGACTTGTGTCATTTGTGAGGTTTATTGACTGTAAGGTCAAGAGTTTGGCAATGAGTTTAAATTATTTTTGGTTTGTATATGTGGTATTTTGAAACTTGAACTAAAGTTCACGTGGAAATGAGAGGAGTTCATTTAGAAAAAGTATCCTCGTGTGATTTGTTTTTGTGTTTGATCCTAAGGAGTAAATCTCGGGACGAGATTTCTATTAGGAGGGAGTGATGTGACAACCCTGGTTTTGAGGTTCGTCACTTAGTTTTATTTTGTGCTAGTTACGTGTCTTTACGTGTTTATGTGCTAATTGGTGTATATAGATGGTGGTTTGGATATCTTTCCTGGTACGGGGTACCTTGTGAGTGAAACGATGTGTGATGATTTCATGTTCATGAGTTCACATGGTAGTGACTATGAAGTGAGATGGTGTTATTTAGTGGTTTTACGTATACGTATATGTATTATAGAAAATCGTATTTTTTACGATTTATGGTTTAGCGTTTTGAGGTCTCGGATGAGGTGTTTAATCACGGGAGTATTTTTAGGGATGGTTTTAAGTCATTTAGGACTTAGTTATAAAGTTTATTTCAAAATTTGAGATTTTTTATAAAAGTGTATATTTTACGTCTTTTACGGTAAAACGCGTAAATTTGACTAGTTTTACGGTTTTGAGGTTTTGGGAGTTTTAGGAGCTGAAATAAATTAAGGTAAATTAAGTTAATATTAATGATATATTAATTAACAATAAAAAGAAAAAAAATAAAAAAAAACGAAATAAGGGGGTGTAGGGTCGTGTAAATGGGCTATGGGTTGGACTTGGGTTCACCCATACACTATATAATATTCTATTAAAACCAAAAGTCATTATTTTTCTCCTGGAGAGTTTAGAAATTCGTGGGTTTCAACAAAGAATTAGGGTTTCTTCATAAAATTGGGTTTTTTCATCCTCCATTGAATTAAAGGTAAAACCTTTTTAATCCCTTTTCATTTAATTTGTTTTTAATCATGTGTACATCATCTTATGATGGATTTAGGTTAGGGTTTAATTTAAAAACAGTAAATTAATGTTATATTAATCATAATATGATGATTGCATAAATTAGGGCTTGTAATTAGAGGGATTAGGGTTAATTAATGAGGTTGATTTTGTTAAACCCGTTTTTAAAAACTGGACAGAATTTTGAGTCAATTGTTTTGATCATATTGGGAGTTTTACAAACTCTTATTTTTCGATCCAAGTATCCCGAAAAGGTAATTGAAGTGGCTTTCCAATGAAAGAATTTAGAACTAAATTGGAGGTCGGGAAGTGGGTCAAAAACAGGTTACAACAGTCGGAGGTCAAAACAGTTTTGAATTCAGCCTGTTTTTTTTTCAAGTTTTGGGTTGTTTGGGGTACCTAGGGTTGCATTGGGATCTTCTCACGAACATGAGAGAGGGTTTATATATTGTAATAAGTATCTGCACTTGGGCTAAGGTTGTGGTTTAGGTTAAGACCCCTTAATTGTAACAAACTTTTAGTATGTTCAAAATCAGGAAAATCTGGAATGACAAAAGTATATATATATATTTCGGGGCCTTAACAGTAACTTTAAGGTTAGGTAAAGTTGGAGGTGTTAGCTAACATATGTAAAGGTATGAATATTCCTTTTACAGAAACCATGGGTATGTATAAGTGGACGTTTGACTTAAAGTTTGGAGACCTAAAATTGGGACTGTTTTGTGTAAAATATGAACGGGATAGTTATTAAACTTAGCCAAGTTAAGGACTTGTTAGGGAAGGGTAATGGGGTGATTAGAGCTTATCAATGAGGTATTTATATGAGAATAGGCTCGATGTCCATCATAGGTTGATGAGCCATCTTAGTTATTGGTTCATGTATTGATTGCGTGTTTTTGGTTTGTTAGCTTGTTGCTAGTGCGAGGACTTGTGAAGAAGCAATCAGGTGAGTTTCATAGTCCCATGTTTTCTATTGATTTTGACTTCCAGATGGGATGGAAGAGACACTGTGTTGAGTTATTTATAAATTGATGTTGTGAATGTTTTTGAGGTTTGAGATGGACTTGTGTGTACATTATGTGATTAACTGCTATGTGATTCTTGTTTGTGTATGATTTGGATCGTAAAGGTACATAGGTGTATGGGCGCCTATGGTACCATGGTTGTTGGTAAGGCGTGATGCCTTGGAAATTATGGTTGTTGGTAAGGCGTGATGCCTTGGAAATTATGGTTGTTGGTAAGGCGTGATGCCTTGGAAATTATGGTGGTTGGTAAGGCGTGATGCCTTGGGAATTGTGGTTGTTGGTAAGGCGTGATGCCTTGGTATTGTGATGATTGTTTGAACATGAATGCTAGTTGTTAATACATAATTGTAGCGCATTGTCCATATGTTATTGTGTTGATGGTTGTTATTCGCAGCTTATAACTGATTTGGCGTTGGAGTCTAAACCTATGACTCTCACCAACTTTATGTTGACGTGTTTTAGTGTCTCTTTCAGGTGTGAATGTGTTTAAGCTTGAGGATAGAAGTGGCTAGACTTGGATGCCTTAGGATTTCATATAGAAGGAGATCCCCGTTCCTTCTTAGTTTACCTTTATGTATTTTTTGATAAGTGATACATGTTGGCACCTATATGTTTGTTTGGTTTATGTTTATTGTTTGTCTTGCGTAAGTGGTAGGACTGTTACCTACTTACCTAGACTCCTTCTATGTTGAGATATTGTCATGTCCTTTGTGTCGCCATTTATGACATTATAGTTGCATTTTAGTTTTCTCTATAGAGACACCGTTTGTTGTGATGATATCCATACGTCGTGCCCCATATTCCGCCATGGTGGAGTGTGACATAAATGGACGTACAAAACTCTACCTCAACTCTTCCATTTTACCAAGGCATACCACCCGTTACTATGGGTGAAAAATCCCTACATAACTTTGTCACTGACTCTAGTGGTTTCCTCCTTTTCTACATAGCATCCCTTGTTGCTCTCATCCTTTCCACAAACATCATTACCACATTAGTAGCCTCTTTTACCAATTATAGTCCACAATAGGGACATCTCACCCTATCCTTTCATATAGTGCCTCAAATGGCATTTATCGACTTCGAGTATGATAACTATCATTATATGAAAACTCAGCCATCGCTAAAGAGTTTCCTAACTCCCTCTAAATCAATCACTCGTGCCCTCAGTGTAACTCCTAAGGTTGTATAAATATCTCACTTGTCTATCCTTTTCCCAGTTAGCTGGATATACTCATATCCAATCATGTTCATCAACTCCCTTCAGTCCATACCCCAAACAACTTAAAAATTCCAATTTCCTTACAAAGTGACCTATGACGGTCTTTCACATATCCATTAGTTCTTCCAATCCAAATCATCTTATGATCTATACACATCATCAACAGGACGGTTAACTCAGTTAGTCTATCAACTGCCATCCACTCTCATGCTACAACTACTTCCATTAATTTTGGATAGCTCATTAGTAGCATCCACACAATGTCATACCTTCAAGGTCGTATTGCTCCTCATCTTGTCTCAGTTAGACCAAGCCCCTCGTCCCTATGACACATCACACCTATAACACCTCATCCATTCGATTATCGATACTAAGCCTCCCAAACAATCAGTATAGGTCAGTGCCATTTCCTTTTCCACACTACGACATTATTAGCCTACGTTGTGCTTTATTCTACTCATTAGGCTCTACTAAAGTTTTACCTTCGGTTCCTATCTCGACCTATTTCATTCATGCTTTGCTTCTATACACACTTCCTTCTTCCTCCTCAACTCATACCATACATCACGATGTGATGCTTCCCATCGTTTCTTCCCTTGCTATAATCCTTCATAAGTCCTTCCATACACATTAGGCTAACTTTTACGTAAAACCCTCTATTCCATCACATCCGTACGCAAATCCTTCCAACTTCTCAATTACGTGACCTCTCATTCCTCTTGAAATATGAGATGAATTAGTCAGTCTATAGACTATCACCCAACTCTCGTCGTACTTATTCCTCCACCCCATTATGTATCCCTTTTACCAACTTCGTCCTTACATTGCCCTTTCTAAGCTACTCCTATCTATGTAGGAAGTATAGTCTACGTCCCTTTTCTCCATATGATTGTCCAAGCCATGAAACATACATGTTGACGCGTTTTCTGCTTTAGGCAACTCAACTCGTGCAACCTACATCCTTCATCCAAACCACCCTAATACGTCATCCATATAGTTCAAGTTCGTCTCAGCTTCACTTCAGTCTTCTTATTCCATGTCTCATCAACCATGCTTGCCTTTCCCAGATGGTACTTGGCCTTGCAATTTCCTTTCGTCACTTAACTCCACCCACCACCTTTGCCAAATGTTCAATCAAGGTGATTGAATATGTGTTGGAGACGTTCATTATCCGTATAGATCACTCTCTTCGTCTCGTACCTCAAACGCCTCTAGCATTCTAGGCAGATATAACAATCCAGCTCCACTAACTAAGTCTATCCAGTTCTTCCAAATCTTCAGTTCCTGCAACGTATAAGCGATCGCCTTTCTTTGTCGTCCTCGTACGTGTCCAAGTCCTTGCTCCACGTATCATCATGCTTCGCGAATTCATCTAGTCCTTCCGATAATGCCAAGATCGGCTCACTATCCAATCCACCTCTTCAGCCTCTAAAATGCTTCCTCATCCTTCTTCACTTCGCCCCTTGCTGGTTCCATGATATGCCACCATCTCTAACTACTCATCATGGTAGACTTAATACTAAAACTCACACTTGAAAATCTCACGTATAATTCCACTCCAAAACCAACACATACTTCGCCTCACTCTCCTTCTTAGACTTTGAGTAGATCAAGATGTCGTCGATGCTCCCGATGACAACTCGTTTATACACGTTCATGCACACTTGGTTCATTGACATCATTAAAACTGCCAGTGCTTTGGCGAAGCCAAATGCATAACCGTAAACCCAAAGCGTTCATACAACATCCTTAGCAGTTTCAACTATGTCCTCCTTGCACCCTCTCTTAGCGGCAATACGAATAAATTCCTACCTCGTTCTACGTGCAAAATTCTACACGCATTTATAAGATCGGTACTTCCTCTCATCGGACCACTCAACCTCTTTCCATATCCAATCTACTACTAAGAAACTCAACTTCAATCCGGTATTCCTTGCTATTTCTAACAGCTCTTGTTTTTAAATCACTCCATCAACGATTTGCCTTGGAAAGGCATTAACTACAACTCCTCTCACTTCTCCTACTTGCTCTATTTATGGTTCTACCTCACAGTAATAGGCAAACCTACTAAATTTCAGGAAATTTTTGGAAAACTTACATGCCCTACGAACAATCATAAATACCTTTGAGGTATTGTATCCCCTTCCAACACTCTCTATGGCGCGTTACTTGTGCTAGTATCCCACAAATCTCTATTCATCTCCTTGGTACTCCTAAGAGACCTCATGACCACATTAGTTCGTCTACTAACTTCTTTCCTCCCCACTAAGGGTATTCCGAACGTTCTCTCATGGTCACCTACTTAATCGTGTAGGCGCGACCAAGTCTTTCATACGACTACCTCAACGCTCCCGAACAATACGAAACCAAAACTACATATGGAATCCACCAGATACGATCAACGAATCAAACCAACGGATAACTAACGACATTTCACGTGCACCAGTTAAATCAAGTCAAAAACCATGAGACTCAAAAGAAAACTCAACCCAAAACGTGTATCAATTCAAAATGACCCATGACAACGAAAATAATCCAAGAAACACCCAATGGCAACCAAAACATATTACGCCCCGCGACATATTATTTAAACCGTGCAAAAGATCGACTTTTCCAAAAGAATATATTTCTTTTTTTATTTATTTATTTATTATTACCTCCCACATCTATGTGACTCAAACAATCTACAAACAACCCTCTTGACGAACTCAAAACTCAACTAAAAAACTAGGTATCCCGTGCATCCCAAATCATAAAAATAACTACTATTCAAACTCAACCTTTAACCCGACATTTGTACAATAATTCCGGCCAATATACTGATCTCTCATGACTATACTTTCTGAATATTTGAAAATTACGTTCCGAGTACATAATTTTTGGCTTTTGAATCACTCAAAAAGCTCTAAAAACGAACAAGTTATAACCAAATCAGTTTTATACTAGTTGTTTTAAAAAAAACTAAAGAATAGACTTAGTGATTAATGTACCCCTTTTAAATGACAGATATAATTGTATGTGAAATCTTCATAAACTCAATTTAACCTTTTATTAATAATTATAAATGACGTGAATCGGTTAAACCCAATTATATAAACTATGTAAGTAGAAAGAAATTTTACTTTTCTTTATTTTAAAGAAAGTCTTTTAGAATTTGAAATAAATAAGTGTTGATTAAAAGAAATCTTATGTTACATCTTGTTTCAAACACGACTCCAACACCCTTCCCTTATTTTACCGAATACAACCAACTATCTAACCCTATAATAGATTTCCAAGTCCCCCTTTTTCTCAATATATACCGACCAAAAGAAATGTAAGACCCAACACAAAAGATTTCATTATTTCAAAAGAAATCCCAAGTTATTTCCATAGACTTAAAACCAAGAACACCATTTTAAAACGTACACGTGAAATACGAAACTCAAAGAATACACTACAAGACACACTTCAAAAGATTCAAAACGTCGTTGAAACTCCACCAAACTCGAGCACTAATAAATTGTTTAAACACAAGAGAGCACTAGGTACGTTGAAGTTATAATAACTACTGAACGACCGTAAATCATAACATAACATCTACTAGTATATATACATCCGCATATGTATACCTATTGAATCTCCCAAACATACTCGTTATCATACATGTCAAGTCAATCAATCGCTTCATACGCTCGTTTTTTTTCCATACGAGTAATCACCTTCTCACTATCTCACCATGCCACAACAAGGCACAAAATCCTTTACCAAAACCAACCCATATCGTGTGACCTCATAATCACACAACACGACTATAACTCAAAACATATAACACACTAAAAAATAGCCATATCGTAGGCAGCCGTTATATAAACCCATATATATACGTATACCCAAATTCTACATCTTATCATATACAAGCATGTACTAACCCCCTTTCATGCAATCATACTTGAGAACCCATTGAAGTTGTGGTACTTGTATAACTATGTTGGTCACCATACTTATACAATTACCCTTCCCCCAATGCACTCCCTCCTATGATGACACTTATAAGAATTAATACAACATATAACACATAAATCCATCTACTCACATAAGCTCATAACCACATAACCATAAAGTCCAAAATTCCATCTATTAAAATAACATAGTAATACTCTTGGAATACAGAAATCCATAGTCTAGCTAAAACAGCATAGACTAAATCCAAAACGAAAACATAATCAGTTATAAGTCATGTCGCCCGTAAGAGTGGAAATAACTTAAAATCCTTCCTACCCATGTACTCCTAGTAACTCGAACCACAACACGATTCTTAGGGAACATGACTTAAACATCAAAAGAAAAATAACATACCTCAGGTATGTAAAATAACTCGACAAAAGATAGAAACTACCTTGTACCAAATTATGTACTATAATGTACAATTTAAGCAAAATACAACAATGACTAGTGTGGACGATTATGGTTCAACCCGCACTAGTCACAAACCCGAAAAGAAAATAGCATGTGGCTAAGTATGAACTTACTATGGTTCAATTCATACTAGTCAAAACATCGCAATAAATACCATCCAAACACATCAATTATATAAAATGCACACATACTCCTATGACGCCTATATGCAGGGACCCTTAAGCTATAGACTAGGCTACGTGACTAGGCAACCTAATTCTCTATAACCTGTCTCTGATACTATTCTGTCACACCCCACCATGGTGGAATATAGGGCGCGACGTATGGATATAATCACAACATGGCGTGTCAATAGAGATAACTATATGAAATAAGAAATGTCATAAAATGGTGACACAAAAGTCATGACAATATCTCAACAAATGCAGGAGTCTATGTAAGTAGGTAATAGTCCTACCTCTTACCCACGACAAACAAATACACTAACAATCAACATATAGGTTCATAGTATCACTATTCAAAACACATGAAAATAAACTAAGAAGTAACGGGGATCTCCTTCTAAATGCAATCCTAATGCATCCAAATCTAGACACTTCTATCCTCAAGCTTAACCACATTCTCACCTGAAAGAGACACTAAAACACGTCAACATAAAGTTGGTGAGAGTCATAGGTTTAGACTCCAACGCCAAAACAAACTATAACCTGTGAGTAACAACCAAAAGTTAAAAACATATGGACAGTGTGATACTAATATGCATTAACAAACTAACATTCAAGATTAAACAACCAAACCAAATCCAAAACCAAGGCTCCCAGCCTTACCAAACACCATACTCCCATAGGCATCCAAACACCTATGAACCAAATCCCAATCCAAGGCTTCCAGCCTTACCAAACACCATGGTCCCATAGATGCTCACACATCTATGTACCTCCCCAAGGCCCCGCCTTGTCAACAACCCCTTGGTACCAAGTCAAAACATAAACAATCAAGAATCAACTAGTAGTTAATCACATAAGTATGCACACATAAGTCCATTACCAACGCCAAACCATTCACAGCATAATTTATAAATAACATAACACAGTGTCTCTTCCATCCCATCTGGAAGACAAAAACAATAGTAAACATGGGACTATGAAACTCACCTGATTGAGCTTCCCCAAACATCCGCGCACTAGCAATAAGCTAACAACCAAAAACACATAATCAAAACATGAACCAAACACTAAAATGGCTCATCAACCTATGATGGACATCTAACCTCCTCCCATATATATACCTCATATATATGCTCTGAGCATCTCATTACACCCCTCTATAAAGCCCTTAACTCATTTTACTTCATAACACATCCCGTTAACATTTTATCAAAAACACTCCCAGTTTTAGGTCTCCAAAGTATAAGCCAAACACCCACCTAAACACACCCATGATCTCTGTAAAGGGAATATTTATGCCCTTACATATGTTAACTAACACCTCCCATTTGACCCAACCTTAAAGCTATTGTTAAGGCCCTGATATATATATATATATATATATATATATATATATATATATATATATATATATATATATATATATATATATATATATATATATATATATATATATATATATATATATACTTTCTTCATTCCAGATTTACTGATTTTAAACATACAAAAAGTTTGTTATGATTAGGGGGTCTTACCCTAAACCACAACCTTAGCCTAAGTGCAGATACTTACTACAATATATAAACCATCTCTCATGTTCGTTAGAAGATCCCAATGCAACCCTAAGTACCCCAAACAACCCAATACTTAAAAGAAAACAGGCTGACTTCAAAACTGTTTTGACCTCCGACTGTTGTAACCTATTTTTGACCCACTTCCCGACCTACAATTTAGTTCTCGTTTCTTGCATTTGAAAGCCACTTAAATTACCTTTTCGGGGATACTTGGATCGTAAAATAAGAGTTTGTATAACTCCCAATATGATCAAAACAATTGACTCAAAATTCTGCCTAGTTTTTAAAAACGGGTTTAACAAAATCAACCTCATTAATTAACCCTAATCCCCCTAATTACAAGCCATAATTTATGTAATCATCATATTATGATTAATAAAACATTAATTTAATGTTTTTATATTAAAGCCTAACCTAAATCCATCATAAGATGATCAATTAAACATAAAAACAATTTAATCAAAAAGGTTTATGAAGGTTTTACCTTTAATTCAATGGAAGATAAAAAAAAACATAAAAACCCTAAAAATTCTCTTGATGCCGTCGACTTCTTTTTCCTCCAGGGAATTATGAAGTGTTTTGTTGTATAAAAACCTTATATAATTAAGTTGGACAAATCCTAGCCCAACCCAAAAGTCTTGTTTCCTTATTTTCTTTTTCTTCCCTTTTTTTTTCCTTCTTGTGTCCAAACCAAACCGACCCACCTTTTTTTATTATTTTTTTTTCTTTTTATTATTAATTATTAATTTATTAATATTACCTTAACTTACCATAATTTATTTCAGCTCCTAAAGCCTCCAAAACCTCAAAACCGTAAAACTAGTCAAATATACGCGCTTTACCGTAAAAGACGTAAAATATACACTTTTATAAAAAATCTCAAATTTTGAAATAAACTTTATAACTAAGTCCTAAATGACTTAAAACCATCCCGAAAAATATCCATATGACTAATTACCTCCTCCGAGACCTCTAAATGCTAAACCGTAAATCGTAAAAATACGATTTTCTATAATACATATACGTATACGTAAAACCACTAAATAACACCACTTCACTTCATAGTCACTACCATGTGAGCTCATGAACATGAAATCATCACACATCGTTTCACTCACAAGGTACCCCGTACCGGAAACGATATCCAAGCCACAATCTATTCACACCAATAAGCACATAAACACGTAAAGACACGTAACTAGCACAAAATAAAACTAAGTGACGAACCTCAAAACCAGGATTGTCACAAACCCCGACTCCAATGTGGTTACCGGTACGTTTCATCTAAACAATCGTTATGCAACTATTTTATTTGATACGGGGGCCGATAGGAGTTTCATATCCACAGAAATTAGTAGCTTACTAGACATCACACCCACATCGCTAGACGACTGTTACAGAGTCGAGTTAGCAGACGGTAAAATATTTGAAACTAACACTACTCTAAGAGGTTGTACCTTAAATCTTCTAAATCATCCATTCGATATTCATTTGATACCTGTAAATTTAGGTAGTTTCGACGTCATCATTGGTATGGACTGGTTAGCCAAATATCACGCAACCATTGTGTGCGACGAAAACCTAGTCCGTATACCATGGGGAAAAGAAAATCTAATTGCCTGAGGAGAAGGAAATTCAGATAGAACTGACACCAGACTGAGTGTTATCTCATGCACTAAATTCCAGAAGTATATACTAAAAGGATGCCCTATCTTTTTTGCACATATTTCAAAGACCGACAAAGAAGAGGAACCAGAGAAGAAACAAATCAAGGACGTATCAATTCTCCGTGATTATCCCGAAGTTTTCCCAGACGACTTACCTGGTTTAGCTCTGACTCATCAAGTGGAATTTTAAATCGAATTGATACCAGGAGCTGCACCTGTAGCTAAAGCACCATACCGATTAGCACCAACCGAGATGGAAGAACTCGCTGAACAACTTCAAGAACTGTCAGACAAAGGTTTTATCAGACCCAATTCCTCACCTTGGGGATCTCCAGTGCTTTTTGTCAAAAAGAAAGATGGATCTTTCCGAATGTGTATCGATTACAATGAACTGAATAAGTTAACTGTGAAAAATCGTTACCCACTACCACGAATCGACGACCTATTTGATCAGCTACAAGGATCAAGTGTATACTCCAAGATCGACTTACGATCCGGATATCACCAGTTGAAGGTCAAAGAATAAGACATACCGGAAACAGCTTTTAGAACTCATTACGGTCATTATGAATTTCAGGTCATGCCATTTGGACTGACCAACGCTCCAGCCATATTCATGGACCTCATGAATCGATTGTGCAGACCCTATCTAGATAAGTTCGTGATCGTGTTTATCGACGACATACTCATCTATTCCATGAATGAGCAAGAGCACGAAGAACATCTTGCTCAAGTACTGAAATTGCTTAAGGAAGAAAAGATGTACGCCAAGTTCTCCAAATGTGATTTTTGGATCCCTAAAGTGCATTTCCTCAGTCATGTGATCGATAACAAAGGAATTCAAGTGAACCCCGCAAAAGTCGAATCCGTTAAGGATTGGGCATCACCCACTTCTCCAAAGGAGATTCGCCAATTCTTAGGTCTTGCCGGTTACTACCTGAGATTTATAGAAGGATTTTCTAAGATAGCTAAATCTATGACGAAGCTTACTCAGAAAGGCATAAATTTGATTGGGGAGAAAAAGAAAAGGCTGCATTCCAAACCATAAAGCAAAAAATTGTGCAGTGCACCCATTTTAGCCCTACCAGAAGGCAACGAAGACTTCGTTGTCTACTGCGATGCCTCACACAAAGGCTTGGGAGCTGTATTGATGCAGAGACAGAAAGTTATTGCCTATGCTTCAAGACAACTGAAGAAGCACGAGCATAATTACTCTACTCATGATCTAGAGCTTGGATCTGTAGTTTTTGCCTTGAAAATTTGGAGACACTACCTGTATTGAACAAAGTGCACAGTGCATACCGACCACAAAAGTTGCAACATATCCTAGACCAGAAGGAGCTGAACATGAGGCAACGTCGTTGGATAGAATTGCTTAGTGACTACGACGGTGACATCAAATACCACCCAGGTAAAGCCAACGTAGTTGCAGATGCACTAAGCCGAAAGGGAACTGATCCTCCCATGAGAGTTTGAGCCCTAGTTAAGACCCTTAGCTTGGACCTACCCAAGAAGATATTAGAGGCTCAACTCCAAGCACAGAAGCCTGAAAACATTGGAAAGGAAGACATAGGAGGAATGCCTAGGACTGACCTAAGCAAGGAAAAGTTGGAAGTTAGAGCAGACGGAACATTATGTTTGCACGGAAGAAGTTGGTTACCATGTTGTGGAGACTTAAGAAACGTGATCATCCACGAATCTCATAAGTCCAAGTACTCCTTACATCCCGGATCTGAAAAGATGTATCAGGACGTGAAGAAATTATATTGGTGGCCAAACATGAAAGCAGACATTGCCACATACGTGAATAAATGTCTGACTTGTGACAGAGTAAAAACAGAACACCAGAGGCCATCGGGTTTGTTAGTCCAACCCGAAATACGAAAATGGAAATGGGACAACATCACCATGGACTTCATTACCAAACTTCCTACTTCATCTCATGGTTACGATACAATTTGGGTAATCGTTGACCGACTCACAAAATCAGCTCATTTCCTGCCCATCAGAGAAAATGACACCCTGAACAAGTTAGCCAAGTTGTATCTAAAAGAAGTTGTGACTAGACATGGTATACCAGTCTCAATCATCTGTGATCGAGATGGTAGATTTACATCAAACTTTTGGAAAGCTTTTCAACTAGGTTTAGGAACAAACATGGACATGAGTACCGCATATCATCCGTAGACTGACGGTCAGAGTGAACGAACAATCCAAATGCTGGAAGACATGCTGAGGGCATGCGTGATCGACTTTGGAAAAGGATGGGTCGAACATATACCATTAGTTGAATTCTCCTACAACAACAGATACCATGCCAACATCAAAGCAACACCATTTGAGGCCCTCTATGGCAGCAAGTGTAGATCACCCGTGTGTTGGGCAGAGGTGGGGGAATTTCAGCTGACTAGACCCGAACTGATCCAAGAGACTATTGAGAAGATCACTCTCATCAAACAACGAATTCAAGATGCCCAGGATAGACAGAAGAGCTATGTAGACAGGAAACAGATACCTATGGAATTTGCAGTAGGTGACCGTGTTATGTTTAAGGTATCACCTTGGAAGGGCGTTGTACGATTTGGGAAACATTGGAAGTTAAATCCACGTTACGTAGGACCTTTCAAAGTGACTGCCAGAATCGGTGAAGTCTCTTATCGTTTAGAGTTGCCCCAAAAATTGAGCCGGGTACACTCTACATTCCATGTCTTGAACCTGAAGAAATGCTACGTGGATGAACCGTTAGCCATGCCATTGGAAGGAGTCCACTTTGATGACAAACTCCATTTCATAGAAGAACCGGTAGAAGTCATGGAGAGAGTAGTCAAGAAACTAAAGCGAAGCCAAATCCCGTTAGTTAAGATACAATAGAACTCTAGCAAAGGTCCTAAGTTCACTTGGGAACGCGAAGACTCGTTTAGAGCTAAGTACCCAAACCTGTTCACCTGAGCAGTAACGACATCTTAAGCTTTGAGGACAAAGCTAAAATAACGGGTTAATGCTGTAAAACCTGTAAATTTCAGGTTTTGACTATGTCATCATTGTACACGTCACCTCATGATATCTATATATATTACCACCTTTGCATGAAATCTTTTGATCAATCATATGCATCATACATGAGCATACATTATTTTAATCATCAGAACATGGAAACATTGGATCACATAGCACTATATTATGATTATGAGTATTTAATCATAAGGACACATCCACATTTGTATGACTACATTATATGAGCATATGGGACAGTAAACAATCACTTCTTTTGGGACATTTAAGTCACCTGAACACATGATCATAAGCATTCATCATATTGATTTATAAAAATCCAAACTCATGATCACAATTAATAACATTTACCTAGGAAATATTTTAAGCTTTAAAATATATATCTGTATATTTTCCTCACCTCATGAATGATACTAAGATACGACATCAATGGCTATTTATTATTAAACATTACAAATAACCATCCTAACTTATTTAAACTAAGTTGTCTTGCATTTTTATAAAGTAAATTATACTCTCATTTAATTACGACTATACTTACACCAAGGATCCCAAAACTTAACCAAATAAATTAGGAATTAAACCTACTTCTACTATATCATACCTAGACCCCTAATAATCATACCAAAACACTAGATTTAAACCTAAAACTATCTTAGACTCATTAACTAGCCGAATATATACAGCATACACAACTATACCTACTTGAAACCTTTATCAAATATACATTTGACTTTCTAGACTTTGTACAACACACTCTCATTAAACAATACACTATTTAGCTCACTCCTTTCCTTTTGACTAGCCAAAACCGTCGGCTATATCCCAAAACCAAGACCCTATGTACATTTTTACATTTAAGGAATGTACTAACTAATATCTAGACTTAGATATGCAAATGTTTATCATAAAGACACCTAACACTCTCTTTTTTACCTAAGACGTGTGAGAGACCCACACCACACAAGCAAATTACAATGTACAACACTTCTCTTAATTAGAAACACTATACAACCCCATTTTGTCCCCTTGGCTTTCATATATGCGACGACATGAGGCTACAAGAGGTCAAGTGTACATTGTTGCTCATTAAGACTTGGTACTAACCTAGTACACAACAAATCACCTCAAATCTTAGTAAACTCTTCCTCATGCCGTGGCATTTCCCTAAGCCACATAAACAATCCCTAACTTGATATTTATCTAGCACTTGGACTTCACTTTCCACTTACACATCCATATTCGGATCCCTCTTCACAAAACGCCTAGACAAAACCAAAGCATTTACTCCTATAAGTTCTTGGTCTTCTCAAGCATTTAGTGCAAGTTTACACAAGATATTATCTTTCAAGATAAGTCAAGACTCCGCTAGGTCACATTTAGGACGAACTCAACACACAAGAGCCTTGAAACTTGATCATCCATCATATTTCCTTGAAACAAGTAAGTGTGAGACCTCCCTAAATCTTTTCCTTACTCTTTTTACTTGTCATGCATATAAAAGCCATGGGAATGAGACTAGGAGTGCATGCACACGTAAATTACTCTTGGACAAGTCACTAACAACATATAAGCCCACGGCTTATATGGTGTTCGTGGACAAGCTTGCATCAAAACACTAGGGATTAGTAAGAAACTTGCTTATAGAACTTAGTATGAGCCCTAGCTAGATAAATTCATATAAGCCATAAATCTGTATAAGCCGAAACATATAAGCCTATATAAGCCTAGTCAAATAAGCCATAAATCTATATAAGCCGAAACATATAAGCCTATATAAGCCTAGTCATATAAGCCATAAATCTATATAAGCCGAAACCTATAAGCCTATATAACATAGTCACATAAGCCCTAAAACATTATATAAGCCGAGACATAAAAGCTTATATAAGCCGAGTCACACAAGCCCTAAAACATATATAAGTCGAGACAAATAAGCCATATAAGCTTAAAATGAGCCGAGACATATAAGCCCACTTATAAGCCTAATAATAAGCCTATAAGGCCACATTTAACTAGCATGCTTAGTAAAAACTAGATAAGCCCAAATGTTAGCCCGCTAGGCCCATTAAGCCCCAAACCGAGACCCTATTGGGCCAACCTAGCCCAAAACCTTATTTATGAACTATTCGTGCACTTATTGCCACTTGGTGAAAGTTAGGGTCGAAAATGTAACATAACAAAACTTATAAATATTACTTTTAAAGAAGTTAGAGGACCAAAACTGCCATTACCAAAAGTATAGGGTGCGTTTGTGTTGAAACCGTGAGCTAAACAAAACCACAAGTACTATATATATGCTATTTTTGAAACTTAATACAAGCCCTAGCTTTCTCTTTAAACATTTCGAGACTTCAAGGACTATAAGTGTCACTTTTGAAACTTGTTACAAGCCCTAAAAACTTTATTATAAGTTTTCGAGACTTAAAGGGCCAAATGTGTCATTGGGGAAACTTATTACGAACCCTAGAAACTTTATTAAATGATTTCGAGTTATGAGGGACTTGTTATGTCAATATTCAAACTTAATTCAAGCCCTAATCCTCACTTTTAATATATTCGGGACTTGAGGGGGGTGCTTTGCCAACTTAATAAATTAAACCGAGACCTAGGGACTTGGTTTGTTAATATTTCAAAACCTAGAAAACCCTAGGGACTTAATTTGCCATATAGTGAAAGTATTATAAGCCCTAGGGGCGTGTTTTGAAATAAAAGTTAACTAACGAGGTGAAATACTTAACGAACTAAACTTTAAGGGTTACTTTGGAAATTATTATACTACAAGGATTTATTAACAAATTTAATTAAATTAAAGGTATTAATAAGTTATTTTATTAATAAATTAAATTAAGTCATTTTAGATAATTAAATAAATTATTAAGATTTATTTACGAAACCTTATAAATCGACAAATCACATTAAAAATATTTAATGCCTTAAGAAAATTAATAGAATATTAATTTCCTACAATTATTAAAATTAGATAAAACCTATCTATTTAATTTATAGCCTTTTATGTGATAATCTAAATATATTTTTAGAGACTAAAAATATATTATATGTATTTGGCAGCACATTATAAATTGAAATACTTAAACCATCGTAACAACTTATTAATTCGTGATCATGCATTTTCATCACTACATTTATTATGCATTATTTTGCATCTACTGAGTCATTTAAATTACTTAGGTAATTTCATCACTTCGTGATCATACTGTGTCAGTTTATTCAGTGACATCATCCCTACATCAGTACCACTAATGTGAGTTCATGGCCCATTTTTACTGTTTTATAACTGGGGAAGAAAACATACAAAAACTATATATATATGCAAACATGCACAGACAACAAACAACAATTTATTGCCTATTGTTTGCCCCATTCCCGTGGAGTGTAATAGTTAATAGTGTAGCGTGAAATGTATGAATAGATCTATTCGGGTATTGACAACACCCGGCCTGCGTGACTTGCTATCACGAAACGCTTAGGCCAAGCAACAGGTTTATTTCATTGTCGGACTAAGGGAAACATCATCAGGATAGACCGAAATGGGCGTACTGAGCATCATGTCTAGCTTCTATTACAGGGCAGTAGGAACTACTATAGTATTGGGCTGTGATTGTCCTATTATGACCGTGGTGTTTGGCATATCAGTAATTTACTTATTTAATTAAACCTGTGAATTCACCAACCTCGTGTTGACCCCCGCATTTTACTTTATATGTTTTCTCAGGAAAATAAGCAGGTTCATGCATTGGATTCCAGCATTATAGGAAGCACCATGTTTACCATCGGGCTGGGATATTTACTTTAGTTTTATAATAAATGTGGTTTTTCAGACAAGATACTAAGTGTGTACAATTAATTCATGTAATATGTTTTAAATGACTATTATGATCATGCTCTATATACTGTGTGTTATCGATCCACCCAAGTAACACCCTAAGTACTTTTCCGCTGCATTTGACCATCATGGGGGTGTTACAAATGTTGTAACTTAACTGTGTTAGACTAAATTAACTAATGTATTGTGTCAATGAATGCAAATCACAATCTTTGAGCGGGATAAATGAATTTTCCTAAGGTTGTCAAGATCCCGATCTTGATATGAGGATCTTACTATTTTACGATACTGTAAAACAAAAACGATCCGGATCTTAAGTAGGATCTTAAGATGCTTAAGATCTTATAGGATCCCGATCTTGATGATAAGATCTTAAGATTTACAACGATCCGATCTTACTTTTCTCGTGCGACAAACTAAAAAACTACAAATTTATATTAGTTTTTGTATAATCTTAAAAACAATGTATAAATCTTCCTATTCATTTTATAATTATAATTTAGCACCACATTTTTAATAAAATATTCGTATAATTTTATGTTTACGATGTATATTAATTTGTAAATTTGTAAAATATTGCAAAGACTATTTAATAGTTACATTATAGCAGGATCTTACGATCCCGATCCTACTTTACGATCTCGATCTTGCAAAGACGAAAACGATCCTAAGTAAGATCCCGATCTTGAGAACCTTGAATTTTCCATTGTCCATGCATTTTATACAATTTTGTATCAATTCTAAATCAAGAGATATATGGTTGGGCATTAGACAAGAAAGTGCGCCGCAATTTGTACAACTTATGTCTATTAGTATTGCAAGACCTGATCATCTTTGGAATGACACATGGAGATTTATGAAGGGTGATATTGAGTATCATCAATTTCAACTATCGAACGCTCCAGGTTAGTTTTTGTTTTTAGGTGCTTTTAATACCACTCTTACATGAATTTTGATTATCTTTTTTCTTACTTTGTATATTGTTGTTAGTGCTCTAAAAAGCTATACGCCAAACATATATGTGATCACTTGTGTTAGGATCAAGACATGGCAGGTATAAAAATTAGTCAAACTCGATGTTTCTCTGCAATCAGTCAAACTCGATGTTTCTCTGCAATCATCAATTAGTCTCCAACAAAACTCAATACCAAAACAGTTTAAGAGTTTGTTTGGGATTGCTTTTTCAGAACAAAACAGTGCATTTGTGAATAAATTTTGAAAGTGTGGTTCTTTATAAAGCTTCATGTTTTCAAATATGTATTTTTTACACTATTTATTTATTTATATGTTTGCACATATCTACATGTGGCTACTCATATTTTTGCAAGTCTGTTATTTAACATTCGATTTAATTAGATGTGAAAATTTCATACTCATGCACTAATGAGTGGGTTCATTTGTAACTTTTGTTATTTAACATAGGGTAACCACCCTAATCATGATAACCACAGGACTCATGGGGAAGGTTTGTCGAGCCAAGTGTAGTGTATCAAGTCAGAAATGAAGCACATTTAAATCATGCTACTGGATTGTTAAGGTGTGTTCGGAGCACGGCAAGTCAGTGAAGAAACGAGAAGTAGATCGTAAGTGTAAACCAAGCCTTTTTTTTTCTTCAGTATATGTCGTTATTATCGTGAGGTGAACCATTTCATCTTCTAAGTAACCTTAACAACTTATGATATGAAAGATGTTATATGATTCTATAGTGAGGTGTGGACTACGACTATTGATATTCAAAATTGCTATTCACAAAGTTCAATGTTGTTTCCTATTTTCAGAACAAATGACATTTTTTGCACCATCTGACGATCTAAGTATTCACAATATCATCATTACTGTGAGCATGATTCAACTTAAATTTTGAGCTTTTAAAGTTAGTTGATTCAAAATTGCGTACTTCTATCAAGTATAATATGCCAACAACAAACTGGTCAGATGGGTCGAAACATGAAAGTCTACTCGTGTTTCGGCTAAACCCAACCTAACCCGCTTAAAAATCACACGTTTTGACCCGTCATCTAATTATCATTATCGTTGCTTTCATTGGATAAAACCTTCAAATCATACTCTTCATAACATCAAACTATGGTGGAATTGATAAATACCAATTTTAATCCGCTATTGAGAAAACCGGCCATCGGCCGGGTAAAGACCTCGTTCACGATCTATACCAATGTTTTTGCTTTGTATAGCATATAAATCCCGGGGCCGATGGGCCAACGTTGTGTTTTATGTCGTGAGTCATGACAAAGTCAGTTTTACCCAAATGGGCCAAAGAGTATGCATAAATTATCAATCCAATATTAGCTTTGTCAAACAAATTTTAATTTTAACTAAAGATTTGTTAAACGATTGGCACCCCAAAAATTACATCCCAGAGGTTTTAATCTTCGAATAAATACATTCTCGAATTTAGTATAATACGCCAATATCTATTTACATTGTTGCTTACCCGAGCTTCTCGGGGGCTCGTGAAACCACTTGGATTGATTACGAGTAACATTTTGAGTCCCATCAGGTTGTTTCTTTTTGCGCCTACCTTGTTGTGACATACGAGCATGATAAGATAGAATGGCAAAGTCGTTCAGGTCCAGTAAAGGGCTTAAGGCCTTAACAACTTCATCCATAGAGGGACGGGCCTTTGAGTCACGGCTCAAACAATTGTAAGCAATTTCAGAGACCTTTTGAACTCCTTTCACCGAGTAGTTTAGCTCCAACCGAGGATCTACTAATTGATATACTTTTCGCTTATCGGCAAGGTAGGGCCGGGCCCACATAACTAAGTTTTGTTCCCCGCCAGGGCGTTTCTTGTCCATAGATCTCCGACCCGTTAAGATCTCTAGAAGCACGACTCCAAAACTATAAACGTCACTCTTCGATGTCAAGTGTCCTGCGATTATTCAAACCAAATCCCACTTGTTAGAAAACATTCTTTCTTTAAGAAGACTTTTAATAAAACGTGACATAATGCCTTTCTATGGTTGTATTTTCTTAGTAAACCCAACAGGCAGTCCTTTTAGAAATTGTGCAGCATGAAATTATTACTAGTACCTGTCATCACGTACTCTGGAGCTGCATAGCCGTATGTTCCGACAACCCTTGTGGAAACATGAGTTTTATCTCCTTGTGGTCCTGCTTTCGCCAGACCGAAATCAGATAGCTTTGCATTATACTCCTAGTGAACAAAAAGAAGATAAATACTTTATGTATAATCATAGAATTCAAATTTCATTAAGTTGTCACAAGAAGATATATTTACTTACAGTATCAAGCAAAATATTAGATGTCTTGAAATCCCTATAAATAATTGGCTCGGTTCCTCCATGAAGAAATGCTAGGCCTTTGGCTGCACCCGTGGCTATTTTGATCCTGTTAGACCAAGGGAGTGGTATGGTTCCTTGAAGACATTTATCCAAGTTAGCATAAGCAACTTCACTTTGATTTGTATAAACATATCATTTTTCTAACATAAAGAGCGCAATCAAGAAGTCTTGATCGGCATAGGCAAAATACTTACTTCTGAATAGATGATTTTCAAGGCTTCCACGAGTCATGAACTCGTAAACTAGTAGTCTTTGATCATCTTCGATACAATATCCAATGAGCTTAACAAGGTTTGGGTGATGAAGTTGGCCAAGAAAATCAACCTCTGCCTGCAAAAACCACAAACTAAGATATCCAAAATATGTAAACATTTGTTTTGAAAGTATCTATATCATTATTTTGTACTAATGTGGGTACGCAACCGTTATGTACTTTACGATGTATCGCTATCAATCCATTGTGCGCTAGCTTGTATAAATATCGTATGCATCAATGAAATGTACCATATAGTCCATCAATAACTATAGCAACCTTCGACAGTTTTCCATTATTCAGTGTACTACCTTCCATTATATTTCTCATTTGCATTAAAAACTCTTATGGATAGTTCATAAACAAGTTGTACGGTTAAACGTAACCAGATACTCACCACCCATTCTCTATGGCCTTGGAGGCCATCAGGCTTCAAACTCTTGACCGCAACTGTGATACCTGACCCTGGTTTAGCGGGGGCTGTGCCATTTTCCTCAATCCATCCTTTAAAGACGAAGCCAAATCCTCCTTCACCTAATATGCTATCTGGTCTGAAATTTCCAGTCGCCGATTTCAACTCGTGGAAAGTAAATTGAAGAAGTTGGCATGGTTTCTTATCCGATTGACGATACTCTTGAGTTGCATTAGGATTTGGGTCTGAAGAGTATTGTGGTTCGTTAGGAGCACACATCTCACGGTTGCTAGCATTCAAGTAACGCGTCTCGGTGGCTAAACAAAAACAAGTCTTTAGTGAACATCATATTAAATCATGGCTTCATGCTAAGTTTGTTGACCAGATAACGTTTGTGAAAGTATTTATAGTCAATTTTAATTGTAATCATATTAACAAAATCGGAAACATAAGTAATGGACCATTACACATATATAGTCCATAACAAGTCTTTAGTGAACATCTTGTTTGGTTTAGGATTTCTGGTGATTATAGAAGTATACAAACTGTCAACGCCATCGCCATGTTCATGATCAAATGGGTATTATAGTAATTTTCATTTTGCTAAAGCATAAAGTAATGCACTGTCTAAATCATGAAATGATTAATACTTTTCCTTTTAAAACATCCCATTATTCCTTTTAAAACACACCTTGTTTGTCTATTAACGAAAGGGTCCTTTTGTCATTCTACTTCAAACCAACAAATTATTAAAATTCTTGACAAAAGTTGTTGAAACATAACAGAAAGAAAAAGACAGAGCCATGACAAACAAATATAGAGCAATTAACTCACCAATAACAAACAACTAAAACACTACTGTACTGTATTTAATTTAAAGACAAGAATACTCAAACCAATAAGAAGTTACCTGCTGCATCATAAACAAGACTGGTTCTTGGGAAAGAAGTGCCAGAGTTTCTTCTTAACTCCACAGAAGAAGGCTTACAAGAACCAGTGCTAAGGCTTCTCCTTAAAACTGACCAACATCCACACTTATTTTCCATCTTCTCTTACTAATATTGTGTTAGCTTTTAATCTTTTTTCATGTGTGTGTTCATGATTTAGAAAAATCTTTACAAATATGTGAACAAAAGGGAAAAAGATTTACTTAAACAAAATCCCTTTAATCTTCTTCCAAGGGTGTTTAAGATTTAAGAAAACTTGAAAAGATATTAAAGAAAATAATAATAACTTTTTTAAACAAGGCTCAATAAGATTGGTTTTTCTTCATGTGGGTGCTATTTATTAAAGAAATCTTGAATGAAGTTGGCAAAATGAGAGAGATTATTCTAAGCTACTTGCTTGATATGAAAGAGAGATAGAGATAGATGGGTGGAATTTGTTCTATGTTTTATGTTGTTGGTGTTGGTTGAGTAAAAAAAGATCACAGTGAAGCATCAATCATGGCCATCATCAAACATTGTGTACAAAAACAACTTTTTTGCCCACCACCTTTTTTTTCTTTTGGTTGATGCCTTTCTCTCTCTAATTACCAAAAAGAGGCTAGGAATTGGGACAGTTTTTGGGTGATTTTAAAGCAAACCTATAATTACCATTTTTTTCTTAATCATACATCATTGTCTAAAAATTTGTGTTAACCACTAAACAAAAGCAAAACATGTGGGAAAATAATAGGAATAAAGATGGATACTCGAACCGTCATGGCAAACACGACTGTGCCAAACTATACGAAAATGGAATCTCACTTGATAGAAATCAGTTGTTATTTATAAGTTATAACTGTAATGAGTATTCATCTCTCTAGCTAATTAACTCTTTTGAGGTCTTCACTAATTATGAAAATAAGATGGTAACTTACCAAAAGTGCATGAAACATAACGATAAAAACGACTAAACCTAACACAGTATGAGAAACTTCAATTCGCTTGTTGCAAGTGTTTGCAGCTAGGGTAAAGTTGTAAACTCATCTCCCTGGTCTATAATTGCCAAAATTAGGCGTAAAATGAGACAAGTTTTGGATGATTCTAAAAAAAAGACAATTTTAAAATTCTTCATCATTATAGAGAGTGTCCGGTTATTTTGGAAACTTGTTTTTTATTGGAATTTAAGAGACTAATCCTAGCCATCCATTACCTAATATTAAAAAAAACACAGAGGGACTATTTTTGCCAAAATGTCCAATATTTGCAAAAAGCGGCGGAAGGACTAAATTGTAAATATGACAAAAATTGGTTATCACAAGTGATATTTCGTTACTGATAAAAACAATGAAATATCACTATAGATAAACCAATGAAATCACTAGTGATATTTCATTAACATAATATCCCAGTGATATTTCATTGTTTTACTAACAGTGATATTTCTTTGATTTTCGCTAGTAAAATATCACTAGTGATAATTTATTACTCCGTCATATTTACAAATTTGATACTACCGCCCATTTTTTCAACTTTTTGACATTTTGGCAAAAAATGGCCCCTCCGTATTTTTTTTTAAATCTTAGGTTAATTTCTACCATTAGATAAAAATAGAAGAAGGGTAAGAATTTATCCCTTGGTTTCTAAAAAAACAAGGATGCAAAATAACTTTCCAACATTATATTGCCACAAATGTTTTTTTATCAAACGAGGGCATGTTTTTAAATTCCTCTCCCTCTCTTAAAATTACTAAAATTGAGCTGTCCAATGGTATATGATTGGAAAATAAAACTAACCTACTCTCGTCAAATTCTACATCGTATTCAGGATTGGAACATATTTTCTATATTGGGTTTGTTGAAGAAAACTATTTAATATGTTAAATTTAACGTTTATATTATATCCGCGGATTCGTGAAAAGTTCAAATTTAACGTTTATCAAGTAACCTGTATGAGGATTTTTCTCTTGTCAATAGTTTTTTTTATCCTTCTTCTAGTTTTCATAATTAAAGCATCGTCGGATACTCGGATATATAGTTTTTTGTTGGTTGTGTTTTCATTTAGTCTCTACTGTTTTTACTTCTAGCGTTTTGCTAATAGCAAATATATTTATATCATATACTAGTATAGTAGTATGTCTTTGCCGTTATAAAAAACATATTATATACAGTATAAGCTAAAACATTTGGATTAACTTTGTTATTTACACTATTATATTAAAATCAAAAGTTTGATCATTTCAAAGCTATTTAGTTTCATTTCTAATATTTAAATTAATGATTACACGTGACTTATGTTTTAGTTTACTTTTAAAATTGTCACACGTTAATGATCAAGACTATATTGGATTGCCTTCAATTCGACTTCATTTTACTTAGTTAATAATCCTACATTGAATATGTATACAACTTTGAAAAAAAAGAAGATTTGAAGCTTTCTTAGAACGCCATTACAAATTTACAGCTAAGGATGATACTCTTCTTAAGTTTAATTTCTAGAGCTAATCGACTATGTTTTTTAATTTACTATATAGTTTTACATTCGGTGCAGAAAAGAATGTATCATTGATTATTGAGAAATACTACGCATAATATTTTCTAGAAAAAAAGTCATTCATGAGGCTTTGTTTATATTAAAAGTATAAGTTAAGTTTTGGCATGTTTCAATCTTCAAGGGTAAGAAAGGTAAATTTATTTCCTATATATTTCTATTGTTTGCTATGTTTGGCTGTGATTGACAGGAGAAGAGAAGTTAAAGGACTTGAAGTAGCACATTGGCCAAACTTCAGTCAACCCTAGTCTTACATGTTTATATACCTCCACATAGAGAGTTCCGTCATTCAGTTTTTACTTTTCTCTCACATTGTTTCCATCGCCATTGTTGAGTTTCATTGTTTCTGATTCAGACTGAGTTCTTGTTCATTGATCTTGGTTGTAAGATCTTTGAGCACATCTGGTTGTAATCTTTCTTTATTTTTGTATTGTTTTGTTTTGATCAAAAAGCTAGGAATCACATTTGAAGTGATTGCCTAACGCAGTTAATAAAAAAGATAAAGGGGAGGTTGGTTGAATCATCTTGATTCTTGTTTTTTATTAAATTCTAATATGGTATCAGAGCCTTTGGTTCTTGATATCTGAGTTTTAAAACGGTTTTGTTATCATTCTTGATTAAATCTTGTGGTTAATTGTATTAATTACAAGATTTGTCTTCTTTAAATTTTTTATGGTTTTTAAAATTTGGGGGTTTTGTGATTCTTGATGATCTGTGGTGTTCTATTGGGTTTTGGTACGCTTAATTGAGCTCAATTGAGT
Organism: Glebionis coronaria; assembly: GCA_025667525.1. NCBI lineage: Eukaryota > Viridiplantae > Streptophyta > Magnoliopsida > Asterales > Asteraceae > Glebionis > Glebionis coronaria. The sequence goes on from CM046876.1 coordinate 382,406,819, forward strand.
TTTTGGTAAGGTTAATTGGAGAAACCCTAAAATCCAGAAATTAGGGTTTCATTCAATTTTGGGTATTTGTTACTTTGTGTTAGTTATTTGTTATAACTAACTTTTTCAGGTTGTTTTTCCGCTGTGCTTGATTGATTGTGATAAGATCTTCTTGATCTTATTGATTCTTGGGTTTATTGGCTTGTTGCTGCGCGTGTAGTAACACCTCTCTCACTTTCTCTTCTTTAATTGTTGTTTTAGAAGGGGCTTAGGTGTCGAAGGGTTCAGTTTTATTGGTTGATTGGTTGTTGAGGAGTTACAAGGGGTTTATTGTGCTTTGTTTGTTTGTTCTTTGTGTGCTTTCAGTATGTCTGTTTCTAAGAAAGGTGATCAGGAGGATGATCCTGTTAGTGATACTGAAACTGAAAATGAAACTGTCATTCATACTAATGACCCTTTGTTCTTACACCCTACTGACACAAATGGGCAGCCCATTGTAAGTGTTAAACTCGCTGGTCCTGAAAATTATAAGGTTTGGGCTGCTGCATTCAAACTTGCATTGCATACTAAGAATAAATTGGGTTTTATTGATGGTACATGTGAAAAGAACAAAGATGATAATGTTTTAGCTGATCAATGGGATAGATGTAATGCTGTGGTCTTATCTTGGCTTCTTGGATGTATCTCTTTTGAGTTATATCAAGGGCAAATTTTCTCTAAAAATGCTAAGGATGTGTGGGATGAGTTTAAAGAAACATATGATAAAATAGATGGGTCTGTTATCTATAATCTGCATTTTAAAATTTGCTCTCTCACACAATCAGGGTCTTCTTTGTCTGAGTATTATCATAATTACAATAGTCTATGGAGGCAGTTTGACTCTCTGGTCAATCTTCCTTCTTGTAGTTGTGCTGGTGCTCCTCAAATGAAGAGTCATAATGCTCTTATGAGACTTATGCAGTTTCTTATGGGTCTTGATGACACTTTCAGTGTTGTTAGGAGTCAATTGTTAACTGCAGACCCTTTGCCTGATGTTAAGTCTGCTTTTGCTACTTTGTCAAGGGTTGAGTCTCATAAAAATAGTAATGTGCATAATGGTAATGATAAGAATACTGCTACTGCTTTTGTTGTTAAACCAAATAATTGGTCTAACAATAGAAATAATCAGAACAGGAATTCTAATAGAAACAATAATAAGTTTGTGTGCACTCATTGTAATATGAATGGTCATACTGTTGATAGATGTTTTGAGCTTAATGGGTATCCTCCAGGTTTCAAGAAAAGAAATCCTGGAGGATCTAATGTTTCTAATAATGTTTCTACTTCTGGTAATAAGGTTGATCAGGAATCTGGGAATTCTCTTCCCTTTACTGCTGATCAAATTAACAGGCTTATGGCCTTAATCAGTACTAAAAATGATACTGGTGATGTGCAGTCTTGTGCTGCAGGTATGGTTTATGGGTCTAATCACATAATAAGTTTTGTTACTTGTAGATTTTTTAACTACAATTCTAATATAAGTACTTATAGTACTTATATTGGTTGGATATTTGATTCTGGTGCATCTCAACACATGACTTTTTCAACAGCTCACTTATATGATGTAATTGATGTTTCTAAACTAAACATATCTGTTTCTCATCCTAATGGAACTGTTGAACAAGTTAAACATATTGGAAATTATAAGCTGTCTGATAAAATAGTGTTGAAAAATGTGTTGGTTGTTCCAGGATACAAAGTTAGCCTTATATCTGTTCATAAATTGGCTAAAGATGATAAATTTGTTGTGTCATTCACTGAAAATAAATGCTTTGTTCAGGATTCTCTTCAAAAATCCCTTCTGGGGACTGGTAGTGAATGCAATGGTTTATATGTGTTTGATTCAGGTAGGAAGTTTGTTAATAGTTCTATAACTGCTTGTTGTTTGTCTAAATGCATTTGGCATAATAGACTTGGTCATCCTTCTGACCAAGTCTTGTCTGTTTTAAAAGATAAACTTCAACTTCAATCTACTAATGATGTTCAGCCTTGTGATGTTTGTCATAAGGCTAAACAGACTAGGGATCCTTTTCCTTTAAGTGAACATAAAACTAAGTTCTTGGGTGATATTGTGCACTTAGATGTTTGGGGTCCTTACAAGATTAAAAGTAGAGATGGTTATAGATATTTTCTTACTGTGGTTGATGACTATACCAGGGCTGTGTGGTTATACATGCTTAAAGGCAAAAATGAAGTGTTTAGTAAGATTGTTGAGTTTTATAATCTTATGAAAACTCAGTTTGATATATCTGTTAAGATTTTCAGAAGTGATAATGGGTCTGAATTTATAAATAATAATGTTGAAACTTTTGTTAAAAATAAAGGCATAATACATCAAACTACTTGTGTGTATACTCCACAGCAGAATGGTATAGCTGAGAGGAAACATAGGCACTTGCTTAATGTTGCAAGAGCTCTTATGTTTCAGGGGGGATTACCTCTAAATATGTGGCCTGAATGTGTTCTTACTGCTGTTTATCTTATTAACAGGATTCCTAGCTCAGTTCTTTCTGGAAAAAGTCCTTATGAAATGATTTATAACATTGAGCCTAATATCTCTCATTTTAAAACTTTTGGGTGTTTGTGTTTTAGTACTATACTTAATAATATGGATAAGTTTGCTGCTAGGAGTGAAAAATGTGTCTTTATTGGTTATTCTTTTACAAAAAAGGGTTACAAACTTTTTAGTCTTGAGTCTAAAACTGTTTTATTTTCTAGGGATGTAAAGTTTTATGAAACTGTGTTTCCTTTCAAAAATGATGGTTGTAAAGATGGTTTAATTTTTGAAGATCAAGGTATAAGTAGTCTAAATATTTTTGACCTAGTAGCAGACAAGTCTGATGATCCCTGTGATGAAGTGAGAGATGTAAACCTAGGAAATAGAGGTAGCATTTTACCTAGATCTGACTTAGCTGATAAAGTGTCTACTGACACTAATCCCATTATTACCAGTCACTCTCAGGAGTCAGACTCTATGAGTGATAAAGATCATAGGGTTGGAAGCCAGAGTGATATAGGCAGTAATGAGGCTAGTCCTAAAGATCAAAATGTTGCCCTAAGTGATGATGAGTATGATTCTGAGGGTGAGGAATTTACTGAATTTAATCAACTTTTTCAAAATAGTCCAGAAAGATCTGAGTTAAGAAGGTCTACTAGACCACACAAAGTACCTGCCAAATATGATAACTATGTGCTAGATAAAAGGATTAAGTATGATATTAATACTGTTGTGAGTTATACTAATCTGTCTATGCATAACTTTGTGTTTTCTAATAATCTGAATAAAATTCATGAGCCTAAATCATATGATGAGGCTGCCAAAGACCCTAGATGGGTTGAGGCAATGAATGAAGAAATGGAAGCCCTTAACAGAAATAATACATGGGTTATTGTTGACTTACCTTATGGTAGAAAACCTGTAGCTTGTAAATGGTTATGGAAGGTTAAGTACAAATCTAGTGGAGATGTTGAAAGGTTTAAGGCCAGAGTTGTGGCTAAAGGATTTAGCCAGAAAGAAGGCATAGATTATGAAGAGACTTTCTCACCTGTTGTTAAAATTGTGACTGTTAGATGTCTTCTTTCTGTGGCTGTGCATAATAATTGGCCAGTATATCAATTAGATGTTAATAATGCATTCCTTTATGGTGAATTAGATGAAGAAATCTATATGAATCTTCCTGAAGGATATGGTTCTGATTCTAATAAGGTGTGTAAGCTAACTAAATCATTATATGGGTTAAAACAAGCACCTAGAAAATGGAATGAGAAGCTTACTAGTGTTTTAACTGATAATGGATTTAGTCAAAGTAAAAGTGATGTTTCATTATTTACTAAGACTGAAAATGATGCTTTTGTAGCTCTGTTAGTCTATGTGGATGATATCATTATTACAGGAAATAATGATAAAATGATTAATGACTTTAAAAATTATTTGAGTTCTAAATTCAAAATAAAAGATCTTGGAAAACTCAAATATTTTTTAGGCATTGAAGTTCTTGATACTGATTCTGGTTTATGCCTTAATCAAAGGAAGTATTGTCTTGAATTACTTGCTGAATATGGTATGTTAGCTTGCAAGCCAGCTAAATCTCCTATTCCTGATCCTTCTAAGAAAAAGAAAGTTGTTGTTGATAGTGAAAAAGATGTGATGCTTGATAATAAGACTTGTTATCAGAAAATTGTTGGCAAGTTGATTTATCTAACTTTGACTAGACCTTATATTGCTTATGCAGTACATTGTCTAAGTCAGTTTATGCATACTCCTTATAAATCACATCTCAAACTTGCTTTTCATGTGCTTAGATATCTTAAAACTTCACCTGGGACAGGTATCTCTTTTAAGAAGCATAACTGTCTGAATCTTAATGCTTTTGTTGATTCAGATTGGGCCAAATGTAAGATTACAAGAAAATCTGTTACTGGTTATACTGTCTATCTGGGTGAAAATCTTGTTTCATGGAAAAGCAAGAAACAATCTGTGATAGCTAAATCTTCAGCTGAAGCTGAATATAGAGCTATGAACAGTGTTACTTGTGAAATTATGTGGATCCTTAAGATTATGAAACATCTTAAGGTTGATATAACTTTACCTGTGCCTATCAGTTGTGATAGCAGTTCTGCAATTCAAATTGCAGCTAATCCTGTGTTCCATGAGAGAACAAAACACTTTGAAATAGATTTATATTTCCTTAGAGAAAAAGTTTCAGCAGGATTGGTTAAAACTTGTAAAATCAAGTCTGAAGACAATATTGCTGACTTATTCACTAAGGGATTATCAATCAAAGATCATAAGTGGTTTTGTGAGAAACTGAAGCTTATTGACTTATACCAAACCTCAACTTAAGAGGGGGTATTAAAAGTATAAGTTAAGTTTTGGCATGTTTCAATCTTCAAGGGTAAGAAAGGTAAATTTATTTCCTATATATTTCTATTGTTTGCTATGTTTGGCTGTGATTGACAGGAGAAGAGAAGTTAAAGGACTTGAAGTAGCACATTGGCCAAACTTCAGTCAACCCTAGTCTTACATGTTTATATACCTCCACATAGAGAGTTCCGTCATTCAGTTTTTACTTTTCTCTCACATTGTTTCCATCGCCATTGTTGAGTTTCATTGTTTCTGATTCAGACTGAGTTCTTGTTCATTGATCTTGGTTGTAAGATCTTTGAGCACATCTGGTTGTAATCTTTCTTTATTTTTGTATTGTTTTGTTTTGATCAAAAAGCTAGGAATCACATTTGAAGTGATTGCCTAACGCAGTTAATAAAAAAGATAAAGGGGAGGTTGGTTGAATCATCTTGATTCTTGTTTTTTATTAAATTCTAATAGTTTACTATTATGCATGCAATGCATTACTACTCAAAACAAGGTAATCAACCATTATCTTACAAATTAAAGGTTATCGTTTTCATTACTCATGTAACAACCAACGAATTTTTTTTTTTAAATAATTTTGTTCTGTTTGTTAATCAGTTTTCATGTTTTTTTTATTCGCGTCTATACTTGGAATTGAGGTAAAAGTTATAAAATACAATCGTACTTATCAAAATGTAACGACTTTAAACACTTACAATTTAGTCCCTTAAACATTACCAATGAACTTTCAAATTTTGTTCGACTATACCAATATAGTAACTTGTAATTGACACGCTGACACGGTTATTTCCACGTATTTACATTTTAATTATCTTTTATAAAAATATTTCCACTATTCATCATCTTCAACATCCAACATAAAATCATCACATAACAACAACACAAATCCAAAACAAACCGACAACTCAATTACAAATATATGAATATTGGTTAATCCGTTTTTTGTGGCCACTGAATAGGTTTCAATTACATAAGAAAATCGATGTGATGTTTGTATTGGGTATTGAAGTTTGTGAAGATGTTGCAGTGGGTATAATGATTTCGAAGAAATATGGTTGTGTTGATATAAACGAATTCGAACTATTCGATTGGTGTTACGATGAGTGAATGATGGGTTAGGCTTTGTTGTTCATACACTATGAGCGAAAATGCACAACCGAAAGAAGGATATCAAGAACTTAAACCCAGCAAAAACACCTAGAACCAACAAATTAATTAGATGGACATTAGAGATTTACCAAAAAAAATCAATTAGATCTACGGTTGGGAACAAATGTCATGAGATATGTGGCAACCAATTCGTTTAAACATGAATTGATACAATAGGTTGAAGATCTATGGCCAAGAACCCGTTTTAAAACACTTGAAACAATAGCATAAGTTGGATCTATACCTGGGAATTTCTTTGTGACGAACGTGAAAGAGAGATAAGGAAATAAAAAAGTGTTTATGTGTCCTCTGTGTGTGAGAGAGGTAAGGAAATAAAAGTGTGTACCTGTCAGTAGCAATACCCCTGCATTTTTTTTGAGTGACGTGGTTTAATAAGTTAAATTAATTAATGACGTGGAAATATGACCGTAATATAGGTAATATTGTTACAAACAAACAAGTTCGTTGATAATTTCTAGCGATTAAATTGTAAGTGTTTAAAGTTAGTATATTTTGATAAGTATGATGGTATTGTATAACTTTTATCCTTGGAATTGCTATATCCATTACAGGTAAAAAAAACTATATTCATATGATATATAATATCTCAACGTCATAGTACGTATGTATTGATGATCAAAATATTTAGGTAATTGACAGTTTGTTGTTTGTGCTTGTTGGTAAAAATTCAATGTAGATTCCAAAAAGTGCATAGACCAAATAAACTCATCTGCACCTTTCATTTATACTTGATCCAATGGTTGAGATTAATACTCCTTTTTTTAATTTAAAAAAACTTATCTCCCTGGGTTTGAATCATCATCTCACACACACACACACAATCACACGCACACGTTCCATGTATCGTCACCAACCACCACGCCAACCACCGCAACTAACCACCATTAATTGAAACCGTTGCAACCAACCACGATCCACCATCCTCTATCTCGATATAACCTAACCCTAACCCTAATTTCACCCCCAAATCACACGATTGATGGACATTCGAGATGAATATGCGGCTAGCAAGGGTAAAATAAGTTTTTATTCATCGCACATTCTTGTTTTAATCTTATTTCGAAGTTTATCGTGCTTAATTTGTTTTTATTTTGATTTATTCTTATTTTCATTTGATTTATACTTATATAAGTCTTTTTTAATCGTTTGATTATTATATGAATTTATTAAGTAGTTTCGGTTAGATTGAATTCTTATTCTTTTTGAATGTATGCTTATTGTAGAATCATATATGATTTCTATGCTTATTTAGTTGATTGATTATTTTTTAGAAAATCATATTTGATTTTGAATGCTTATTTTATTAGTATTATTGTTATTATTATTATTATTATCATTATTATTATTATTATTATTATTATTATTATTATGAAGTTACATCAACAAAGTTTATCACAAACCAAACTATTACATATCCAAATTAAAACAAAATCAAAAACATCACCGAAGACCTTGAATCTTTCTCATCTGAATAAAATATGCTTGCCATTGTCGTGATTGATTGGGGGGGCAGTAACATAGATCCATAGATGAAAACGGTGATGCCCACAAAAGAAATCAACAAACACAACCAACCAAAACCGAACTCCTAAACCCAAGAAATTATGCTTGCCATTGTCGTGGTTGATAGGGGGCAGTAACATAGATCCATAGATATAGGTACGGAGGTGGAAACGAACATGTAGGTGGGAGTCACTTTGTAGGAATATCCATCATTGTGGAAAAGAAAACTAGATCTGAGAAATGGATTTGATTTGTTTTTGGAATTGAACATGATAATTGAAGGAGGTTTAAGTTTATTGGTAGCCCTCCGAACCTCCGACGTGTAGCCGGTGGCCGGAGGCGGCGGCTAAAAGATTGTTTAGGTTAAGGGTTAGAGAGAAAAGATGTTTTTAATATTATTATTATTATTATTATTATTATTATTAGGATTTACAAAGAGTTAGTGGGAAGCCTAGAAACAAGTTGGGGCCCCACTCCTCTAGCAATAGTAAACCCGATCCTAGTAAAAATATAACAAGCACCACGTGACCCAATATCCTGAGTCATAGAGTATCTTCGGAGCCGCTTTAGTAAGTCCGCCGCATCCTTCTCAAGTTCCCCGAAAGAAGAGAATGAGAAGGGGAGAAAACCATATCCAGTATCTGCACACTTAGCCTCATATTTGACACGTTTACCTTGTGCAGCATCAACCACGACACGTCCTGGTGCAAAATCAATCATCCCAGTTGGCGTCAAGGGAGATGAACCTGTCAGATCCACACATACATCAAGCCCCCCATTCCAAGAGTAGAGCAACATATCAGCCGGACGTAAGGATTTGTCCAACCCTCCACCAAGCCCAATAACTTCTTTAGAAACTGAAATCCCAGACCAGAAACATATGTCAACAAGGGTATCTCGCACAAGGTTATGTCGATGCTTGATACCAACAATACCAGCACAAGATACATCATGGTCCCCATAAATATCCCCCTAAAAGACCCTCGAGCAAGCTGATCATGGCTTTGGAACAGAGAATAAAGGAACACCCAACTGATAGCATAACACATACATGTAAGTCCTATTGTTCATAGTTTGTCCCAACCTAAAGATAGGTACCACCCTTATTATTATTATTATTAAAAAAATTTAAACATCACTTTACTAGGATAATAGGATTTAAAATAGATTAGTGGGAAGCCGAGATACTATTTGGGCCCCCACTCTTTTAGCTATAGCAAAATCAATCCTATTATTATTATTATTATTATTTTTACTATTATTATTATTATTATTATTATTATTATATTTTTAATTATTTTTTTAATAATAACTTATCATTACTATTATCAAAATTTTACATAAATTTGGATGGGAGTCTAGACACTAGTTGTGCTCCCACTCCTTTTTAAAATTATTATTATTATTATTATAAACATCACTGCATTAGAATAATAGGATTTACAAAAAGATAGTGGAGAGCTGAGATACTATCTAAGCCCTGATTGTAGGTAAAATAGGTCTTTTAGGAAAAAGAGCGTATATGAGCGATAAGTATTAAATACGACTATTTAGGAAAACCGTGTACTAATGACCCAATGAAGTTCGTTTCCCAATGAGATATATGTGTGTGAATAATTCTTAAAGATTTGAGATTAATATGAGAAAGAAGGGATGAGAAAAGAGAATGACGGTTACGTTAGAATTACATTACGACGACTAAATTAAAAACCGTAAAAAGTGATAAAATAAAAAACATAATTCTAAAAATTCCCAAAAAATTACCAAAAATCAATTAAGATAAACTAAGAGTTTACAAATGATCAAAACTTTTTCAAGCCTTTTAATTAATTAAATATTAATTTTTAAATGCTAATTAAAGCCCTAAAAATCTAAATAATTATTAAAAGGTCCAAATAAAGATTTTTCGCTTTGTAAAACTCTAAAATGACTTAATAAGACTAAAAACTATTTGTATGAAATTTTAAACTAAGGAAAACTATTTTTAAATGATTAAAAACTATTAAAATATTAAAATAATTCTAAAAATTAAGTAAATGATGCTAAAATTAATCTAAGAGTTTTAAAAATCCTAACTTAATGTATTTGATCTAAGAAAAATGTAAAAGTTGCAAAATTGTGAAAAATGAAATTTAGTAATAAAATAATATTAAAATATTATTAAAAATACAAAAATTATAAAAATATCTAAAAACTTGCAAACTAGTTTATTTTAACCTAAATAATCAGAAAATGAAAGTGAAATTACCAAAATACCCCTATTTGGCCCCCCAAATAGGCTAAAACAAAAACAGCCTATGAAAATGGGCTTTTTGGCCCAATAATATGAAACTTAACCAAATAAGTTGAAAATCACCAGTCTTGCTTAAAATTCAATTCTAAACACAAAAGTCTGAAGGCCCAAAAGTTGAATGTGAGCTTATCAGAACTTAATAGAACAACAGCGTATTCTTAATGGGCTTTTTGGCCCATTAAGCTATACGCGAATGCCATAAGCTCTAATTTGACACACAACCTTCTTTTGAGATGCCTAAGAGATATGTGAAAAGAAATTTCCAATATGCTCAACCAATAAGTCAGAAATAAGCAAAGTAAAATTTCACTAAAAGACGAAATAGTCGACTTGGAGTTCTAGACCACCTCAGACCTTGATTCAAGTTGCAAAAGACTCTAAATGAATTAATTAAGACAAATCAATCAAGAAAAATTCAATAAGCCAAGCCAAATAAGCTAAATAAGTTGATAGGCACTTATGTAAAAGTCAAAGTAATTGGTTTTCTAGTCAAAGCTCAAAGTCAACCCCTTAAATGCTCAAGTATGAACAAATGGGTCAAATTAGTAACACCTATTACAAAATTAAAGTTGTTGCAAGTTTAAATAAGCTAGAACAGCTTATTGATAAGCTATCCCAAGAATAACACTAGCAGTGGCTAGCATCAGGGGAAAGGAGTTCCCACTGCTTTGACTATTTGACTTACAGATTTAGAGAGATCCAGTTGGATTCAATGGAAAACAAAGGCACCCTTACAACCAGTGAGTTGTAAGGAGTCAATATCAAGCAAGAAATCACAAAGTGATCCAGCCAATAAGCACAGAATAAGTAAATAGTCACCAGATATTGCACAAACCTTGAAATAAGCCGTTATGAACTAAAAAGTAGTTTAAGCATGAATAAGCCAAACAAAATAAACCATATGCATACACAAGCTATAATAAAGTCCAATAAGCACAAATAAACTTGTTTCAAACACTGGATCAAAGATTAGAAGCAGATTCAAGCTTATGCAGTTACTGATGAACAAAGGCAATATCCAAAACCCTTTTGCTGATCTAAATGATCACCAATCTAATTTTAAACCTTCAAATCCCTTTCCCTGGTTGAGTTAACTAAAACTTAGCACTTTTTAGCCCTAGTCTACCCTTAGATCTAGGTGTCCCCAAAATTTTAGCCAATTTCAACAAGTTAATCAGATTTTATAGCCCTTTGTTTGATTATGATGATTCAAACCACAAAGCTTGTAGATAAATGACCAAATACACCAGTGAAACAATAACCAACAATAAACAACCAAGTACACCCACTCAAGTTACCTCAAATCCTGGTATATCAGTTAACCCAAACACCTATTTGTAAACTGATTTCTCAAGTTTTCAAAGGACTTGTGTGATTTAACCCACAAACCAAGATCTAATCAACCTAATAACAACAATCAAACCTCAAAACACCAGATTCAACCACAAAATCACACAATCAAGCAATAAATCACAGATTCACTAAAATTCATGCAATATTCATAAAAATGAAAAAGGTTTAGATATGCAAACCTCAAAGACTCACATCCAAGCCTTGGATTATTTGAGCTTAGGTGCTAGCAAAACAAGCACCAGCTTCCTTGTACCTGCTAAGATCAACAAACACAAAGATGAACACAAAACTATGAAAACTGATTTTTTTGAAAACAAGGATTTAAACCATAAAACCTTTCCTAAAAAACAATCAAAACAAATTATGGAACTCAGACTTTCGCTAATCAATCATAAAACTTTTACAAAAACACAAAAGGAAATTTACAATTTCAGAAAATCAAACTTTCATTTCATAAAAAGGAATTACAAAGACTTACCTAAAATCTGGAACAAAAGGGCTCTCACATGTTGAGGCCTCCTTTTATAGACGACTAAGATGATTCTAGAAGGGAAAATACATCAGAAACCCTAGCTATGAATTCTCAAAATTGCCCTTGGCCTTCTAGACGCGTTTGATGTGTATGAGTTGTCCAATTTGATCTTGGCTGTTCATTTTATGCTTGGGGACCAAGTAGTAGCCATAAAACGTTGATCTTGCCACATAGGATTGCTTGGAGAGGAGGGTGTCATGTGATTGGTTGACGTGTTGAATGGTGGGGTCCTTTGAGGTAATGGGATTGTGGGTTCAAGCGTGGGATAGGTTTAGGAGTGTGTGAATTAAGCGTGGGTGAGGGTAATTTGATTTTACCCTTTGTTTTAAGTGAGGGTAAAACTGGGTTCATCACGTGAAACAGTAACAAGTTTGATCCGGTTTTGGTGGAAGGTTAAAGTGTTTGGCGCAAAATATATTTGAAAGTTTCATTTGCACACCTTTGGTCCTCAGTCTTTGGGAAACAATGTTTAACAAGTTTATTTTCCAAGTAAACTCGTTTTCCATTGAAAACTAAGTTTCTGAATTTAGGTTTTGGCCACAAAAAGTTTCTAAAACAGATTTTAGGGCTTATTCCACTTTGGCATAATTATAACTTTAGTCCTTTTGATGTTTAACTCATTTTTAAAGGACTAGAAGTGTAATATTCTTGAACTTCAAGGGCTTCTTTGGATCTTGGACTTCATGAAGGATCATTCTTAAAATTTTAGATTTGTTGAAGGGCTAATCTTGCCAAATCTTCAAACTTGGAGTACCTTTTTGTAATTTTGACAAACTTAAGGGACCAAACTTGTAATTATGAATATACAAGGGTATTAAGTGTCATTTCCTCATAAATGTGGGATCAATCTTGTACATCTTCAAGTCTTCAAGGGTTTTCTTTGATAATTCACAAACTAGGGCCCGGTTCATTGTGCGGCTTCGTTTCTCGTGTTCGTTTTTCCTTGTTTCTTGTGATATTTTGTCTTTTTCACAATATCCATACCTAAAATACATAAGTAAACAACACAAACATATATATGGTATTTTATGACATTTTTAGTCATTTAAAGTCCGAAAAGAACGATGAGATCATGTATAAATGCCATCTCATCACTCCCCCATACTAAACCATTGCCGTGCCCTCACGCAATGCTAGAATAAAGTATTTAAGCATCACCAAAATTCAATTTTATTACCCTTTATTAAAAAGTAAAACTTTCAAAAATACTACAAAGATGTGTAAAGACATAGTGTATGATTTTCATCACGAATGTGACTTTTAGTGTCAATGAATAGAAACAAGTGAATGTCTCATAGAGTAAAGTTCGTCATCCTTGATTGTCATACATTCCATGCTAAGTGCAAAAACGAGATCATTGTTGGTACAAGTCACAATGCTAACACTACTCATACGTCCAAATTGTGTAATACTTTTTCTCCCCGCAATCTTAGTTATTATGAAAGGAAATGGGTTTCTAGAATTTTTATTTTTAACTATTTGTCATGGATCACAAGTGATTCATATTGACTTATTTGAGTAATTATTAGTCCGTAAATAAAGTAGCACGATTTAATCGATAGTTAGCCGAAGGACAAAATCTTTTAAAATGGCTTCTCGTGTATCTCCTTAAGTTCATATCTTGGCATAACTCGTTTCACGATTTGAGACCTTTCTCGGACCGATATTTGGCATGTACTTCATACTTCAAATCTTTGGAAGACGTTCTTGAAATTATGGCCTTCTCTTCATATTTTGGAATTTCTTCACTTGACGTTTTTGAGAGATTCTTCATACTTGGACCACGACTTCATCACTTTTCTTCAATCTTTATTTTGGATTTTGATATACAACGATCCGCCTCCTTTTAGGACTTGGATATATTTATCCTCATACCTTGTTAGGGTCTTTTGGATAGACTTTCTCCATGATCTTTAGGGGAGTAATTGCTTTTCGTCGTGTGTCTCGATCCTTCATATTGATTTTAGAATAATGATTCTTCACATCATCTTGGATCTTTAGCAACATAATAGCGCTCCTCATGCCTTGTTAGGGCCTTTTTGGATCTTCACCAATCTTCGCGCCCCGTTTCAATAAGTTATGCCTTAGCTATGAACTCTATTCAACCCCGAGTAACTTTTAAACGATCTTGTGCTAGAAGCTAAGTAACCTTTCAAATCGTACGACCTTACTTATTGCAATTATTTTTATTCCTAATGCATTGATCTTATAGGAGAAAAAGCCACAATTAAAAACATATGAGTTTTTGAAAGAACATTTTCATGTTCTACATTTAGCATGATCACTTGTTTAACTCTATCATTTCTCGTTCTTCACTATTTAAAGCCCTCTAATTAAAGAAACTCATTAATACTTAGCCATGCAAGTCAAAATTGAGCAAAATTTGGATTAGACTTCATTAAGACTATATCAAATCGATGTTTTGGGTTTTCAAGCCACCTATAGGATCTTGCACTTTCTTGAACTTTTTCAAGTTTAGAGAATGCATTTTATAGTTCCCTTGATAAGTGACTTTCTAGGATCAATTATAGGAACTTGCGAAAAGTTCTTGTTCTTAACCCGAATGAGTTAAGATTTCGCATTTTAAAGTTCCCTATATAAAAGTCTAGCAAAACTTGATTCGAGCGGGTTAAGGAATGTAAAGGGCTCCAAATGCCCACTAAGTAAAAATTAACTCTTATTCTACCCATCGGAAAAAATACATTCGTGTCTTAATAACACTTATGAAGACTTAAGAAAAATTTTAAAATTTGCCCATTTTTAGCCTTATTAGCAACAAAATAAAACAAAACGTTGAAAGTTGGAAAACGTGAGGGCGTAGCAAAGCAAGTATCTATTCACCCCCCCCCCTATACTAAAGTTAAACATTATCCTCAATGTTTCGAGTCTAAAGGTGGAGCACCCTATACTAGAGACGAAGAGTCAAATGCTTAGGATCTAGCATGGAAAGGGTGATCAACAATATATCTAAAGCTGTTTATGAATTATGCTAAAAGATAATTGTTAGAACAATAAAGGATATGCCATGGATTCGTAAAAAACTCTTCAAGCAAACGATCGAGGCTCACGAGAGTCTTCAATCATGGCGATGATGATGATCTAGATAACACATTCACAAACAACCACGAGACAACGAGTTGGAAGGGCATAAATCCCCTCTCATTAACTACATTAGAAAGCATAAAAAGGATAAGCATGGGATCTCCCCCACGAGGCACCTTGTTTTTGATTACCAAGTCATGAGCTCGACTCGATCCCCTCAAATGTGATCATTTAGGGAAAAACTTGGTATGGTAATTTTTTGGTGGGGCTTACATGATAAACAAGGCCCAAAAAGCAACCGGTATTAAGGACTAAGTCCTTTGATGATGCAAAATACCGGGATCGAAGATGGCGTCCTCGTTTTCATTGGATAAACAATCCAACACCACTTCAACACGTGCCAAAAACTCAAAGAGTTTGAAGAAAAGAGATGAGAAGTAGAAGGGTGGGACAATTGGTAAGACAAATTTTTGAGCTACTCGAGGTGGACTCGCACCAATCAAATGACAGTATTTTCCATTTATTGCATCGGTGGAAGACCGAGATTTCCCTTTACATGAAATTCCGGGATCGAATATCTCATCCTCGGTGGACAAAGATGAGGGAACATAAGGGGCTTCCCCCATACTACATTGTCAAAAGGAGTAGACGAGCTTGTAGTACTCAAAACACGTGGTGATGACGGAGTCAGATTTGTAGAAAAATCTTTTAAATCACATTCAAAATCTTTTCTTTTTTTATCTTTTAAACTCTCCTTATGAAAACCCGTTTTGATTATGTCGAAAATATTTGGTGTTTCTAAGACGATGTTAGGCACGCTAAAAAATATCACATTTGAAAACCGTTTTGGTGGTGGTAAGTTCTCAAAACGTTTATCGATAAAGAAAACTTCCCCATCGGGGTCAACATATTCGTCATCCGAAAGATCTTCCGTAGGAACTGGCAATTTATCAACACTTTTCAAGAATGAATGTTCGAGGTGAGGCGAAAGATTTTTCGATTCAAGTATTGATGGTTCCTTCTTTGTAGGTTTAACACTCATAACCTCCACCACCGGAGGAAATGGTAAATCGTTCTTGTTGACACTTCCTAAAACTCTTGGTGAAAATTCCTTGCTAACGACATTGGTTGAATCACCATGGTTTAGAGTTGCAATAGAATAGACATGAGAAATCTTGGAGTTTTGTGTTGCATTGATGATAAGTTCTTCCTCATTGAAACGAAGGGTAATTTTTCTAGCATGAACATCAATAAGTGCTCTCGATGTATCCAAAAATGAACGACCCAAAATGAGAGGAACTTTTCGATTGATGGGAATGTATACAACGATAAATTCCATGGGATAGTAAAACTTTCCAACTTTGACGAAGACATCCTCGGCTACTCCACAAGCTAAAATCGTAGAATGATCGGCCATCTCGATAGACATGTTCGAAGGAGTAAGAGTCGGAAGCGAAAGCGATTTGAAAATCTCAAGAGGCATCAAATTAATACTAGCACCAAGATAGGCCAAGGGTAGCACTCCTCCATATCTTGAATTGCACATGGAATCATAAATTTACCGGGATCACCGACTTTTTGTGGTATGCGGCTAACAAAAACTGATGAACAACTAGACGATTGTTGTAACTTCTCTTTGTTATTCAACATACTTTTGAAGTTTGCGGATAATCGAGGCATCATGATTAAAGTGTCGGGAAAGCTTATATTAAAATGTATATCACGAAACATTTTCATAAAAAACTCAAATTGATAATTATTCCGTTCTTGTGCCTTTTCCTTGTTTCGTCTCAAAGGGTAAGGTAAGGGTGGTGTAGGTTGGGCATTAGGCAACGGCCTTGGAATCTCGGGTTCCACTATTGGTATTGGTTCAACCGTAGGTGTGGTATGAGCGGTACTTCGTTGGCTTGTGATATGCTACTTTTCGAGCATCACCTCGGGCTCTTTCTCGATTTCCTCCTCCGTAGAAAGTACTTGGACGAGAGATTGGTTCTTTGAAAGTTTTACCACTACGAGTAGTAATAACCTTTATTTCTCCCCTCGGGTTGTTAATGGTATCACTAGGAAGTCCACCCGAGGAAGAGGGTTTACACATGATTGCTTCAAATATTTTTGCCATTCGATCTTCAAATTTTGATTGCCTAGCATCCGCTTTTAACAACTCTTGCTTAATCTCATGTTGACCTTGTTCCATTTTTTGTTGATTTTGTTGAAGACGTTGAACATTTCCTTCCATTTTATTAGCATGAGTTTTCAATTCATTATCAAGTTTGTTTTTAAGCTCGTTTCTCAACTCGGATCTTAAGCTAATCATCTCACGTTGCATGTTATCTAACTTAGCATCGTTTGCTTTTGCATAATCCAAAAATTCTCCATTAAGATTTTTAGTGTGAGCATTTTGAAAACCTTGTGTAGTATTTTGAAAATCACGGTTTTGGTTTTGATTTTGAACTTGCCCATTCCCACTTTGATAATTCCCTTTGTTGTAATTACGTGAATTGCCTTGATAACCACCATTTTGATTGTTGTTTCGATAGTTGTTAGCATTTTGATTTTGGGGAGCTTGATGTGGGTGGGAACCTTGGCCGTTTTGGTTGTAAGTTCCCGTTGCTACATAAGCACTCGAAGTGTTACCACCGGCGGTAATACACTCGAAAAGATCATGAGCTCCATCACAACATAAACAACTCTTTTCAACCGCTTTAATCGATGCGGAATTCAAAGCATCTTGTGCTTTCCAATGTGTCATAAGCGTCGAAAACCTATCGAAAAACCGATTTTCTTCATTTGCTTCATCATGTAAGGCATTAATGTTACGAGATGATGACGACGATGACGAACCCATATTGGCAACACTCGGTGTGTTACGAGGGTTATAAAACTTAGATCTATTCTCGATAATCTTTAAAGCCTCATCGGTCGTTTTGCATAAAAAATTACCACCCGCGGCGGCATTCAAATAATCTCGTTCATGATCATTAAGCCCATTGTAAAAAGTATCAATTTGATGCAATTCCGAAAAATCATGGTGTGTACATTCATGTAACATTTCTTTAAATCGTTCCCACGCCATTGAAAAACTTTGATTATTACGTTGTGTAAACCTTGAAATCTCATTTTTCAAATGTGTTGTCTTAGATGGTGGAAAAAATTGGTTCACAAACTTAGAGACGAGATCAACCCATGTCAAAATCGAATTTGGTGGTTCTTTCTCGAGCCAAATTTTTGCGGGTCCATCCAACGAGTATGGAAACAACATCATCTTAATGGCGTCATGCGGAACATCCTTAAACTTTCTTGTTGCGGTGAGACGATTGAAATTCCTTATGTGATAATGCGGGTTGTCTTTCTCGTGACCTTGAAACTTATTTGCTTGTAACATCGACATTAAGCCCGTCTTAATCTCGAAATTCTCCACAAGGATGGAGGGGATCAAAATAGCTTCTCCAAAACCCTCGGTGGGTGCTTGAAGCAACTCCATCATAGTACGATTAGCCATGGCGACTATTGGTTCTACAACGGGTTCGACAATTGGAGTTTGTTCTTCAATCAAATTTCCTTGACTTTGACGACGTTTGCGAGCTCATTTTGCTTGATTACGAGTTAGCAAAAACTTGACATAGAATGTGAGGTGAGCAAAGAAGATTCTTTTGGGTGTTTTGTAGATTTTCAATTATTTTTTTTTGTTTTTGATTGTTTTCAATTTTTTTGGATTTTGTGTGTATTCGTAGACAACAATATACCAAATCTCTCCTCGAATCAAACTCTTGATTAAAGAAGCCTCAAAGGAATGGAAACGATCACGTGGTGTGAACGCCTTCGATTGACTTTAGAACTTTGGTGAAACCCAAATTGTTCAAGAGGGTTTCATCACAAAGAAACCAAGCAAATATATATGATACGTAATAATACTTTGGGCGGCAAAACCATCGATTTTCTTTCAATCTCAAAATACTCACAAGCAAGCGGAGAAACGAGGCGACGCGAAGCACTTAAGAGCCTTTTTCTTTAGGGTATATTTTATAATACCCGCCTTATACCCACCTTATAGTTTGTATTTTTCAAAATCGAGCTTCACAAAAGTATTTAACTATTTTTTCCTTTTTCTTTTTGTTTGAGATTCGAATACAATAATTAGGAGATCAAATCCCAATTAAGGTTGTGTTTGCACACTTTTGGAGATATTTTGTATTTGTTGTGATACTTAATACAATACAGTAATAATATTTTCACAAGAAAAACGAAAAAAACCGATAATACGTATTAGTAGAGTTCTACTAATAGAAATACTATTTATGGTTAAATATTAAAAACAAAATGACAAATTAATCACGGCACACCTCCCCGGCAGCGACGCCAAAATGATTGTAGGTAAAATACGTCTTTTAGGAAAAAGAGCGTATATGAGCAATAAGTATTAAATACGACGATTTAGGAAAACCGTATACTAATGACTCAATGAAGTTCGTTTCCCAAGGAGGTATATGTGTGTGAAAAATTCGTAAAGATTTGAGATTAATATGAGAAAGAAGGGATGAGAAAAGAGAATGACGGTTACTTTAGAATTACACTACGACGACTAAATTAAAAACCGTAAAAAGTGACAAAATAAAAATTAATTCTAAAAAATCCCAAAAAGTTACGAAAATCAATTAAAATAAACTAAGAGTCTACAGATGAAAAAAACTTTTTCAAACCTTTTAATTAATTAAATATTATTTTTTAAATGCTAATTAAAGCCCTAAAAATCCAAATAATTATTAAAAAGTCCAAATAAAGATTTTTCACTTTGTAAAACTCTAAAACGACTTAATAAGACTAAAAACTATTTTTATGAAATTTTAAACTAAGGAAAACTATTTTTAAATGATTAAAAACTATTAAAATATTAAAATAATTCTAAAAATTAAGAAAATGATGCTAAAATTAATCTAAGAGTTTTAAAAATCCTAACTAAATGTATTTGATCTAAGAAAAATGTAAAAGTTGCAAAATTGTGAAAATGAAATTTAATAATAAAATAATATTAAAATATTATTAAAAATCCAAAAATTATAAAAATTTCTAAAAAGTTGCAAACTAGTTTATTTTAACCTGAATAATCAGAAAATGAAAGTGAAAATACGAAAATACCCCTATTTGGCCCCCAAATGGGCTAAAAAAACAGCCTATGAAAATGGGCTTTTTGGCCCAATAAGATGAAACTTAACCAAATAAGCTGATAATCACCAGTCTTGCTTAAAATTCAATTCTAAACACAAAAGTCTGAAGGCCCAAAAGCTGAATGTGAGCTTATCACAACTTAATAGAACAACAGCTTATTCTTAATGGGCTTTTTGGCCCATTAAGCTATAAGCCAATGCCATAAGCTCTAATTTGACACACAACCTTATTTTGAGATGCCTAAGAGATATGTGAAAAGAAATTTCCAATAAGCTCAACCAATAAGTTAGAAATAAGCAAAGTAAAATTTCACTAAAAGACAAAATAGTCGACTTGGAGTTCTAGACCACCTCAGACCTTGATTCAAGTTTCAAAAGACTCTAAATGACTTAATTAAGATAAATCAATCAAGAAAAGTTCAATAAGCCAAGCCAAAAAAAGCTAAATAAGCTGATAAGCACTTATGTATAAGTAAAAGTAATTGGTTTTCTAGTCAAAGCTCAAATCAACCCTCAAATGCTCCAATATGAACAAATGGGTCAAATAAGTAACACCTATTACAAAATTAAAGTTGTGGCAGGTTTAAATAAGCTAGAAGAGCTTATTGATAAGCTATCCCAAGAATAACACTAGCAGTGGCTAGCAGCATGGGAAAGGAGTTCCCAATGCTTTGACTATTTGACTTGCAGATTTAGAGAGATCCAGTTGGATTCAATGGAAAACAAAGGCACCCTTACAACCAGTGAGTTGTAAGGAGTCAATATGAAGCAAGAAATCACAAATTGATCCAGCCAATAAGCACAAAATAAGCAAATAGTCACCAGATATAAGCAGTTATGAACTAAAAAGCAGTTTAAGCATGAATAAGCCAACCAAAATGAACCATATGCATACACAAGCTATAATAAAGTCCAATAAGCACAAATAAACTTGTTTTAAACACTGGATCAAAGATTAAAAACAGATTCAAGATTATGCAGTTATTGATGAAAAAAGGCAATATCCAATACCCTTTTGATGATCTAAATGACCACCAATCCAATTTTAAACCTTCAAATCCCTTTCCCTAGTTGTGTTAACTAAAACTTTGCACTTGTTAGCCCTAGTCTACCCTTAGATCTTGGTGTCCCAAAATGTTTAGCCAATTTCAACAAGTTAATCAAATTTTATAGCCCTTTGTTGAATTATGATGATTCAAACCACAAAGCTTGCAGATAAATGACCAAATACACCAGTGAAACAATAACCAACAATAAACAACCAAGTACACCCACTCAAGTTGCCTCAAATCCTGGTATATCAGTTAACCCAAACACCCCTTTGTAAACTGATTTGTCAAGTTTTCAAAGGACTTGTGTGATTTAACCCACAAACCAAGACCTAATCAAGCTAATAACAACAATTAAACCTCAAAACACTATTTTCAACCACAAAATCACACAATCAAGCAATAAATCTCAGATTCACTAAAATTCATGCAATATTCAGAAAAATGAAAAAAGGTTTAGATATGCAAACCTCCAAGACTCACATCCAAGCCTTGGATTGTTTGAGCTTAGGTGCTAGCAAAACAAGCACCAGCTTCCTTGTACCTGCTAAGATCAACAAACACAAAGATGAACACAAAACTATGAAAACTGATTTTTTTTGAAAACAAGGATTTAAACCATAAAACCTTTCCTCAAAAACAATCAAAACAGATTATGGAACTCAGACTTTAGCTAATCAATCACCAAAATTTTACAAAAATACAAAAGGAAATTCACAATTTTAGAAAATCAAACTTTCATTTCATAAAAAAGGAATTACAAAGACTTAGCTAAAATCTGGAACAAAAGGGCTCTCACATGTTGAGGCCTCCTTTTATAGACGACTAAGATGATTCTAGAAGGGAAAATACATCAGAAACCCAAGCTATGAATTCTCAAAATTTCCCTTGGCCTTCTAGACGCGTTTGATGTGTATGAGTTGTCCAATTTGATCTTGGCTGTTCATTTTGTGCTAAGGGACCAAGTAGTAGCCATAAAACGTTGATCTTGCCACCTAGGATTGCTTGGAGAGGAGGGTGTCATGTGATTGGTTGACGTGTTGAATGGTGGGGTCCTTTGAGGTAATGGGATTGTGGGTTCAAACATGGATAAGTTTAGGAGTGTGTGAATTAAGCGTGGGTGAGGGTAATTTGATTTTACCCTTTGTTTTAAGTGAGGGTAAAACTGGGTTCATCAAGTGAAACAGTAACAAGTTTGATCCGGTTTTGGTGGAAGGTTAAAGCGTTAGGCGCAAAATATATTTGAAAGTTTCATTTGCACACCTTTGGTCCTCAGTCTTTGGGAAACAATGTTTAACAAGTTTATTTTACAAGTAAACTCGTTTTCCTTTGTAAACTAAGTTTCTAAATTTAGGTTTTAGCCACAAAAAATTTCTAAAACATATTTTAGGGCTTATTCCACTTTGGCATAATTACAACTTTTGTCCTTTTGATGTTTAATTCATTTTTAAAGGACTAGAAGTGTAATATTCTTGAACTTCAATGGCTTCTTTGGATCTTGGACTTCATGAAGGACAATTCTTGACATTTTAGATTTGTGGAAGGGCTAATCGTGCCAAATCTTCAAACCTGGGGGACCTTTTTTAATTTTGACAAACTTAAGGGACCAAACTTGTAATTATGAATATACAAGGGTATTAAGTGTCATTTCATCATAAATGAGGGATAAATCTTGTACATCTTCAAGTCTTCAAGAGTTTTCCTTTGATAATTCACAAACTAGGGCCCGGTTCATTGTGCGGCTTCGTTTCTCGTGTTCGTTTTTCCTTGTTTCTTTTGATCTTTTGTCTTTTTCACGATATCCATACCTAAAATACACAAGTAAACAAACACAAGAATATATATGGTATTTTATGACATTTTTATGCATTTAAAGTCCAAAAAGAACGATGAGATCATGTATAAATGCCATCTCATCAAGCCCCTACTTCTTTAGCAATAGCGAAACTGATCCTATTAAATATATGAGCAACAACACGTGCTCCAATGTCTTGAACCATGGATAACTTTCGGATCCGCTTCAGCAAAGCAACCACATCCTCCTCTAATTCTCCAAAGGAAGAAAAAGAAAATGGGAGAAACCCATAACCAATAGTCGCACACTTAGTGTAACACCCCACTTGGATAAGTGGACCGTTACGTGTACTTATGGCGTGTCATCAAACCATATAAGGTAAATGTCCTAAAACATTAACTGACCATAAAGGAAATACCAGAATCAAACATCTGTAATCCAAACATAAGCTCAAAACATGAAAATTAAAATACTGAAAGAGAGGACTAAACAATGTCCAAACAGGCAAATAAATGTATGAATCACATAAGTAAAGAAGTCCGGGTAGCTTCCATCCATATGCACGTACCCTCAGAATCCTAAGAGCGTCCTTATGTACCCGCCGTTAGAACATGAAAGGAACTACGGCTGAGCATAACGCCCAGTGAACGGATATAAAGCATGATAAGAACTAATGAAATGAAGCAGATAATAAAGTTCTGAAGCTGTAAGACTGATAAGTGAATTTTAAAGCAGAAAACTGTGTAAAATCTGAAATGTCTGATTTATAAATAGTAAAACTAAACTATTATCTTTAAATCTGAAAACATACATTTTCTGTATTTGAATTGCCAAGAGCTTATATAGGTCATGTGATGTAACAACGTCTGCATGAATACATGGAGGGGTGACCTCGTCATGCTACAGAGGGGTGACCTCTAAATAATGTGTTGGGTGGAGGGATCAACTCCAGTGTGAAGGATGTAGAGCACACATCACATTCACCTGATAAACTATAAACTGATAACCTAGGATGCATCCATATGCCCCGTTGATAATACTGATAAAATGGCCAAGCTGAAATAGTAGGACGCTGCGAGAAATCACTCCCTCGCAGAGGAGTCATGACACCGGTGCCTCTAGTGTCATGGTTACGGTACCTCCGTAACTAGTACATAACTAGTCATGCTTGTATATAAAGCTCAGGCAAATATATTTAGTTATTAAAATGATTACTGATAAGCTTAGAACATATAATGAGGAAATCATTTGGCTGCAGACGGGAAATCCTAATCATGCATAGAAGGAAGTCCTTACTAAAGGACGGGAAATCCGTATCTCGTGTCCAGTAATGAAATAAGAATGAAAGATGCAGAATTGACTCTGACTTCACGGATACTACATAAATAAGGGACGTGAAATGAGTTGTCTGATTAGTGTTTACTGTTTATTGTTTATTATTGTTCTTAATTCATTTTGCGTGTTCTCTATTATTTTACTAGTTGCGTATAAACTGATTAATCTGATTGTCTGGCGTACTTCTGATAAATCTGACTGTTCTTTAAATATTTACTTCATAACGTATATCCTGTATTTCCGATTTCTGTATATTATACTGTATTCTGATTATGGTATTATACTGTATTCTGGTATTATAATATTACTACAAATAGTAAACTGCCAAGAATAGAAAGTTTCCTAATTTAGAAGGTTTTTCCTAAAATAGAAAGGTTTCCAAAATAGATTCAATGAGAATTTAAATCATTTATAAAATCGTTTAATTAATAAAATCTTGTTAAATCATCTTAATTTAATTTACCAAATTAACTAATAAAACTTTTATAACTTGGTTACTTATGATATAAAACTTATTTGCTAAAAATATGATTTAATTATTAAATAAGTAACCCATTATTTTAATCTTTCAAACGAGCATCCGAAACCCGTTTCAAAACCTTCCTGAGACACTCATGTCTCGGGTCAAGTCCAAACCGAGCACACCACGACACGTCGTGGCTCCCCCTGCTGTTGCTGACTTTGAATAGTAGCCACTGGCCTAGTGCCAGTTGCTACTGCTTTTTGTTTTATTCCCACTCTTCATGCGTGTTTCCTACCGCTTGTTATTAATTCCTACCGTTTTAGTTTTTGTTCCCTTTGTTTGTAATCCCAAACACTCCCTTATTATGAGCTAACCCCAAACACACCCTGTTGTGATTCTGTTTGCAGCTGGTCACAACAAGACGCCACCGAGACTTGAAGTCTCGGCTGGTCATCCACAAAACACCACCAGCCACCACCGCACCCCATTTAGGTCACGGTTGGCCAAAATAGAATGCATCGAGACCCCTGTTGGTCTCGGTTTTTGTGAAATCAACACACCACCCGAAACCCCCTTCCTTTCTAACACCTGATTATTAATTAACCCACGTGTTCTAGTTATAAGGTTCTATGGTTCAAGATTTATAACAAAAAAGAAAGGGTGGTTACCTTGTTTGATGATATGAACTCATACGAATACGAAAACACTTTTGATAGAAGAAACAAATTTTTGTTTTTCCGTTGTGTTTGTCTTCTACCATCGGCCACCCCCAAGAACATAGGAACCCTAGCTTTATTTTGTGTGTGTAGTATTCAAATAAGCAAAAAGGGTGGCTCCTGTTTTTTTACAAGCATACTAGGTTCAAAGCCCACTTATCTTTCCGTGGTTCTAGGTGCGGCCCAAAGAGACATAAACACAAATGTGTTATAGTTTTAGAATAAACATTTCCTTTTCGTTTTGCTTCGTTTAAAATTATTTACTTGCGTGTTCGTTCATATTCCCGTCATGTATTTATTTATTTTCCTGAATAAATAATATCTACGTAATACTGAATAATTATTTTCTGAATTATTAATATCTACGTAATACTGAATAATTATTTTTTGAATTATTTTCTGAATAAGTAACTACGTCACGATCTTAATTAAATCTGAGACTTTGTGAAATATTCGTAGATTTTAAACATCGCGTACGTGTTCGTATATTAATCCCCGTGAATATATTCTGATGTGAATTATTTATTTCCTGAATAAATGATAATTTCATAATATCTGAATTAATAATGTTATTCATTATCTGAATAAATAGTTACGCAACGTTTAAATTAAAGCTGTGACTGTACGTAATTAATGTTTGTGGACTTTTAAAGCGGGTTTTACAACTCTTCCCCTCTAAAAAAATAATTCATCCTCGAATTAGAGACACGATAATGTTGCGGTTTTACAATTCTTCCCTTCTAAAAAGGAGAAATTCATCCTCGAATTATAGGTAATAAGCTGATGAAGTTATAAAAATTGTAAGGACACATAGGTTGAAAGAATATGAAAGATGAAAGGACATATAAGCTGAAGGATATTCGTCCTCGAATTAAGACATAATGCTGCTGAAGGTATAAACATGATATGACTGAAGTGAACATGTAACGTGACAAGACTGAAGAGGACATAAACATAGCATGACTGAAAGAACTTAACTGAATTTATTGAAGGAAAAAGGATGAGAGGTCCGAATGGAGTCCCCCGTTTCAAGTGGCCTCCCACTCGAAATGATTCCTTCAAAGTTCTAAATATAATGAAAACTCTTGGTCCTGATGACCCTGTCCTAATGAATGCTGAATGTTTCTGGTTCCATACTTAAGATGGATTTTCTGAATCTGATAGAATGAATAAGCTATAGCAGGTAGGGTACATGAAACAGTATGTACAATTATCCTGAAAAGATAACGTTTATATCTCTGAGCAAGCTGTTGAAAACATATAGGGAAGAACTATGCGAACAATTGTAAATGTGCTACGTGAGCAATTGTAAACGTGGTTCGCGATTGTATAAGGAACGCTGCACAGGGAGTATATTGTGAATGTTATACGTGAAACATACTGTGAACGTGATACTAGAACATATCATGAACGTATGCTGACTGAGGGAGAATACCAAACGATATGGCCTGAGACGTGAAACGTCTGCCTGGGTATGGAAAAGTTGTGCTAAATTTGAGTCTAGTTTCTTAAGCTTTCTATAACCGTTTTCGGTAACAAGCTGAACATGAAAAATGTTACAAACACGAACGTGCACTTAAATCATGATTAGCATAAAATGTGGACTGAAACAGCATCATAATGTGAATGTGAGGCGTAAACGTGAAGGTGAACGTAAACGTGAACGTGAATGGACATGAGCGTGTTTCGCGAACGTGAATTATATCTGACATGATTGTTGACGGAATAACTTGAAATTATATGATTAACTGTTGAATTTTCTGCAGACCCGCTACTGCGTAAATCTTTCGGATGAAAGAAAACGCGTAGGCCGGTTAACTGGTCGACAATGACTTCGATAGTATCATACTTCTTCTGAGTCTGTGATAACTAATAACCACCTTCAGGAAATCTTGTCTCACTTCTGTTCAGAATTTCTAATGGTTGTAATAACTTACTAAGCATGACGACATTATAACTTGAACCTGCGGTGTGTTAGGCATTTAGATATGAACATAGCTGTATCAATATGCTATACTACTTCTATAACAATTTTGCCTATGATTATGGAACATTCCGGTGGAATCTGGGAGAATATTCACGGAAAGGTATGAGTCCCGTTAACTAGATCTTTATTAGCGTAGGGTCTTGTGGAATACATAATTCGGTGTAGGTTCCCTTCTTTATGCGTAAGCTTAGTCATGGGAGGCTGATCGTGAGAACTGTCAGGAATTTATGCGGTATTATTTTTCTGAGTTCTAGAAATTTTGTATGTTCGCCACAGACGTCAGTCTTGACCATTTGGTGATGGCCTTCACCTTTTTAGTATTGTCTAAAATTTCTTTCTGCTGAAGTAGGATGGCTCAGAAACGCCACTTTGTACAACTAGAATTCACATCTGGGTAGCTGCTTTATATAATTTTCTCCTATCGGAGATTCTATACGACTATGAGAAGATGATTCTCTTGAATTTAGCAGATCAGAATGTTATCAATGAATATACTGACGATTTCGTCTGAGAAGTCATGGAAAAAAAATTTATTCATAAATTTCATACTATAGCTGGAGCATTAGGGAGCTCAGAAGTATATACCAAATATTTATCTTTTTTTAGGGAGACAATAATGTGTGCAACAACAGTCTGGAAAACATCATGTTCTTTCTCTCACCACTGATGGTGACATGGTTGTGAATTGTCCTGGAAAATATTTAAGACATCGTAGCAGATCAGGTAATCTTCTATACTTGGAATGAACATCGATTAAGAATGGTGATCTTGTAAAAAATTTCAGTGGTCGATATATGATCTCATGATACCGGCCTTTTCTAATAGACAGAAAAGCGGTGCACCTCTTGGTGGTGCGCTAGGGCGAATAAGCTTCGTTCCAGTAACTCTTGCAGCAAATGCAACAACTCTTTTAACTCAGCGGAAGCCCTGCAATAAAGAGTTTTGAAAACAAGTTATGTTCTTGAGACAAGCTCGATGTTAAATTCCGTCTCGTGGTTAGGAAAGATTTTCTGGAAAGCCTTCTGGAATTACATTAGTAAACTCTGGAAAAATCTGATGATCATGAATTTAAGGAACCTTAGAAGTAGATTTATAACTGGTAGCTGTAAGTCTTCGTAGCTTGGACTGACAAGTTACACGCTGATAAGGCAAAAACAATTGGTACTAACATTTTTCTGGCAGGAAGTATAATGAATATATTTAGGAGTTAGTAAGGCGAATCTTGATAGGTGTGAAAACACCCATCTTTTCTACCACTTAATTACATTAAAACTGGACCTAAACGTATATTTTATGTCGTAAATGGCGGAATTATGCGTGGTTTGTGTTTTTATTGTGTTTCAGGGTCAAATTGTGAAAAGGAAAGAAAACACGGTCTTTCACGGGCGTTTATTGAAGAAAAAGACAAAAGATGAAGTCGAAAGATCAAGAGTGGAAAAAGAACGGAAGTCCAAGACCAATTCTGAAGATTTATCAAAGAAAAAGTCAAAAGACGGAAGTTTACCAAAAGCCGAAGAACTCAAGTCTAATTTATTGAAGAATTACAAGACGAGTTCAAAGAAATCTTGAGCCAAAGTCATTATAGTCCAAGATTTAAGAAGATTAAAGAAAGGAGGGACCTAATGACGCAATTAAGGGAAAGAGGAAAGAGGGGAGGAAGCTTCCTTCCACTAATCCCTTCCTCCCCTATAAATACACATTATTAGCCATTTGTTTAGGTTGTTGGAGGCTTGACAAGCCTCTCTTCCCCATTTTCATTCTTCTTGTTCCTTAAATTTGTGCACTTTAATTTTCATGTAACGCACCCTTGATTCTCTTTTAATTCCAAGTAAGTTTACCTTTAATTGTTGTTAATCTTTATCTTATTGCTAATCTCCTTCTACCTTTCTTGTTTGATTTGTTCTTTATCTTGATTATTCATGTTCTTGAGTTTTTATGATTTTGATCAAGTGGGTTTTGATTGATTTGGTTATGTTTGTTAGTTTTGATGATTTGTTTTTATTGATTATTGTTAGTTGATGCTTATTGGTTGTTTTGGTTTAATCTTTTGTTTGATTTTGATTAATTTGAGGATAGATTGTTGTTACTGTATCTCCCTTGTTCTTCGGTTTGGTGGTTTCTGTTACTGTATTCCCAGAAGTTCCGGATCAATGGTTCTTCATTCGGAAGTCTAAAAACTTCCGGATCAAGTGCTTCATTCGGAAGTCTAAAATCTTCCAGATAAAGAGGGTTCATTCGGAAATTTTAAAGTTCCGAATGAAGCAAGCTTCATCCGGAAGTCAAAAGTTCCGAATGAAGCAAGCTTCATCCGGAAGTCCCAAAGTTCCGAATGAAGCAAGCTTCATCCGGAAGTCCTAAAGTTCCGAATCAAGGTCTGTCAGTTTGTTTTTGTTTGTTTTTCTTTTTAAGTTTTTGTCTTTTATTTTCAAGTTTTATTTTTCCCGCCTTTTTCTTTATTTGAATTTTTATTTGCTTTCCTTTTAGTTTAAGTTTTGATTTGCATCATTTACTTTATTTGAATTTTATTTAAGTTTAAGTTTAATTTTACGTCATTTCATTTCTCGTCATTTACTTTTTTAGTTTTAAATATCGCACCGTTTACATTTTAACTTGTTTTAGTGTTAATTTCTCGTCAATTATTTTTTAACCTTGCTCATTTATTTTACCAAAATCTAAAATATTTGTTTCACCAAGAACAACTAATCTCACACAATCAACCGGAAATCAATTCGATTAGATACCGAGAACGTGCTTCATTCGGAAGTCTAAAATCTTCCAGATAAAGAGGGTTCATTCGGAACTTTTAAAGTTCCGAATGAAGCAAGCTTCATCCGGAAGTCAAAAGTTCCGAATGAAGCAAGCTTCATCCGGAAGTCCCAAAGTTCCGAATGAAGCAAGCTTCATCCGGAAGTCCCAAAGTTCCGAATGAAGCAAGCTTCATCCGGAAGTCCCAAAGTTCCGAATGAAGCAAGCTTCATCCGGAAGTCCTAAAGTTCCGAATCAAGGTCTGTCAGTTTATTTTTGTTTGTTTTTCTTTTTAAGTTTTTGTCTTTTATTTTCAAGTTTTATTTTTCCCGCCTTTTTCTTTATTTGAATTTTTATTTGCTTTCCTTTTAGTTTAAGTTTTGATTTGCATCATTTACTTTATTTGAATTTTATTTAAGTTTAAGTTTAATTTTACGTCATTTCATTTCTCGTCATTTACTTTTTAAGTTTTAAATATCGCACCGTTTACATTTTAACTTGTTTTAGTGTTAATTTCTCGTCAATTATTATTTAACCTTGCTCATTTATTTTACCAAAACCAAAAATATTTGTTTCACCAAGAACAACTAATCTCACACAATCAACCGGAAATCAATTCGATTAGATACCGAGAACAATAATTGAACCTAGTAAAATCTTGTTATTAAAATGGCGCCGCTGCCGGCTCTTTTCGCTAAGATCGAATGTTTTTTGTGAGAGACGCGTTGGCTTTTGGGATCCGTTCACTTGTGAACGTTATTTTTCGTGTCCAAAAATTTTCAAAAAATCCAAAAACATTTGAAAAATCATAAAAAGCATTTCTTTTTCAAAGTTTTGCACCAAAAATATTCTTCTTGCTTATCTATCTTTCTTTATTGATTTTTATGTCCATTGCGTCCGGTGTGGGAAACAATTATCTGGGAACAACTCTTGTCAATGGTGTACATGTGAGCGGTGTGGAAACGATCTCGACAATACACCATTCCTATTCGGATTTTGTCCTTTGTGCAACTCGACTAATTCGTCCTTTTTGAACCCACCTCCTCCTGTTCCCCCGTGCATCTATTGTGGAAGCGATTCTCATTGGCATGTTTCGTGCCCGGTTCGATACCTGTATGGTCACGGGCAAGAACCGGGGTACAATTATGACAATGATAATAGCTATCCACAAGACGCACTTGATTTTTCTCCATACCCGGTTTGCAACAACTGTGGGGGTCCTCACGATACCTATTATTGTCAACCACTGAATTGTTATGAGCCAAATCCGTGTCCACAGTTTTCTTCACCTATGGATTATTATGAACCAAACCCGGTTTCTAATTATTCTCAACCGATGAACAACTATGAGCCACAACCTTGCTATAATTCAGGTTTTCAACACTTTGAGCCCCCACATCACACCCTCAATCATCAATCCTCTCAGAAAATTAATCTTGACCCACAACTCACTACCTTGAATGAAGAAACACACTCCATTGTTTTGCAACTTCAAGAAGCCGTTGTTTTGCTTAAAGAACTTAGGGACGAGGAAAAGCGACTGCAAAAAGAGCAAGTATCTAATCTTAGTGATTATACCCCTCCACTTGTGCGTCAATACTGTTATGATGATGATGACGATGATGCTGTATGCACTTTCAACTCATCTTCTGAAGTTGCTGCTCCTACTCTCGATGTTCCTACTGCGTCTAAGGATCTAGATTCGTTGCATGAGCTTAGTGATGTTGGTCTCGCCAAAGTATTGGATGATGAGGTTTGTGAATTACCTGCTATGGATCCTGAGGACGACGTTGCTCTTACGGAAAAGGTCGATCCTAGTGATGACGATTCTTCTCTCTGCTATGAGAATTTCACTTTTGAAATTTCTCAATCTCCACCGGGAGATGCAGACGATGACGATTTATTCTCTCCGGTCTACGAGAAGTTCACCGATGAACATGATCTTGTGGATAAGGTGGAAGACGTGCTTCTTCGCGATAGATTACGGAAAGCTCATCTTCTTATTGCTCAAATCGAAGAGTTGACTTCTCCTTCTCTTTCCAAGTCTTTACCTCCATCTATCCCTCCCGTTGAAGATAATGACCCATTGCTGGAAGAAATCGATATCCATTCCATCCCTCCAGGTATTGATGACTCTGACAAAGAGGGGGACATTATTTTTGATAATTTGTTGCAGGAAAGTATTGACCCAAGTCCCCCTCCCGAGCACCTTCCATCCTCCCTTTTAGCCACTATCACGGAGGATGAGTGCTTTGATCCAGGAGGTGACATTGATTATGCTATGATTGATAACATTACGGCTTTGCCGTTTGCTCAGCATCCATTGTGTTTGGGGGAGGACAATGTGCTTACTATACCCAACCCACCTCCCGTGGATCTTGAATTCACATACTATACGTATTTTGAAAGGACCTTTCTCCCTGTCAAGACTTATCCCCCCGCCTCTCCTTTGTTGATGTCAACCGGGAACGAGGACAAGGTCTTTGATCCCGGTATCACATTCGAGGCTTCCCCATGGACCATTTAATTCGGGGACGAGTCAGGCTCCTGACTCGGTCAACAAAAACAAGCGCTTTTTGGGAGGCAACCCAATTATCTATCTATTTTCACCATAAGTGTAGGGGGAGCCCCGTTGGTGTTTCTTGTTCTCTTTCTTATCATATGCAGGGATTAGAGCTTCAAAGACACACTCTTGATGACTTTTGACGAACCGTGATTCCATGTTCCCTTCTTCCCGGTTCTATCCTAAACTCTTTTCGATTCACTATTTTATATTTCTCAATATTAAAATAGGAATCTCTTTAGTTGTCTTTTCCTTAACGAGATTTAAATAAAGTGCACAATGTCCTAAGTGTAGGGGAGTTTACTTCCACATGCTTAAACATTGAGGACAATGTTTATATTAAGTGTAGGGGGGACTTCTATCGAAGTTAAGTGGTCTTTTCCTTGTATTTGCCCTCATTTTAACCGGAAAATCAATTTTTCGACATTTTTCAAAATTTTTAATCTATTTTGGCCTAGTTGTAGTCTCTTTTATTTTTGTTACTTTCTAGCATTTTAATAAAATGGTTTTAGCAAGTTCAGATATCTTAGATATATTAGGCCCGTTGTGAATATTTTGACTCAACCCAAGTTTACTTATCCAAGTTCACTCTAGATAGTATCCTTAACCATGTAGACCTTAATTGGTTTATTAGGCTAAGCATCCACGAGTCTCATTCCGTGAGATTTTAAATTGTGGAGAACGAGAAATGATAGAGTTGGTTACAAGTTTGGTATTCTCTCATTAAATTATGTGAGTTAATTATGATCTTTTTCTCCCATCACTTGCTAATAAATTATCTGCAATAAGTAAGGTCGTACGATTTGAAAAGTTACTTAGCTTCTAGCCCATGATCGTTTAAAAGTTGCTCGGTAATGATAAGAGTTCATAGCCAAGGCATAACATATGAAGCGGGGCGCAAAGATTGGCGAGTCCGAAAAGGCCCTAACAAGGCATGAGGATTCAATTTTATTGCTGAAGATCCAAAAGTGATGTGAACAGCATTATTCCCAAAATCAATATGAAGGATCAAGACTCACGACGAAAAGCAATCAACTCCCATAAAGATCATGGAGAAGTCTATCCGAAAAGACCCTAACAAGGTATGAGGATAAATAGATCCAAGTCCGAAAAGGAGGCAGATCGTTGTATCTCAAAATCCCAATTAGAGATTGAAGAAATAATCATGAAGTCGTGGTCAACAAAGCTGGAGTACCCCTCAAAAGTCTCCAAGTGAAGAAACTCTATAACGAAGAGAAGACCATTATCTCAAAAACGTCTCTCGAAGATATGAAGTATGAAGTACATGCCAAATATCGGCCCGAGAAAGGTCTCAAATCGTGAACCGAGTTATGCCAAGATATGAACTTTTTGATATCCCGAGAAGCAGTTTTAAGAGATTTTGTCCTTTAGCTAACTATTGATCAAATCGTCCTACTTTGCTTTCAGCCTTAATAAATTATCGAAATAAGTCAACAATGCATCCTCGTGATCATTCAAGACATCAATAAAATATAAGAGATACCCATAGGAATAAGGGAGTTTAAGTGATTAATTGAACCACATGAGTAAATGTTTGTTATGCTAACTTGTACTAACAATGATCTTGTTTTTAAGCTTGGCATGGGAAACGTGAAACTTGAGGGTGATTAACATTCATGACATACAAGCCCTAAGGTAAGTCTTAGATTTTTTTAAAAGTTTCTTCCTTGTTGCATCTTGTTATTTTCTATCTTTTTGATTTTCCTTAGTTGTTTAATAAAGGCCAAGGTAGGTTGATTATGATGGGAAGTGTAAACCTTGCTTTATTGCTAAGCATTGCATGAGGGCATTACAATGGTTAAGTGTAGGGGATTTGATAGGTGTGAAAACACCCATCTTTTCTACCACTTAATTACATTAAAACTGGACCTAAACATATATTTTATGTCGTAAATGGTGGAATTATGCGTGGTTTGTGTTTTAATTGTGTTTCAGGGTCAAAATGTGAAAAGGAAAGAAAACACGGTCTTTCACGGGCGTTTATTGAAGAAAAAGACAAAAGATGAAGTCGAAAGATCAAGAGTGGAAAAAGAACGGAAGTCCAAGACCAATTCTGAAGATTTATCAAAGAAAAAGTCAAAAGACGGAAGTTTACCAAAAGCCGAAGAACTCAAGTCTAATTTATTGAAGAATTACAAGACGAGTTCAAAGAAATCCCGAGCCAAAGTCATTATAGTCCAAAATTTAAGAAGATTAAAGAAAGGAGGGACCTAATGACGCAATTAAGGGAAAGAGGAAAGAGGGGAGGAAGCTTCCTTCCACTAATCCCTTCCTCCCCTATAAATACACATTATTAGCCATTTGTTTAGGTTGTTGGAGGCTTGACAAGCCTCTCTTCCCCATTTTCATTCTTCTTGTTCCTTAAATTTGTGTACTTTAATTTTCATGTAACGCACCCTTGATTCTCTTTTAATTCCATGTAAGTTTACATTTAATTGTTGTTAATCTTTATCTTATTGCTAATCTCCTTCTACCTTTCTTGTTTGATTTGTTCTTTATCTTGATTGTTCATGTTCTTGAGTTTTTATGATTTTTATCAAGTGGGTTTTATTGATTTGGTTATGTTTGTTAGTTTTGATGATTTGTTTTGATTGATTATTGTTAGTTGATGCTTATTGGTTGTTTTGGTTTAATATTTTGTTTGATTTTGATTAATTTAAGGATAGATTGTTGTTACTGTATCTCCCTTGTTCTTCGGTTTGGTGGTTTCGGTTACTGTATTCCCAGAAGTTCCGGATCAATGGTTCTTCATTCGGAAGTCTAAAAACTTCCGGATCAAGTGCTTCATTCGGAAGTCTAAAATCTTCCAGATAAAGAGGGTTCATTCGGAACTTTTAAAGTTCCGAATGAAGCAAGCTTCATCCGGAAGTCAAAAGTTCCGAATGAAGCAAGCTTCATCCGGAGGTCCCAAAGTTCCGAATGAAGCAAGCTTCATCCGGAAGTCCTAAAGTTCCGAATCAAGGTCTGTCAGTTTGTTTTTGTTTGTTTTTCTTTTTAAGTTTTTGACTTTTATTTTCAAGTTTTATTTTTCCCGCCTTTTTCTTTATTTGAATTTTTATTTGCTTTCCTTTTAGTTTAAGTTTTGATTTGCATCATTTACTTTATTTGAATTTTATTTAAGTTTAAGTTTAATTTTACGTCATTTCATTTCTCGTCATTTACTTTTTAAGTTTTAAATATCGCACCGTTTACATTTTAACTTGTTTTAGTGTTAATTTCTCGTCAATTATTATTTAACCTTGCTCATTTATTTTACCAAAACCAAAAATATTTGTTTCACCAAGAACAACTAATCTCACACAATCAACCGGAAATCAATTCGATTAGATACCGAGAACGTGCTTCATTCGGAAGTCTAAAATCTTCCAGATAAAGAGGGTTCATTCAGAACTTTTAAAGTTCCGAATGAAGCAAGCTTCATCCGGAAGTCAAAAGTTCCGAATGAAGCAAGCTTCATCCGGAAGTCCCAAAGTTCCGAATGAAGCAAGCTTCATCCGGAAGTCCCAAAGTTCCGAATGAAGCAAGCTTCATCCGGAAGTCCTAAAGTTCCGAATCAAGGTCTGTCAGTTTGTTTTTGTTTGTTTTTCTTTTTAAGTTTTTGTCTTTTATTTTCAAGTTTTATTTTTCCCGGCTTTTTCTTTATTTGAATTTTTATTTGCTTTCCTTTTAGTTTAAGTTTTGATTTGCATCATTTACTTTATTTGAATTTTATTTAAGTTTAAGTTTAATTTTACGTCATTTCATTTCTCGTCATTTACTTTTTAAGTTTTAAATATCGCATCGTTTACATTTTAACTTGTTTTAGTGTTAATTTCTCGTCAATTATTATTTAACCTTGCTCATTTATTTTACCAAAACCAAAAATATTTGTTTCACCAAGAACAACTAATCTCACACAATCAACCGGAAATCAATTCGATTAGATACCGAGAACAATAATTGAACCTAGTAAAATCTTGTTATTAAGTCTCGTCTTCAACTGGAAGAAAGAGCCTTTATAAATATGGTGATACTATGTAGTCTTTTCTGGTTGGGAGGTAGTTAATACCTGATTTAAGATAAAGCTGGCATATGAGTACGTGAGATAAACATTGTAGATCTCACTGAATGTGTTTCGTCTGTAACCTCATAGAATGAACACTGCGTGTCTAACCTGGGTAATACGCCAGTGGTGGTGGCTGAATCTTTAATGGTTTGATTTATGCATGGCATGACAAAACGGGTATACCCCCTTGGAGGGTACCCTGAATTTTTGAGGGCCTGGCTTAGAAGACAATACTGAAATTATGAGTCTTGACTCGTGCCATGAGAAGATATTCATATGACATGTATCATGACTGGTATCCTGACATGTATCATGATGACTGGTATCCTGACATGTGTCTTCCAAAATGATACTAGAGACGCGTGTCTTGACTGATGTCTTGACATGTGTTTTGGTAGACGAATAAGGTTGAAAATTTTGGTAACTGCTAGGATTGGCGAACCGGTTAGACTATTGGCCTCTGTATTTCTGGTCACGTCCATATCGGAGTTCCGATGGTTACTGACTGATTAATTATAAGCACGGTGGTTGTCATTACCGCCTTGTCTGTTAGTTTCCTGACGGTCGTTATCATGACCGTGATTCATGTAACTATTTCTGCTGAGTGGCAGGCTGGTTACCGGTTCCCACTCTTCTCACTGAAAGATTAGCTAAGTGAAGTGTGACATCTAACTGAGGAAGCAAAGAGCATGGAATGGGATGGTAGCATCTGATGGTTGAAGTATATTCTTGTCAGAAATTTGAAATTTATAGTTTTCGTCCTTGCTCTTGAAGAGTTTTCAAAGTATAAACAGCATCAGCATCTTGGGGACTCTCCAAAGTATCAGCAGCATCAACATTCATGGGGTCTCCGGGATATTAGCAGCAACGGAATCTGGTAAAATCTTCAACTCTCGAGCAGCATGAGCATCTGGTAGAATATCGACAAGTGGAAAACGCCTGAGATAATTGAGGATTAATTACAATACACATAGAGTAAACCTGGAATACTGTACATGTGGTACACCTGAGATACTATGCATGAAGTACACCTGAAATACTATATATGAAGTATACTTGAAATACTATGCATGGTATGATGGCAAATTTTATAGGATAGCCGGTACTGGTGTCAATTGTCTGACATGATCAACATAAATAGATTGATTTAAACGATAGCAAACTAGACTGAAACGAGTTACATGATAGCCTAGAAATTCCTTCGTAGACTTAATGCTGGTTGTATAGAGAGCTCAAAATATGATTAAACGGAGTTTCATCAATAGCCAGCATAAAGATATGATTAATGAAGACCAAACATGATTTATCATGAAAACATGATTTTATTGAAATCCTTTTGTGTCTTGGCATGAAAACATTATAACTCTGCTGAACATAAAACCCTCGTAAGGAGACATAAAACTGAATCAGTGTGAAAACGACATCAATTTGAGATTGTGAGATCTGGATTGTTACAAGGAATATAAGAGTATGATCAACTGAGGTTTTACAACAACTGGTGTGGATGGATGCAGTTAAATCCACCAAATTCGAATGAGAAGACAGGTGACTAAGTATGGACGATTCTGGTTCAATCCATACTTGTCAAAATTTTACGAGAACTGTCATGTATAGAAAATTACAATATGGGACTAAATGTGGATGGCTGTTGTCCAATCCATGCTAGTCAAACTTAAATGCAACATCGTGATATGAACAACAGTGAACGCTTTTGGGTCGATTCACAAAACAACTATCGTCTGAAAACATGAACTTTGACCTAAACAATGGTGAACGTCTATGGGTCGATTCACCAGGTAATATTCAACTAAAAACATGAATCTGCCATGAGTAAGGATGAACGCTTATGGGTCGGTTCACCAATACAAAATCTGAACAGGCAAGGGTGAACGCCTATGGGTCGGTTCACCAAAACAAAATTCGCAGAAAAGCACATGCGACTAAATATGGCCAGTCCTTACCAACCTTTTACTTAGTCAAAACTTTAAGAAAATTTATTGATAAATGAAGAAAATTGACTGATAAATGCATGAGAAACATGAAATTTAACGATGCCAAAATCTGGGAAGTTCCTGGTGACTACCCACTAATCACAGGTCATGTTTTAGAGCCTACAGGTCGAACCTTGCGCTCTGATACCATAACTGTAACACCCCACTTGGATAAGTGGACCGTTCCGTGTACTTATGGCGTGTCATCAAAGCATATAAGGTAAATGTCCTAAAACATTAACTGACCATAAAGGAAATTCCAGAATCAAACATTGGTAATCCAAACATAAGCTCAAAACATGAAAATTAAGATAATGAAAGAGAGGACTAATCAATGTCCAAATAGGAAAATAAATGTATTAAGTACATAAGTAAAGAAGTCTGGATAGCTTCCATCCATATGCACGTACCCTCATAATCCTAAGAGCGTCCTGGTGTACCTGCCGTTAGAACATGAAAGGAACTACGGTTGAGCATAACGCCCAGTGAACGGATATAAAGCATGATAAGAACTAATGAAATGAAGCAGATAATAAAGTTCTGAAGCTGTAAGACTGATAAGTAAATTTACAGCGGAAAACTGTGTAAAATCCGAAATGTCTGATTTATATATAGTAAAGGTGAACTGTTATCTGTTAAATCTGAAAACATACATTTACTGTATTTGAATTGCCAAGAGCTTATATAGGTCATGTGTTGTAACAACGTTTTCATGAATACATGGAGGGGTGACCTCGTCATGTTGTAGAGGGGTGATCTTTAAATAATGTGTTGAGTGGATGGATCAACTCCAACGTGAAGGATGTAGAGCACACACCACGTTCACTTGATAAGCTGTAAACTGATAACCTATGATGCATCCATACGCCCAGCTGATAATACTGATAAAATGGCCAAGCTGAAATAATGGGATGCTGCGAGAAATTACTCCCCCGCAGAGGAGTCATGACATCGGTGCCTCTAGTGCCATGGTTACGGTACCTCCATAACTA
This sequence comes from Glebionis coronaria, assembly GCA_025667525.1. Classification (NCBI taxonomy): domain Eukaryota; kingdom Viridiplantae; phylum Streptophyta; class Magnoliopsida; order Asterales; family Asteraceae; genus Glebionis; species Glebionis coronaria. Next base: position 382,446,467 of record CM046876.1, read on the forward strand.
GTACATAACTCGTCATGCTTGTATATAAAGATCAGGAAAATATAATTAGTTATTAAAATGATTACTGATAAACTTAGAACATATACTAGGGAAATCATTTGGCTGCAGACAGGAAATCCTAATCATGCATAGAAGGAAGTCCTTACTGAAGGACGGGAAATCCGTACCTCGTGTCCAGTAATGAAATAAGAATGAAAGCTGTAAAATTGACTCCGACTTCACGGATACTACATAAATAAGGGACGTGAAATGAGTTGTCTAATTAGTGTTTACTATTTACTGGTTATAGTTTATTATTGTTCTTAATTCATTTTGCGTGTTCTCGTATTATTTTACTGGTTGCGTATAAACTGATTAATCTGATTGTCTGGCGTACTTCTGATAAATTCGACTGTTCTTTAAATATTTACTACATAACGTATATTCTGTATTTCCGATTTCTATATATTATACTATAGTCTAATTATGGTTTATACTGTATTATGGTATTATAATATTCCTATAAATAGTAACCTGCCAAAAATAGAAAGTTTCCTAATTTAGAAGGTTTTTCCTAAAATAGAAAGGTTTCCAAAATAGATTCCATGAGAATTTAAATCATTTATAAAATCATACTTTAATTAATAAAAGCTTGTTAAAGCATCTTAATTTAATTTACCAAATTAACTAATAATACTTTTATAACTTGGTTACTTATGATATAAAACTTATTTGCTAAAAAATGATTTAATTATTAAATAAGTAACCCATTATTTTAATCTTTCAAACGAGCATCCAAACCCGTGTCAAAACCTTCCCGAGACACTCATGTCTCGGGGTAAGTCCAAACCGAGCACACCACGACACGTCGTAGCTCCCCCTGATGTTGCTGACTTCGAACAGTAGCTACTGGCCTAGTACCAGTTGCTACTGTTCTTTGTTTTTTCCCACTGTTCATGCTTGTTTCCTACCGCTTGTTATTAATTCGCACCGTTTTAGTTTTTGTTCCCACTGTTTGTAATCCCAAACACTCCCTTATTGTGATCTAACCCCAAACACCCCTTGCTGTGATTCTGTTTACAGCTGGTCACAACAGAATGTAGCGAGACCCCTGTTGGTCATCTACAAAACACCACCACAGCCACCACCGCACCCCATTTGGGTCGCGGCTGGCCAAAACAGAATGTACCGAGACCCCTGTTTGTCTCGGTTTGCGTGAAATCAGGACACCACCCGACACCCCCTTCCTTTCTAACACCTGATTATTAATTAACCCATGTGTTCTAGTTATAAGGTTCTATGGCTCACGATTTATAACAGAAAAGAAAGGGTGATTACCTTGTTTGAAGATATGAACTCATATGAATACGAAAGCGAATTGATTGAAGAAACGAATTTTTATTTTTCCCCTGTGTTTGTCTTCTACCGTCGGCCACCCTAAGAACATACGGACCCTAGCTTTATTTTGTGTGTGTAATATTCTGATAAGCAAAAAGGGTGGCTCCCATTTTTTTACAAGCATACTGGGCTCAAAACCCACTTATCTTTCCCTAGTTCTAGTTGTGGTCCAAAGTGACACAAACACTAATGTGTTATAGTTTTAGACTAAACATTTCCTTTTCATTTCGCTTCGTTTAAAATTTTTACTTGCGTGTTCGCTTTTAATCTAGTCATGTATTTATTTATTTTCCTGAATAAATAATATCTACGTAATACTGAATAATTATTTTCTGAATTATTAATATCTACGTAATACTTAATAACTATTTTTTTAACTATTTTCTGAATAATTAACTACGTTGGGATTTTAATTAAAACCGAGACTGTGTGAATTTAATATTTTTAGATTTTAAACATCGTGTACGTGTTCGTATATTAATCCTCGTGAATATATTCTGACGTGAATTATTTATTTCCTGAATAAACGATAATTTCTTAATATCTAAATTAATATTGTTATTTATTATCTGAATAATTAGTTACACATCGTTTACATTAAAGCTGTGACTGTACGTAATTAATGTTTGTGGACTTTTAAAGCGGGTTTTACACTTAGTCATATGCTTAACACGTTTATGTTTTGCAGCATCAACCACCACACGACCGGACACAAAATCCGTCATCCCGGTTTGCATCAAAGACGAAGTTCCAGTTAGATCCACGCATACATCAAGCCCTACATCCCATGAGTAAAGTAATATATCTGCTGGACGTAATGATTTTTCAGACCCCCCACCCAACCCGATATCAACTTCCTTACCAGCTGGAATCCCTGAACGATAACAGATGTCAACAAGGGTATCACGTACAACGTTATGACGATCTTTAATACCAATAATACCAACACACGATACCGCATAGTCTCCATAAATATCACCAACAAAAACCCTTGAGCAAGCTGAACACGGCCTCGACATAGAAAATAAAGGGATACCTAATCGATAACACAAAACACAACGGTAAGTCTTACCATTCACAGTTTGTCCAAACCCAGAAATAGGAATCGTCCTAAGCCAGTCGGAGGTGTGATCCTCCGTTTGAGAATTCCATAAGGCCATCTGTCGAGGAGATATGGAAAATGTTGATTCTACAATTTCAATAACCCGTGTGAAATATATATATATATATATATCTATATATATATATATATATATATATATATATATATATATATATATATATATATATATATATATATATATATATATATATATATATATATATATATATATATATATATATATATATATATATATATATATATATATATATATATATATATATATATATATATATATATATATATATATATATATATATATATATATATATATATATATATATATATATATATATATATATATATATATATATATATATATATATATATATATATATATATATATGCCATTTTCTTCATGAGTTTGGGGGCAGAGATCTCAGTTGGCTTACTCAAAAGATCAGTCTCCATAGATGTATTATACACACACAAGGCATCATCAAAAATAGGCCCAAAAGCTACAATACCAGTATTGCGAAGAAGCTTAGTCTGCAAGTCAGTAGACTATAATCGTGATGTAATAAAGGCATAATGAAAAACATCCCCTGTAGAATATGCAACAAGCCCTCCAAATGAAAAGGGTAAGGTGGAAAGCCTCAATTGCCAGTCGCTGAATCCCGGTCCAGAAGCAGTCACAATACGCTGTAGAGAAGAATGCAGAGCCACATCGAAGGAACGTTGGGCGGACTCAAAGTTACGGGGTGGACATGTGCGCATAGTAAAGTATAGCCTCGAAATACCCGTAAAAGCACGAAGGAGCAACAACTCACATTGAGGATCATTAATTTTAGCAACGACGTCCATAAGCATAATGGTTTTGGCCACTCTTTTCGTCACAAGCTCATTACAAAAATCAAAATCCACACTAGCTGGCCCACCAAGTAATTTAACACTATAACACCCTATTTTGGTAAATAGAATGTCACGCATGATTATGGCGTGTAATCAAAGCATACAAGGTAAATATCTTAAAAACATTAAATGACCATGAAAGGAAATACCGGAAACAAACATCGGTACCCTAAGTTTAAGCTCATCAAACACAAACATAAGCACTGTAAAGGAAAAGGACTAAACAATGTCCAAAGAAATAAGTAGCAAATGAATGATGAGATGCATAAAGTAGAGAAGGCTAGATAGCTTCCAATCCATATGCACGTACGCTTAAAGTCTACGAGCGCCCTTGAGTACCTGCCGTTTGGGAACATGAAAGGAAAACGGCTGAGCATAACGCTCAGTGCACGGATATACAAGTATATCATGGAATAGCATAAGCATATAAGACTAATAACAACAGAATAGTATAAGTTCTAAGCACTCTGGAATCATGTTCCTAAAACTGGTTTTATAGTTTGAAAAGACTTATGTTTCCATGAAAATCTGTATTAATTAGCCATATAGCCCATATAGGTCATGAGGTTCCACCGTGCATGAATACTTGGAGGGGAGACCTCGTCATGCAATTAGAGGGTTGCCTCTAATTAAATAGTCCGGGTAGGAGGGATCAACTCCTAGTGAAGGATACAAGGCACACATCACATTCGCTTTGATAATACTGGTAAACATGTAACTAGGATGCACCCATACGCCCCACATGATAATATAATATAATGGCCAAAGCTAAAAAGGGACGCCACGAGCAATCATTTTGCCGTGGGGAAGTCATAACACTGGTGCCTCCAGTGTTATGGTTATGGTACCTCCATAACTAGGTGACACTGGTCATGCATGTATATGGCTTAGGCTCTTAAACTAACATAAGTATCAAACATATAAAACAATACTAGGAAAACATTAGGCTGCAAACGGGGAATCCTAATAAGGAAAGAATGTCCATACTGAAGGGACGACAAAATCCGTACCTTATGTCCAGTGAATGAAGAAGACGAAAGAATGGAAGTCCTACTTCGATCTCACTAATGCTACATAAATAGGGTACATGTATAAGTATTTTGTTTACTGAGTATGTAACTGTCTATATCATGTCTTAGCTTGTTTTATATGTTCATGTCTTGTTTTACTGATTTTAATGTTATACTGTGTTTATCATGTATTCTACGTACTCTAATTAAGTATTACTTGTATTTCTGGTATTATTATACTTGTTGTGTAATAATAAGTAACTTTCTAAAAATAACAGATTTCCTAAAATATAATATTTCCAAAAATAGAAAATTCCAAAAATAGAAAGTTTCCAAAAATAGATTAAAAAATATCAGTTTCTAAAAATAAAAAGTTTCCAAAAATAGTAAGTTTCCTGAATTAGAAAGTTTCCATATTCAGAATTAAGCTGAATTAATAAGCTAATAATTTAAGCTTAAGTGTACTAGTTAAATAACATAAGTCATATGATTATTTGTATAGTTTATTAATAATATCAAGTTAACTAAATAAATTATAGGTTATAGGATTTAATTAAATACAAGCATAATTTAAGTAAATTAAGGTACATAAAATACTTAGGTTAAAACATGTATTAATATTATATTAATTATAACCTAAGTCATGATTATTAATTAATTATATTTCATGTCTTAATAGTTAATTAATACAATAATGTAAATTAAATAAATAAATACTTAGGTTAAAACATGTATTATTTTTAAATAAAAATTAACCTAAGTCCATGATTTAATTTAATTAATTATAAGTCATGTTAAATTAATTTAATTAACTTGTACAATTTTAGTCATGAACCAGACCCATGAACTTAATTTAGACATGTCGTGAATCGGACCGAATAAACCCTTAAACCGAACCAAACAAACACCCCTTTAACATTAGCAAACTGGCCCGGCCGGTTGCCACTGCTCGGGTAAAAACACCACCGGCTGCTGCCGGTGGTTTGTCTCGGCTAGCCGCTGCCGACAGCGAAGTTCCCACCGGCTGTGTGCCGGTGGTTACCTCTGCTGCAGTCGTGGTTCCCCCTGCTTGACCCAAACTGCCACCGGCTGTGTGCTGGTGGTGGTGGCTGCCTGCTGCCGAGACCCCAACCGAACCACAAGGACACCCCGACTTGCGTCGAGGTCCCTTGTCCCTGCTGCCGACCGAGACCAACACCACCGCGATCCAAGATTTCGGTTGGTGGTGCGATCCAAGACACGCCGAGAGCCTTGGGCTCTCGGTTGAGTGTTGGCCGAACAAAAACCAACCCACAAACACCTTTAATTTACCCCCATGATTCGTTTAACATGTTTTTAATTCTGGTTTTTATAAACCCCATGATCACATGTTCTTAATTAATAAAAAGAATAAAAAGATAAGGTTTAACAGATTACCGAAAGTGTGTAATGATTGGAGAACAATAACACGAACACGATGCTTGAATTTAATTAACCAATATCAACAAACACCCCTTATTGGTGATGATATAGCCATCGGCCAAAAGGAAGACAAAGGCTAGGGTTTTTGATTTTTTCTGTAAAAAATATGTTATGAAAAACTCTATGTTTCTATTTTCCCTTAATTAAACCAAAAGTGGGCTTGGGCTCTCCATTTCTTCTTGGTGCCGCGGCATGTAAGGCCCACAAGGGAAAAAGCCGAAGTTTTTCCCGTGTTATAATTTTACGTGTTCGTATGTTCGTATTTTCGTGTTAACTAATAATTAAATGTTCGTGTTATCTATAATTACTTGTACGTAACGATATTAATCGTATTACATTAATTAAGTACGTAATTACATGTTCATGATTTTACCGTTCATGATTTCATGTTCGTGATTATAATTATTATTGTTAATAATTATCGTGTACTCTCACATACTTAATACTTATCGTGTAATAATACGTACATAACTTCTGTAATTAATAATCGTGATACGTTTTCATGCTATAAAACAAAAGTTTTAATTTGTACGTACATTTACTAAGTGTACTGTTCATGGTAAAAGCATGCGGGTTTTACAACTCTTCCCCCCTAAAAAGAATAATTCGTCCCCGAATTATAGATATAATAAACTGAAAGAGGAACATACCCGAATTCAAAATATGAAATGAGGGTAAGAAGCCCGGATCGACTCCTCTGTTTCCCAAGTGGCTTCCCGCTCGGTATGATCCCTCCAAAAGATTTTGACGAATGGAATCGTCTTCTTCCTCATGACTCATTCTTGCCTATCAAGAACTCGTTCGGGTTCCTCTATGAAGGTAAGATCTTCACGAATCTGTTCCAGTGGATACTGAACCATGTGAAGGGAATGATAATTGTACCCTCTAAGTAAGGACACATGGAAAACGTCATGAACGTGAGAAAGCTGCGAAGGTAACGCTAAGCGATAAGATACTTCACCGACGCGGTCGATAATATCAAACGGTCCGATGAATCGACGACTGAGTTTCCCTTTGATTCCAAAACGTCTAATACCACGTGCCGGTGATAGAAATACACGATCTCGTACGTTGAAATGTAAGTCCCTACGATGTTTGTCGGCATAACTCTTCTGACGTGTACGTGCTTCCTATAATTTCTGCTTAGCTACAACGACCTTCTCGTTGATCAACTCTATCATCTCCGGTCCTTCAAGTGTTCGCTCACCAGCCTGGTCCTAGCAGATTGGGACGCGACACTTTCTGCCATACAACATCTCGAATGGTGCACACTTAATGCTGGCGTGTCAACTGTTGTTGTATGCAAACTCTACTAAACAAATATAATCGTCCCAATCTCTTCTCCACTCCAATGCACATGCTCGGAGCATGTCTTCTAATGTCTGAATAGTTCGCTCCGATTGTCCGTCTGTTTGAGGATGAAAAGCCGTGCTAAGCTTAAGTTTTGTACCCTAAACTTTCTGCAAGATCTTCCAAAATCGCGAAGTGAACCGAGGATCTCTGTCCGAGACGATACTGGATGGAGCACCATGACGTCCTATGATCTCCTTCTTGTAAGTATCGGCGAGTTCGCTGACCGTATCATCCTTGCGGATTGGTAAGAAATGAGCTGACTTAGTAAGTCGATCAACGATAACCTAAATCGCATCATGCCTCCTCTTGGTCCGTGGAAGACCGGTAACAAAATCCATGGTGCTCTTGTCCCACTTCCACTCTGGAATGTCTAACGGTTGTAGTAGACCATGATGTGTGGGAAACGTGTCGGTGTATTTTAATGTAGTACGTTATAGGGCAAATCAAGAAAATTACCTTTAGGAAAAAGTAATAGTCTAAAATTCGCCAAAGACGGATTAACTAAACACGAGAGTGATCCCGGTTCATTGTACACGAAGAAATTGTGAATTTGAGAATTTCGTTTTGATTTGGACAATTAACTTGAATGGTTTTGGATTTTATCTAAAATTCCTACGTTTTTAATAAAATGCATGAATCGCTAAATTTAATCTACAAGACGAAATTAAATCTATATTATTTTTTTAATTTATTTTATATATATTTTTAAATATATTATCTAAACTAATAATTTTTACCAAATTTAAATAAACAATTTTTATTTAAAACAATTATAAAGTTGTTAAACTTTTAAAACTAGGAAATGAATGACAAACGTTCAACTCTATTATGACAGTCCAAAAACAGAATATAATAATCTAAAAACGTATAACATTAGGGAAGCTAGAGCAGTTGGTTGAGCACGTGTAGTGATAAGTGGGAGGTCTCGAGTTCGAGACCCTTTGATGACAATTTTTGAGATTGATTTTTTTATATTATATATTCGCAACATGAATCCAGCAACTTACAATCTTATAACTCACAGTAGAGAAGTAAACTATATAAACCTCAGATTACAACCACAAATGACAACAGGCATCCAACAAATAAACAAATCTAAGGAATGCAAATCTAAATAATAAACCAGCAAGTGAATCTAAAAAAAACAGTAACACAATTCAGTAGAGAAAAACAAGTAATCAAAAAGATCAACAATTTATCGATTAGCAAATCACCAAACAACAGCAGCTTATTAAATAAAATAGAGCAACACAACAAACATATAGTAACAGATTCATTCATTTTTAAAGCAATAAAAACCCTTTATGAACAATAAAATCCATACACCACTTGATGTAGACTAACAAATTGAAGCTATAATATTCCAATCACAATACAGTATCATAAAAGTACAACTATTACTGAATCCAAACAGCCCTGCTACCAAGAACCATGAACACTCAGCAGAATCTAAAAGAAATACCAGCAATGAACATTTACGCAAACTTTAAAACTAGCCATCAGATTCAAACATTGATAAAAATCAGCTTTAGCGAAGCACCAACAGTCAGCTATATTCCAATGCAGCAGCATACAAAAGCTAACGTAAGCTTAACAACTTCAACAACAAGAATATATCTTATGGCAACAAAAACGCAGCAATACGCAGACTAACAGATATCACATATCCCTATATTGGAAGCAAATTCATCCTTATAGCATGCAAACGTAACCGAACATAACAAACATACCACAATGCAGATTACACTAACAAAAATGAGCTATAAACTATTATCAATCAGCAATCTAATTAAGCAAACATCAAATAACTATATCATGATTCAACAAAAATTTAAATCCACAAAATACACGAAAATATAAGATCTATAACTCTGATCAAATGCCCCAACTCAAATGATTGAAATTAGATATTTAGTAAATCTATTACTAACTCAGATCCAAATATTAATCAATAGCAGCAACAAGTTTGGACTTAGAATCACTAAATAACAAATGATTATGGCAAAATAGCAATCTGTTTATTCAATAACACACAAGCATTCAAATGACAGATCCATAACAAAAACATGAACACCTAGATCATTCATCATCTCAACAATATTGTAGACTTCAAAATTAAATACAAACCACACCATTATTATAGATCACAGTTCAACCAAACAGACTTCTAAATGACAGCAAAGACAATAAAACGATTCCAATCAAATCCTAAACAATCATCACAGCAGTCAATCGTATGGTATCAAAGGAATCAATCATAGGAGTAATCCGTTAAAACACAAAGGCAGCTCAAAGCTCAATATAGATTAACACATACACTTAACTAACATAAACAGAAACTAAATCAATTAACTATTCAAAATCAGCAGATTCAAACAACCAAAATAAGATAAGTAAAACAAACAGTAGCTAGTAACAAAAAAATATAGTGAACTCACAACAAACAGCTATCCACTGATTTTACACTAAATAATGCAAAAAAATGAAAAGTGCTTTGTGACAATCCGTCAATTTATGGTTGATATTTTATTCTCAAGTATTATTTAAAAATATTATTTTAATGTTATATTATGAACTCACTTATTTATGGGAAGAAATTTGGATTTTTCGTCTTGAAGTAGCATCGACTACGTCTAAACCGGAGGATTCAACGTTACGTGCTTACGTTTACCTACACCGTTTTGGTGACAGTTCGACATTTTAGAAAATAAATTTATCCGTGAATATTATTTAGGGATTTTAATTTTGAGTTGGTTCATAAACTCACAAATTTACGAGAAGAGATTAGGACTTACGATTATAATTTAACGTCCTTTACGACTAAACCGGAAACCTTAGGATTACGTATTTACGTTTTCGAACTCCGTTTTTGATGAGACAATTTTTATTAGATTCGTTTTGTGCCGTTGATTCATAATTTATAAAAACGTTTTTCGTAAAACGACCCGAGGGCACGCAAATCGAGGAAACTAGAATCGAGGAATACCCGTAAATTAGCGGGATGGGACAAAACAAGTTTATCCTACCCCACTACTAAGGGATGGCCAAAAACTTGACACCACACAAGTGATATGTCAAATTTTAAGCAAGTAGCTTACACATGTAAGCTTATGCTTAACATGTAAGCTACTCATCCCACCAAACTAACAAAACCACCAAGCCTAAAACAAGTAACTCATTTCTTACATGCAAAAACCACACAACTCTCCTCCCTCTCTCTCTAAATTTCGTCCAAGAACCATCCCTAAACACCCTCATTTGATCAAATTTAACCATGAAATCATATGTTATTCACACATATGATGAAGCCCTTTTCAAGCTCTATTGATTGGTGGTGATTCTAACATCCAAGGAGAAGATTTGGTGATGTTCAAGGGCTGGTTTCTACATGAAGTTTACAAGTATTGGTGGCTTTGAAAATTGGTGTTGATCTACCACAAGTTTTGCCATCAAAAATCCAAGCCTTGATCATAAACTACACAACCTTGGTAGTATAGAGATTGTTCTTCCTATCCTCTTGTTATTTTGATTATGTAATCTTGTATTTTCTTTATTTATATATATGTATATGATGATGAATGATGATTAAAAATATTATGTGGGGATTTGGTGTTGATAGATTTGATAAACATGGGTAAAAAAAGATGGAAAAACCACATGTAAAAATGGTTAAATCTTGCTTAATAAGATGGCTGTATAAAAACAGTAAGTAACCAAATGATAAACTGATAAAATGGTAAAGTGGAATCAATATACAGTAATTATTAGGTGTTATACACATATGAGAGTTGGCCATACAATGGAATCATCAAAATGAGTGAGATATGATTAAAACAAGATGAGTGCACCAATCTGAATAGTCTGTTTTGTAGGGACTGTTAATGATAGTTAAACATGGAATGAGCAGTAGCTATAATTAACTTATTTGTAGCACATAATATGAAGTTTATTCCATCCAAAAATAAGCTTCTATCTCCTTATAGAACTCAAGATATGATAAAAATGGTGAAGATGAAACTAAAAATCAGATTTTGAAGAATTAATGTTTAATAGTATTATATAAGCACTCAAACTAATATAGTATAAAATGTGAATAAAAACCAATAACTTAAAAATTTCATTTATATAAATATGTATAAGGTTAAATAAATGGACACTTTGTAAAAATGGTAGTTGAATAAGATTTATAAGTTATAAAAACTATAAACATGATTTTTACGACTTTTTCGGCTATTACCGTAAAATTAACGTTTTTCGCCAATTAAAACTTAGACGATCAAACCCGTCTAATGTAAAGTTTTTAAAAGTCATATACTGATGTGTAAGTACCTAATACAAGTAAAAACCGATAAAACCCGAACTATATGACATACGAACATTAACGAGCTAAGTTAGCATATTTGGACTAATAATTTAACTAAATAAGTTAAACACTTATAAAAATTACTTATTGGGCTTAACCCTTTGGGCCTAACATGTAAAGTGTAAATACTGATAATACAAATATAAAATGGATTAATACAAGTTATTGAACTTATAATAGGCTTATTGGACCTAAAACATGTAAATAGGTAAAACTAGTAAACTAGTAAAAAGTTACCAATACATAAACACTAAAATGAGTAAATGAGAATGTATAAACCCACTTGATCATCATCGTATGTACAAAATCATCATATGTATATTTGCTATTTTGATAAAGTCATTGGATAAAAGTCTAAGACCGATTATTATTTATATAGGTTTCCGTGATTGAAGCACGTACCGTACATCCGAATCGCCGATAACCGCCTTCCCACATCAACGTGAGTTCAAAGCCTCACACTCTTTTAAATGTTTTTATGAAATGTTTTATAAACCCGCAAGGGAGATAACATGTTAGTTTTTATGAAATAGGACACTAGTTGTCCCGATTGTTTGTTTATTGATTTGGACCCGAATGATTGTATGACCCGATGAATGATTATATGACCCGATAGATGAAATGAAATGGATTATTAAAGTTAGGTTATGTCACTAAAAGTCCCATTAGAATGAATTGTGAACTACCGGGATTTGGTAGATGCTTATGCATATAATAGTACTATTTGGGGACGATCACCCCAGTTCGCGCCTTGACGGTTGATCCCCGTCGTGCCACATTGATTGGTAAGCGATTTTATGTATGAGAAGATTTACACAAGCGTGATTATTGTGACGACACGCTAATTTAGATGGGCAAATTGAGTTTCGGGTTGTAGTAAGGTAACAATGTCATGCGGCTTATAATAATCCAAAATAACGAAATACTGCTATACGCACTAAATTACGATATATTGCCTGACTAGCAATACAGGGTCTTATTATTGATTTTATGTTCGTGTTTTGGTTTTACATAACCATATTCATATAACGGTTTTTATTTAACTTTATACAACGTTATAAAACGAATTGTATGATGTTTTTAACGACAATGGTTCGTATAATGATTTTGAAGGCGAAAGCCTATATTATGATTTTTGATAAGGATTTGTATAAAATGACTTTGGCTATTTTATGGCCTATTACAAAGATTTGTACAAAATGATTTTCGGTAATAATTTTATAACGATGTTATATTGATGGATTTTATTAAACTATATGAATGCACTCGGCGTTATCGCTGACCTTTTATTTTAACATGTTTTGTCTCAGGTACTTGAAGGTAATTCTCGGGAAGTCAACAAGAATTCATGGCCCGCACTTAAATAACAAATTTCCATTCAAATACTTTGTAAAACCTGTATGAAATAATATGACTTGGGACCTATGTAAATTTGATATTTATGAATGGAAATGCTTTATTATTAAACGACGCGATTTTTAAGCGTTGTCTATGATGTGAGTAATGTGCTATCCCGTAACACCAACGAGTCTTCCGCTGTATTGAATTGTGTAAATTTGGGGGTGTTACAGTTTGGTACCAGAGCTCTCGTTATAGAGAACGAATGATTTTTAAAACCAAGGTTTTGAATAAAACATTTCAAAATCTTTTAACTATAAACATTTTTCTCAAAAATGTCTAAAAATATTTTGACTATAACGGTGCCGAAGAATTCCCGAGTTACCGACAAGGCCAGACTGAGAAGTGTTATTTTAATATATAACTTTGATTATATATATACATATGATGTAATTTGATTACATGATTGTTTGATGATTATTTCTATATTTATACGAGGTATTTATACGACGTAGATTGTCACAAGGAACCCTAACTCCCCTAGCAAATCAATCGAAGCTAATCTCGTAGGAATTCTAGCTATTCTAGATCTAAACCAAGTTGTGGATATTTATGATTCCAACAAAACGGTTGATATTCGTAGAAATGTAGATATTAGTTGATTGTGATATTGAAGAAGAATTGGCAAGATTAAAACTGATATCGATGCTATGACGATCTTTCCTTATAGAGTGGAGCTTGACAAAACGTTACCACCTGGAAAGGTGTTATCTGATTCGTTGTCATCCAATTCTTAAATTGAAATAGAAAGGGTGAATGTTGCACTGGAGGCTGTCATTGGAACCATTACCCAAAAGCCTCATGCCACTAGTACCTTTCCGAGAAGTCTAATTGAATGTGTGAGTCATTTCATACTAGTGACTCATTTGATAACTATTGTTGTAAGAGCTATAGGATTGGAAATTAAGTGTTGATCATATCGAGCTTTTATTGCCCTTTTAAGGTTTATGAATAAGGTTGAAAGTATTGGAGAATGAAGTAGGATATCGCATTGAGTATAAGTTGGTTAAAACTTGAATAAAGTAAATTTAACCCGTATGGAATATGAGATTATTAAGAGGAAGTCATTAAGTCCTGTGATTGGATTATAAGGTTTTAATTGATTGTTGATTCGTGTTAAGGGTTGTTCCTAGGCCATTGTCCAATGACGAGGATGCCCAGTGTCCAAGAAATAAATTGAAGAAATCTTCTTCTAAATTGAGACCGATGGATCTTCTGGGACATGTGGAACACCTAATGACTCTTGTAGATTAGTATTCATCGTGGTATCTTTTAAAAATACCTAACTTAACTGAGACATCAGTTGGTAGGATGAGTTCTTGGAATTGTATGACATAGTGACACATAATGTGTTACGGTACAATTTTGACTTGTTTGTGATTAATGAAAAGACTACCTTTGATTGCTAAATTCTACATGTATCGATGTTATCTATCCTTTATTGCTTCATCCTAATGTTCGCATTAGTGATGCAACCATTGAACAAGTACTCATCTCGAATTGAGTTACGTTGTGGATTATTCTTTTTGAGTGCCATCGAGGTCATGAACCTCATGATTATTTGGCTAAGCTCATTTCCTATTATATTGTAGTTAGTTCTTGGTGAACAACTCTTCATCACTCTTTTGCAGATCACTCATTGTTTTATAAGATAAAACAATATCCTTTGAGAAAATTGAATTTTCATCACTATATGGATTATTTAAAGTGAGACTTATAAATAATCATTATTGAAATAAAGTTGATTATGAAATACCTTGGAAAACTTAATTGTTTTCATAACAAAGAAAATCTTTGTAAAATTTATTCTTGATTCTTATTTGAGAATTAAGCATGAAAATGTTTTTATTATAAACATGATGATAAAATTTTTGACGAACTGAGTATTGCATCGTTAATCTTGAAATTGTATATAGTTGCACGCCTACATACAATTTGGAATGGACCATGCAAGGCTGATTAGTAGTCACTATAAAACTGATTAATTACACTACATTTTCTTTAAAGATTGTGAAAGATTAAATTTTATGAGATCTGCAAGAAGTGAAAAATAGGGACATATTGTTAGAGATATCTACATATGTGCCCGTACCATTTATTCTTCTGAGTTGAATTTACTCATCTGTGGAAATTGTCTTATTTGACAATTGACAATTCCTTCTTGTCCAATTCTTCCGTAGTGAGATTCTTAGGAAAAATATCTGATTACCGAGTGTTGATACCCGACTGGATGTATCAACGTTCCTATCATTTCTTTTGATTTGATTTCATTTGAATGACCCGGGTAACGATCCGAGGAGCTTTCGAATGCGTACTCAAATTATGAAAAAATGGGATATATTCATATTCATTAAATGTTTTCGTCAATATCTGATTTGAAATTCTCTCGCATAGATTATGCGTTAACCTTACTCTTTTAAGGTTAGTTATGTCTCCTGATATCCTTGAATTTGTGAAGGATTATGAGTTATTATTAGTCTTTTAAGAAGTTCACATCTTATCAACGGTAATGAAACTGGAAAGTTGGTAGTGCCAGTAGAATGGATTGATTGATTATGACATGACGACATTGTCTTAATTGATGGGAACTCGAGTAGAATTCCCCTAAATGATAAGATGTTGATTATCAAAAGTTATCTAAATAATTCTTGATGGATGACCATATCCTGCATTTAGACTTGAAATTATACCGTGAATGGTTGTGAATTTGTCATAGATATTATAATATAGAAAGAACCTAATATGAATTTAATAAAAGATGTTTCTATTGTCTGAAACTTTAGGAGGTGTTTATTGGTGAATTACCTAAACTTTTGCCATTAAGGCAAGTTTAAATTGGTATTGATTATATTCCCGGTGCTGCACCTGTGGCTTGTGCGCTGTATGTCAGCACCATCTGAATTAAAAGAATTACCGTAGAACTGAGAGAGTTGTCGGAGAAAGCTTTTATTCTACCAAGCTCGTCATCATGAAGAGCTATGATGTTATTATTTCTTATATTTGTTTAATTACCGTGAACTAGGTAAATTGACGATAAAAATCTATATCCACTACCCAAGATGATAGATCGTTCGATCATTTACAAGGTTCTAGCACATATTCAGGATTTGATCCATGGAAGTTATCATCAACTTCGCATCCGCAAAGAAGGTTATCTATACCAATCACTACATCCGGGACTCGTAATGAACATTATGAGTTTCATGTTATGTTGTTTGGATTGACCAATGCACATGTAGCATCCTTAAATTGGGTGAATCACGTGTGTAGGCTGTAAATTGATAAATTCATGCTTGTGATCATTAAGGACCATCTATTTGTTTATAAGAATAAGAATTAGTTAATAATTATTTATAGATTTCCTTGAATTGGCCGAACAATTAAAACCTGTACCTTGAATAATTAACATGTGATTTAAGACTTAATCTTTTACATTATTTGACCGTGTGATTAAAAGATAATGGAATCTATATTGACTCTTCAAAAATTAAGAGCCCTTTTAAGACTTTGGGTTTTACCAAAAAGAAAATGGAAATATGTTTTGACAAATGTTTTAACAAAGATTTTTAAGAGGATTCTTCCCTTATACCCAGTACATTTAACTAAACTCCTGTTTAGGGGTAAATGTTCGCGTATACCTCAAGACAACCTAAGAGGGATTGAGGAAACCGTTAAATCATGACTTAAAATTTGAAACGACAATTTTTGCTTTTCAACTAAGAAATTATTACCAAAGAATAAACGAAGGTTTTTCGAACATTTACGGATCTTACTAATTATTTCCGATAAATCAACAAAAATTGTGTTAATTAAATTCAAATTTATTTTGAACATTTTTATATAATTGGTCGAACTAAGAAATTTAAAATTTTTACGTTTACGTTTCATAAAAATTTAATAATTATTATTTATTTAATTGTAATAATTATCTACGCTTTAGACGTCGGATTGAGTAAAACAGATAAAAATAATAGTTGAGACGAAACTAAAACTTAGAAAATATGAAGAAAGAAATTCTGAGTGAATTTTTGTTATGATAATTATTTGATCCGAAAAGGGGAATGTAGATACTGACACATAATATAGAAAGAATAAAGAATAAATTAGGACGTGTTCCTTAATAATGACTGTGCAAAATAAATTGCCGAACAATTTAAAAAAAAAATAGCCGATGCTTGTAAAAAGGATAATATAGATAATAAAAGGGGTTCACGGCTAATGTGAACCAATAGAATTGAGAAGCTGATGGCGCTAAATGTATAAAAGGCCGCTTGTGGTTGTCTAAATATGGAGGATTGTGAGATATAGTTATGTTGGAATCTTGTAAGTATAAGTATTCTATTCCTGTCATTTCTGATTTAATGTATCATTATCAGAAGAAGTTGTAATAATGGCAAATTATGAAGGCAGACATCGCCTCATACATTAGTAAACATCTAACTATTACAAAGGTCATCATCTGAATTTGATTCGATTTGGGTCATCGTCGAAAGACTGACCAAATCTGCTAATATCATTCCCGTTAATGATAGATTCTTGATGAAGAAATTGACTCTTTTGTATTTAAAGGAGTTATGTAAACATGGTGTGCCTGTATCGATCATCTCTATCAAGATCCTCGCTTCGCATCTAATTTCTAGAAATTTGCTCAGAAGTCATTGAGAACGAATCTTGATGAGAGTACTGTGTACCATTCCAATCGACGGGACGAGGTAAAGTAACGATACAAAATACTATAAGTGTTGTTTTATGTTTGAATGATTGACCTTTGGTAATGAACCATATAATCGCTTTCTTTTGGAAAAATTATCATTGATAATTATCATGTTAGGATCGAGATTGAATCTTATTAAGATTTAAATATTAGAGCATCTATAAGCAGGAGTTGGGATGAAGACACCCGACATACATCCATTGTGAGTTGGACATGTCTTTTAGGTTTTAAGGTTGCCTATGATGACAAACCTAACCTTGCAAAATACCCGACCCGTGAGACCTGAAATGGTTGTTGAAATTAGGATTTGATTATTGACTGCCGGTAGTGGGCAGAAGGTTATGTGGATATGAAATGTAGATCTTGAAGTGCCGAATGGGTAGCGAAGTTATGCCAAAAATTTTCACCTTGGAAAATGAAATGATGATTTGAAAGATCATGGGATATAAGTCCCCGTTGTATGGGACCATTGAGATGATGTAAAAGATTGGTTTGAAAGGCATATAAGCTGGATCTACCCTAGGACTTCAAGAGCTGCGTGAATTATGTTTCGTATATCGAACTTGATAAAATGTCTATCAAGTGAAAATCTGATTGTTTCTTAGTAAAATTTAGATCGGCGAAAAGTTGCATTCATCAGAAACCCGTGAACATCATGGATAGAGAAAGTAAGTCAACATTAAGCCTGATCTTATTCCCGTAGTTATGTTTGATGAAACTCGCGTATTGTAATGAATTACACTTGTGAGAAAAGACCGAATGTGGAGGAAATACCCACATGGCTTTAACTCTATAAGAAGCGAGTAGTAAGATAAGATGATATTTGAGGACAAAGATCCTGTTTAGGGGTAAATGCTGTGACAATCCATCAATTTATGGTTGATATTTTATTCTCAAGTATTATTTAAAAATATTATTTTAATGTTATATTATGAACTCACTTATTTATGGGAAGAAATTTGGATTTTTCGTCTTGAAGTAGCATCGACTACGTCTAAACCGGAGGATTCAACGTTACGTGCTTACGTTTACCTACACCGTTTTGGTGACAGTCCGACATTTCAGAAAATAAATTTATCCGTGAATATTATTTTGGGATTTTAATTTTGAGTTGGTTCATAAACTCACAAATTTACGAGAAGAGATTAGTACTTACGATTATAATTTAACGTCCTTTACGACTAAACCGGAAACCTTAGGATTACGTATTCACGTTTTCGAACTCCGTTTTTGATGAGACAATTTTTATTAGATTCATTTTGTGCCGTTGATTCATAATTTATAAAAACGTTTTTCGTAAAACGACCCGAGGGCACGCAAATCGAGGAAACTAGAATCGAGGAATACCCGTAAATTAGCGGGATGGGACAAAACAAGTTTATCCCACCCCACTACTAAGGGATGGCCAAAACTTGACACCACACAAGTGATGTGTCAAATTTTAAGCAAGTAGCTTACACATGTAAGCTTATGCTTAACATGTAAGCTACTCATCCCACCAAATTAGCAAAACCACCAAGCCTAAAATAACTAACTCATTTCTTACATGCAAAAACCACACAACTCTCCTCCCTCTCTCTCCAAATTTTTTTCCAAGAACCATCCCTAAACACCCTCATTTGATCAAATTTAACCATGAAATCATATGTTATTCACACATATGATGAAGCCCTTTTCAAGCTCTATTGATTGGTGGTGATTCTAACATCCAAGGAGAAGATTTGGTGATGTTCAAGGGCTGGTTTCTACATGAAGTTTACAAGTATTAGTGGCCTTGAAGATTGGTGTTGATCTACCACAAGTTTTGCCATAAAAAATTCAAGCCTTGATCATAAACTACACAACCTTGGTGGTATAGAGATTGTTCTTCCTATTCTCTTGTTATTTTGATTATGTAATCTTGTATTTTCTTTATTTATATATATGTATATGATGATGAATGATGATTAAAAATATTATGTGGGGATTTGGTGTTGATAGATTTGATAAACATGGGTAAAAAAGATGGAAAAACCACATGTAAAAATGGTTAAATCTTGCTTAATAAGATGGCTGTATATAAACAGTAAGTAACCAAATGATAAACTGATAAAATGGTAAAGTGGAATCAATATACAGTAATTATTAGGTGTTATACACATGTGAGAGTTGGCCATACAATGGAATCATCAAAATGAGTGAGATATGATCAAAACAAGATGAGTGCACCAATCTGAATAGTCTGTTTTGTAGGGACTGTTAATGATAGTTAAACATGGTATGAGCAGTAGCTATAACTAACGTATTTGTATCATATAATATGGAGTTTATGCCATCCAAAAATGAGCTTCTATCTCCTTATAGAACTCAAGATATGATAAAAATGGTGAAGATGAAACTAAAAATCAGATTTTGAAGAATTAATGTTTAAAAGTATTATATAAGCACTCAAACTAATATAGTATAAAATGTGAATTAAAACCCACTAACTTATAAATTTCATTTATATAAATATGTATAAGGTTAAATAAATGGACACTTTATAAAAATGGTAGCTGAATAAGATTTATAAGTTATAAAAACTATAAACATGATTTTTACGACTTTTTCGGCTATTACCGTAAAATTAACATTTTTCGCCAATTAAAACTTAGACGATCAAACCCGTCTAATGTAAAGTTTTTAAAAGTCATATACTGATGTGTAAGTACCTAATACAATTAAAAACCGATAAAACCCGAACTATATGACATACGGACATTAACGAGCTAAGTTAGCATATTTGGACTAATAATTTAACTAAATAAGTTAAACACTTATAAAAATTACTTATTGGGCTTAACCCATTTGGGCCCAACATGTAAAGTGTAAATACTGATAATACAAATATAAAATGGATTAATACAAGTTATTGAACTTATAATAGGCTTACTGGACCTAAAACATGTAAATAGGTAAAACTAGTAAACTAGTAAAAAGTTACCAATACATAAACACTAAAATGAGTAAATGAGAATGTATAAACCCACTTGATCATCATCATATGTACAAAATCATCATATGTATATTTGTTATTTTGATAAAGTCATTGGACAAAAGTCTAAGACCGATTATTATTTATATAGGTTTCCGTGATTGAAGCACGTACCGTACATCCGAATCGCCGATAACCGCCTTCCCACATCAACGTGAGTTCATAGCCTCGCACTCTTTTAAATGTTTATATGAAATGTTTTATAAACCCACAAGGGAGATAACATGTTAGTTTTTATGAAATAGGACACTAGTTGTCCCGATTGTTTGTTTATTGATTTGGACCCGAATGATTGTATGACCCGATGAATGATTATATGACCCGATAGATGAAATGAAATGGATTATTAAAGTTAGGTTATGTCACTAAAAGTCCCATTAGCATGAATTATGAACTACCGGGATTTGGTAGACGCTTATGCATATAATAGTACTATTTGGGGACGATCACCCCAGTTCGCGCCTTAACGGTTGATCCCCGTCGTGCCACATTGATTGGTAAGCGAATTTATGTATGAGAAGATTTACACAAGCGTGATTATTGTGACGACACGCTAATTAAGATGGGCAAATTGAGTTTCGGGCTAGCTACCCGTTGTTTGTTGTAGTAAGGTAACAATGTCATGCGGCTTATAATAATCCAAAATAACGAAATACTGCTGTACGCACTAAATTACGATATATTGCCTGACTAGCAATACAGGGTCTTATTATTGATTTTATGTTCGTGTTTTGGTTTTACATAACCATATTCATATAACGGTTTTTATTTAACTTTATACAACGTTATAAAACGCATTGTATGATGTTTTTAACGACAATGGTTCGTATAATGATTTTGAAGGCGAAAGCCTATATTATGATTTTCGATAAGGATTTGTATAAAATGACTTTGGCTATTTTATGGCCTATCACAAAGATTTGTACAAAATGATTTTCGGTAATAATTTTATACCGATGTTATATTGATGGATTTTATTAAACTCTATGAATTCACTCGGCGTTATCGCTGACCTTTTATTTTAACATGTTTTGTCTCAGGTACTTGAAGGTAATTCTCGGGAAGACAACAAGAATTCATGGCCCGCACTTAAATAAAAAATTTCCATTCAAATACTTTGTAAAACCTGTATGAAATACTATGACTTGGGACCTATGTAAATTTGATATTTATGAATGCAAATTCTTTATTATTAAACGACGCGATTTTTAAGCGTTGTCTATGATGTGTGTAATGTGCTATCCCGTAACACCAACGAGTCTTCCGCTGTATTAAATTGTGTAAATTTGGGGGTGTTACATGCTTAACCATTTGTTGAAGATAACCCTTTGATGACGAAGTATGGCGCTGAGGCAACTCTTCATACACAACGCCTAATAATTTTGCCACCAGTTTATAAGAACTCTTGAACCAAATCAACTTCTTACTACAACAAAATCTCGAACAGCAGCTTCATTTAAACGTTTATTCAGTAGGAATAAACGTGATCCCCTAATTCCTTCTCAATCATTCACAATAGCTATTATTTGAACTTATATGAATAACCACAATCATAATACCAACTTATATATTTAGAATGCACTAATCACTTAGGAAAATAAATTGCGAAACAAAGATATTTAAACTGAAATATTAAATTTATTATATCCAAACAACATTACAAACTTTTTTAAAAAGAAAATACAATTCTAACTATAATTTGATATTATAACAATAAGAAGAAAAGGGATACGATTACATGGAAAATGTGGGGGTTTATATAGCTGAGGTAGAGGTGAGGGTTGTTGAGGAAGAATCGATTTAAGCCCTTGGATGAGCATCACCATCTTCTCTTTCCATTCAGTTTTGATCTTACGGCTGATAAACACCCATCTTCACGTGGATTGCCACCCTGGATGAATTTGTGCTAGTTTGATGATGATGTGGAGGTTTGTGATTGGCTTTTTGTCATAACGTTAGTGAATCCACCAAGAGGAGACTATTGATGACGAATCCAAATGCTAGGTTGGCACTTGGTACTCAGCATCTTGTGTATACACGCGCCCTTTTCTTCCCCTTTATTTATGAATCATATGCGTGGCTTTCAATCTCTTGATCTGAACCTTCAATTGACCCATCTTCAAAATTAGGGTTCATCCTGGAAAAGTGGAGGATTTTTTTCCTTTTTTTCTCTCTCTCTCTCTCGTCTTTATTTTTTTTTTGTGTTGCTTTTGACCGAAATGTGTTGACCACAAAAGTTAATAACCTTCATTCGTTTCTATATTTCCTTGATGGGCTTTTGGACCTTTGGCCAAGTAAATAAAACTCCACCTTCTCTTATTTATTATTTTTTTGGGCTTTTACCATGATCCAAAAATGTATATATACTTCCATCCGTTTATTATTTCTTCATGGGATTGATTTTGGGCCTTATCCATAACATCAACTTAATAACCCATAAATGGGCTTTCAAGCCCACTAAGCTCAAGTGGGCTCCACCAAGACCCAATAACCTTTATAAAATTGAATCCGCGAATAAAAATGATCCCGAACTTTGGCTTTTGACAAAATTTTCAATCTCATGTAGGTTTTGCCGGTTTTTGTGATCTTGGTACATACACACATGGAACAAGAAAACATGAACATACAATAAAAAATTCATATTAAATAAGCATTTTAAATCCGTTTTATGATATAAATGATATGAGTAAATAAACTCATATCAAACTCCCCCTTGCTAAGCAATTGCCGTGTCCTCACGCAATGATAAAATAAAGCAACTAACTACACTTTTATTCAACTTTTGACACTTTATTTTACAAAGACATAATGTATTGCTTTCATTATTGAAAAATAACTTTTAGAATCATAAAACATAAATAGATTCATCGTCCTCGACTTTTCACTCTTTCCATGCCAAGTTTAAAAATAAGATCATTGTCAATCATAAGTCCCAATGTTAAGACCACTTATACAAGTAATTTGTGTTAAACTCAATCTCCTTTATTCCTAGTTGTATCTCTAAATTTTAAATTTTGTCATTCATCCAAAGGATCATTTGACTTATTTAATAATTATTAGTCCAAAAATGAAGGAAAAAACGGTGTAAACCCAACACTTAAAACCTAACCTCATCCTCAAAACCGTTGTCACTAAAGAAAGCACACATCAAGGATAACTTAACACGATTTTAGGAATGATTTCCCGGATCCGAAATTTGGCTAATAGGACTACTTAAAGCAACAATTATTCCTCCAAAGTCGATTTTACTTTATAATGGAGTTAGCGACATTTACATCATACACCTTGAGGCTCTTTAAGATGTAAAAGTGCTCCTTATCTATGACCCACACGCTAAGGCTCCTTGGACATAAACAAGGGAATTGACATTCACCATCACTTCACACCCTAAGGCTCATTGAAATAATGATGAAGCAATTTTTATTAAACACTTCACCATTCCATACACCCTAAGGCTCTAATGACAAGGCTAGGATACATGACTCCCACCCGAAGGCTCATAGAGAACATGTTTTTATTTGTTCTTCTTTATTTATGATACATATAGTAAACCGAATTCCGTAATCCCATGATTAAAAAGTCCATGACGCTGACACCCTCAATGTGTTCTTACTTTAATTACAAGGGAAGAAAAAGAAGGAGTTAAGAGCTAAGATATTAAGCCCAAACCGCTAAAAACATCATTTATTAAACAATTTAATATTCAAGCGTGAAAAATAAATACGAGGAGAAAGAGCCACACAAAAAAACTTATATAAGGAAGACTTAGCCTCAAAACTTATGATCAACTCTATCATCTCTTGTTATCCATAATGTAAAATCTCAAAGATGTGAGACTAATGGACACTTAGCCTTGCAAGTCTAAACTAAGACTATATTAAATCAATGTTTTGGGTTTTCAAGTCATCTATAGGATCTTGCCCCAAATGGAGTAAGGGGTGGAGAAGAAAGGGCAATATAGGATCCGATAAAGAAGGATTGCCACTTTCGGAATTAGTCAAGAATCCAAGTACTTCTTGAGAATATTCCTTACAAGCAACATCGATCATATCAACTCGATTGATTGACTCCCCAAAATGCTCATAAGAATACTTAGAAACGTGCCCGATATCAAAGGTAACAGTCTCATCATTAAAACTTAAAGTCATTTTCCACTTTTCATGTTAATTAAGGCACTAGCCGTACTAAAAAATGGTCTTCCTAAAATCAACAGCACACGTGAATCTTCGCGGTAATCTACCACTACAAAATCCGCCGGAAAATGAAGCTTCCCTACCTTAACAAAGACATCCTCGGCTATACCTACCGGAAGGGCGATCGATCGATCCGCAAGCTCGAGAGTCATCCTAGTAGGTATGAGCTCGAGAAGTGATAACCTTTTCCACCCGGAAAGAGGCGTCAAATTAATGCTAACGCCAAGATCGGCTAATGCTAAACATTCTTTCATTTCCGGAAATTCAGAAGGGATAAGAAATCTTCCGGGGTCTCCAAGATTTTCAAGTAGCTTTTTGGTGAGAACCGCCGAACAATTAGCATCAAGAGGATGATTAAGCTCTTCAAGCTTCCCTTTATCGCTAATCAATTTCTTGAAAGTCGAAGCAAACTTACGCATATAAAGCAATGCATCCACGAAACTAACATTAAAGTGAAGTTGCTTAAACATCTTGAGAAATGTAGACATTTTAGCATTGTATCTTTTGCGGAGCTTCTATTGGTAAGGTCTCGAAGGGTAGGGTAGTGTAGGTTTAGTCTTCAGAAGCTCGGGTTCCAGAATAGGCAATTGGTCTACCTTTGGTGGATTAGGAATTTCCTTTTCTTTAACACCCCGGATTCTTGCTCCACTTACCTCACCGGAGAGGTACTAACATGTGGAAGCAAAGGTCCGTCTAAAGCCTTCACACTACGTATGGTAATAGCTTTCATCTCACCCTTCGAGTTTGGAATGGTGTTGCTAGGTAAGCCACCCAAAGAAGGGGAAGGTTTGTTCATTATTGCTTCAAACATCGAAAGTATTTTGTACTCAAATTTAGCTTGATTTCCCTCAATACGGTTTTGGTTTTGATCTAAATGAGTTTGATTAAGCTCAATCTTGTTATTTTTCCCCTTGATCATATTTTGAAAATCGAGTTTCAAAGTGTTCATTTGTCCTTGAAGATTATTTTGAAAAGCCTTCAAATTTGCCTCATTTGTTTTGATGTAGCTTGACAAATCATTTTGATTGTTGTTTTGAAAACCTAGATTGTTTTGATTGCCAAGAAATCTATTTCCTTGATTAAAATTCCCTTGGTTACCACGGTTAAAATTATTCCCATTGTTTCCATTGTTGTATCTATTTTGAACCGGTGGAGCAACATGATTTTAACGAGGAGCTTGACCTTTAGGGCCATAAGTTCTCATCGCCGCAAAAGCACTAGCTTGAACAAACCCCGTGGTTGAACAAGCATAATTCAGATGTGCTCCACCACATAATACACAAAAATTCTGAACCGCTAATAAGTGTGAAAACACTTATCCTTTTACCACTTAATTATAATAATAACCAAGCCAAAACGTGTATTTTATGTCATAAATGTAACACCCCACTTGGATAAGTGGACCGTTACGTATATTTATGGTGTGTCATCAAAGCATAAGGTAAATGTCCTAAAACATTAACTGACCATAAAGGAAATACCGAAATCAAACATCGACAATCCAAACATAAGCCCAAAACATGAAAAACAAAATACTGAATGAAAGGACTAAACAATGTCCAGATAAGCAGAATAATGTAAGAACTGCACAAAGTAAGAAGTCTGGATAGCTTCCATCCAATGCACATACTCTTAGAATTCCAAAAGCGTCCTGGTGTACCTGCCGTTAGAACATGAAAGGAACTACGGCTGAGCATAACGCTCAGTGAACGGATATAAAGCATGATAAGAATATACTGAATGAAACAGGCGATAGAATACTGAAGCTGTAAGACTGATATGTAACATGTGGTAGAACTCTGCATAAAATCTGAGCAACCTGGTTCATATATACTGATACTAAAATATAACTATTAATACTGAAAACATGCATTTACTGTATTTTATTTGCCAGAGCTTATATAGGTCACGTGCTGTAACAACCGTGCATGAATAACTGGAGGGGTGACCTCGTCATGCTGTAGAGGGGTGACCTCTAAATAACTGTGCTGGGTGGAGGGATCAACTCCAATGTGAAGGATGTAGAGCACACACCACATTCACCCTGATAACTTGATAACTTGTAACACATATAAACCTGATAAAATGGCCAAGCTGAGCTGAGTGGGACGATGCAGGATATCACTCTCCTGCATGTGAGTCACGACACCGGTGCCTCTAGTGCCGTGGTTACGGTACCTCCGTAACTAGTACATAAACTAATCATGCTTGTATATAATGCTCAGGCAATTTATTTTATTATCAACATGATTACTGATAAGCTTAAACATATACTGGGGAAAACATTTGGCTGCAGACGGGGAATCCTAATCATGCATAGAGAGGAAGTCCTTACTGAAAATCCGTACCTCGTGTCCAGTAATGAAATCAGAATGGAAGCTGAAGGATCGACTCTGACTTCCCGGTTACTACATGAATAAGGGACGTGAAATGAGTTGTCTGATTACCGACTCTGATTACTGTTTAATATTGTTCTTAATTCCTTTTTGCGTGTTCTCGTATTATTTTACTGGTTGCGTATAAACTGATTAATCTGAGTGTTCTTTAATGTTTAATGATTAGTATATATCCTGTACTTCTGATTACTAGTATAATATACTGATTCTAATATTATAATACTATTATTAGTAACGTGCTAAAAAATAGAAAGTTTCTTAAATTAGAAAGTTCCCAAAATAATTTAATTCATTTAATAAAATTATACCCTTTTTAAAATATGAAAGAACTATATAATTTAATTCATTAAAAATATACAATTAAAACATTTATAAAATTAAGTAATAAAAGGTATAATTTAACAATCTTCATTTTTTTTATTTTAACTATAACTCGAGCCTACCGAGATACCCCTTTCTCGGTCGCACTAAAACAATTCAATAAATATATAAAATCCGCCTACTAGAACTAGCGACAGAAAAATCTGTCGCTAAAACTGTGTGACTAAAACTGTCCATAAAACTGACACTACAGAACTGCGACGGAATTATGTGTCACTAAACCGTCGCTATTTTCAATCTAAAATTATTAGTTTCTGCCCAAAAACTTTCCCACTGTTCACCTATTATTTCCCACTGATTTCATCATGTTCCCACTGTTTGGTTCCCACTGTCTAAAACAAACACACCCTGCTGATTGTTCATCCCCACAACATGTAATCCCAAACACCCCTTTACTGCAGTTAGTCCCAAACACACCCTGTTTTCTTTTTGGTTCGGGCTGGTCACAACACAACCACCACCGAGACCTGTGTGGTCACGGCTGGCAGCAAGACGACACACCGAGGCCCTTTTGGGTCTCGGTTTCTGTGATAAGAGTAAAAACCCGACACCCCTTCATATTACTTATGTTACCCATTTGTTAGATCAATAAAACATGTTGCTATGATAATAATTAAAACGAAATTAAAAGGAAAGATGAATACCGTTTATAGATTTGCTAGAGAATGAAGATCATACACGAATTGATGGTGACCAATCAAACCCGCATTTTTTTTTCTTTTTTTTTTGTTCTACAACCCGGCGGCCACAAACCTAGAAACCCTAGGCGTCTCTCTTTTTTTTTTGTCTGGATAAGAAGTAGGGGGAAGTTTACCCCGTGTTGTTTTTTTTTGTGTGTCTATGGGTCGGGCTTAAAAGCCCATTATAATCTTCCTTGTTTCTCTTAAAAATTCGGCCCCCTTAATATATATATAGTTTTTCCTTCTTTTTTTTTCGACATTTGTAGATTATTACGTATGCGTGTTATATTTCCCGTGTTTTAATTTTTCTGAAACGTAATAATCTTTTCTGTGTGCTAAAATAACACATATATAATATTTTCTGAACTTAATAATTATTTTTCTGAATAATTATATATATAGTTTATAATAAATCGAGACTGCGTATTTAATATTCGAAATTTTAAATACGGGTTTTACAATTCTTCCCCTCCAAAAGAATAATTCGTCCCTGAATTAAAGATACGACTATACTGGGTTTTACAATTCTTCCCCTCTAAAAAGGAGAAAATTCGTCCTCGAATTAAAGGTAATAAGTTGATGAAGTTATAATAACTGAAAGAACACGTAAACTGAAAAGGCAATTAAGCTGAAGGATAATTTATCTTTTAATTAAGACATAATGCTGGTGATAGGTATAAACCTGACATGACTGAAATAAACATTAAACGTGACATGGCTGAAGGGGACATGGAACGTAACATGACTAAAAGAACTTACCTGGATTTATTGAAGGAAACGGATGAGAGGTCCGGATGGACTCCTCCGTTTCGAGTGGCCTCCCGCTCGAAACGATTCCTTCAACAGATCTAAAAAAATATCTTGGTCCTGTTGACCCTGTCCTGATGAATGCTGAAAAATTTTCTGGTTCCATACTTAAGATGGATTTTTTAAATTTAATAGAATGAAAAGCCATAGCATGTAGGATACATGAAATGATACGTGTAAATATTCTGAAAAGATAATATTTATATCTCTGAGAAAGCTGCTGAAAATATAAGGACGAACTACGTGAACAATTGTGAACGTGCTGAGTGAGCAATTGTGAACGTGGTTCATAATTATATGAGGAGCTTTGGAATGGAATATATCATGAATGTGATACGTGAATCATATTGTGAACGTGATACTAGAACATATCATGAACGTATGCTGACTGAGGAAGGAATGCCAAACGATAAGGTCTGAGACGTGAAGCGTCTGCCTGGTTATTGAACAATTGTGCTAAACTTGAGTCTGATTTCTCAAGCTTTCTGTAACCGTATTCGGTAGTAAACTGTGAAACGTGTATCGTGAAATGGAACACGAACTTGAACGTGAACAATGTTATGAACTCTAACGTGAGCTTAAATCATGAGGTAACACAAAACATGAACTGAAACAGCATCATACTGCGAATGAGACGTAAACGTGAAAGTGAAAATAACCATGAACGTAAAGTGGACGTAAACATACACGTGATCGTGAACATGAATTCTGTATGATATGACGGTCGATGGAATGCCTTGAAATCGTATGATTTACTGCTGAATTTTCTGCATGTCCGCTACTACGTAATCCTTCCGGTTGAAAGGGAACGCGTAGGTTGATTACATGGTCGACAATGACTTAGATAGTAATACTTTTTATGAGTCTGTGGTAACTAATAAAAGTTTCGCGGAATTTTCGTCTCATTTCTGCTCAGAAATTTCTAAGGATTTTAGTAACTCACTGACATGACGACGTTCTATCTTGAACCTGCAGTAGGTCAGGCATCTAGATATGAACATAGCTGCATTAATGTGTGATGCGGATTCTATCAAAGTTTTGTCTGGGATTAATGGAACATTCTGGTGGAAATCTGGTTGAATAGTCATAAAACATTTTTAGTGAGAACTGTCGGCAATTTCTGCGGTAGCAGTCAATTGAGTTCTAGAAAATTTTGTACTACGTTCACAGGCGTCGGTCGGGACCATCAGGTGATGGCCTTCACCTTCGCATGATTGTCTGAAATTTCTCGCTGCTGAATTTGGGTGACTCAGAAAGGCTACTCTGTTCATCTGGGATATACATCTGGAAAGCTGCTCATATAATTTCTCCTATCTGAAAATCTGCATGTCCGTGAGAAGACGATCTTACGTTCTTCTTTAGGATTTAGTAGATCAGAATGTGATCAATGAATATACTGACGATTTGTCTTAGAATTCATGGGAAAAGTTTTATTCATAATTTCGTAATATAGCTGAAGCATTTGGGAGTTCAGAATCATAAGCTAAAATTTTAAAGAGACCATAACGTGTGCAAAAGTAGTCTTGGAACATGATGTTCTTTCTCCCACCACTGACGGTGTCATGATTGTGAGTTGTTCTGGAAAAATGTTCAAGACATCATAGGAGATCAGATAAACCTCTATACGTTGAATGAACATCGATTAAGAATGGTGATCTTGTAAAATTATTGGTGGTCGATACGTGATCTCATGTTACCGGCCTTCTTTCTGATAGACATAACACGGTGCACCTTCTGGTGGTGTGCTAGGGCGAGATAAGCCTCGTACCGGTAATTCTTGCAACAAATGTTGCAACTCTTTTAACTTAGCTGAAACCCCGCAATAAGAGTTTTGGAATAGGTTCTATCCTTGAGACAATCTTGATGTTAACTAGAAAATTTTCTGAAATTATATGTGAGAACTCTGGAATAATCTGCTGATCATGAATTTTAAGGAATCTCAGAAGTGAATATGTATAACTGGTAGCTAAAAGTCTTTGTAGCTATGAGATAATAATTCACGTGCTTGTAAAGCTGAAACAATTTATACTCATTTTTCTGGCAGAAAGTATAATGAATATATTAAGGATTTAGTAAGACTGATCTCGTCGTTAACTGAAAATAAGAATTTAATAAATATAGTGATACTGTTGCGTCCTTTCGGGCTGAGAGGCAGGTAACTATCTGATTTAAGATAAAGCTGACATAGGAACACGTGAAGTAAATATGGCGACTTTTCACTAAAAGTGTTCGTCTGCAACCCACAGGATGAACACCGCTTGTCTAACCTGAATAATACTTCCGTGATGGTAACTGATTTGTAATGGTCTGATTTAGGCGTGGCATAACGGTACGGGTATACCCCTTTGGAGGGTACCCTGAATTTCAATTTCTAAGGACCCGGTTTAGCAGGCATACTGGTGTTATGAATTTGACTCGTGCTTGAGAAGATATTCGCATGACGTGTACTTTGACTAGTGTCCTTGACATGTGTCTCTCGAGATGGTACCTGAACTCGTGTCTTGACTGATGTCTTGACACATGTTTTAGTAAGTGGGTCTGGAATAAGGTTAACAGTTCCTGGTAACGGTTAAGGTTTGGCGGAACGGTTAGACTACTGACCTCTTGTATTTCTGGTCACGTCCGTTCCGGAGTTCCGATGGTTACTGAATGATCAATTATAAGCACGGTGGTTGTCACTAATGCTTTGTCTATCGATTTATGACGGTCATTATCATGACCGTGATTTATGTAACTATTCTGCTGAGTGGCCGGCTGAGTTCCGATTCCCACTCTTCTGAATGAACGGTTAGCTGAGTAACGTGTGACAGCTAACTGAGGAAGTAAAGCATGGAATAGAATGGTAGTGTCTGATGGTTGAAAATTTACTCTTGTCAGAAATTTCAAATTTATAGTGTTCGTCCTTGCTCTGTAGTGTCTTTATAGTATAACAGCATCAGCATCAGCATCTTGAGAAATCTCCAAAGTATCAGCAGCATCAGCATTTGTGAGGTCTTCAAAGTGTTAGCGGCATCAGCATCTAGCAAAATCTTCAACTCACGAGCAACATCAGCACCTGGTAGAATATCGACAAGTGGAAACGCCTGAGATGATTGAGGATCGATTAGCAATATCCATGGAGTAGGGTACCTGGTGTACACCTGGACTACTGTACATGAAGTACAAAATGAGTATTGCACACGAAGCATATTTGCGCTACTGTACGTGGAGTACACATGAATCACTGTACATAGAGTATAACTGAGACACTGTACATGGGGTACATATGGAAATTTTATGGGATGATCGATACTAGTGTCGCTTGTCTGACATTATCAAATAAATAAATTGATTTAAACGGTAGTAAACTGAACTGAAACGGTTAACATGATGGGCTAAAAATTTCTGCATGGACTTAATGCTGGTTGTATAGAGGCTAAAAGTATGATTAAACGGAGTTTCATCAACGTTCAGTATAAAGACATGATTGATAAAGACTAGAACATGATTTATCATGAAATAGTACTTTACTGTAATCCTTATGTATCTTAGCATGAAACATTATCGCTCTGTTGAAAACATAATCCTTGTAAGGAAACACGAAACTGAATCCGCCTGAAGGCGACATCAGCTTGAAATTGTGAAACTAGATTGTTACAAAGAACATAAGAGTATGATTAACTGAGTTTTAACAACAACTGGTGTGGATGGCTATGGTTCAATCCACAGAATTCAAAGAAGAAAACATGAGACTAAGTATGGGCTATTCTGGTTCGATCCATACTGGTCAAACTTTTCTGAGAACTGTCATGAATAGAAATTTATAATCTGGTATTAATATGGATGGTTGTATTCCAATCCATATTTGTCAAAATTTATAGAACGTCATGATATGACAAATGCGAACAACTATGGATCGGTTCACAAAACAACATTTGACTGAAAAATATGAAATTTGATCTGAACATTGGTGAACGTATATGGGCTGGTTCACCAAGTGATATTTGACTGAAAACATGAATCTGTCATGAGTAAGGGTAAACGCCTATGGTCGGTTTACCAATACAAAATCTGAACGGCAAGGGTGAATGCCTATGGTCAGCTCACCAAAACGAAAATTCGCTAAAAAGCACATGTGACTAAATATGGCTAGTTATGTACCAACCTTTTACTTAGTCATAACTTTAAGAAAAGTGACTGATAAATGAAGAAAACTGACTGAATAATCCATGAGAAACATGAAAGATAACAACGCCAAAATCTGGGAAGTTCCTGGTGACTACCCACTAGTCACAGGTCAAGTTTTAGAGCCTACAGGTCGAACCTATAGCTCTGATACCATAATTGTAACACCCCACTTGGATAAGTGGACCGTTACGTGTATTTATGGCGTGTCATCAAAGCATAAGGTAAATGTTCTAAAACATTAACTGACCATAAAGGAAATACCGAAATCAAACATCGGCAATCCAAACATAAGCCCAAAACATGAAAAACAAAATACTGAATGAAAGGACTAAACAATGTCCAGATAAGCAGAATAATGTAAGAACTGCACAAAGTAAGAAGTCTGGATAGCTTCCATCCAATGCACATACTCTTAGAATCCCAAAAGCGTCCTGGTGTACCTGCCGTTAGAACATGAAAGGAACTACGGCTGAGCATAACGCTCAGTGAACGGATATAAAGCATGATAAGAATATACTGAATGAAACAGGCGATAGAATACTGAAGCTGTAAGACTGATATGTAACATGTGGTAGAACTCTGCATAAAATCTGAGCAACCTGGTTCATATATATCGATACTGAAATATAACTATTAATTCTAAAAACATGCATTTACTGTATTTTATTTGCCAGAGCTTATAAGGTCACGTGCTGTAACAACCGTGCATGAATAACTGGAGGGGTGACCTCGTCATGCTGTAGAGGGGTGACCTCTAAATAACTGTGCTGGGTGGAGGGATCAGCTCCAATGTGAAGGATGTAGAGCACACACTACATTCACCCTGATAACTTGTAACACATATAAGCCTAGGATGCATCCATACGCCCCACTAATAATACTGATAAAATGGCCAAGCTGAGCTGAGTGGGACGATGCAGGATATCACTCTCCTGCATGTGAGTCACGACACCGGTGCCTCTAGTGCCGTGGTTACGGTACCTCCGTAACTAGTACATAAACTAATCATGCTTGTATATAATGCTCAGGCAATTTATTTTATTATCAACATGATTAATGATAAGCTTAAACATATACTGGGGAAAACATTTGGCTGCAGACGGGGAATCCTAATCATGCATAGAGAGGAAGTCCTTACTAAAAATCCATACCTCGTGTCCAGTAATGAAATCAGAATGGAAGCTGAAGGATCGACTCTGACTTCCCGGTTACTACATGAATAAGGGACGTGAAATGAGTTGTCTGATTACCGACTCTGAGTACTGTTTAATATTGTTCTTAATTCCTTTTTGCGTGTTCTCGTATTATTTTACTGGTTGCGTATAAACTGATTAATCTGAGTGTTCTTTAATGTTTAATGATTAGTATGTATCCTGTACTTCTGATTACTAGTATAATATATTGATTCTAATATTATAATACTATTATTAGTAACCTGCTAAAAAAATAGAAAGTTTCTTAAATTAGAAAGTTCCCAAAATAATTTAATTCATTTAATAAAATTATACCCTTTTTAAAATATGAAAGAACTATATAATTTAATTCATTAAAAATATACAATTAAAACATTTATAAAATTAAGTAATAAAAGGTATAATTTAACAATCTTCATTTTTTTTATTTTAACTATAACTCGAGCCTACCGAGATACCCCTTTCTCGGTCGCACTAAAACAATTCAATAAATATATAAAATCCGCCTACTAGAACTAGCGACAGAAAAATCTGTCGCTAAAACTGTGTGACTAAAACTGTCCATAAAACTGTCACTACAGAACTGCGATGGAATTATGTGTCACTAAACCGTCGCTATTTTCAATCTAAAATTATTAGTTTCTGCCCAAAAACTTTCCCACTGTTCTCCTATTATTTCCCACTGATTTCATCATGTTCCCACTGTTTGGTTCCCACTGTCTAAAACAAACACACCCTGCTGATTGTTCATCCCCGCAGCATGTAATCCCAAACACCCCTTTACTGCAGTTAGTCCCAAACACACCCTGTTTTCTTTTTGGTTCGGGCTGGTCACAACACAACCACCAACGAGACCTGTGTGGTCACGGCTGGCAGCAAGACGACACACCGAGGCCCTTTTGGGTCTCGGTTTCTGTGATAAGAGTAAAAACCCGACACCCCTTCATATTACTTATGTTACCCATTTGTTAGATCAATAAAACATGTTGCTATGATAATAATTAAAACAAAATTAAAAGGAAAGATGAATACCATTTATAGATTTGCTAGAGAATGAAGATCATACACGAATTGATGGTGACCAATCAAACCCGCATTTTTTTTTTCTTTTTTTTTTGTTCTACAACCCGGCGGCCACAAACCTAGAAACCCTAGGCGTCTCTTTTTTTTTTTTTGTCTGGACAAGTAGTAGGGGGAAGTTTACCCCGTGTTGTTTTTTTTTGTGTCTATGGGTCGGGCTTAAAAGCCCATTATAATCTTCCTTGTTTCTCTTAAAAATTCGGCCCCCTTAATATGTATATAGTTTTTCCTTTTTTTTTTCGACATTTGTAGATTATTACGTATGCGTGTTATATTTCCCGTGTTTTAATTTTTCTGAAACGTAATAATCTTTTCTGTGTGCTAAAATAACACATATATAATATTTTCTGAACTTAATAATTATTTTTCTGAATAATTATATATATAGTTTATAATAAATCGAGACTGCGTATTTAATATTCGAAATTTTAAATACGGGTTTTACAGTAAATGTCAGAATTATGCGTGGTTTATGTTTTTGTTGTGATTTAGGATCAAAATGTGAAAGGTGAAGAAAACACGGGCTTTCACGGGCTTTTATCGAATAAAAAGACAAAAGACGGAGTCAAAAGATCAAGAGTGCAAAAAGAACGGAAGTCAAAAGCTTATTCTGAAGATTTATCGAAGAAAAAAAGACTAAAGACGGAAGTTTAACGAAGTCGAAGAACCAAGTCTAATAATAGAAGAAAATTAGAAGACGGGTTCATTTTATATCCGCAAATCCCGAGACAACGTCGACAAAGACGAAGAAATTAAAAGACGAAAAGAAAAAGAAAGAAAGAGAGGAAACAACAACAACTCCCCCTCCTCCTATAAATAGTCATTTACTCCTTCATTTTGAATGGATAGAAAATTAGGAGTAGATTAGTTTAGGAGTAGAAGTAGATTACTTTCTCTCTCTAGATTTATTTCATGTTCTTAAGTTTTTCTTTCAAGTTTTCTTAATCTTTAATCTTTAATCTTGTACTTGTGAATCTTTAATCTTCATCTTATTTCAAGCTTTTTACAATCATCTTCTTCTACCTTTCTTGATCTTTTTAATTATGTTTAGTTCGAAATAAACTTTGATTTTGTTTAATCTTGATGTTTGATTTATTAAAAAGTTTATCTTTTGATTTCTATCTAAGTTTTATACGGATTAAGCTTTGAGCGTATAATGTTTATTGGCTTATTTTGTGTTTAGCTTATTTACTTTTTAGTTTTCTTAAAAAAGTTTGGTCTTTTAAAGTTTGTTTTATAAAGTTTGCATATTTAGTATTTCAAAAGTTTTCAAATTTGTGCTTATTGAGTTGGTAAAGTTTTTGTTAATTGTTCTTTTTAGAAGTGCTTATTGGTTTATTAGCTTATCCTCATCCATCCGAATATTGTGATTTTTCCATCACAATAGGGTTTCTACATTGTGACAGGTATTGTGATAGTTTTTCCGATCACTTATTCCGATCGTAGGTTGCGATCGCCCCTGGCATCATACATTGCGATCAGGTATAAGGCTTATTGTGACGAAATGCTGCGTAAATTTTGATTTTCATATTGTGATAGATATTCTCATACTTTTCTTATTATTAGTATTCCTATAGTTTTCTTTTTTAGCTGATATTCCGACAGTTTCTTTTTTAACATTCCGATACTTTTTTTATATAACATTCCGATAGATTTTTCTTTTCCCACATTCCGATAGATTTTGATTACATATTCCGATACTTTTCTTACATTTAGTATTCTGATACTTCTTTTTTAAGACATTCTGATAGATTTTTCTTAAACATCATTCCGATAGATATCTCATAAACATTCATGGAATGTAGAAATGACATGCCTACTTGCTAGGTATTTTACTCTTCCCGCCAAATTCAGCTAGTAGGTTGCTAGCTTGAGCTAGCTGCCTGCTAGCTTTTTTATTAATTATTTTGTTCCGTAATTGTTTAGTTTAATCTGAAAGTTGTTCCGATTTTATTTCTGAAAGTTACGTATTTTTAGTTGATTTTTTCTTCTATTTTTAAAATTAATATTTTTTTCATAAAGTTCAAGTTTTATCTTTAATTTAGTACCCGCTTTAGGTTTTGCCTCGTTTAGCTTTAAACTACCATCTTAGTTTTATTCTGTCCTTTTTCTTTAGGTTAATTTTATTTTTTAGTCGAAAGTTAATTTCTTCTTTTAGTTTTATTTTTATTAATTGTTTTGTTTTAAATTTCGTTTTATTATTTGTTTCGTTTCGTTATTATTCGTTAATTGTTTTTGGCTTATTTTTATTTCTTTTTGCATTTACCTTTTTAGTAGAAATAGATAACCAAACCTTCTTTTATTCACCAAAAACGACTGAGTCACACTTTTAACCGGAGATCAATTCGATTAGACACCGAGAAAAACGAACTTTTTAACCTAGCAAAATCTTAATTTCAAATGCGCCCCTGCCGGCTCTTTTCGTGAAGATTAACGGTTATTTGTGAGAGACGCGTTGGATTTTGGGATCCAATCACTCGTGAACGTTATTTTTCGTGTAAAAAGTTTTCAAAAATCCAAAAAAATAAAAAATTTCAAAAATCCCAAAAACATTTAAAAAGTCAGAAAAAGCATCTCTTTTTTCAAAGTTTTGCATCAAATATATTCCTCTTAACCCTCTATTGTGTTTAATTATTTTTCTCAACCCCTCTAATTTTTAATTCTTCATGGATTCTTATGTCCATTGCGTAGGGTGTGGGAGACGATTATATGGG
Source organism: Glebionis coronaria (assembly GCA_025667525.1). Classification (NCBI taxonomy): domain Eukaryota; kingdom Viridiplantae; phylum Streptophyta; class Magnoliopsida; order Asterales; family Asteraceae; genus Glebionis; species Glebionis coronaria. The sequence goes on from CM046876.1 coordinate 382,484,781, forward strand.
TGCGAATCATGTCAATGGTGATCATGCGAGCAATGCGGAAAAGATCTTCCACCCATTTCAAATGATTCACTATTTGGATTTTGTTCATCGTGCAATTCGACTAATTCATCCTTTTCTTCTAATCCACCTACTTCCCCCTGCATATATTGTGGATGCGAATCTCATTGGCATATTTTGTGTCCTATTCGATACCCGTCTCTTAACGAGCAAGAACCGGGTTACAATTATGACAATGGTAATATCTATCCACATGACGCACCGGGTTTTTCTCAATACCTGTGTTGAAATTATTGTGGGGGCCCTCACGATACTTCTCATTGTCAGCCAATGAATTATTATGAGCTAAATCCGTGTCCTCATTTTTCTTCACCGATGGATTATTATGAACCAAATACGTGTTCTAATTCTTATCAACCGATGAATTACTATGAGCCACATCCGTGCTATAATTCCGGTTTTCAAGATTTTGAGCCCCCACAACCTACCCTCGATCATCATCACTCTCAGGAAATTAGTTTTGAGCAACAAGTAATTAGTATGGCTGAAATTATAGAGAGATTATATCGACTCCAAGCTAGCTTGCATGACGAAAGCCGACAAGAGCAAGTATCTAATCTTTGTGATTATACTCCTCCTCTTGTGCGTCCATACTACTATTATGATGATGACGAGGATGATATCTATGATCTCAAACCATCTTCTGAGATTACTACTCCTGCTCTTGATATCCCTAATGCGTCTAAGGATAGTGATACATCGAGTGAGATTAGTGATTTTGGTCATGATAAATTCTTTGATGAGGTTTGTGATGTCCCTACTTTTGCTGAGCTTACGGACGAGGTCGCTCTTAATGATGATGATTTTTCTCCATGCTATGAGAATTTCACTTTTGAAATTTCTCCTTCTCCTCCGGGCGATGATGGCGATGTTGATTTATTCTCTCCGACATACGAGAAGTTCACCACTGAACTTGGTCTTATAGATGAGGTGGAAGACGTTATTCTTCGCGACAAATTACTGAAAGTTCATCTTCTTATTGCTAAAATTGAAGCGTTGAATTCTGCTCCTATTTCTGAGTCTTTACCTCCGTCTATTACTTCAGTTGAGAATAATGATATAGCTATGGAGGAAATCGACATTCTCTCAATACCTCCGGGTATTGATGATGATGATACGGAGGGGGATATTATTTTTGATAATTTGCTGCATGATGATATTGTCCCAAGTCCCCCTCCCGAGCACCTTTTATCCCAACCTTTAGACACCATTAAGGAGGATGAGTGCTTTGACCCGGGGGGTAATAATGACCATTCCATGATTGGCACCTTTACGGCTTTGCCGCTCAGTGATAATCATATGTATTTTGGGAGTGACATTTTGATTCCTTTACCCACCCCACTTCCCGCGGATCATGATTTCACATACTGTTCGTATGTTGAAAGGACTTTTCTACCCTTTAAGACTTATCCTCCGGCCTCTCATTTATTAATGTCCTCCAGGAACAAGGACAAGGTCTTTGATCCCGGTATTACATTTGAGGCTTCCCCATGGACCATTTAATTCGGGGACGAGTCAGGCTCGTGACTCGGTTAACAAAAACAAGCGCTTCTCAGGAGGCAACCCGATTATCTATCCTTTTATTATGTTTTTCTAATAAGTGTAGGGGAGACCCTAATATGTGTTTGTTGTTTTCTTTCTTATCATGTGCAGGGATTTGAGTTTTCAAAGATACATTCTTGATGACTTTTGACGACCCGTGATTCCGTGTTCCCATCTTCCTGGTTCTATCCTAAACTATCGTGATTCAATATTTCATATCTTATATATTCACATTGAAATCACCATAGTTGTCCTTTCCTTATCAAGATTTAAACAAAGTGCACAATGTCCTAAGTGTAGGGGAGTTTACTTCCCCATGCTTAAACATTGAGAACAATGTTTATATCAAGTGTAGGGGGGACTTCTATCGAAGTTAAGTGGGCTTTTCCTTGTATATGTCCTCATTTTAACCGGAAAATTGATTTTTCGACATTTTTCAAAATTTTTGATCTATTTTGGCCTAGTAGTTTTACCTTTGTTATTGTTATTTTCTTTCTTTGCTAGAATAAACTTTAATAAAGTGGTTTTAATTTTTAAACGTTGTGAATCTTTTGACTCAACCCGAGTTTACTTATCTATGTTTACTCTAGCTAGTATCCTTAACGTGTTTAAGTCAAGTTTTGCTAGGCTTTTATATAGGGAACTTTGAAACGCGAAAGTCTTAACTCTTACGGGTTAAGAACAAGAACTTTTCGCAAGTTCCTATAATTGATCCTAGAAAGTCGTTTATAAAGGGAACTTTAAAATGCAAATTCTAAACTTGAAAAAGTCTAAGGATTTGCAAGATCCTATAGATGACTTGAAAACCCAAAACTTTGATTTAATTGGCTAAGCATCCACGAGTCTCATTCCTTGAGATTTTAAATTGTGGAGAAAGAGAGATGATAGAGTCAATTATGAGTTTGGTATTCTTTCATGAATTTATGTGAGTTGATTATGAGCTTTTTCTCCCATCGCTTGTTAATAAATTTAATTGCAATAGATAAGGTCGTACGATTTGAAAAGTTACTTAGCTTCTAGCCCAAGATCGTTTAAAAGTTGCTCGGTATTAATTAGAGTTCATAGCCAAGGCATAACTTATTGAAGCGGGATGCGAAAATTGGCGAGTCCGAAACGGACCTAACAAGGCAAGAGGGCTACATTTTCTTGCTAAATATCCCAAGTGATGTGAAGAATCATTTATCAAAAATCAATATGAAGGATCGAGACACACGACGAAAAGCAAATACTCCCCTAAAGATCATGGAGAAGTCTATCCAAAAAGACCCTAGCAAGGTATGAGGATAAATAGATCCAAGTCCTAGCAGGAGGCGGATCGTTGTATATCAAAATCCAAAATAAAGATTGGAGATAAATGAAGAAGTCGTGGTCCAAGTATGAAAAATCTCTCAAAAACTTCAAGTGAAGAAATTCCTATTATGAAGAGAAGACCATTATTTCAAGAACGTCTCTCAAGATTTGAAGTATGAAGTCGCTGCCAAATATCGGTCCGAGAAAGGTCTCAAATCGTGAAGCGAGTTATGCCAAGATATGAACTATAAGAGGTCCCGAGAAGCAGTTTTAAAAGATTTTGTCCTTTAGCTAACTATTGATTAAATCGTCCTACTTTATTTTTAGCCTAAATAACTATCGAAATAAGTCAACAATGCATCTTCGTGATCATTCAAGACAACAATAAAATATAAGAGATACACCTAGGAATAAGGGAGTCTAAGTAAATAATTGGCCCACATGAGTTTGTGATAGATTGCTAACTTATAATAACAATGATCTCGTTTTTAAGCTTGGTATGGGGAACGTGAAACTTGAGGGTGATAATCATTCATGACATTCCAAAACCCTAAGGTAAGTTTTTGATCTTTGTACTTGTTTTCTTCCTTTGAATATTTTATAATTTTCTATCTTTTTAATAAAGGCCAAGGTGGATTGATTATGATGAAAAATGTAAATCTTGCTTTGTAACTAATGCATTGCATGAGGGCATTGCAATGGTCAAGTGTAGGGGATTTAATAAGTGTGAAAACACTTATCCTTTTACCACTTAATTATAATAATAACCAAGCCAAAACGTGTATTTTATGTCGTAAATGTCGGAATTATGCGTGGTTTGTGTTTTTGTTGTGATTTAGGATCAAAATGTGAAAAGGGAAGAAAAAACGGGCTTTCACGGGCTTTTATCGAATAAAAAGACAAAAGACGGAGTCAAAAGATCAAGAGTGCAAAAAGAACGGAAGTCAAAAGCTTATTCTGATGATTTATCGAAGAAAAAAAGACTAAAGACGGAGGTTTAACGAAGTCGAAGAACCAAGTCTAATAATAGAAGAAAATTAGAAGACGGGTTCATTTTATATCGGAAAATCCCGAGACAACGTCGACAAAGACGAAGAAATTAAAAGACGAAAAGACAAAGAAAGAAAGAGAGGAAACAACAACAACTCCCCCTCCTCCTATAAATAGTCATTTACTCCTTCATTTTGAATGGTTAGAAAATTAGGAGTAGATTAGTTTAGGAGTAGGAGTAGATTACTTTCTCTCTCTAGATTTATTTCATGTTCTTAAGTTTTTCTTTCAAGTTTTCTTAATCTTTAATCTTGTACTTGTGAATCTTTAATCTTCATCTTATTTCAAGCTTTTTACAATCATCTTCTTCTACCTTTCTTGATCTTTTTAATTATGTTTGGTTCGAAATAATCTTTGATTTTGTTTAATCTTGATGTTTGATTTATTAAAAAGTTTATCTTTTGGTTTCTATCTAAGTTTTATACGGATTAAGCTTTGAGCTTATCATGCTTATTGGCTTATTTTGTGTTTAGCTTATTTACTTTTTAGTTTTCTTAAAAAAGTTTAGTCTTTTTAAAGTTTGTTTTATAAAGTTTGCATATTTAGTATTTAAAAAGTTTTCAAATTTATGCTTATTGAGTTGGTAAAGTTTTTGTTAATTGTTCTTTTTAGAAGTGCTTATTGGTTTATTAGCTTATGCTTATCCATCTGAATATTGTGATTTTTCCATCACAATAGGGTTTCTACATTGTGACAGCTTATTGTGATAGTTTTTCAGATCACTTATTCCGATCGTAGGCTGCGATCGCCCATGGCATCGTACTTTGCGATCGGGTATAAGGCTTATTGTGACGAAATGCTGCCCACATTTTGATTTTCATATTGTGATAGATATTCCGATACTTTTCTTTTAATTAGTATTCCGATAGTTTTCTTTTTTAGCCGATATTCCGGCAGTTTCTTTTTTAACAATCCGATACTTTTTTTATATAACATTCCGATAGATTTTTCTTTTCCTACATTCCGATAGATTTTGATTTCATATTCCGATACTTTTATTACATTTAGTATTCCGATACTTCTTTTTTAAGACATTCCGAAAGATTTTTCTTAAACATCATTCCGATAGATATATCATAAACATTCCGATGGAATGTGAAATGACATGCCTACTTGCTAGGTATTTTACTCTTCCCGCCAAATTCAGCTAGTAGGTTGCTAGCTTGTTTATTTATTATTTTGTTCCGTAATTGTTTAGTTTAATCTGAAAGTTGTTCCGATTTTATTTCTGAAAGATACGTATTTTAAGTTGAATTTTTCGTCTATTTTTTAAAATTAATATTTTGTCGTAAAGTTCAAGTTTTATCTTTAATTTAGTACCCGCTTTAGGTTTTTCCTCGTTTAGCTTTAAAGTACCATCTTAATTTATTCTCTCCCTTTTCTTTAGGTTAATTTTATTTTTCAGTCGAAAGTTAATTTCTTCTTTTAGTTTTATTTTTATTAATTGTTTTGTTTTAAATTTCCTTTTATTATTTTTTTCGTTTTGTAATTATTAGTTAATTGTTTTTGGCTTATTTTTATTACTTTTCGCATTTACCTTTTTAGTAGAAATAGATAACCAAAGCATCTTTTATTCACCAAAAAATGACTGAGTCACACTTTTAACCGGAGATCAATTCGATTAGACACCAAGAAAAATGAACTTTTTAACCTAGCAAAATTTTAATTTCAACCGCATTAATCGATCCCTGAGGATTCTTCCTAATCTCATTCAAAATCGTGTCAATCTTAGAGTCCAATCTAGCAATCTCGGGATTAGATGAATTCACATGAGAAACAACCGGTGTGTTCCGTGAATATTGAACTCTAGATTTATTCTCAATGATACCCCACGCGTCTCTCGAAGTTTTTCTTACAATATTACCACCCGCAGCGGCACTTAAAGAATCTTGTTCAACCATATTAAGTCCATTATAAAAAGAATTTATTTGGTGTAACTCCATGAGACGGTGGTGTGGACATTGTCTCAAAAAATCCTCAAACCCTTCCCAAGCATCTCCAAATTATTCATGCACTTTTTGTTCAAATCTAGTTATCTCATTCTTAAAGTGAGTTGTTTTAGATGGTGGAAAGAAATAATCCATGAACTTAGACACTAGATCGTCCCATGTCAAAATCGAAACCGGTGGTTCCTTTTCATACCAACGTTTAGCGTTTCCCTCGAGCGATTACAGAAAAAGCATGAGCTTAATCGCGTCATTAAGCACATCTTTTAACTTGAGAGTCGAGGTGATACGAAGAAAATTCCGAATGTGAGAATGCGGATTTTCCGTCTCATTGCCTCGAAATTGGTCGGCACGAATGAGTGATAAAAGACCCGTCTTAATCTCATAATGATCTGCCAAAATAGGCCGCACAACGATTGCTTCCCCGTACCCTTTGGTAGGTGCACGGAACAATTCCTCCATTGTTCGGTTATCGTCCATCTCTACAACAATAGTTGGAAGCTCGGGTTCCACTACTCGTTGTTGACGATTCCTATTTCTACGAGGAATGTTTTCAAGTCTATCGTGATTAATCAAAAGTCGATTAGAACGTAATTGCATAAACCAAAATGACGAGAATTTAGAGGGTTGAAGAAAAGAAAATAGATTAGAAGAAGATTATTTTTGGTATTTTTTTTTCAAATCAATCAAAGATTGATAAAAGCCAGGAGTAAGGATAATTACTATGGAAGTAAATTACCCTCGTTCGACTTTGAAACGTAGGTGAAAACCTAAACATCTCGAGGTTCAATAAGTAAGCAACGACATAAATAAAGTTTATTACTACTTGAATTGGCAAACCAATAATCGGTCGTCCCTCTCAATATACGCACAAGCAAGCGGGGAAACGAGGTGGCACAAAGCACTTAAAAACCTTTTTCCTTAGACGGAAATTTATAGCTCGTCGCCTTATACTCACCTTATAGTTTGTATAAATCGAGTTCAAACTTTTTATTAGTATTTATCTATTTTGCCTTTATTTTTTTTTGTTTTGGATTCGAATACAATAGTTAGGTGATGAAATCTCAACTAAGGTTTGCGTTTTCACGCTTTTGGCTGTAGGTGAATATATTATTCTACATAATATAATATATTAGCAACAAAAAACACAAAAAAAACGCTATTTATATTATTTATATAGAAAATAACAAAACTTTCCAAGGATGGAATGGGTCTTCAAATCAACGATCGACAAATCGCCACGAAAGTATCGTCCACAACTTCCCCGGCAGCGACGCCAAAATTTTGATGTGTGGGAAACGTGTCGGTGTATTTTAATGTAATACTTTATAGGGAAAATCAAGAAAATTACCTTTAGGAAAAAGTAATAGTCTAAAATTCGCCAAAGACGGATTAATTAAACACGAAAGTGACCCCGATTCGTTATAGACGAAGAAATTGTGAATTTGAGACTTTCGTTTTGATTTGGACAATTAGCTTGAATGATTTCGGGTTTTATCTAAAATTCCTACGTTTTTTAATAAAGTGCATGAATCGCTAAATTTTATCTACAAGACAAAATTAAATCTATATTCTTTTTTTTTAATTTTTTATATTTTATTTATATATTTTATTTAAAGTAATATTTTTTACCAAATTTAATAAACAATTCTTATTTAAAACAATTATAAAGTTGTTAAAATTTTAAAACCAGGAAATGAATGAGAAACGTTTAACTCTATTATGACAGTCCAAGAACAGAATATAATAATCTAAAAACGTATAACAATAACAAGTTGGGAAGCTAGAGCAGTTGGTTGAGCACGTGTAGTGATAAGTGGGAGGTCTCGAGTTCGAGACCCTTTGATGACAATTTTTGAGATTGATTTTTTTTATATTATATATTCGCTACATGAATCCAGCAACATACAATCATATAACTCACAGTAGAGAAGTAAAACTATATAAACTTCAGATTACAACCACAAATGACAACAAGCATCCAACAAATAAGCAAATCTAAGGAATGCAAATCTAAATAATAAACCAGCAAGTGAATCTAAAAAAATAGTAACATAATTTAGCAGAGAAAAACAAGTAATCAAAAAGATCAACAATTTATCAATTAGCAAATCACCAAACAACAACAGCTTATTAAATCAAATTGAGCAACATAACAAACATACAGTAACAGATTCATTCATTTTTAAAGCAATAAAAACCCTTTATGAACAATAAATTCCAAACACAACTTGATGTAGAGTAACAAGTTGCAGCTATAATATTCCAATCCCAATACAGTAACATAAAAGTACAACTATTACTGAATCCAAATAGCCCTGCTACCAAGAACTATGAACACTCAGTAGAATCTTAAAGAAATACCAGCAATGAACATTTACGCAAACTTTAAAACTAGCAATCAGATTCAAAAATTGATATAAATCTAGCTTCAGCGAAGCACCAACAGTCAGCTATATTCCAATGCAGCAGCATACAAAAGCTAACGTAAGCCTAACAACTTCATCAGCAAGAATATATGTTATGGCAACAAAAACGGAGCAGTACGCAGACTAACAGATATCACATATCCCTATATTGGCATCAAATTCATCCTTATAGCATGCAAACGTAACCGAACATAACAAACATACCACAATGCAGATTACACTAACGAAAATAAGCTATAAACTATTATCAATCAGCAATCTAATTAAGCAAACATCAAATAACTATATCATGATTCAACATAAACTTAAATCCACAAAATATACGAAAATATCAGATCTATAACTCTGATCAAATGCCCAAATCAAATGATTTAAATTAGATATTCAGTAAATCTATTATTAACTCAGATCCAAATGTTAATCAATAGCAGCAACAAGATTGGACTTAAAATCACTAAATAATAAATGATTATGGCACAATAGCAATCTGTTTATCCAATAACACACAAGCATTCAAATGACAGATCCATAACGAAAACATGAACACCTAGATCATTCATCATCTCAACAATATTGTAGACTTCAAAATTAAATACAAACCACATCATTATGATAGATCACAAGTCAACCAAATAGACTTCTAAACGACAGTAAAGATAGTAAAACGATTCCAATCAAATCCTAAACAATCATCACAGCAGTCAATCGTATGGTATCAAAGGAATCAATCATAGGAGTAATCCGTTAAAACATAAAGGCAGCTCAAAGCTCAATATAGATTAACACATACACTTAACTAACATAAACGGCAACTAAATCAATTAGCTATTCAAAATCAGCAGATTCAAACAACCAAAGAAGATAAGTAAAACATGTTGGGAATAAAATGTAGCCAGTCCACTTGAGAGCTGACAAGAGTAAAACAAGCGTTGATAAGAAGAAAACAAACGTTGACAGATCAAGCGTTGACAAGAAGAAGTCAAGCGTTGATAGGTTGAAGACAAGCACTGATAGAAAGATATAGTTTACGTGTATTATGTTTCTAGTTTGTTTCTAGTAAAGATAAGTTCAACATTGTATTTTCTATAATTATCTTTACCTAGAAAAGTTGATACGTAGACTCTTGTACAAGGATTCTTATGTCTATAAAAGAAGACCTTTAGGTTATGTTTCAAAATAAGTTTTCATACGTTAAACACTTTCATTGTAAGCAAGTTCGTTATTATCAATCAAGTGAAAGTTTGTTTACATCCTTTGTGTGTTCTTGTTTAAGTGTTAATTCCGCATAACACTTAGATTAATTTATACATAAACAAAGTTTCTCTACATGTATAACTTGATCTAATCTCGTATACACAAGCTTAATCGATCTAAGTTTGGGATCAACAAGTGGTATTAGAGCTTGTTGAGGAACTTTTGATCTTAAAGAACACAAGAACCCTAAAATTACCAAAACCCTAATTTTTCACAAAACCCTAAAAATATCATGTTCACTCCAGAAGCAACCTCCTCATCCTCAAACCAAAACATCAAGATTCCCATGCTTGATGCAAACAACTTTGAACTGTGGAAGTTCAACTTTGAGCAATACCTGGGGATCTATGACTACACTCTCTGGAAGATTATTGAATATGGAAACACATTCAATAAAGCTGAAAAGATTGCTAATGCCATTGCTACAAGAACAGCTGTTCAAGGATGTTCAGAAGAAGATAAGAAAGAAAAACCTGATGATGGTAGAGCTGTGTCTGCTAAAGACATAGCAAAGAAAAGGGTTGATATGAAAACCCTAAATATTCTGAAACTCTCTTTAGGACAAGAGAATCAGCACAAATACAGAGGTTATGAGTCTACAAAAGACCTTTGGGCAACCCTTGAAGTTTCATATGGTGGTAATGCTGATACTAAGGAAGAGAAGAAGAAGTAACTCATGCATGAGTATGCTGTCTTCAAGGCTCAACCTAATGAGAAGCTTAGTAGTGTGAGAAGCAGACTGCTTGATATTACAAGCAAGCTATCCTTCATGGGGACATAAGTTGGTGATGTTGACATTATTGCCACTTTTCTTAAAAGCCTTGGTGATGCGTGGAAGATTGAGGCAAGATCTATACTTGCCAATAACACTCACAAAAGTTCTACTTTTGATGACATCTACAACAAATTGAGGCTGTTGGAGAATGAAACTCTTTTGGAACATGGAAGTAAGTATACCAATAGTAACATGGCCTTCTTCTCACATAGTGAAGGTCAATTTGATCAGAAGGACTCATACATGCACCCAGTTACTGGATCAACATGTGTCAACGCTGGATCATGTCCTGTCAACGCCTCACATTCAGACACTGACACATACAAAATTGACTTACCAAGAGTTAAGCCTGCTGGTTTGGATTCGGATACTGTGTGTGTATACATTGCTTCATTGCCCAATGTTTTAGTGATTACATATGAGGACCTTGAGCAAATAAGTGATGAGCACTTAGAGGAGATGGATATAAAGTGGAACATGGCTCTTGCAAGTATAAGAGCAAACAGGTGGAATAGAAGGTTCAAGAAGAAGATGACCTTTAATGCAAAGGACACTGTTGGATATGATAAATCTAAGGTTAAGTGCTACAATTGTCATCGTATGGGGCACTTTATGAGGGAATGCAGATCTCCAAGAAGATCTGATGCTGGAAAACCCTCAAGCCAAATTGTTAAGGCTCAGGATCCTAAGGCCATGTTGGCAGTGCAAGAAATTGATGGTATTGGATGGGACTGGAGCTATTTGGCTAAGGATGAGGAAGAGGATAAAGCTTTGGTTGCTGAAATAGAAGAAGAAGAGCATGTTCAATATGCTCTCATGGCACACTCCTCCTCTTCATCAGACAATGAGGTATACGATGATGCTTTTTGTAGTAAAGGTTGTCGTTTAAATATTGAAAAACTTAACAAAGAGGTTTTAAGATTGTTAAGTGATGTGAGTACTGAGAGATGCAAGTTGTCTAACTATCAAATTGCTCTCACTCAAACTGAAAGGACAGTTTATGAGTATAAGAAAATGGAATTTGACCCAAAAGATAAAATAAATATCATAAAACACGATTTAAATGCTAGTAATGATGTTAGAAACATCATGGAAAGGGTCAATGCTGAATTACAGGCTAAGTTAGATGAGGCTATCAAGAATAAGGATAATGTTGACCTTAAAATTCAGAGATTTGATAAGGCCTCACAAACCCTAGGAGAATGTGTTAATTAACAGAGGGATCCTAAGGACATGACTGCGATTGGGATGAAAGACTATACTGTTGTTCCACCACCAGCTGGGGACTTCTATGGTGTCCAAAGAAAGGACTTATCTTGGACTGGTTTACCAGAACTCCAAGAAGAGGAATTTATTCCTCCACTAAGAGTCCTTACCCTAGTTGAGGAATATAGGCAAAAGTTGACTGACTTGAATGAATGGAAGAAAGCCAACCCTTCCTTATTTGTCAAGGGTGGCATGCTTTGTGATAGTCCAAATGAGTCGACCCCTATTAAAGTAACAAACCCAATCACTGGCAAGACTATTAACCTTGGCTCAAACACTGTTAAGAAACCTAGCATTAAGTATGCAGAAATGTATAGGAATACTAGGTCACCTAAAAACTAAGTTAGTGATAATGGAACAGGCTTCTTCTCTTCTAGACCTAGAGTTGTGTCTAGAAAAGCCTGTTACACTTGTGGTAGCTTTTCAAATTTAGCATATAAGTGTGTCAACGCTTCCAAAGTCAACGCTGTTAAAAGGTCAAACACTGTCAGACCCAAAACTTTTGTGGAGCAAAGTCCACAAGTTGTTAGACCAGCCCCATTCTTCACTAAAGGGTCTAACACGCATGGAAAAAGACCATTTCAGAAGACCAATACTTGGTCTAATAGGAAATGGGTTTCTGTAGCAAACCCTAGGTTCAATGCTGACAAGGGTAATTTCAAAGTTGACAAGACCAAATCCAACACTGACAGAAACATTGCCAGACCTAAATATTTGCAGCCACAGGGAAAGGGGTCTAAAGCTTCTTCTAGCTTGACATGGAGACCTAAGCAAGATCAAAACCCTAATTCTAATGGGATATCTATGACTTGCAATAGATTTAGTTATATTTCAAAGGTCATTACAAAACAAATTGGGGTTAACTGGGTATTTCATCCAAAAAGGGATGAACAAGGGGTTGTTATGAGAACTAAGTCTGTTCTTGTTGAACAACCAGATGAATCCAAGTATGCTCAGGCTTGGGTTCCCAAAGAAAACTAATTTGTTTTCTTTATGTGCAGGGAATTCAAAAACAGGTCAATGATTATGGATATTGGGACAGTGGATGCTCTAGGCACATGACTGGGAAGGAAGATTATCTGACAAACTTCACTCCCATTAAGGATGGTGATAAAGTTTACTTTGGAGGCGGATATGGAACTATCACAGGCAAAGGAACTCTTCTCACCAAGAACTTGCGTTTTGAAAACGTGAGTCTGGTAAAAGAACTTAATTACAATATTTTTAGTGTATCACAAGTCTGTGATAACAAAAATAAGGTTCTTTTTACTGATACTGAATGCTTGGTGTTGAGCAAGGATTTTAAAATTCTAGATGAGAAATATATCGACTATAGAACACCTAGGCATAAGGAAATTTATAATGTAAATCTTAATGGGATTAGGATGAATAATAATATGTCATGCTTTTATGCTAAAGCTTCAGTTGATGAGAGTAATCTATGGCACAGGAGACTAGGGCACATAAACTTTAAAAATATAAACAGACTTGTGAGACTTGGTTTGGTTGATGGTTTGCTTGAAAAGGCTTTCCACAATGACCACTCTTGTGTTGCATGCCTTGAAGGCAAGTAACACAAGGTCTCATTTAAGTCTAAACAAGTGCACTCTAGTTCTAAACCACTTCACTTGCTGCATATGGACCTATTTGGTCCAACTAATATAGAAAGCTTGAATGGTAAATCATACTGCTTTGTCATCATAGATGACTTTTCTAGGTTTACTTGGACTTTCTTTTTAGCTATGAAAAGTGACACTGCTAATACTTTAATTGACTTTATTACTCAGATTGAAAAGAAAACTGGTAATGAAGTTAAAATGCTTAGGAGTGATAATGGTGGTGAGTTTAGAAATAAACTGTTGGATGATTTTTGTGCCAAGAAAGGGATTACTAGGCAGTTTAGTGTTGCCAAAACCCCACAGCAAAATGGGGTTATTGAGAGAAAGAATAGAACCCTAATTGAAGCAGCCAGGACTATGTTGGCTGATGCTCATTTTCCCATAGCTTTTTGGGCTGAGGCTGTGAATACAGCTTGTTATGTTCAGATTAGAGCATTGGTCAACAAGATACATAACAAGACACCTTATGAATTACTTTGGGGAAGGAAACCTAATACTGGTTTTCTTAAACCTTTTGGTTGTCATGTAGTTGTTCTAGATACTAGTGATGCCTTAGGTAAATTTAGTGCTAAAGGTGATGAAGGCTATTTCATGGGTTATTCAGTGCAAAGTAAGGGATATAGGGTTTACCTTAAGAAGGAAAAACGTATACTTGAAAAAGTACATGTTAGGTTTTTAGAGAGTAAACCTAGTGATCCTGAAAGTGGTCCAAATTGGTTGTTTGACTTAGAACCTCTATCTAGGACTTTGAATTATATGCCTGTTACTAATCCAGACATTGTGAAGGTAACTTCAAATGTTGTGGAAGAACCAGTTGTTGATGTTTCAGGTACACAGGTTAATGAAGAGGTTAGATCACATGTAGACAAGTCATCTCCCATACAAGAGTATGTCACAATTCCCATATGGACAGATGCTTTTGCTGCTGCTGCTGCTGGAAAGGATAATGGTGGTCCCCAAGTACCACCAGTTAACAACATGCATGGTCCTTCAGGCGCTGACAAAGGAAAATCTGGCGCTGACAGGACAAATTCAGGCGTTGATGGCTCAAACGTTGACAACACCATTTCAGGCGTTGATGGATCAAACGCTGTCAACCTTGGTTCAGGCGTTGACAACTCTTTTGAGCATATTTTCTCTTCCAATTTTGAACAAGGTGAACCTTCTAATAGACATGAAGAGGTTCATACTAATATTGATGGAAGAGAGTCTAAAGAAGATATTGGCAACTTGGAGGATGAGATTGAAGATAACAGACTTTTTGAGGGAGGAGTACTTACTTCTACTATGAAGAATCACCCCACTTCTCAAATTGTTGGGGATGTCATGACTCTTATTCAGACTAGAAGATCTCATCAGAATCTTGGTGGATTTATTGCCAATATACACAAGAAGGTTGATACCCCTCTTGTTTAAGCATGTTTTTTTGCCTGTTTTCTGTCACAACAGGAACCCAAGAAGATTTTTGATGCTCTCAAAGAACCAAGTTGGGTGGAAGCAATGCAGGATGAGCTTCACGAATTTGCTATTCAGGATGTTTGGGAGCTGGTTGATTGTCCTAGGTATGTCAGACCTATTGGGACAAGATGGGTTCTAAGAAATAAGAAAGATGAAAGAGGCATTATGGTCAGAAACAAGGCACGTTTAGTGGCTCAGGGATATACACAAGAGGAAGGGATATACTATGAGGAGGTCTTTGCACCAGTTGCAAGGATTGAGGCTATAAGGATATTTCTAGCCTATGCTTCTTGCATGGGCTTCACTGTTTATCAAATGGATGTGAAGAGTGCTTTCTTCTATGGCACAATTGTTGAGGAGGTGTATGTTATGCAACCTCCTGGTTTTGAAGATCCAGAGAATCCAGACAAGGTGTATAGAGTCAAGAAAGCTATGTATGGACTTCATCAAGCCCCAAGAGCATGGTATGGCACATTCTCCACATATTTGGTGGAAAATGGATTCAAAAGGGGCACCATAGACCAGACATTATTTACAAAGAAGGCTGGTAAGGATGTCTTACATGTTCAGGTTTATGTTGATGATATCATCTTTGGCTCCACCAATCCAAAGATGAGTGAAGACTTTTCCAAGATTATGACAGACAAATTCAAGATGAGTGCAATGGGGGAGATGAACTTCTTTCTAGGGTTACAAGTTCAGCAAAAAGAAGATGGTATCTTCATCTCTCAGGATAAGTATGTAGCAGAGATCTTGAAGAAGTTTGGATTTTCTCCACATAAAAAGAGGGCTACTACTCCTATAGATAGAGAACACCCTTGGGGAAAAGTTGGAGATGGAAAAGATGTGGATGTCAGGCACTATAGATCAATGATTGGTTCATTGATGTATCTCACTGCCTCAAGACCTGACATCATGTTTGCTGTGTGTGCATGTGCACGCCATCAAGTGACTCCCAAAGAATGTCACCTTTATGCTGTCAAGAGAATCTTTAGGTACCTTAGATGTTATCCAGATCTTGGCTTGTGGTACCCAAAAGATTCACCATTGGAGCTTATAGCATATTCAGACAATGACTATGGTGGTGATAAGTTTGATAGAAAATCCACAACTGGTGGATGTCAGTTTCTTGGTAGTAGGTTGATATCTTGTCAATGCAAGAAACAAACAGTGGTGGCCAATTCTTCAACTGAAGCAGAGTATGTTGCTGCAGCTGCTTGTTGTGGACAAGTCTTATGGATTTAGAACCAGCGGTTGGATTATGGGTATAATTTCATGCATACCAAGATTTTTGTTGACAATAACAACACTTTATGCATTATTAAAAATCCTGTACATCATTCTAAAACAAAACACATAGAAATTATACATCATTTTATAAGAGATTGTTTTGGAAAGGGTTTAATACAACCAGATAGGGTTGACACATAAGAAAATGTGTCTGATTTATTAACTAAACCTTTTGATGCTGGAAGGTTTCAATACTTGGTAACAAGTATTGGAATGATCAATCTCACATAATATGTGTTTTGGGGTCTTATTGTAAAAGTATGTACAGGATAATGCATTGTTATTGGTCTTTTGAAGTTAGATTTTCCACTATATTTTTCTAACACTGACAAAGGTTACCTTAACGCTGACAAGTGTTATCGTGGCGTTGTCAGCAACAATGTTAGTTTTGTGGTTTTTAATCTAAGTGTGCAGGTGGTGTTAGCATTGTACCATTGGATACAGAGTTGCTTATGGATCCTTGGAGAATCATTTGAGCATGTTTTTATTTATGGATGATGGTTGGAATATTTCTATTCCTATCTTGACATAAATTTTTTATGTTCATGCATATTTTTGGGCAACATATGTATCATAGTTTAAGGGGAGGTTTTAGGAACCTTTAGGACTTTTGGGTATTCTTATAATACTCTTATCACAATTCTAGATTGTGTCCACATGTGAGTATGAGTTAGTTTTCCTAAATCATGAGTCACTGTAGCATGCAAAGTTGATATACTATGCATGCTGCCAAGACATTTTTGGCCTAGAATTGGTTATGGTCTGTTGGGAGACTTGGGAATGATTTTATCATGGGTTTACCTGGGAGTTACAAGGAATTTTATGAGATAACTTAGTTGTTAAGAGTTTTGGTTAGCAAGGGACACTAGAGGATTGTTATGTCTATCTTGCATAAGCAAGTGTGCATAACTGGACAGTGCTTGCCGCCCTATAATAATTATCAACTTTTAGGTTATCTTCACTAGGATAAATTACTTTGTTAAGGTCCTTTTTCATTTTTATTACTTTTATTTTTGGACGCTGACAAGTATTTTTCCAAGCGTTGTTATGACCAATTTAGACGATGACATGGCTTTGGCAAACGTTGACAAGAATATAGCCGTTGGGCATTGATGGGTTATTTTTGACCATTGACACCCATTAGGACCTACCCAGTTGTTATTTTTGACGAATTTTGGGGCCCTAATTTTAGGAGCAGATAACTTTTAATTAATGCATGAGATAACTTATTTTATTTTCAATATTTTCATCATGATATTTTGAAAATAGTTTCCTCATTTTTGACCAATCACATACATCTATCGCTGCTATATATTTGGCTCCTATTTTTAAATAGGGTATCTCATATTCTTGTCTAACAATTTTCTCCTATAATTCATCTTTCTAAATCATTCACAAACATCTTTCTTCAACAATGGCACCAAAATTTAAACCAAGTGATTTGGTATTGGGATTCAGGAGTCAACACAACATGATTGCATATTTGGATGCTGATGACACTCTGTTTCCACAATATACACATTTGGACGCTGATGGTGGCGTATTTGAATGCATCCCCAGTTAGGTATGTTCTTTCTCATGCTCCTCTCATCTCTGTCACACATATTAAACAATTTTGGAACACTATAAGTTCCTCAACAGTTAATAATGTGACTACATTATCATCTATTGTTCATGGGCGTACATGGGTGGTTACTGAAGCCTTGGTTCGCCAGGCTTTGCATCTTGATGATGCAGATGGTATAACCACCCTTCCCATTCATGAAATAGAAAAAGGACTAAGGGCTTTGGGTTATCCTTTCCCTGATGAGGGAACTTTAAACAAATATCATAAACAGGAGTTTCCCCCAGCCTGGAAGTACCTCATACATGTCATCTTACAATGTTTGAGTCCCAAGTGTACTGCACACAATGAGATTAATAGATCCATTGCTAGTGCTATTGTGTGCATTGCAACTGGGCAAAAGTTTAGTTATTCTAAAATGATTTTTGATGGCATGTGTAAAAACAAATGAAATAGGATGACTTTGGCTTATCCCAGATTTTTACAAATGGGTTTTGATGTGCAAAATTACTGCGCAAGGGATCATGATGATTTTTATGAGATCCCTGTGCAAAAGAAAGTAATTTTTACAAAGATGAACTCACCCCTCACCCCAGCTATGCTTGCTGTTATTGCAGCAGCACAACCCCAACTAGATCCATAACCATAACTTGATCCTATCCCAGAACCTTTACCTTCACCTCAACACATGAAAATTGACCAACAACCCTTCAACGCTGACACATTAAATGTTGGCGTTGACACACCTAATCCAGACGTTGACACCATTCTTTCACAGACCCAAACACCCCTTAACCTTCCCACATCCACCCAATCCACATCATCTTCAACCCCACCAAAATATAGGTTGAAAAAATGCCAAAGGACTACTGGAGTGTTCTCCTCTAGTGGTCCTAGCCATGTAGCAGAGAGAACCACCGCCACAAGTGTGGTTGGTGCTATGGATGAGGCTGGGACTATTGGTTCTGGCTTAGAAGCAGGCCAAGACAGTTCTAACATCTTTAAGACCTCATCCATGACCCATGAATCTAACTTGGGAGGTCAAATACCCATTTTAGAGGAGGGCAGATTGGAACCATACACAATAATGGAATTGACGGCTGTCTGCATTAGCTTGCAAAAGCAAAATGCAGACTTGGTACAAATTGTCACTACACAAGGCCTTGAACTCAAGCAATTGAGGGAGAGGATTGTTATTTTGGAAAATGCTAGCACAAGGCGTGGGATGGACGAATCTTCCAAAGGGGAGGATGAGCAGATTAATGTGAGTGATAAAGGCTCACATGATGGTGAATCTTTGGGTGTTGATGAGGCCCTAACTGAATTGAAGAAGCAACCAGGTTTTGATATATATCTGGTAACTCCTACCAATTTAGACTTGTCTTTTATAGCTATGTTGGAGCAAATTACAAGAGGCGCTGAGACAAGTAATTTGGGCGTTGACAAGCAAAATTTGAACGCTGACACACCAAGCGCTGACATGAGCAAATTGGGCGCTGACACAAGGAATTTGAGCGTTGACAGACCTGTAGATGAGGTTGATGTATTCCAGTCATCAGCTATCATCAAAGAAGTATCTTCACAGGTATTACCATCATCCTTACCCATCATTGATCCATTAGATAAGGATAAAGGAATCATGGTAGAAGTAGAAGTTCCAAAGGATGCAGTACAGGTAGAGTTTGATAGAAGGTTGGCTGCACAACTTGTGGAACAAGAAAGAAAGAAGGTTGGTGAATCACCATTTGTTGTCACTTCAGAGGAACAAGAAGGAAGTGATGAAGCAAGTTCAGATTCAAGTGTGATGATAATTGAGCAACGTGAGAGACTTGAATATGGTGATGATTTGGCAAGAGAGAAGCTGAATGAGTTGACATTGCAAGTAGATTTTTATATGCTAGAAGTTGTTCAGATGTACCATGCTTGGGAGGATAGATGTATGGAGAATCCAGATTTGACTATTTCAGACCAGATTTAGGGTTTGGAGATTCTTCTAAGAGTACAAAAAGACTGCAAGGTAATTCTGAAACACAAAGCTAGCAATGTTCTTTCACCGCTGAAGAGGGATAGAAGGGAGTTGTACTACATGCTACTCAGATGTCATGGAACAAGATGGACCTATAAGAAATTGTTGGGATTATCCTTTGAGTAGTTGGAGTACAAGGCTTATCCCACTTGGGTAAAAGTGCAGGAAATGAACATTCTAAGACTTCTTTCAGATGAAAGGAAACAAGAACTTGCAGAAGAGATGGAGCTTAAGAAGGCAATGATTGTTCCAAGACCTTTGAAGAAGAGAGTTCCTCTTGAGTTTCCTAAAGATATGGATAGACTGAGGCCCAGTGAAGCTGTTATAAGAAGGAGCATCAAGCTCTCACCATTGGAAGCTTCAGATATGGTACAAGTGTTACCTATTGATGCCAGAAACCCTATTATAAGCTATGAAGAAGATGAAAGTGGGTTTTGGAAGATTGGCAGGTATTGGAAAGAGGTACACACATTTACCACTCTTATATCTCTCTTTGCAAGTATGGATAGAGAAGACTTGGTAGACCATTGGAGGTTGTTGGAAGCCAAGTATGAGACTGAAGCTCCTACTTCAGTCAATGGAATAAAACTTTGGTCAACATTCAAGAGAATGTGTGGACCAAGAGAAGAAGATCCTGCTGTTTGGAAGGATCTTGAGGATGATCTTAGTGGTCTTCAATGGCGTTTGTATTCAGCTGCTGGTGTATATTATTTGAGCTCTACAAAGTTTGCTGAGTATCTTCTTGTAGATGGTCACTATTCTATATCCAAAGAAGTTTTGGAGAAGATGAAGACAACACAGCTGGAGATTGATTATTCAAATGACGTGGCCAAAGATTTGATCAGACATATTTATTACCAATATGATCAAGTTTGTAAGATTCCTCCTAGTTCTTAATGTTTATTTAGAAACTTGATTACTAGAGTAGATATCAAGTTTAGGGGAGGATTGTTGGGAATAAAATGTAGCCAGTCCACTTGAGCACTGACAAGAGTAAAACAAGCGTTAATAAGAAGAAAACAAACACTGACAGATCAAGCGTTGACAAGAAGAAGTCAAGCGTTGATAGGTTGAAGACAAGCACTGATAGAAAGATATAGTCTACGCGTATTATGTTTCTAGTTTGTTTCTAGTAAAGATAAGTTCAACATTGTATTTTCTATAATTATCTTTACCTAGAATAGTTGATACGTAGACTCTTGTACAAGGCTTCTTATGTCTATAATAGAAGACCTTTAGGTTATGTTTCAAAATAAGTTTTCATACGTTAAACACTTTCATTGTAAGCAAGTTCGTTATTATCAATCAAGTGAAAGTTTGTTTACATCCTTTAGGTGTTCTTGTTTAAGTGTTAATTCCGCATAACACTTAGATTACTTAATACATAAACAAAGTTTCTCTACGTGTATAACTTGATCTAATCTCGTATACACAAGCTTAATCGATCTAAGTTTGGGATCAACAAAACAAACAGTAGCTAGTAACAATAGAATATAGTGAACTCACATCAAACAGCTATCGAACGATTTTACACTAAATAATGCAAAAAAATGAAAAGTGCTTTACCATTTGTTGAAGATAACCCTTTGATGACGAACTATGGCGTTGAGCCAACTTTTCATACCCAACGCCTAATAATTCTACCACTAGTTTATAAAAACTCTTAAACCAAATCAACTTCTTACTACAACAAAATCTCGAACAGCAGCTTTATTTAAACGTTTATTCAGTAGGAATAAACGTGTTCTCCTAATTCCTTCTCAATCGTTCACAATAGATATTGTTTGAGCTTATATGAATAATCACAATCATAATACCAACTTATAGATTTAGAATGCACTAATCACTTAGAAAAATAAATTGCGAGACAAAGATATTTAAACTGAAATATTAATTTTATTAAATCCAAACAGCATTGCAAACTTTTTTAAAAAGAAAATACAATTCTAACTATAATTTAACCTTATAACAATAAGATAAAAGGGATACGATTACATAGAAAATGAGGGGGTTTATATAGCTGAGGTAGAGGTGAGGGTTGTTGAGGAAGAATCGATTTAAGCCTTTGGATGAGCACGACCATCTTCTCTTTCCATTCAGTTTTGATCTGACTTGTAACACTCTCATTTTTCGTATCGGTACAGCGGAAGGGTCTTTCAGAGTGTTACGGGATAGCACAATAACTCCAATCATAGACAACACATAAAAATGGTTGTACAAGGTTTAACAAACATTCATTCGATAAAAAGGTTTAAAAGTGTACAACAGGTCCCAAATTATACCGGTCATTAAGTTTACAAAACACAGATCGAATGAACATTTTTAATATTAAGTGTGGGCCATCAGAGTCGATCTCCATCCGGATTACCTTCAAGCACCTGAGATAAAAACATGCAAAAATCATATCAGCGAATGCCGAGTGAATTCATAGAGTTTAATAAAAACCGTTATATAAAACAATCATTTAAAATCAGAACACAAGTATAATATCGGAAGTAAGTCCTCATATTGCTAGTCAGACAATATATATCAAGCATACATCTGAAACCGTCCATGAGACCGTAGTCTCTATATTACCATGATAGGTAATATATTCATCGTAATAGCGTCGTTATCTTTTATTATTTATGTCTTATATTGTATTAGGATACATGGTATCTGAATTAGGTACGTTTTAGGATTATATTAGCCGCATGACATTGTTACCTTACTGTGAAAACAGCGGGCCGCGAACCCGACAAACAATTTGCCCATCTAAGTTAGCGTGTCGTCACAAAAATCACGCTATGGAATCTTCTCATACATAAATTCACTTACCAATCAATGTGGTACGACGGGGATCAACCGTCAAGGCGCGAACTGGGGTGATCGTCCCCAAATAGTACTATCAAATGCATAAGCGTCTACCAAATCCCGGTAGTTCACAATTCATGCTAATGGGACTTTAAGTGACATAACCTAACTACTAATAATCCTTTTAGTCTCGAATATAGGGTCATAGCATCATTCGGGTCCATATCATTAAGCATACAATCGGGACTACTTGTGTTCTATTTTTATAAAAATCTAGCATGTTATCTCCCTCGCGGGTTTACAAATCATTTTATAAAACATTTAAAAGAGTGCGAGGCTATGAACTCACGTTGTTAATGAAAGGCGGATTATCGGCTACAGGCGTGCTTCGGTCACGGAAACCTATATAAATAATAATCGGTCTTAGACTCGGTCCAATGACTTTTATCAAAATAACAATATACATATGATGATTTTGTACATATGATGATGATCAAGTGGGTTAATACATCATTGTTTACTCATTTTAGCGTTTACGTTCTCGTAACGTCTTACTAGTTCACTAGTTTTATTGATTTTACCTATTTTAAGTCCATTAATTCTTTTATAAGTTCTTTAACTTGTTTTTATCCATTTTATACCTATATGATCAGTATATATACTTTTATCCGTAATTCTTATAGTTCGGGTTTTATCGGTTTTTACTTGTCTTAGTTATCTATACATCAGTATATGACTTTTATAAACTTTACATTAGACGGGTTTGGTCGTCTAAGTTTTATTTGGCGAAAAACGTTAATTTTACGGTGATAGCCGAAAAAGTCGTAAAAATCAAGTTTATAGTTTTTATTACCTATAAATATTATTTTTACCACCATTTATATAATTTACCCATTTAATTAACCTTTTATACATTTATATAAATAAGTTTTATAAGTTAGTGGATTTATATTTTTACATTTTATACATTATAATGCGAGTGCTTATATAATAATACTAAACATTATTTCCAAAATCTGATTTTTAACTTCATGTTCACCATTTTTACCATATCTAGAGTTCTATAATGACTTAGAAGCTCATTTTTGGATGACATGTTCTTCATAATATGTGATACATATAACTTAGTTATAGCTACTGCCCATTTTGAGTTTAAGTTGCCTTAACAGTCCCTACAAAACTGCTTATTCAGATTACACCACCTAACTTGTTTTGATCATATCTCACTCATTATTTTGATTCCATTGCATGGCCAACTCTCACATGTGTATAACATCATCTACTTACTGTAAATGGATCAAACCTTGCAATTTTATCAGTTCATCTTTTAGTTATCTACTGTTTTTATACAGCCAACTAAATAGTCAAGATTTTAGCTTCATTTCTTATAGTTATCATACATTTGTTCTTTACAAAATAATAAGAGAAAATGTAGAGGATGATCTTCTTTACCAATCCAAGTGGATTTCTTGTTTTAGGAAGACAAGAACTTGATGAACACAACAAGTATCTCCAAGACCATCAAATATCAAGAACATAGGTTGGAAAATCAGCCCTAGGACACAAGCAAATCACCTCCAAAGATGTTAATATGGCCACCAAATGATCAAGGCTTCAAGAGAACACCTTAATAGGACTAGTAAACATGTGGTTTATGGCTAGAAAACATCAAAGATGGTGTTTGTTGGCTTATTTGGGACGGCACAAGGAGAGGATTGAGAGAGTTTTTGGAGTGGATTGCATGTGAGAAATGATAGAAATGAAACTAGTAGCTTGTTTTGATGTGTTAAGTGGTATTGTAAAGCTTAAAGTGTAAGCTAGCTTACACTTGGTGTAAGTTAGCTAAACTTGATGCCACATATGTGTTGTGGTGTCAAGTTAGCCGTCCCATATAAGCTAGTGAGGTGGGACAAAGTGTTTTGTCCCATCTCACTAGTTTACGGGTATTTCTCGATTCTAGTTTTCTCGATTTGCGTGCCCTCGGGTCGTTTTACGAAAAACGTTTTTATAAATTATGAATCACCGTCACAAAACGAATCCAATAAAAATTGTCTCATAAAAACGGAGTTCAAAAACGTAAATACGTAATCCTAAGGTTTCCGGTTTAGTCGTAAAAGACGCCAAATTATGCACGTAAGCCCAAATTTAAATCCGTAAATTATGAGTTCGTCAACCAACACAAAAATAAGTTTCAAAATATTATACGAGAAAATATTTTACTACCTGAAAATGTTAGATTTGTCACAGCTTTTCCTCCTAAAAGGGATCAACGTCCTCGTGATCCATTTCATTTGGATGTCCGTTTCTTATTGAAATCGAAGAGGTGCGGATATTTCTTCCACATTTCATCCTCTCGTTCCCAAGTATACTCCGGTCCATGCTTTGAATTCCATCGGATCTTGACAATAGGTATCCGACTTTGTTTCAGTTGCTTTACCTCACGGTCCATAACTTCTACGGGCTCTTCGATAAAATGCAACTTCCCATCTATTCGAACCTTACCTAACGGAATTTTCTCATCACTCACTGCTAGACATTTCTTCAGATTAGATACATGGAATGTGTTGTGAACACCATGAAGTTCTGGGGGTAACTCTAGTTTGTAAGCCACCGGACCTACTCTAGATAAAATCTTAAAGGGTCCAATATAACGGGGATTCAATTTTCCTCGCTTTCCAAATCTTATAACGCCTTTCCATGGCGATACTTTCAACATTACTCGGTCACCCACTTCAAACTCCATTGGCTTCCGCCGCACATCCGAGTAACTTTTCTGTCTACTACAGGCAGTCAAGAACCTCTTCTTAATCTGAACTATCATCTCCGTAGTCTCCCGGATCAATTCCGGTCCCGTGAGCTGGGTATCCCCAACTTCACTCCAACATACAGGAGATCTACACTTCCTACCATATAAAGCTTCAAACGGTGCAACCTTAATACTAGAATGGTAACTATTGTTATACGAAAACTATGCTAACGACAAATGTTTATCCCAATTCTTACCAAAGTCTAACACACAAGCTCTCAACATATCTTCCAGTGTTTGTATCGTCCTTTCACTCTGCCCATCAGTCTGGGGTGATAAGCAGTGCTCATATCGAGATTCGTTCCCAAAGATATTTGGAGAGATTTCCAAAAATTCGATGCGAATCTAGGATCTCGATCTGAAATGATCGATACAGGCACTCCATGCTTGCATACAACATTATCAAGGTATATTCGAGTCAGCTTCTCCAGTGAGAACTGCTCCTTAACCGGAATGAAGTGTGCTGATTTGGTCAGTCTATCGACAATAACCTAAATCTAATTGTTTCCAGATGATGTTCTAGGAAGCTTGGTGATAAAGTCCATTGTAATTCGCTCCCACTTCCATTTAGGAATCTTTGGTTGTTGAAGTAGTCCTGATGGCTTTTGGTGTTCAGCTTTAACTCTAGCACAAGTCAAGCATTGAAGAACATACATAGCTATGTCAGCTTTCATATTCGGCCACCAGTACAACTTCTTCAAGTCATGGTACATCTTATCAGATCCTGGATGAATGGAATACTTAGATTTATGGGATTCTAACATAATCAAATCTCTTAAGCCTCCAAACTTAGGTATCCACATACGACCTCTTAAACATTTCACTCCATCAGCTCTAACCTCTAAAGGATCTCATTCTCCTCGGAACCCTTCATTAACAAAATTCTCCTTCTTACAAGCTTCTATCTGCGCATTTCTAATTTGCTCAGGCAAATTATTGTGCACGGTTAAGACTAGAGAACGCACCCTGATAGGCTCTCTATCTTTCCTACTCAACGCATCAACAACAACATTGGCTTTTCCTGGGTGATATTTTATATCACAGTCATAATCACTTAACAACTCTATCCATCTTCGTTGCCTCATGTTCAATTCCTTCTGGTCGAGAATATACTGTAGGCTTTTGTGATCGGTGAATACCGTACACTTGGTGTCATACAGATAATGTCTCCACAACCTAAGAGCAAAGACCACCGCTCCTAACTCAAGATCATGAGTAGTATAATTCTCCTCATTCTTCCTTAATTGCCTAGAAGCATAAGCTATCACTTTCTCTCTCTGCATCAAAACAGCTCCATAACCTCTAAGAGATGCATCCCAATACACTACAAAATCTTCACTCCCGTCGGGTAATGATAAGATTGGCGCACTACATAATTTTTGCTTCAATGTCTGAAATGCTCCATCTTCATCACTTCCCCAAACGAAAGGTTTATTCTTCTGAGTAAGCTTAGTCAAGGGTTTAGCTATCAAAGAAAATTCTTTAATGAATCGCCTATAATAGCCAGCCAATCCTAAGAACTGTCGCACTTCCGTTGGCGTTGTCGGTGCAGACCAATTCTTAATAGCTTCAACCTTTGCAGGATCAACATGAATTCCATCTCTGTTAATCACATGACCAAGAAATTGCATAGAATCTAACCAGAAATCACACTTCGAAAACTTAGCATACAACCTTTCATCCTTCAACAAGTTCAAAACAATCCTCAAATGTTCTCTATGTTCATCTTCATTCTTAGAATAGATTAGAATATCGTCAATAAACACAATCACAAATTTATCCAAGTAGGGCTTGCACACTCGATTCATTAAATCCATGAAAACCGCAGGTGCGTTAGTTAACCCAAATGGCATTACTTGAAATTCATAGTGTCCATAACGAGTTCTAAATGCAGTTATAGGAATATCTTCTTCACGGACGCGAAGTTGGTGATATCCTGACCCCAAATCTATCTTAGAATACACACTAGATCCTTGCAGTTGATCAAACAAATCATCAATCCTAGGTAAAGGATATCGATTTTTAATTGTCAACTTATTCAGTTCCCTATAATCAATGCACATACGAAAAGATCCATCCTTCTTCTTAACGAACAAGACTGGAGCTCCCCAAGGCGACGAGCTCGGTCGAATAAAACCTTTATCAGACAACTCCTTAAGTTGCTCAGATAACTCCTTTAATTCAGAAGGGGCTAATCGGTAAGGCGCACGTGCCCCCGGTGCAGCACCAGGAATTAAATCGATTCGAAACTCTACTTGCCTTATCGATGGAAGTCCGGGTAAATCTTTTGGAAATACCTCAGGAAATTCACAAATAATAGATACATCTTCCAATCGTTTCTCCTTTGACTCATTCCCGGTCACTTGAGCTAAGAATAACTCACAACCGTTCTTGATGTACTTTTGGACTTTAATACATGAAACGATTTTCAAACGGGATTCACCTCGACTACCATCAATTACTAACGTCCTATTCCTAAGAGGAATCTTAACTTTCTTCTCTCCACATAAAATAGTAGCATTATTCAACGACAACCAATCCATACCAATAATAATATCGAAACTACCTAATTCTATCATCATCAAATCAATCAGAAAGGAATGTTTTAAGAGATTTAGAGAGCATCCTTCTAATAGCTTATTAGTTTTCACTAATTTACCATCAGCCAATTCCACCTCGTAACTGGTACTTATCTCAACAGGTTCAATATCAATAAGGGCACTAAATTTAGTGGATACAAAGCTCCTATCGGCACCCGAATCGAATAAAGCAACAGCATAATGATTGTTGAGTAAAAACGTACCGGTAACGACATTCGGATCCTCTTTCTTCACCTCAATTGTTCCAAGTTGGTAGATACCACCCTGGAGGTTTCTTCCAGGTACAATCGCTTTCCGCAATTTCGGTTGAAGCAAATGGTTCCCTTCTTACACCTTTCAACCATGTGTCCAAGCTTTCCGCAATTTCGGCACTTCCAGCAGTCGCCAGCATGCCTCTTGTTGCCACACTTAGGACATCTATCATCGTTGCGCGGTGTATTGTTGGTAAGAGCATTTGCATTCCCCTTTCACTTGTTCTGACGGCGATTGAAATTCTTCCTATTATCACCTCTATCTACACGCTCACCGTCTCCCTTTCTTTTCTCACCAACACAGGCTTCATCTTCCTTATCCTGAATTATCTGTCCAATGAGTTGGTAAGCATTCGAACAACATCATCAATGGTCAATGGTTTCGATGATGTTACGTCCCCCCGGATATTCCTGGTTAACCCTTTCACATATTGCTCAATTCGGATCTCTTCGGGTTCAACTAATCGAGGACATAGCAAGGCCAACTCATGGAATCGATTCGTGTAACTATCAATGTCCACACCTTTCATTCTCAGATGAATCAACTCTTGTTCTAACCTAATGATCACACTACGAGGACAAAACTCCAAAGTCATCCACTTCTTAACTTCAGCCCAAGGAGTAGCATTAGCAGCATCAAGACCCATGAAAGCAATTCTCCCGTTCCACCAAGTCAACGCACGACCTTTAAGAGTAGCCATAGCAAAAGTCACCTTATCTTCCTCTTTACACTTACTAATCCTAAACACCGATTCAATCTTTTCAATCCACTGGCTTAGTCCTACAGCACCTTCATTTCCATTAAAAGGTAGAGGTTCACACTTCATGAACGTCACATAAGTACAGCCACCAACTTCAGGTGCATTAGTTCCAAGTCCTCCTACATTTCCTCCAGCATTAGCATTCACATTATTAGCATTCACATTCACATTAGTACCTCCAATTCCACTACCGCCAGCTCCACTACCGCCAGCTCCACTACCGCCAGCTCCACTACCGCCAGCTTCATTTCTAGCTTTTGCCATAAATTCAGTCATAGATGCGGTAACTTGCTCCGTAATAATCCTACGTACATCATCCTCAGTCACAGCCTTCTTGGGCGGCATAGTTCTATAATTCCACAATTTCAAAGTATTAAGCATTCATCCAACAAAGGATTCATATAATATGGATCGAATTCATAATCAAGATACAAATAAGGCACAATATGGAATTCAAGACAAGATACATATTTCATTCGATCTGAAACAAAAGTATTGTCTTAGTACATCCCATATCAAAGTTCTAACACTATATACACTCAAAATTCGTGCCAAGTCTATTACTAACAAGTCGGTTCAGTCAAAGCTACAAAAGCACAAAAGATATAAAGGTCACTACTAAACACAGACTGGTCTACTGAGAACCGCCAGATGGTCCATCATCCATCGTCTTCTGGATCTTCGCCGGACGATCACTAGACACATCTTCAGCTGTGCGCTTACGGATTACTCCTCTTTCAACCATATCAGCATAAAATCTACTGTTCCATCCCACGGATATATTCAACTCCTTTTCAGCTTTCTCACGCATCGCACGAGCCACACTCAACTGAATCTCCATAGTATTCACCTTTCTCTTCATAGCAGCATACTCACCACTTTCCAACACTGATAACCTCCTAAAAGCCTCATTCAATCCACGTTCTACATCACTCAAATCCAAACTAAGCAATTCCCGCTTTTTCTCGCCAACCTTAGTCTTCGACTCCAAATAAGCAACCTGAGTCTGAACAACACATAATCCAATCTCTGTCACACAACTCTTAACACGGGAAGCATCTAGATCACGTCTCAAGGCCCATGGTGCAAGACCATCAATATGAGTAGCCTCTCGAGTACTAGACGACTCTCCTATCTCACGTCTACGAGTAGCAATACCATCAGTACTGTCAGGTGCATCGTCATCCTCATCCTCCTCTGATTCAGAATCAGATTCAGACGATTCAGACATTTCGTCCCTAGGTAACTCATCCTCAGAATCAGACAAACAAACTGGTGGGGGCAAAGGCTCTCCCTCTGGAACATCATACGGATAAATAAGCTCAGCTTCCTCATCGTCATCAACCTCAACATCTATACCTACATCCTCCTCGACATCCTCGTCGTCAATCTCATCATCTAAATTATCTAATCCAATCTCATCATCGTTCTCAATATCAGCATTCTCAATCTCCACATTCTCAATCTCCACATTCTCATTATCCACATTCTCAATCTCATTCTCTACTAAGTCAACCTGAGGGGCAATCTGATCTCCTAGTCCTAACTCGGGCTCGGGATCCTCAAATGGTTCCTCCTCATCATCGATATCAAAATCTACTAAGTCTAAATAAGGATCATCTTCTATATTAGGTTCAGGAATAGCATGGTTATCTACAGGAATATTAGGGTCAGCCATGACAATCTGCATTTATATATATATATCTCTCGTATTAGGATAACATACTAGTTAAACAATTACATAATGAAATTACGATATATACATAAATATAAATTAAGTTATATATATCAAAATATATATCTTCTCAATAGGGCTTGTTGGTAACGTCGGAGATCTCTGGCACCGTTATAGTCAAAAGATTTTTCAAATATTTTCTAAAATGTTCATTGTCAAAAGATTTTGAAAAGTTTTGTTCAAAACCTTGGTTTTTAAAATCTTTTGTTCTCTATAACGAGAGCTCTGGTACCAAACTGTAACACTCTCATTTTTCGTATCGGTACAGCGGAAGGGTCTTTTAGAGTGTTACGGGATAGCACAATAACTCCAATCATAGACAACACATAAAAATGGTTGTACAAGGTTTAACAAACATTCATTCGATAAAAAGGTTTAAAAGTGTACAACAGGTCCCAAATTATACAGGTCATTAAGTTTACAAAACACAGATCGAATGAACATTTTTAATATTAAGTGTGGGCCATCAGAGTCGATCTCCATCCGGATTACCTTCAAGCACCTGAGATAAAAACATGCAAAAATCATATCAGCGAATGCCGAGTGAATTCATAGAGTTTAATAAAAACCGTTATATAAAACAATCATTTAAAATCAGAACACAAGTATAATATCGGAAGTAAGTCCTCATATTGCTAGTCAGGCAATATATATCAAGCATACATTTGAAACCGTCCATGAGACCGTAGTCTCTATATTACCATGATAGGTAATATATTCATCGTAATAGCGTCGTTATCGTTTATTATTTATGTCTTATATTGTATTAGGATACAGGGTATCTGAATTAGGTACGTTTTAGGATTATTATTAGCCGCATGACATTGTTACCTTACTGTGAAAACAGCGGGCCGCGAACCCGACAAACAATTTGCCCATCTAAGTTAGCGTGTCGTCACAAAAATCACGCTATGGAATCTTCTCATACATAAATTCGCTTACCAATCAATGTGGTACGACGGGGATCAACCGTCAAGGCGCGAACTGGGGTGATCGTCCCCAAATAGTACTATCAAATGCATAAGCGTCTACCAAATCCCGGTAGTTCACAATTCATGCTAATGGGACTTTAAGTGACATAACCTAACTACTAATAATCCTTTTAGTCTCGAATATAGGGTCATAGCATCATTCGGGTCCATATCATTAAGCATACAATCGGGACTACTTGTGTTCTATTTTTATAAAAATCTAGCATGTTATCTCCCTCGCGGGTTTACAAATCATTTTATAAAACATTTTAAAGAGTGCGAGGCTATGAACTCACGTTGTTAATGAAAGGCGGATTATCGGCTACGGGCGTGCTTCGGTCACGGAAACCTATATAAATAATAATCGGTCTTAGACTCGGTCCAATGACTTTTATCAAAATAACAATATACATATGATGATTTTGTACATATGATGATGATAAAGAGGGTTTATACATCCTTGTTTACTCATTTTAGCGTTTACGTTCTGGTAACGTCTTACTAGTTCACTAGTTTTATCGATTTTACCTATTTTAAGTCCATTAACTCTTTTATAAGTTCTTTAACTTGTTTTTATCCATTTTATACCTATATGATCAGTATATATACTTTTCATGTTGGGCCCAAATGGGTTAAGCCCAATAAGCTTTTTTTTTACAAGTATTTATCTTATTAAGTCTAATTATTAGTCCAATAGGTTTAGTTAGCTCGTAAATGTCCGTAATTCTTATAGTTAGGGTTTTATCGGTTTTTACTTGTCTTAGTTATCTATACATCAGTATATGACTTTTGTAAACTTTACATTAGACGGGTTTGGTCGTCTAAGTTTTATTTGGCGAAAAACGTTAATTTTACAGCGATAGCCGAAAAAGTCGTAAAAATCAAGTTTATAGTTTTTATTACCTATAAATATTATTTTTACCACCATTTATATAATTTACCCATTTAATTAACCTTTTATACATTTATATAAATAAGTTTTATAAGTTAGTGGGTTTATATTTTTACATTTTATACATTATAATGTGAGTGCTTATATAATAATAATAAACATTATTTCCAAAATCTGATTTTTAACTTCATGTTCACCATTTTTACCATATCTAGAGTTCTATAATGACTTAGAAGCTCATTTTTGGATGACATGTTCTTCATAATATGTGCTACATATAACTTAGTTATAGCTACTGCCCATTTTGAGTTTAAGTTGCCTTAACAGTCCCTACAAAACTGCTTATTCAGATTACACCACCTAACTTGTTTTGATCATATCTCACTCATTATTTTGATTCCATTGCATGGCCAACTCTCACATGTGTATAACATCATATACTTACTGTAAATGGATCAAAACATGCAATTTTATCAGTTCATCGTTTAGTTATCTACTGTTTTTATACAGCCAACTAAATAGTCAAGATTTTAGCTTCATTTCTTATAGTTATCATCATTTTTAAGCATATTTATCAACACTTGATCCCCACACAACATTTTTATCATCATATATACATCATATACATATACAGAATGAAAGAAAATACATTTGTTCTTTACAAAATAATAAGAGAAAAATGTAGAGGATGATCTTCTTTACCAATCCAAGTGGATTTCTTGTTTTAGGAAGACAAGAATTTGATGAACACAACAAGTATCTCCAAGACCATCAAATATCAAGAACATAGGTTGGAAAATCAGCCCTAGGACACAAGCAAATCACCTCCAAAGATGTTATTATGGCCACCAAATGATCAAGGCTTCAAGAGAACACCTTAATAGGACTAGTAAACATGTGGTTTATGGCTAGAAAAGATCAAAGATGGTGTTTGTTGGCTTATTTGGGACGGCACAAGGAGAGGATTGAGAGAGTTTTTGGAGTGGATTGCATGTGAGAAATGATAGAAATGAAACTAGTAGCTTGTTTTGATGTGTTAAGTGGTATTGTAAAGCTTAAAGTGTAAGCTAGCTTACACTTGGTGTAAGTTAGCTAAACTTGATGCCACATATGTGTTGTGGTGTCAAGTTAGCCGTCCCATATAAGCTAGTGGGGTGGGACAAAGTGTTTTGTCCCATCTCACTAGTTTACGGGTATTTCTCGATTCTAGTTTTCTCGATTTGCGTGCCCTCGGGTCGTTTTACAAAAAACGTTTTTATAAATTATGAATCACCGTCACAAAACGAATCCAATAAAAATTGTATCATCGAAAACGGAGTTCAAAAACGTAAATACGTAATCCTAAGGTTTCCGGTTTAGTCGTAAAAGACGCCAAATTATGCACGTAAGCCCAAATTTAAATCCGTAAATTGTGAGTTCGTCAACGAACACAAAAATAAGTTTCAAAATATTATACGAGAAAATATTTTACTACCTGAAAATGTTAGATTTGTCACATGACTGCTGATAAACACCCATCTTCACGCGGATTGCCACCTTAGACGAATTTTTGCTAGTTTGATGATGATATGGAGGTTTGTGATTGGCTTTTTGTCATAAGGTCAATGAATCCAACAATAGGAGACTACTGATGACGAATCCAAGTGCCAGGTTGGCACTTGGTACTCAGCATCTCGTGTATACACGCGCCCTTTTCTTCCCCTTTATTTCTAAATCATATGCCTGGCTTTCAATCTCTTGACCTGAACCTTCAATTGAGCCATCTTTAAAATTAGGGTTCATCCTGGAAAAGTGGAGGATTTTTCCCCTTTTTCTTCTTTTCTCTCTCTCGTCTTTATTTTTTCTTTGTTTGTGTTGCTTTTGACCGAAATGTGTTGACCACAAAAGTTAATAACCTTCATTCGTTTCTATATTTCCTTGATGGGCTTTTGGACCTTTGACCAAGTAAATAAAACTCCACCGTCTCTTATTTATTTAATTGTTGGGCTTTTACCATGATCCAAAAATGTATATATACTTCCATCCGTTTATTATTTCTTCATGGGCTTGATTTTGGGCCTTATCCATAACATGAACTTAATAACCCATAAATGGGCTTTCAAGCCCATTAAGCTCGTGGGCTCCACCAAGACCCAATAACCTTTATAAAATTGAATCCGCGAATAAAAGCGATCCTGAATTTTGGCTTTTGACAAACTTTTCAATCTCGTGTCGGTTTTGCCGGTTTTTGTGATCTTGGTACCTACACACATGAAACAAGAAAACATGCATATACAATACAAAATTCATATTAAACAAGAATTTTAAATCCGTTTTATGATATAAATCATATGGGTAATTACACTCATATCAGACTACTAGACCGCTGATGCTCGATCTTAACCTGCTGGCAGGTAAGATATTTAGAGACGTAAGTAGCAACATCTTGTTTCATACCACTCCACCAAAAGTACTGCTTGATGTCGTGGTACATCTTGGTTGAACCGGGATGAATGGAGAATGGGGAGCCATGAGCTTCAGCTAATAACGCTTCCCTAAGAGTAAGATCATCATGAACAAAAAGTTTGGTGCCCTGCCATAAGATACCGTCGTCATCCAACTGAAACTCCGTTTGCTGATCCAAGTTCTGAATGATCGCCCAGATTTCACCATCATCCTTCTAAGCTTCCTTGATCCTAGAGAGTAACCCAGGTTACACTCTAAGATTAGCCCAGTAACCGTGTTGTCCACGTACCATGATCTTAATGTCTAGTCGCTCCAAGTCTCTTATAATCTCTTCCTCAATTTTAATGCCGTTGATCATACCGGACTTTCTACTAAGTGCATCTACCACTACATTCGCCTTGCTGGGATGATACTACAGATTAATGTCATAATCCTTCAACAGCTCTAACCATCTTCTCTGTCTTATGTTCAGCTCACGTTGAGTGAAGATGTATTTCAGGCTCTTATGATCTGTGAAGATATCACATGATTCTCCATACAAGTAGTGCCTCCATATCTTCAATGCAAACACGACTGCTACAAGTTCCAGGTCATGCGTAGGGTAGTTCTCCTCATAAGGCTTAAGCTGCCGTGAAGTGTACGCAATCACTTTCCCATGTTGCATGAGAACACAACCAAGTCCCTTCCCTGAATCATCACTGTAGATTTGAAATCCATCTGTACCAGATGGGAGAGTAAGAATCGGTGCAGATACTAACTTTTGATTTAGGTCTTCAAAGCTATTCTCTCTTTCTTCAGTCCAGACAAATTTATCCCCTTTTCGCATCAGTTTGGTCAATGGCAGTGCTAAACGGGATAAGTTCTCTACGAACCTACGGTAGTAACCAGCTAAGCCTAGGAAACTGCGAACTTCGGTCGCTGATGTTGGTCTTGGCCACTTGGTAATAGCCTCAACCTTTCCTGGATCCATGGTGATTCCTTCTGCTGATACAATGTGGCCTAAGAACGCCACCTTGTCTAACCAGAACTCACACTTGGAGAATTTGGCATACAGCTGCTTCTGGCGAAGTATCTGTAGTACAGTACGAAGATGGTCTTCGTGTCCCTCCTTTGACTTAGAGAAAATCAGAATGCCGTCAATGAAGACAATGACGAACTTATCCAGGAACTCATGGAAGATACGGTTCATCAGTTCCATGAAAACAGCTGGAGCACAAATGGCATGACTACGAATTCTTAGTGCCCATAGCGTGTACGGAAAGCAGTCTTGGCGATGTCCTGCTCTTTAACCCGTAACTGATGATAGCCCGACCTCAGATCAATCTTGGAGAAATGTTTGGCCCCTTGGAGTTGGTCAAACATGTCATCAATGCATGGCAACGGATATCTATTCTTGATGGTAATCTTGTTGAGCTCAAGATAATCTATGCACAGACGCATGCTGTCGTCCTTCTTCTTTACGAACAGAACAGGTGCGCCCCTGTTGATCCCAAACTTAGATCGATTAGCTTTGTGTATACGAGATTAGGTCAAGTATAACACTTAGAGAAACCTTTGTTGTATGCTTTGTGAATCTAAGTATTATGCGGAATTTAATACTTAAACAAGAACACAAGATGTAAACAAAACTTTCACTTTGATTATCAATGTCGAACTTGCTTACAATGAAAGATGTTTACGAATGAAAAACTTAATGAAAACTTGATATTAAACATTAACCTAAAAGCCTTCTTTTATAGACTAAGAAGCCTTGTACAATAAGCTACGTATCAACTATTCTAGGTAAAGATAAACATAGAAAATACATTGTCGTTTCTATCCTTACTAGAAGTATTCTAGAACATAATAAACGTGTAGCTCACATCTTCCATCAGTGCTTGTCTTCAATCTGTCAACGCTTGACTTTAACTTGTCAACGCTTAAGCTGTCAGCGCTCACTTTGCTCTTGTCAACGCTTGAGTTGTTCTTGTCAGCGTTCAAGTGATCTGGCCTTAATTTATTCCCAACAATCCTCCCCTAAACTTGATATCCACTCTTATGATCAAGTTTCTGAATAAACATTAAGAACTTGGAGGAGTCTGACAAACCTTATCATATTGGTAATAAATAAATCTGATCAAATTCTTTGCCACGTCACTTGTATAGTCTATCTCCAACTGGGTGTCCTTCATCTTTTCCAAAACAGCCTTGGATATGAAATACTGAGCATCTACAAGTAAATACTCAGCAAACTTTGTAGAACTCAAATGGTATACACCTGCAGCTGAATATAACCTCCATTGAAGACCACTGAGGTCATCTTCAAGATCCTTCCATATTTCAGGATCTTCCTCTTTTGTCCCACACATTCTTTTGAATGTGGTCCAAAGTTTTATTCCATTAGCTGAAGTTGGTGCTTCAGCCTCATACTTGGTCTCTAGCAACCTCCAAAGGTCCACCAAGTCTTCTCTATCACAACTTGCAAATAAAGATATGAGAGTGGTAAAAGTGTGTACCTCCTTGCCAAATCTTCCAATCTTCCAGAATCCACATTCATCTTCATCATAACTCACAATTGGATT
The DNA here is from genome assembly GCA_025667525.1 of Glebionis coronaria. NCBI lineage: Eukaryota > Viridiplantae > Streptophyta > Magnoliopsida > Asterales > Asteraceae > Glebionis > Glebionis coronaria. The sequence continues at coordinate 382,522,162 of CM046876.1, forward strand.
CCTGGAATCTAGTTGTAACACATGCACCATATCTGAAGCTTCTAATGGGGAGAGCTTGAGGCTCTTTCTAATAACTGCTTCACTTGGATATAGTTGATTCATATCTTTTGGAAACTCAAGTGTAAATCCCTTCTTCACTGGTCTGGGAACTATCATAGCTTTCTTGATTTCCATCTCTTCTGCAAGTTGCTCCTTTCTTTCATCTGAAAGAAGTCTGAAAGTGTTTTCTTCCTGCACTTTCACCCAAATAGGATAAGCCCTATGTTCCAACTCATCAAATGTCAAAGCCTTCAGCTTCTGATGTGTCCATCCAACTCCATGACATTTGAGCAACATAAAGTAGAGCTTCCTTTTATCCCTTTTCAACTCAGAGAGAATGTTGCTTGCCTTGTGCTTCAAAATCACCTTACAATCCTTCTGAACTCTAAGAAGAATCTCCAAACCCCATATCTGATCTGAAATGGTCAAGTCTGGATTATCCATACAGCTTTCTTCCCAAGAGTTGTACATCTGAACCACCTCTGGCATATCAAAATCAATCTGCAACTTTAAATCTCTCAGCTTTTCCCTAGCAAGCTCATCACCATACTCAAGTCTTTCTGGTTCAACAATAATCACACTTGAATCTGAGCTAGCTCCATCACTTTCTTCTTCAGAAGTCACAACAAATGGTGACTTTTCCTTTTTACCTTGTTCCATCATTTGCTCAGCCAATCTTCTATCAAATTCAACCTGAGCTGCATTCTTTGGAACAATTTCTTCTACCAACTTACCCTTACCCTTATCTGATGGTGCAATTGTTGGTAAGGTAGATGGTAATACCTGAGTAGGAACATCCTTGATGATAGATGATGACTGGAATACATCACCTCCATATGCAGATCTGTCAACGCCCAAATTTCCTCTATCAGCGCCCAAAATACTTCTATCAGCGTCCAAACTTGTCTTGTCAACGCTCAAATATTTTCCCTCAGCGCCTTGTGTAACCTCTCTCAACATATCTGTAAATGATAAATTTAAATTGGTTGGAGAGATCAAGGACGTATCAAAACCTGTTTGTTCCTTCAAAGTAGTAAGAGCTTCAGCAACATCCAATGATTGACCATCTTGACTGCTCTTATCACTCAGATTTCTTTGATCTTCCTCCCCTTTGGAAGACTCCTCCATACCTCCCTTTGCATGAGCACTCTCCAAAACAACAATCCTCTCTCTCAATTCCTTGAGTTCAAGGCCTTGGTTGCTGACAATTTGTACTAAGTCTGCATTCTGCTTTTGCAAGCTAATGCAGACAACCGTCAATTCCAAAAGAGTCATTGGTTCCAGTCTGCCCTCTTCTGAAATGGGAATTTGACCTCCCAAGTCAGGGTCATTGGGCATGGATGAGGACTTAATTATGGTGGGACTGCCTTGGCCAGCTTCTAAGCCAGAACCAATAGTCCCAGCCTCATCCAGGTCACCAGCCACACTTGTGGTGGTGGTTCTCTCTGCTTCATGGCTACGACCACCAGAGGAGAACACTCCAGCAGTCCTTTGGCGTTTAAACAACCTATATTCAGGTGGTGTGGAAGATGGTGTGGAAGAAGGTGTAGATGTGGGTTGGTTAAGGGGTGTTTGGGATTGTGATGGTTGGGTGTCAGCGTTGGAAATAGGCACATCAACGCCCACATTAGATATGTCAGCGTCAAAGGGTTCTTGGTCTATTTGCATTTGGTCAGGTGAGGGTAAAGGTTCAGGGATAGGTTCAAGTTGTGGGTGAGGGTCAATATGAGGTTGGGGGTCTGGTTGGGGTTGTGCTGCTACAATAACAACAAGCATGGCTGGGGTTAAAGGTAAATCCCTATGAGGTGGTGAATTCATCTTGGTAAAAATAGCTTTCTTTTGTTCAGGGATTTTATAAAAATCATTGTGATCCCTTGAACAATATCTTTGAGCATCAAAAATCATTTGCAGAAAACGGGGATAAGCTAAAGTCATTTTTGTCCCCTTGTTTTTACACATTCCTTCAAAAATCATTTTAGACCAGTTATATTTTTGCCCTGTTGCAATACACACAATAGCAGTTGCAATGGATCTATTGATCTCATTATGTGCAGTACATTTGGGACTCAAACATTGAAGGAGAATGTGAATGAGGTACTTCCAGGCTGGGGGAAATTCCTGATTATGGTACTTATTAAGAGTACCTTCATCAGGAATAGGGTATCCCAAAGCCCTAAGCCCTTGTTCTATTTCATTTATGGGAAGAATGGTTATACCATCAGCATCATCAAGATGCAAAGCCTGGCGTACCAAGGCCTCAGTAACCACCCAAGATCTCCCATGAACAATAGAAGTTAATGTGGTCACTCCATTAACTGTTGAGGAACTTACAGTGTTCCAAAACTGTTTAATGTGTGTGACTGGAATGAGTGGTGCATGAGAAAGAGCATACCTTAATGGGGATGCGTTCAAATACGCCACCATTTGTGTGTATTGAGGAAACAAAGTATTATCAGCAACAAGATAAGCAATCATGTTGTGTTGAGACTTGAACCCCAAATCCAATTCTGCTGAGTTAAATCTTGGTGCCATTGATGAAAGCTGTTAATTTGAAGTATAGAAAATGAAGGTTGATAAGAGAAAAGTGTTAGACAAGAATTATAGATACCCTGTTTAAAAATAGGAGCCAAATTTATAGGAGTGGATGAATGCAAGTGATTGGCCCAAAAATAGGCAAAGATTTTCAAAAACTAATCTTGAAAATATTGAAAAAGTTATAAGTTATCTCATGCATTTAATGAAAGTAACAACTCCTAAAATTACGGCTTGAAAATATGTCAAAAAGTAACAACTAGGTAGGTCCCATTGAGTGTCAACGGTCAAATATAACCCATCAACGCCCAACGGCTATAATCTTGTCAACGTTCGCCTAAAGCCATGTCAGCGTCCAATTTGGTCACAACAACGCTTGGAAAAATCTTGTCAGCGTCCAAAAATAAAATTGTTTTAAAAAAGTGAAAAATGACCTTAACAAGTAATTTATCCTAGAGAAAATAACCAAAAGCTGATAATTATTATAGGGCGGCAAGCACTGTCCAGTTATGCACACTTGCATAAACAAGATAGACATAACAGTCCTCTAGTGTCCCTTGCTAACCAAAATTCTTAACAACCAAGTTACCTTATAAAATCCTTGTTACTCCCAGGTAAATCCCATATCAAAATGATTCCCAAGTCTCCCAACAGAACACAACCAATTCTAGGCCAAAAATGTCTTGGCAGCATGCAAAGTTGATATACTATGCATTCTACAGTGCCTCATGGCTTAGTAAAACTAACCCATACTCACCTGTGGACACAATCTAGAATTGTGATAAGAGTATCATATGGATACCCAAAAATCCTAAAGGTTCCTAAAACCTCCCCTTAAACAAAGATACAAAGAGTTTGCCAAAAATATGCATGAACATAAAAAAAATTTATGTCAAGATAGGAATGAAACATTCCAACCATCATCCATAAACAAAAACATGTCCAAATGCTTCTCCTTTGATCCATAAGCAACTCTGTATCCAATGGTATACTGCTAACACCATCTGCACATTTAGATTGAAAACCACAAAACTAACATTGTTGCTGACAACGCCCCGATAACACATAACAGCGTTGAAAGAAGCTTTGTCAGCGTTAGACAATTATATTGCTGACAACGTTGCAAAAACACTTATCAGTGTTCAAACAACCTTTTGTCAGTGTTAGAAAAATATAGTGGAAATTCTAAATTATCAATAAGACCAATAATAATAATGCATCATCCTGTACATACTTTTACAAAAAGAATCCAAAACACATACTTAAGTGAGATTAACCATTCCAATACTTGTTACCAAGTACTGAAATCTTCCAGCATCAAAAGGTTTAGTTAATAAATCTGACACATTTTCCTCAGTGTCAACCCTATCTGGTTGTATTAAACCTTTCTCAAAGCAATCTCTTATAAAATGGTGTCTAATTTCTATGTGTTTAGTTTTAGAATGATGCACAGGATTCTTAATGATGCATAAAGTACTATTATTGTCAACAAATATCTTAGTATGCATAAAATTATACCCATAATCCAACAGCTGGTTTTGAATCCACAACACTTGACCACAACATGCTGCTGCAGCCACATATTCTGCTTCAGTTGTAGAGTTAGCCACCACTGTTTGTTTCTTGCATTGCCAAGATATTAATCTGCTCCCAAGAAATTGACATCCACCAGTTGTGGATTTCCTATCAAACTTGTCACCACCATAATCACTATCTGAATATGCAATCAGCTCCAATGGTGAATCCTTTGGGTACCACAAACCAAGAGTAGGAAAACATCTTAGGTACCTAAAGATCCTCTTCACAGCATAAAGGTGACATTCTTTGGGAGTCACTTGATGGCGTGCACATGCACACACAGCAAACATGATATCAGGTCTGGAAGAAGTAAGATACATCAAGGATCCAATCATGGATCTATAATGCCTGACATCAACTTCTTTCCCATCTCCAATCTTTCCCCAAGGGTGTTCTCTATCCATAGGAGTAGAAGCCCTCTTTTCATGTGGAGAAAAGCCAAACTTCTTCAAGATTTCAGCAACATATTTGTCTTGGGAGATGAAGATACCATCTTCTTTCTGCTGAACTTGTAAACCAAGAAAGAAGTTCATCTCCCCCATAGCACTCATCTTGAATTTGTCTGTCATGAGCTTGTAGAAATCCTCACTCATCTTTGGATCAGTAGACCCAAAAATGATATCATCAACATAGACCTGTACAAGCAACACATCTTTGCCTTTCTTCTTTGTAAATAGTGTCTGATCTATGGTGCCCCTCTTGAAGCCATTGTCCACTAAATAGGTAGACAAAGTACCATACCATGCTCTAGGGGCTTGATGAAGGCCATACATAGCCTTTTTGACACTATACACTTTGTCTGGATGCTCAGGATCCTCAAAACCAGGAGGTTGCATGACATAAACTTCTTCAACAATGGTGCCATACAAGAATGCACTCTTTACATCCATTTGATAGACTGTAAAGCCCATGCAAGATGCATAGGCTAGAAAAATCCTAATAGCTTCAATCCTTGCAACTGGTGCAAAGACTTCTTCATAGTCTATCCCCTCCTCTTGTGTATAACCTTGAGCCACTAACCTTGCCTTGTTTCTGACCACAATACCTCTTTCATCTCTTTTGTTCCTGAGAACCCATCTTGTCCCTATTGGTCTGACATATCTAGGACAATCAACCAGCTCCCAAACATCCTGAATAGCAAATTGGTGAAGCTCATCCTGCATTGCTTCCACCCAACTTGGTTCTTTGAGAGCATCAAATATCTTCTTGGGTTCTTCTTGTGACAGAAAACATGCAAACAAACATGCTTGTACAAGAGGGGTATCAACCTTCTTGTGTATATTGGCAATAAATCCACCAAGACTTTGATGGGATATTCTTGTCTGAACTGGAGTCATAACATCACTAATGATCTGAGATGGGGGGTGATTCTTCATTGTGGAAGTGAGAACTCCTCCTTCAAAAAGTCTGGTGTCCTCAACATCTCGCTCCATGTTGCCAATATCTTCATCAGACTCTCTAGGAATCTCTTCATGGACATTGGAAGGTCCACCTTGTTCAAAATTGGAAGAGAAAAGATGTGCAAAGGTGTTGTCAACGTCTGAACCTTGTTTGTCAGCGCTTGGGCTAACAACGCTTGAACTGTTGTTGTCAACGTCTGAGCCATCAACATCTGAATTGCTCTTGTCAGCGCTTGATTTGCCTTTGTCAGCGCCTGAAGAACCATGCATGTTTGTATCTGGTGGTATTTGGAAACCACCATTATCTTGGCCAGCAGCAGCAGCAGCAGCAGCAAAAGCATCAGTCCAAATGGGAATTGTGACATATTCAAATGTAGGAGATGCCTTTTCTGCTTGTGATCCAACCCTTTCATCAACCTGAGTACCTGAAACATGAACAACTTGTTCTTCCACAACATTTGAAGTTACCTTCACAATGTCTGGATTAGTGACAGGCAAATAATTTAAAGTTCTAGATAAGGGTTCCAAATCAAACAACCAATTAGGACCACTTTCAGGATCACTAGGTTTATTCTCTAAGAACCTAACATGTACTCTTTCAACAATACGTTTGTCCTCCTTAAGATAAACCCTATAACCCTTGCTTTGTACTGAATACCCCATGAAGTAACCTTTATCACCTTTTGCACTAAATTTCCCTAAGGCATCACTAGTGTCTAAGACTACTACATGACATCCAAAAGGTCTGAGAAAACCAATATTAGGTTTTCTTCCCCAAAGTAACTCATAAGGTGTCTTGTTCTGAATTTTGTTAACCAATGCTCTATTTTGCACATAGCATGCTGTATTAACAGCCTCAGCCCAAAAGGCTATGGGAAAGTGAGCATCAGCCAACATTGTTCTGGCTGCTTCAATTAGGGTTCTATTCTTCCTTTCAGCAACCCCATTTTGTTGTGGGGTTCTAGCAATACTAAACTGCCTAGTAATTCCCTTCATGGTACAAAAATCATCTAGCTTCTTGTTCCTAAATTCTCCACCGTTATCACTCCTAAGCATCTTAACCTCATAGCCAGACCTTTTCTCAATTTGAGTGATAAATTCAATAAGAACATCAGCTGTGTCACTCTTCATAGCTAGAAAGAATGTCCAAGTAAACCTAGAAAAGTCATCAGTGACAACAAAACAATATGACTTGTCATTCAAACTTTCTATATTAGTTGGACCAAAGAGGTCCATGTGAAGCATGTGAAGAGGTCTTGAACTAGTATGCACCTGCTTGGACTTGAATGAGACCTTGTGTTGCTTGCCTTTAAGACATGCAACACAAGAGTGGTCATTATGGAAGGCCTTTTCAGGCAAACCATCAACTAAACCAAGCCTCACAAGTCTATTTATATTTTTAAAGTTTATGTGCCCTAGTCTCCTGTGCCATAAATTACTTTCATCTACTGAGGCCTTAGCATAAAAACAAGACATATTTGTATTCACTTTAATCCCATTTAAATTCACATTGTATATGTCCTTATGCCTAGGTGTTCTATACTCAATATACTTCTCATCAGGGATCTTAAAATCCTTGCTTAACACCAAACACTCAGTATCAGTGAAAAGAACCTTATTTTTGTTATCACACACTTGTGATACACTAAACAGATTATAGTCCAGTTCTTTTACCAGGAAGACATTCTCAAAACGTAGATTATTGGTGAGAAGGGTTCCTTTGCCTGTGATGGTGCCATAGCCCCCTCCAAAGTATACCTTATCACCATCTTTAATAGGAGAGAAGTTCGTCAGATAGTCTTCCTTTCCTGTCATGTGCCTTGAGCATCCACTATCCCAATATCCATAGTCATTGATCTGCTTTTGAATGCCCTGCACATAAAGAAAACAAATTAGTTTTCTTTGGGAACCCAAGTCTCAGAAGACTTGGATTCATCTGGTTTTTCAATAAGAACAGACTTAGTTCTCACAACAACCCCATTCTCATCCCTTTTAGGATGAAATACCCAGTTAACCCCAATTGGTTTTGTAATGACTTTTGAAATATAGTTAAACCTGTTGCAAGTCATTGAAATTCCATTATTATTAGGGTTTTGATCTTTCTTGGGTCTCTATGTTAAGCTTGAAGAAGCTTTAGACCCCTTACCTTGTGGCTGCAAATACTTACGTCTGGTCACGTTTCTGTCAGCGTTGGATTTTGTTCTGTCAACGCTGAAGTTACCCTTGTCAGCATTGAACCTAGGGTTTGCTACAGGAACCCATTGCCTATTGGACCAGGTATTTGTCTTTTGAAAAGGTCTTTGTCCATGAGTGTTAGACCTTCTAGAAAATAATAGGGCTGGTCTAATCACTTGTGGACTTTGCTGCACACAAGGTCTGGGTCTGACAACATTTGACTTCCTAACAACGTTGACTTTCTTTCTATCAGCGCTGAAATTGTTCCTATCAGCGCTGACTTTGGGAGCGTTGACACACTTGTATGCCAAATGTGAAAAGCTACCACAAGTATAACAGGCTTTCTTAGACACATTCTTAGGTCTAGAAGCAAAGAAACCTGTTCCATGATTGTTAACTTGGCTCTTGGGTGACCTATTATTTCTATACATCTCTGCATATTTAATGGTAGGTCTTCTAACAGTGTTGGAGCCTAGGTCAACAGCTTTACCAGTAACTGGGTGAGTAAGCTTAATGGGTGGGGATTCAATGGAACTTTCACACAGCAAACCCCCTTTAACAAATAAAGTAGGGTTAGCTTTCTTCCACTCATTTAGGTCAGTCAGTTTTTGTTGATACTCTTCTACTGGGGTGACAACTCTTGGTGGAGGAATAAATTCCTCTTCTTGGCATTCTGGAATACCAGTCCAAGATAAATCCTTTCTAAGGACACCATAGAAGTCACCAGCTGGTGGTGGAACCAGAGAGTAATCATTCTCATTCATCCCAAGCCCAGTCATATCCTTGGGATCTCTTTGTTTAGCTACACAGTCTCCTAGGGCTTGGGTGGCTCTATCAAATCTTTGAATCTTGAGGTCAACATTATCTTTATTCTTAATGGCCTCATCTAACTTAGCCTGTAGGTCTTTATTGACTTTTGACATGATATTTCTAATATCCATACTACCCTCTAGCTCATGTTTTAAGATATTTATCTTATCTTTTAAATCAAATTCCATTTTCTTGTATTCAGAAACGGTTTTCTCAGTTTCAGTAAGAGCTAGTTGGTAATTGGATAATTTACACCTTTCAGTGCTCATATCCTCTTTTAGTTTTAACACTTCTTTGTTAAGTCTGTCAGTGTTTAACCTACAACCTTTGCTACAAAAAGCATCATCATATACCTCATTATCAGATGAAGAGGAGGAGTGTGCCATGAGAGCATATTCAACATGCTCTTCTTCTTCAATATCAGCAATCAAAGCTTTGTCCTCTTCAGCATCCTTAGCCAGATAGCTCCAATCCCATCCAGTACCATCAATTCCTTGAACTGCAACCATGGCTTTGGAGTCTTGAGCTTTAACAACCTGACTTGAGGGTTTACCAGCATCAGATCTTCTAGGAGATCTGCATTCCCTCATGAAGTGCCCCATGCGATGACAGTTGTAGCACTCAACTTTGGATTTATCAAATCCAGCAGTGTCTTTAGCATTGAAGGTCATCTTCTTCTTGAACCTTCTATTCCACCTATTTGCTCTTATACTAGCAAGAGCCATGTTCCACTTGATGTCCATCTCTTCCAAGTGTTCATCACTTATCTGCTCAAGGTCCTCATATGTAATCACTGAACCATTGGGCAAAGAAGCAATGTAAGCACAAACAGTATCCAAATCTAAACCAGCAGGTTTAACTCTTGGTGAGTCATTCATGAATGTGTCAGCGTCTGAAAAGGAGACGTTGACAGGACTTGTTCCAATGCTGACAAATGATGATCCAGTAACTGGATGCATAAAAGAGTCCTACTGATTGAATTGACCTTCACTATGAGAGAAGAAGGCCATGTTGCTGGTGCTAGCTTTGCTTGAAAGATTTTCATCTTCCAACAGTCTTAGTTTGTTGTAGATGTCATCAAACGAAGAGCTCTTGTGAGTATTATTGGCAAGAATAGATCTTGCCTCAATCTTCCATGTCTCACCAAGACTTTTCAGAAAAGTAGCATTGGTGTCAATATCACCAACTTGTGTCCCCATGAAGGACAATTTGCTTGTGATGTCAAGCAATCTGCTTCTCACACTGCTCAGTTTCTCATTGGGCTGAGCTTTGAAGACAACATAATCATGCAGAAGTTGCTTTTTCTTTTCTTCCTTAGTTTCTGCATTACCACCATATGCAACTTCAATTGCTTCCCAAAGATCCTTAGCAGATTCATAGCTTCTATATTTGTGCTGATTTTCTTGTCCCAGAGACACTTTCAGAATATTTAGGGCTTTCATGTCAGCCCTTTTCTTTGCAATATCTTCAGCACTTAAAGCTCTACCATCTCCAGGTTTTTCTTTCTTATCTTCATCAGGAAATCCTTCAACAGCTGTTCTTGTTGCAATGGCATTCAAAATCTTTTGAGCTTTATTGAATGAGTTTCCATATTCAATAATATCCCAGAGTGTGTAGTCAAAGATCCCCAGATATTGTTCAAAGTTGAACCTCCATAAGTCAAAGTTGGTTGCATCAAGCATAGGAATCTTGATGTTTGGTAAGGATGAGGAGGAGGAGGTTATTGCTTCAGACATGATGTTTTTAGGGTTTTGAGAAAATTAGGGTTTTGGTGTTCGTATATGGTTCTGGTCTTCTTCAAAGATCAAAAGTTCCTCAACAAGCTCTGATACCACTTGTTGATCCCAAACTTAGATCGATTAGCTTTGTGTATACGAGATTATGTCAAGTATAACACTTAGAGAAACCTTTGTTGTATGCTTTGTGAATCTAAGTATTATGCGGAATTTAATACTTAAACAAGAACACAAGATGTAAACAAAACTTTCACTTTGATTATCAATGTCGAACTTGCTTACAATGAAAGATGTTTACGAATGAAAAACTTAATGAAAACTTGATATTAAACATTAACCTAAAAGCCTTCTTTTATAGACTAAGAAGCCTTGTACAATAAGCTACGTATCAACTATTCTAGGTAAAGATAAACATAGAAAATACATTGTCGTTTCTATCCTTACTAGAAGTATTCTAGAACATAATAAACGTGTAGCTCACATCTTCCATCAGTGCTTGTCTTCAATCTGTCAACGCTTGACTTTAACTTGTCAACGCTTAAGCTGTCAGCGCTCACTTTGCTCTTGTCAACGCTTGAGTTGTTCTTGTCAGCGTTCAAGTGATCTGGCCTTAATTTATTCCCAACAGCCCCATGGAGAAGCACTAGGTCGAATGAAACCACGTTCCAATAATTCCTGCAATTGTTCCTTTAGTTCCATAAGCTCTATGGGAGCCATGCGATAAGGAGCCTTGGAATATGGCTCAGCTCATGGGATGAGCTCAATATTAAACTCCACTTCACGAGCAGGTGGTATGCCCGGGAGTTCTTCTGGAAACACGTCTAGGAATTCTGACACAATCAGCTGATTTTGGATAGATGGAGATTCAACCTCCAAATCATGAACAGTAGCAAGATAACTCTTACAACCATGTGACAGTAGTGCACGTGCTTGTAAGGTTGATATTATTTGTACAGACCTTCAGGGTACAAAACCGTTGTGAATGTACTCTGGTGCATTTACATCACCGAAGATGACCCTATATGTATGGCAGTCAATAGTGTCATGATGTTTGGATAGCCAGTCCATGCCCAATATCATGTCAAAATTGCACATATCCAATGGAAGTGCGTCAACAGGACAAATCTTGTCGTCAAACTCTAGTGGAAGGCTTTTGTACCCATGGTTTATGCGTACAGAGTCTCTTAAAGGCGTGGATATGTTTAATACATTCTCTAATGGCATAGGGGAGATCATAACATTCTTGGCATAAGCAGTAGAAATGACAGAGTGAGTAGCACCCGTGTCAAAAAAACACATGCAGCTTGTCCATATATATACAAGATTCCAGTGATGGTACCTGTAGACTTGTTTGCCTGGTCGCGAGAATTCGTGTAAACCCGTCCACTAGTAGGAGGTGGCATGGAATCGGCATGTCCAGATGTGCCCTCCATCTCCCCCTTGCGGCAGTCCTTCATGCAATGACCAGTAAGGCTACACTTGAAGCAAGCATCGTTGTCGTGGCGACATGGACCTGGGTCCCTACGGTTGCAGGTAGTGCAGAGAGGGTGAGTATACCCTCCAGCAGGTGCCCTTGCTGGCTGGGAGCATGTTCAGAAAAGTATACATGAGACATGGTTTAGAGGTACAAAAGGACAATGCGGAAAATCGTATGACGTAATACCAGTGATAGCTGTATGTTTAGGCTGTGAACCTCTTCGGTCCTGCTCCGTTCCGTTACCAGGATTCCTGGTAGAAGATGCTAAAGTGTCAGAATTTAATCATAAACATGTAACATAAGAAATGAGTAAGTTTTGGGACCTGTTGCTGTTGGAGTTTCTAGCGTTGTTACGGTATTTATCATTACCGCCACGCCTATCCGTAGCAGAACGGTCTTGAGTCTGACCGTTACCCTTGGGCTGAGTAGCCGGTTGAGACCGGTCCCTAGTCTTCTGCCTGAAAGATGTAGTTTAAAGAGAAAGATAAATATTGGATTGATAAATATTGGATTGTACTAAATAAATTTGAAATGATCACTGCTGAATGACGAACAAATACCTCTTCTCGGGTCTCTCTGCTACCCCAAATTGCTCTCTCTCCTGCAGCATCTCCAGCTTACGTGCTGCATCAGCTACTTGTGCCATCGTGTTGAAGGTATCACACACCCAGTTGTTGGCGACCGATGTACAAAGAACCCAACGAAATTGGTATGCTTGCTCTTCGGCAGTACCTGCTGCTGCGCCAAGAATGTGACAATCCGTCAATTTATGGTTGATATTTTATTCTCAATATTTATTTGAAAACATTATTTTAATGTTATAATATGAACTCACTTATTTTTGGGAAGTAATTTGGATTTACGTCTTGAAGTAGCATCGACTACGTCTAAACCGGAGGATTCTACGTTACGTGCTTACGTTTACATACACCGTTTTTGGTGACAGTCCGACATTTCAGAAAATAAATTTATCTGTGAATATTATTTTGTAATTTTAAATTTGTGTTGATTCATAAACTCACAAATTTACGAGAAGAAATTAGGACTTACGATTATAATTTAACGTCCTTTACGACTAAACCGGAAACCCTAGGATTACGTATTTACGTTTTCGAACTCCGTTTTTGATGAGACAATTTTTATTAGATTCGTTTTGTGCCGTTGATTCATAATTTATAAAAACGTTTTTCGTAAAACGACCCGAGGGCACGCAAATCGAGGAAACTAGAATCGAGTAATACCCGTAAAGGGATGGGACAAAACAAGTTTATCCCACCCCACTAAAAGGGATTGCCCAAAAGAGGACACCACATCTCTTGATGTGGCACCCTTTTAGCTAGAAAGCTAACACATGTTAAGCTTAAGCTTAACATGTAAGCTAACATTTCACAAAACCATTCAAACTACTTCACACATACCATTTCCACTAAACTCTTACATGCAAAACCACTCATCCTCCCTTCCTCTCTCACTCTAAATTCGTCCACCATCACCCTAAAACACCCTCATTTGATCAATTTTAACCATGAAATCATGTGTTCTTCACACATATGATGAAGTCCTCTTCAAGCTCTATTGATTGGTGGTGATTTTAACATCCAAGGAGAAGATTTGGTGATGTTTAAGGGCTGATTTCTACATGAATTTTACAAGTATTGGTGGCCATGAAGATTGGTGTTGATCTATCACAAGTTCTTCCATCAAAAATCCAAGCCTTGATGAATACCTACATAATCTTGGTGGTATAAAGATTATTCTTCCCAACCTCTTGTTATTTTGATTATGTAATCATGTATTTTCTTTCTTATTGTATATGTATATGATGAATATATGATGATAAAAATGTTGTGTGGGGATCAAGTGTTGATAAATATGATTAAAAAGATGAAAAACCATAAGAAACAAGGCTAAAATCTTGCTTAAATTGTTGGCTGTATAAAAACAGTAAGTAACCAAGTTTTAAACTGATAAAATTGCATGGTGGAATCCATTTACAGTAAGTGTTAGATGTCATACACATGTGAGAGTTGGCCATGCAATGGAATCATCAAAATGAGTGAGATATGATCAAAACAAGATGAGTGTACCAATCTGAATAGTCTGTTTTGTAGGGACTGTTAAGGATATTTAGACATGGAATGAGCAGTATCTATAACTAACTTATTTGTAGCACATAATATGAAGTTTATGCCATCTAAAAATGAGCTTCTATCTCCTTATAGAACTCAAGATATGATAAAAATGGTGAAGATGAAACTAAAAATCAGATTTTGAAGAATTAATGTTTAATACTATTATATAAGCACTCAAACTAATATAGTATAAAATGTGAATTAAAGCCCACTAACTTATAAATTTCATTTATATAAATATGTATAAGGTTAAATAAATGGACACTTTATAAAAATGGTAGTTGAATAAGATTTATAAGTTATAAAAACTATAAACATGATTTTTACGACTTTTTCGGCTATTACCGTAAAATTAACGTTTTTCGCCAATTAAAACTTAGACGATCAAACCCGTCTAATGTAAAGTTTTTAAAAGTCATATACTGATGTATAAATACCTAACACAAGTAAAAACCGATAAAATCCGAACTATATGACATACGGACATTAACGAGCTAAGTTAGCATATTTGGACTAATAATTTAACTAAATAAGTTAAACACTTATAAAAATTACTTGTTGGGCTTAACCCATTTGGGCCTAACATGTAAAGTATAAATACTGATAATACAAGTATAAAATAGATTAATACAAGTTAATGAACTTATAATAGGCTTATTGGACCTAAAACATGTAAATAGGTAAAACTAGTAAACTAGTAAAAAGTTACCAATACATAAACACTAAAATGAGTAAATAAGAATATATAAACCCACTTGATCATCATCATATATATAAAATCATCATAGGTATACATAATTATTATTTTGATAAAGTCATTGGACAAAAGTCTAAGACGAGTATTATTTGTCTAGGTTTCCGTGATTGAAGCACGTACCGTACATCCAAATCGCCGATAATCGCCTTCCCACATCACAGTGAGTTCATAGCCTCGCACTCTTTTAAATGTTTTTATAAATGTTTTATAAACCCGCGAGGGAGATAACATGTTAGTTTTTATAAAATAGGACACCATTTGTCCCGATTGTTTGTTTATTGATTTGGACCCGAATGATTGTATGACCCGATGAATGATTAAATGAGCCGATAGATGAGATAAAATGGATTATTAAACTTAGGTTATGTCACTAAAAGTCCCATTAGCATGAATTGTGAACTACCGGGATTTGGTAGACGCTTATGCATATAATAGTACTATTTGGGGACGATCACCCCAGTTCGCGCCTTGACGATTGATCCCCGTCGTGCCACATTGATTGGTAAGCGAATTTATGTATGAGAAGATTTACATAGCGTGACCTTTATGACGACACGCTAATTTAGATGGGCAAATGAGTTTCGGGATAGCTACCCGTTGTTTGTTGTAGTAAGGTAACAATTTCATGCGGCTTATAATAATCCAATTAACGAAATACTGCTATACGCACCGAATTACGATATATTGCCTGACTAGCAATATGGGGTCTTACTGTAGTTATTATGTTCGTGTTTTGGTTTTTCATAACCATATTCATATAACGGTTTTTATTTGACTTCATACAACGTTATAAAACGTATTGTATGATATTTTTACGATATTGGTTCGTATAATGATTTTGAAGGCGAAAGCCTATATTATGATTTTGACAAGGATTTGTATAAAATGACTTTGGCTATTTTTTGGCCTATTACAATCATTTGTACAAAATGATTTTCGGTGATAATTTTATACCGATGTTATGTTGATGGATTTTTTTAAACTCTATGAATTCACTCGGCGTTATTGCTAACCTTTTCTTTTAACATGTTTTATCTCAGGTACTTGAAGGTAATTCTCGGGAAGACAACAAGAATTCATGGCCCGCACTTAAATAATAATTTCCATTCAAATGCTTTGTAAAACCTGTATGAAATACAATGACTTGGGACCTATGTAACTTTGATATTTATGAATGGAAATGCTTTATTAATAAACGACGCGATTTTTACGCGTTGTCTATGATGTGAGTAATGTGCTATCCCGTAACACCAACGAGTCTTCCGCTGTATTGAATTGTATAAATTTGGGGGTGTTACAGTTTGGTACTAGAGCTCTCGTTATAGAGAACGAAAGATTTTTAAAACCATGGTTTTGAATAAAACATTTCAAAATCTTTTAACTATAAACATTTTTCTAAAAATGTCTAAAAATCTTTAGACTATAACGGTGCCGAAAAATTCCCGAGTTACCGACAAGGCCAGACTGAGAAGTGTTATTTTAATATATATATATAACTTGGATTATATATATATATATATATATATATATATATATATATATATATATATATATATATATATATATATATATATATATATATATATATATATATATATATATATATATATATATATATATATATATATATATATATATATATATATATATATATATATATATATATATATATGATGTAATTTTATTACATGATTGTTTGATGATTATTTTGATATTTATACGACGTAGATTGTCACAAAGAACCCTAAATCCCCTAGTAACTTAATCGAAGCTATTCTCGTAGGAATTCTAGCTATCCTAGATCTAAAACAAGTTGTGGATATTTATGATCCTAACAAATGGTTGATATTCGTAGAAATGTAGATATTAGTTGATTATGATATTAAAGAAGAATTGGCGAGATTAAATCTGATATCGATGCCATGACGATCTTTCCTTATAGAGTGGAGTTTGACAAAACGTTACCACCTAGAAAGATGTCATCTGATTCGTTGTCATCCAATTCTTAAATTGAAATCGAAAGGGTGAATGTTGCACTTGAGGCTGTCATTAGAGCCTTTACCCAAAAGCCTCATGCCACTAATACCTTTCCAAGAAGTCTAATTGAATGTGTGAGTCATTTAATACTAGTGACTCATTTGATAATTGTTGTTGTAAGAGCTATAGGATTGGAAATTAAGTGTTGTTCATATTGAACTTTTATTGCCCTTTCAAGGTCTAAGAATAAGGCTGAAAGTATTAGAGAATGAGGTAGGATATCGAATTGAGTATGAGTTGGTTGAAACTTGAATAAAATAAAATTTAACTCCTATGGAATATGAAATTGTTAAGAAGAAGTCATTAAGTCTTGTGATTGAATTATAAGGTTTTAAATGATTGTTGGTTCGTGTTAATGGTTGTTCCTAGGCCATTGTCCAATAATGAGGATGCCCAGTGTCCAGGAAATAAATTGAAGAAATCTTCTTCTGAATAAGGGACCGATGGATCTTTCGGGACATGTGGAACACCTAATGACTCTTGTAGATTAGTATTCATTGTGGTATCTTTTAAAAATCCCTAACTTAACTGAGACATCAGTTGGTAGGATGAGTTCTTGAAATTGTATGACATAGTGACACGTAATGTGTTACGGTACAATTTTGACTTGTTTGTGATTAATGAGAAGACTACCTTTGATTGCTAAATTCTACATACATCGATGTTATCTATCTTTTCTTGCTTGTTCCTAATGTTCGCATTAGTGATGCAACCATTGAAAAAGTACTCATCTCGATTTGAGTTACGTTGTGGATTATTCTTTTTGAAGTGCCATCGAGGTCATGAACCTCATGATTAATTGACTAAGCTCATTTCCTGTTATATTGAAGTTAGTTCTTGGTGAACAACTTTTCATCACTCTTTTGCAGATCACTCATTGTTTTTATAAGATAAAACAGTATCCTTTGAGAAAATTAATTTTTCATCACTATAAGGATTATTCAAAGTGAGATTTATAAGTGATTGTTATCGAAATGAAGTTTTTTATAAAACACCTGGGAAAACTTAATTGTTTTCATAACAAAGAAAATCTTTGTAAATTTATTTTTGATTCTTATTTAAGAATTAAGCATGAAAATGTTTTTATTATAAACATGATTATAAAGTTTTGACGAGCTGAGTATTGCATCGTTAATCTTGAAATTGTATATAGTTGCGCGCCTACATACAATTTAGAATGGACCATGCAAGGATGATTAGTAGTCACCATAAAACTAATGAATAAACACTACATTTTCTCTGAAGATTGTGAAAGAATAAATTTTATGAGATCTGCAAGAAGTGAAAAATAGGGACATAGTGTTAGGGACACCTACATATGTGCCTGTAGCATCTATTCTTCTGAGTCGAATTTACTCATCTGTGGAAATTGTCTTATTTGACAATTGACAATTCTTTCTTGTCCAATTCTCTCGTAGTGAGATTCTTAGGAAAAGTATCTGATTACCGAGTGTTGATACCCGACTGGATGTATCGACGTTCTTATCATTTCATTTGAATGACCTGGGTAACGATCCGAGGAGCTTTCGAATGCGTACTCAAATTATGTAAACATGAGATATATTCTTATTCGTTAAATGTTTTCGTCTGTATCTGATTTGAAATTCTCTCGCAGATTATGCGTTGACCTTACTCTTTTGATGTTAGTTATGTCTCCAGATATCCTTGAATTTGTGAAGGATTATGAATTATTATTAGTCTTTTGAGAAGTTCACATCTTATCGACGGCAATAAAACTGAAAAGTTGATAGTGCCAGTAGAATGGATTGATTGATTATGACATGACGACATTGTCTTAATTGATGGGAACTCGAGTAGAATTTCCCTAAAAGATAAGATGTTGATTATCAAAAGTGATCTAAATAATTCTTGATGGATGACCATATCCTGCATTTAGACTTGAAATTATACCATGAATGATTATAAACTGATCATAGATCTTGTAATCTAGAAAGAACTTAAAGTAAATTTATTAAAAGATGTTTCCGTTATCTGAAACCTTAGGAGGTATTTATTGGTGAATTACCTAGACTTTCGCCATTAAGGCAAGTTGAATTTGGTATTGATTATATTCCTGGTGCTGCACTTGTGGCATGTGCACTGTATGTCAGCACCATCTGAATTAAAAGAGTTACCGTACAACTGAGAGAGTTGTCGGAGAAATCTTTTATTCTACCAAGCTCGTCATCATGAAGAGCTATGGTGTTATTATTTATTATATTTATTGATTCCCGTGAACTAGGTAAATTGACGATTAAAAATCTATATCCACTACCCAAGATGATAGATTTGTTCGATCATTTAGAAGGTTCTAGCGTATATTCAGGAATTTGATCCACAGCATGGTTATCATCAATTTCGCGTCCGCGAAGAAGATTATCTATTCCAATCACTACATCCAGAACTTGTAATGAACATTATGAGTTTCACGTGATGTTGTTTGGATTGACCGATGCACATGTAGCATTCATAAATTGGTGAATCACGTGTGTAGGCTGTAATTTGATAAATTCATGCTTGTGATCATTAAGGACCATTTGTTTGTTTCTAAAAATAAGAAGGAGTTAATAATTATTTATAGATTTCCCTAAATTGGCCGAACAATGAAAACCTGTACCTTATATATTTAACATGTGATTAAAGACTTAATCCTTTACATTATTTGACAGTGTGATTAATAAGATAATGGAATATATATTGGCTCTTCAAAAATTTAGAGCCCTTTTAAGACTTTGGGTTTTACCAAAAAGAAAGTACAAATGTGTTTTGACAAATGTTTTATCGAAAAGAAATTTTAAGGGATTATTCCCTTATACACAAATCATTTAACTAAACTCCTGTTTAGGGGTAAATATTTGTGTATACCTCAAGACAACCTAAGAGGGATTGAGGAAACCATTTAAAACCATGACTAGAAATTTGAAGCAACAATTTTTGCTTTTCAACTAAGAAAATTCTGACCACAGTATAACCAGAGATTTTTCGAACATTTACGAATCCTTTTAATTATTTTCAATAAATCAACCAAAAAAATTGTGTTAATTAAATTCAAATTTATTTTGAACATTTTTATATAATTGGTCGAACTAAGAAATTTAAATTTTTACGTTTACATTTCATAAAAATTGAATATTTATTATTTAATTACTTGAAATATTTATCGACGCATTAAAACGTCGGATTGAGCAAAACTGATAAAAATAATAGTTGAGATAGAACTAAGACTTAGAAAATGTGAAGAAAGAATTTTCGAATAAATACGGTCATGATATTTATTCCATCTAGGAAAGTGAACGTAATTACTGACACATTATATAGAAAGGATAAAGAATCAATTAGGATGTGTTTCTTAATAATGTCTGTGCAAAATAAATTGCCGAACAATATAAAAATAAACAATGATTGTAAAAAGGATAATATAGATAATAAAAAAAGGGTTCGCGGCTAATGTGAACCATCAAAATTGAGAAGCTGATGGCGTTGAATGTATAACAGGCCACTTGAGGTTGCCTACAAATGGAGATTTTGAGATATAGTTATGTTGGAATCTTGTAAGTATAAGTATTCTATTCCTGTCATTTCTGATTAAATGTATCTTTGTCTAAAGAGGTTGTACTAATGACAAATTATGAAGGCAGACATCGCCTCATACATTAGTAAACGTCTAGCTATTGCAAAGGTCATCATCTGAATTTGATTCAATTTGGATCATCGTCGACATACTGACCAAATCTGCTAATATCATTCCTGTTAATGATAGATTCTTGATGAAGAAATTGACTCTTTTGTATTTAAAGGAGTTATGTAAACATGGTGTGCCTGTATCGATCATCTCTATCAAGATCTTCGCTTCGCATCGAATTTCTAGAGATTTGCTCAGAAGTCATTGAGAACGAATCTTGATGAGAGTCCTGTACCACCCCAATCGAAGGGACGAGGTAAAGTAACGATACAAAACACTAGAATTCTTGTTTTATGTTTGAATGATTGACCTTTGGTAATGAACCGTATAATCGTTTCCTTTGGAGAGATTGTCATCGATAATTATCGTATTAGGATCGAGACCGAATCTTGTGAGAGCATCTGTAAGCAGGAGTTGGGAGGAAGACACCCGACATACACCCATTGTGAGTTGGACATGTCTTTTAGGTTTAAGGTTTCCTATGATGACAAACCTAACCTTACAAAATACCCTACCCGCGAGACCTGAAATGATTGTTGAAATTAGGATCTGATTATTGTCTGCCGGTAGTGGGCAGGAGATTATGTGAATATGAAATGTAGATCTTGAAGTGCCAGATGGGTAGCGAAGTTATGCAAAAAATTTTAACTATGGAAAAATGAATTGATGATCTGAAAGATCATGGGATATAAGTCCCCGTTGTATGGGACCATTGAGATGATGTAAAAGTTGGGTTTAAAGGCATATAAGCTGGATCTACCCTAGGACTTCAAGAGCTACGTCAATTATATTTCGTATATCAAACTTGATGAAATGTCTATCAAGTGAGAATCTGATTGTTTCTTAGTAAAGTTTAGATCGGCGAAAAGTTGCATTCATCAAAAACCCGTGAACATCATGGATAGAGAAAGTAAGTCAACATTAAGCCTGATCTTATTCCCGTAGTTCTGTTTGATGAAACTCGTGTATTGTAATGAATTACACTTGTGAGAAAAGACCGAATGTGGAGGAAATGCCCACATTGCTTTAACTCTATAAGAAGTGAGTAGTAAGATAAGATGATCTTTGAGGACAAAGATCCTGTTTAGGGGTAAATACTGTGACAATCCGCCAATTTATGGTTGATATTTTATTCTCAATATTTATTTGAAAACATTATTTTAATGTTATAATATGAACTCACTTATTTTTGGGAAGTAATTTCGATTTACGTCTTGAAGTAGCATCGACTACGTCTAAACCGGAGGATTCTACGTTACGTGCTTACGTTTACATACACCGTTTTTGGTGACAGTCTGACATTTCAGAAAATAAATTTATCCGTGAATATTATTTTGTAATTTTAAATTTGTGTTGATTCATAAACTCACAAATTTACGAGAAGAAATTAGGACTTACGATTATAATTTAACGTCCTTTACGACTAAACCGGAAACCTTAGGATTACGTATTTACGTTTTCGAACTCCGTTTTTGATGAGACAATTTTTATTAGATTCGTTTTGTGCCGTTGATTCATAATTTATAAAAACGTTTTTCGTAAAACGACCCGAGGGCACGCAAATCGAGAAAACTAGAATCGAGGAATACCCGTAAATTAGCGGGATGAGACAAAACAAGTTTATCCCACCCCACTAAAAGGGATGGCCTAAAAGAGGACACCACATCTCTTGATGTGGCACCCTTTTAGCTAGAAAGCTAACACATGTTAAGCTTAAGCTTAACATGTAAGCTAACATTTCACAAAACCATTCAAACTACTTCACACATACCATTTCCACTAAACTCTTACATGCAAAACCACTCATCCTCCCTTCCTCTCTCACTCTAAATTCATCCACCATCACCCTAAAACACCCTCATTTGATCAATTTTAACCATGAAATCATGTGTTATTCACACATATGATGAAGTCCTCTTCAAGCTCTATTGATTGGTGGTGATTTTAACATCCAAGGAGAAGATTTGGTGATGTTAAAGGGCTGATTTCTACATGAATTTTACAAGTATTGGTGGCCATGAAGATTGGTGTTGATCTATCACAAGTTCTTCCATCAAAAATCCAAGCCTTGATGAATACCTACACAATCTTGGTGGTATAAAGATTATTCTTCCCAACCTCTTGTTATTTTGATTATGTAATCATGTATTTTCTTTCTTATTGTATATGTATATGATGAATATATGATGATAAAAATGTTGTGTGGGGATCAAGTGTTGATAAATATGATTAAAAAGATGAAAAACCATAAGAAACAAGGCTAAAATCTTGCTTAAATTGTTGGCTGTATAAAAACAGTAAGTAACCAAGTTTTAAACTGATAAAATTGCATGGTGGAATCCATTTACAGTAAGTGTTAGATGTCATACACATGTGAGAGTTGGCCATGCAATGGAATCATCAAAATGAGTGAGATATGATCAAAACAAGATGAGTGTACCAATCTGAATAGTCTGTTTTGTAGGGACTTTTAAGGATATTTAGACATGGAATGAGCAGTATCTATAACTAACTTATTTGTAGCACATAATATGAAGTTTATGCCATCTAAAAATGAGCTTCTATCTCCTTATAGAACTCAAGATATGATAAAAATGGTGAAGATGAAATTAAAAATCAGATTTTGAAGAATTAATGTTTAATACTATTATATAAGCACTCAAACTAATATAGTATAAAATGTGAATTAAAGCCCACTAACTTATAAATTTCATTTATATAAATATGTATAAGGTTAAATAAATGGACACTTTATAAAAATGGTAGTTGAATAAGATTTATAAGTTATAAAAACAATAAACATGATTTTTACGACTTTTTCGGCTATTACCGTAAAATTAACGTTTTTCGCCAATTAAAACTTAGACGATCAAACCCGTCTAATGTAAAGTTTTTAAAAGTCATATACTGATGTATAAATACCTAATACAAGTAAAAACCGATAAAATCCGAACTATATGACATACGGACATTAACGAGCTAAGTTAGCATATTTGGACTAATAATTTAACTAAATAAGTTAAACACTTATAAAAATTACTTATTGGGCTTAACCAATTTGGGCCCAACATGTAAAGTATAAATACTGATAATACAAGTATAAAATAGATTAATACAAGTTAATGAACTTATAATAGGCTTATTGGACCTAAAACATGTAAATAGGTAAAACTAGTAAACTAGTAAAAAGTTACCAATACATAAACACTAAAATGAGTAAATAAGAATATATAAACCCACTTGATCATCATTGTATCACCCCACTTGGATAAGTGGACCGTTACGTGTATTTATGGCGTGTCATTAAAGCATAAGGTAAATGTCCTAAAACATTAAATGACCATAACGGAAATACCGGAATCAAACATCGGTAATCCAACCTAAGCTCAGAACATGAAAAAAAAAATACTGAAGAAAGGACTAAACAATGTCCAAATAAGCAGAATAATGTAAGTGCATAAAATAAGAAGTCTGGATAGCTTCCATCCCAAATGCACGTGCTCTCAGAATCCTAAGAGCGTCCCGATGTACCTGCCGTTAGAACATGAAAGGAACTACGGCTGAGCATAACGCTCAGTGAACGGATATAAATCATGATAAGAATATACTGAATGAAATAGGCGATAGAATACGGAAGCTGTAAGAATGATATGTAACATGGGGTAGAAACACTGCATAAAATCTGAGAAACCTGGTTCATATATATTGATACTGAAATATAACTATTAATTCTAAAAACATGCATTTACTGTATTTTGTTTTCCAGAGCTTATATAGGTCACGTGCTGTAACAACCGTGCATGAATAACTGGAGGGGTGACCTCATCATGCTATAGAGGGGTGACCTCTAAATAACTGTGCTGGGAGGAGGGATCAGCTCCAATTTGAAGGATGTAGAGCACACACCACATTTACCCTGATAACTTGTAACACATATAAGCCTAGGATGCATCCATACGCCCCACTAATAATATTGATAAAATGGCCAAGCTGAGCTGAGTGGGACGATGCAGGATATCACTCTCCTGCATGTGAGTCACGACACCGGTGCCTCTAGTGCCGTAGTTACGGTACCTCCGTAACTAGTACATAAACTGGTCGTGCTTGTATATAATGCTCAGGCAATTTCTTTAGTTATTAACATGATTACGGATAAGCTTAAACATATACTGGGGAAAACATTTGGCTGAAGACGGGGAATCCTAATCATGCATAAAAAGGAAGTCCTTACTGAAAGGACGGAAATCCGTACCTCGTGTCCAGTAATGAAATAAGAACGAAAGATGAAAGATCTACTCCGACTTCACGGTTACTACATAAATAACGGACGTGAATGAGTTAAATGGTTACTGTTTACTATTACTGATTCTCATATGTTCTTAGTTTAATTTAATTTATACTTGTATTATTGTTTGTATATAATCTGGTAAGTTCTGACTGTTCGATAATGTTACTGATAAATCTGACTGTTCTTTGAATATTTACTAAATAACGTATATCGTGTGTTTCTGATTACTGTAAATTTTATTATACTCTGATTATGGTATTATACTGTATTCTGATATTATAATATTACTATAGATAGTAACGTGCCAT
The DNA here is from genome assembly GCA_025667525.1 of Glebionis coronaria. Classification (NCBI taxonomy): domain Eukaryota; kingdom Viridiplantae; phylum Streptophyta; class Magnoliopsida; order Asterales; family Asteraceae; genus Glebionis; species Glebionis coronaria. The sequence goes on from CM046876.1 coordinate 382,547,113, forward strand.
AAATAGAAAGTTTCCTGAATTAGATAGTTTCCTAAAATAGAAACGTTCCCAGAATTTTCTCTAAAAAAACAATGGTTTCCTGAATAATTAATTCATTTAATTAAAATCATAGGTTTCTAATAAAATAAAACTAGTTAAATCATTGATAATTTAATTTACTAAATAAATAAATGAAAGAATTACCGTTTTGCTAACATTACGATATGAAACTTAATTTCTTAAATGATTTGATGTTAATAAGATAAAGTCCCTTATTTTCATTTTTCAAACGCGCACCCGAAACCCGAGTCAAAATCTTCCCGAGACACTATGTCTCGGGTCAACCCAAACCGAGGCCCAACCGCCCCTGGCTGTGGTCCAACAGCGGTTCCCACTGCTTATTATAAGTTCCCACTGTTTGATTTCGTTCCCATTGTTAGTTACCAGTTCCCACTGCTAGTTATGTGTACCCCTCTGGTTATGTGTACCCCCTGCCATGTGTTATATTCCCACCGTTTGCATTATTTGCCCACTGTTTGTAATATAAACCCAAACGCCCCCTTACGTCCAGAACCAAACGCCCCTGGTTGGATTGGTGATGCTGCCGACACAACCACAGCCACCACCGCACCCTACTTGGGTCGCGGCTGGGCCAAAACAGAAAACACCGAGACCTACTGGTCTCGGTTTGTGTGCCTGACCGAACCAAAACAACAACTAATCCGTACCTCTTTTAATTCGTGATGAACAGGTTTAATTAGACAAAGATTAGTTCTTCTTGATTGATTCCTGATTATTTAGAAATAAGAGGGAAGATGTATTACCTATTTGCGATCAGGGGATAACAATAATACACACTCGGATTCAATGATCAACACAAGCCCGGTTTCCTTTTCTCTTTTTTTTTTTTTTTTTAAACCCGGCGGCCATTTTTCTTTTTCTTCTTTTTTTGTCAGCAGGAACAAGGAGCATAAAACCCTAATTTTTGTTATCTTTTTTTTTGTAGAATGAGCAAAGGGGAACCCCCCGTCCTTTCTTTTCTTCACTACTAGGCTGGGCCTAGAGCCCATTTATTTTATTACTATTATTTTTCTTAAAACCCAGCCCTCTAACTTATATAATAACTCTCGACATTATATTAAATTCACGAACAATCTATTTAATTCTCGTGTTTTAATTTCTCTGAAACGTAATTCTTTTCTGTATGCTAAAATAACACATACGTAATATTTTCTGAACTTAAAAATTATTTTTCTGAATAAACTGTAATATTTATATTATTTAAATAAACTGGGATCGCGTATTTAATTTCTACGTTTATATCTCTGTCTAATAATTAATACTTATATAGTTTATTAATATTAACGCGCGTATTTAAATATTCTGATTTTTAAATACGGGTTTTACAATTCTTCCCCTCTAAAACAATAATTCGTCCCCGAATTAAAGATACGACTATACTGGGTTTTACAATTCTTCCCCTCTAAAAAGGAGAAATTCGTCCCCGAATTAAAGGTAATAAGCTGATGATGTTATAAGAACTGAAAGAACACGTAGACTGAAAAGACAAATAAACTGAAGGATAATTCGTCTTCTAATTAAGACATAATGCTGGTGATAGGTTTAAATCTGACATGACTGAAATAATCATGTAACGTGACATGACTGAAGAGAACATGGAACATGACATGACTGAAAGGACTTAACTGGATTTATTAAGGAAAAGGAATGAGAGGTCCGGATGGACTCCTCCGTTTCGAGTGGCTTCCCGCTCGAAACGATTCCTTCAAAGGTATAAACATAATGAACAAAATCTTGGTCCTGATGACCCTGTCCTGATGATGATGAATAGTTCTTGATTCCATGCTTAAGATGGATTTTCTAAATCTGATAGAATGAAAAAGCTATAGCATGTGGATACATGAAATGGTACGTATAAATATCCTAAAATATAACATTTACATATCTGAGAAAGCTGCTGAAACATATAAGGGCGATTACGTGAACAATTTCGAACGTACAACATGAGCAATTGTGAACGTGGTTCATAATTATATGAGGTACGCTCAGCATGGATTATATCATGAATGTGATACACGAAACATACTGTGAACGTGGTACTAGAATGTATCATGAACGTATGCTGACTGAGATGTGAAACGTCTGCCTGGTTATGGAATAGCTGTGCTAAACTTGAGTCTGATTTCTCAAGCTAACCGTATTCGGTGATAAACTGAGAAACGTGTATCGCGAAATGGCACACGAACTTGAACGTGAACAATGTTATGAACACAAACGTGAGCTTAAATCACGAGATAGCATAAAAGATGAACTGAAACAACATCATACTGCGAATGAGACGTAAACGTGAAAGTGAAAATAAACACGAATTTAAAGTGGGCATAAACATACACTTGATCGTGAACATGAATTCTGTCTGATATGATGATCGATGGAATGCCTTGAATTCGTACGATTTACTGCTGAATTTCTAAATTTTCTGCAGATCTGCTACTGCGTGATCCTTTCGGATGAAAGAAACGCGCAGGCTGGTTACATGGTTGACGATAATTTAGATAGTATCATATTTTTTTTCTGAGTCTGTGGTAACTGATAATGGTTTCATGAAAATTCGTCTCATTTCTGTTCAGACAGTTTTAAGGATTGTAGTACTCACTAACATGACGGTGTTCTATCTTGAACCTGCAGTAGGTCAGACATCTAGATATGAACATAGCTGCATCAATGTGTTATGCGGATTCAATCAAAGTTTTGTCTGGGATTATGGAACATTCTGGTGGAAATCTGGTTGAATAGTCTTAAAACATTTTTAGTGAGAACTGTCGGTAATTTCTGCGGTAGTAGGCAATTGAGTTCTAGAAAATTTTATACTTCGTTCATAGTCGTCAGTCGGGACCATCAGGTGATGGCCTTCACCTTCGCAGCATTGTTTGAAATTTCTTCCTGCCAAGGTAGAATGGCTCAGAAATGCCACTTTGTTCAATTGGAATTCATGTCTGGAAAGCTGTAAATAAAATTTTCTCCTATCGAAGATTCTGTACAACTGTGAGAGGATGATTCTCGTGTTTTCCCTAGAATTTAGCAGGTCAGAATGTGATCAATGAATATACTGACGATTTTGTCTACGAAGTCGTTTATAATAAAAAAATTATTCATAAATTTCATACTTATAGCTGGGGCATTAGGGAGCTCAGACGTATAAGTCACAATTTTAGAGAGACTATAACATGTTCAACAACAATCTGGAAAAAACATCATGTTCTTCTCTCACCACCGTTGGTGGAATGATCGCGAATTGTTCTGGAAAATATTTAAGACATCGTAACAGGTCAGGTAACCTCCTATTCGTGGAATGAGTATCGTTTTCTGAATGGCGATCTCGTAATTTTTGGTGATCGATACATGATCTCATGGTACCGGCCTTCTTTCTGATAGACAGAAACGATACACCTCTTGGTGGTGCGTTAGGGCGAATAAAGCCTCGTTCTGGTAATTCTTGCAGCAATTGCTGCAACTCTTTTAACTTAGCTGAAGCCCTGTGATCAAGAGTTCTGAACACAGGTTCTGTTCTTGAGACTAGCTCGGTGTTAAACTCTTGTTCGTGGTTAGGAAGAAATTTCTTGAAAAACTTTCTGGAGTGACATCTGGAAACTCTAGTATAATCTGTTGATCATGAATTTAAAGAATTTAAGAAGTGGATTATAACTGGTGGTTGGAGAATCTTCGTAGCTATGGACTGATAAGTCACGCGCTTGTAAGGCAGAACAACTTGTACTGATTTTTCTGGCAGAAAATATAATGAATATATTCGTTATTTAGTAAGATGGATCTCATCGTTAACTGAAAAGAAACCTTAATAAGTATAGGTGATTCCGTGGAGTTCTTTCGGCTGGGAAGTAGTTAAATACCTGATTTACATAAAGCTGACATAGGAATACGTGGAGTAACATGGCGACTTCCACCGAGTGGGTTCGTCTGTATCCTTACAGAATGAATACTGCGTGTCTAGCCTGAATAATAATCCAGTGGTGGTAGCTGAATTTTTAATGGTCCGATTTATGCATGGCATGATAAAATGGGTAAACTCCTTTGGAGGATACACTGAATTTCTAAGGGCATGGTTTAGTAAACATACGAAGTTATGAGTTATGACTCGTACTTTGAGAAGATATTCGTATGACATGTACCATGGCTGGTGTCATGATGTGTGTCTTCCGAAATGATACTTGAGACCTATGTCCTGACTGGTGTTTGAACATGTATTTTAATGGGTGAGTCTGAATGAGATTAAGAATTTCTGGTAACTGCTAGGGTTGGCGGACCGGTTAGACTACTGACCTCTGTATTTCTGGTCACGTCCATTCTGGAGTTCCGATGGTTACTGACTGATTACTTATAAGCACGGTGGTTGTCACTACTGCTTTGTCTGTCAATTTATGACGATCATTATCATGACCCTGATTCATGTAACTATTCTGCTGAGTGGCCGGCTGAGTTCCGGTTCCCACTCTTTGAATATACGGTTAGCTGAGTGGAGTGTGACATCTAACTGAGAAGGTAAAAGTATGTAATGGAATGGTAGTGTCTGATGGTTGAAATTTTGTCTTGACATAAAGTTCAAATTTATAGTTTTCGTCCTTGCTCTGCGGTGTCTTTATAGTATAACAGCATCAGCATCAGCATCTTGAGAAATCTCCAAAGTATCGGCAGCATCAGCAATTTTGAGGTCTTCAAAGTGTTCGCAGCATCAGCATCTGGTAAAATCTTCAACTTACGAGCAGCATCAGCACCTGGTAAAATATCGACAAGTGGAAACGCCCGAGATGATTGAGGATCAATTATCAATATCCATGGAGTAGGGTACCTGGTGTACACCTGGACTACTGTACATGAAGTACAAAGTGAATATTGTACATGAAGCATATCGAGACATTGTACGTGGAGTACACATGTATCACTGTACAAGGAGTATAACTGAGGCACTATACAGAGGGTGCATATAGACTACTGTTCATGGCACTGGTGGGAATTTTATTGGATGGTCGATACTGGTGTCGCTTGTCTGACGTGATCTAGGAAATAAATTGATTTAAACGGTAGTAAACTGGTCTGAAATAAGTAACATGATAGCCTGTAATTCCTGCGTCGACTTACTGCTAGTTATATCAAGACTGAAAGTATGATATAATCGAAGTCCCAACAGTGGTCAGGATGAAGCATGATTAATGAAGGCCAATCATGATTTATCATGAAAATGGGTTTTACTGAAATTCTTGTGTATGAGAACATCATTACCTTGCTGAAAACATAATCCTCGTAAGGAGACATGAACTGAATCAAACCTGAAGACGACATCAACGTGAGGATATGAAAATTTGACTGTTACTAGAACATAAAAGAAAATCAACTGAGGTTTAACATCAACTCGTGTGGATGGCTATGGTTCAATCCACATAATTCAAGGAACAAAACATACGACTAAGTATGGGCGATTTTGGTTCGATCCATGCTTGTCAAAAATTTCTGAGAACTGTCATGTATAGAAATTCATAATCTCGGACTAAATATGGTTGGCTATAGTCCAGCCCATACTTGTCTAAATTTATGAAATGTCCTGATATGACAAAGGTGAACAACTATGAGTCGGTTCACAAAACAACCTTCGACTGAATAGCATGAAATTTGACCTGAACAATGGTGAACGTTTATGGCTGGTTCACCAAGAATTACTTGACTGACAACATGAATCTGACATGAATAAGGATGAATGCCTAGGTTCAGTTCATCAATACAAAATCTGAACGGTCAAGGGTGAACGCCTATGGGTCGGTTCACCAAAACAAAATTCGTAGAAAATCACATGCGACTAAGTATGGCCAGTCCTGTACTAACCTTTTACTTAGTCAAAATTTAAGAAATCCGACTGATAACTGAAGAAAAATGACTGATACATGCACGAGAAACATGAAAGATAACAACGCCAAAATCTGGGAAGTTCTTGGTGACTACCCACTAGTCACAGGTCAAGTTTTAGAGCCTACAGGTCGAACCTTGCGTTCTGATACCATAATTGTAACACCCCACTTGGATAAGTGGACCGTTACGTGTATTTATGGCGTGTCATTAAAGCATAAGGTAAATGTCCTAAAACATCAAATGACCATAACGGAAATACCGGAATCAAACATCAGTAATCCAACCTAAGCTCAAAACATGAAAAAAAAATACTGAAGAAAGGACTAAACAATGTCCAAATAAGCAGAATAATGTAAGTGCATAAAATAAGAAGTCTGGATAGCTTCCATCCCAAATGCACGTGCTCTCAGAATACTAAGAGCGTCCCGATGTACCTGCCGTTAGAACATGAAAGGAACTACGGCTGAGCATAACGCTCAGTGAACGGATATAAAACATGATAAGAATATACTGAATGAAATAGGCGATAGAATACTGAAGCTGTAAGAATGATATGTAACATGGGGTAGAAACACTGCATAAAATCTGAGAAACCTGGTTCATATATATTGATACTGAAATATAACTATTAATTCTGAAAACATGCATTTACTGTATTTTGTTTGCCTGAGCTTATATAGGTCACATGCTGTAACAACCGTGCATGAATAACTGGAGGGGTGACCTCATGATGCTATAGAGGGGTGACCTCTAAATAACTGTGCTGGGTGGAGGGATCAGCTCCAATGTGAAGGATGTAGAGCACACACCACATTCACCCTGATAACTTGTAACACATATAAGCCTAGGATGCATCCATACGCCCCACTAATAATATTGATAAAATGGCCAAGCTGAGCTGAGTGGGACGATGCAGGATATCACTCTCCTGCATGTGAGTCACGACACCGGTGCCTCTAGTGCCGTGGTTACGGTACCTCCGTAACTAGTACATAAACTGGTCGTGCTTGTATATAATGCTCAGACAATTTCTTTAGTTATTAACATGATTACGGATAAGCTTAAACATATACTGGGGAAAACATTTGGCTGAAGACGGGGAATCCTAATCATGCATAAAAAGGAAGTCCTTACTGAAAGGACGGAAATCCGTACCTCGTGTCCAGTAATGAAATAAGAACGAAAGATGAAAGATCTACTCCGACTTCACGGTTACTACATAAATAACGGACGTGAATGAGTTAACTGGTTACTGTTTACTATTACTGATTCTCATATGTTCTTAGTTTAATTTAATTTATACTTGTATTACTGTTTGTATATAATCTGGTAAGTTCTGACTGTTCGATAATGTTACTGATAAATCTGACTGTTCTTTGAATATTTACTAAATAACGTATATCCTGTGTTTCTGATTACTGTAAATTTTATTATACTCTGATTATGGTATTATACTGTATTCTGATATTATAATATTACTATAGATAGTAACGTGCCGTAAATAGAAAGTTTCCTGAATTAGAAAGTTTCCTAAAATAGAACGTTCCCAGAATTTTCTCTAAAAAAACAATGGTTTCCTGAATAATTAATTCATTTAATTAAAATCATAGGTTTTTAATAAAATAAAACTAGTTAAATCATTGATAATTCAATTTACTAAATAAATAAATGAAAGAATTACCGTTTTGCTAACATTACGATATGAAACTTAATTTCTTAAATGATTTGATGTTAATAAGATAAAGTCCCTTATTTTCATTTTTCAAACGCGCACCCGAAACCAGAGTCAAAATCTTCCCGAGACACTATGTCTCGGGTCAACCCAAACCGAGGCCCAACCGCCCCTGGCTGTGGTCCAACAGTGGTTCCCACTGCTTATTATAAGTTCCCACTGTTTGATTTCGTTCCCACTGTTAGTTACCAGTTCCCACAACTAGTTATGTGTACCCCCTGCTGGTTATGTGTACCCCCTGCCATGTGTTATATTCCCACCGTTTGCATTATTTGCCCACTGTTTGTAATATAAACCCAAACGCCCCCTTACGTCCAGAACCAAACGCCCCTGGTTGGTTTGGTGATGCTGCCGACACAACCACAGCCACCACCGCACCCTACTTGGGTCGCGACTGGGCCAAAACAGAAAACACCGAGACCTACTGGTCTCGGTTTGTGTGCCTGACCGAACCAAAACAACAACTAATCCGTACCTCTTTTAATTCGTGATGAACAGGTTTAATTAGACAAAGATTATTTCTTCTTGATTGATTCCTGATTATTTAGAAATAAGAAGGAAGATGTATTAGCTATTTGCGATCAGGGGATAACAATAACACACACTCGGATTCAATGATCAACAAAAGCCCGGTTTCCTTTTCTCTTTATATTATTTAAATAAACTGTAATATTTATATTATTTAAATAAACTGAGATCGCGTATTTAATTTCTACGTTTATATCTCTGTCTAATAATTAATACTTATATAGTTTATTAATATTAACCCGCGTATTTAAATATTCTGATTTTTAAATACGGGTTTTACAATTCTTCCCCTCTAAAACAATAATTCGTCCCCGAATTAAAGATACGACTATACTGGGTTTTACAATCATCATATATATAAAATCATCATAGGTATACATAATTATTATTTTGATAAAGTCATTGGACAAAAGTCTAAGACGAGTATTATTTGTCTAGGTTTCCGTGATTGAAGCACGTACCGTACATCCAAATCGCCGATAATCGCCTTCCCACATCAATGTGAGTTCATAGCCTCGCACTCTTTTAAATGTTTATATAAATGTTTTATAAACCCGCGAGGGAGATAACATGTTAGTTTTTATAAAATAGGACACCATTTGTCCCGATTGCTTGTTTATTGATTTGGACCCGAATGATTGTATGACCCGATGAATGATTAAATGACCCGATAGATGAGATAAAATGGATTATTAAAGTTAGGTTATGTCACTAAAAGTCCCATTAGCATGAATTGTGAACTACCGGGATTTGGTAGACGCTTATGCATATAATAGTACTATTTAGGGACGATCACCCCAGTTCGCGCCTTGACGGTTGATCCCCGTCGTGCTACATTGATTGGTAAGCAGATTTATGTATGAGAAGATTTACATAGCGTGACCTTTGTGACGACACGCTAATTTAGATGGGCAAATGAGTTTCGGGCTAGCTACCCGTTGTTTGTTGTAGTAAGGTAACAATGTCATGCGGCTTATAATAATCCAATTAACAAAATACTGCTATACGCACCGAATTACGATATATTGCCTGACTAGCAATATGGGGTCTTACTGTAGATATTATGTTCGTGTTTTGGTTTTTCATAACCATATTCATATAACGGTTTTTATTTGACTTCATACAACGTTATAAAACGTATTGTATGATATTTTTACGATATTGGTTCGTATAATGATTTTGAAGGCGAAATCCTATATTATGATTTTGACAAGGATTTGTATAAAATGACTTTGGCTATTTTTTTGGCCTATTACAATGATTTGTACAAAATGATTTTCGGTGATAATTTTATACCGATGTTATATTGATGGATTTTATTGAACTCTATGAATTCACTCGGCGTTATCGCTGACCTTTTCTTTTAACATGTTTTATCTCAGGTACTTGAAGGTAATTCTCGGGAAGACAACAAGAATTCATGGCCCGCACTTAAATAATAATTTCCATTCAAATGCTTTGTAAAACCTGTATGAAATACAATGACTTGGGACCTATGTAACTTTGATATTTATGAATGGAAATGCTTTATTAATAAACGACGCGATTTTTATGCGTTGTTTATGATGTGAGTAATGTGCTATCCCGTAACACCAACGAGTCTTCCGCTGTATTGAATTGTATAAATTTGGGGGTGTTACAAAGAAAACAAGCCAAACGAAGAAAGCGCTGCATGAACTCGTTGCTATTCTCCCCAGCTCTCTGCCTGATCCCGTGGTACTCCCTCTTCAACTTGTCTTGCTCATCGTTGGGGAAGAACTGTCCCATAATTAACTCCCTGAACTGAGCACAAGTCAAGCCAGCCACCCAATCGTCACCACCCTTAAATTGCTTCACTGCCTTCCACCATCCCAGTACGTGCCTTCGAACTTGTAACAGGCCAACCTCGACTTAAAGACGGTGTCGCAGCCCATTGCATCGAATATCTTCTCGATATGAGCTAACTAGTTTTCAGCCTCACTTGGCCTGTCAGTTCTCTCGAAGGATCGAGGACGTTGCTTGTTGAATCTCTCTAGCCATGTGACCAATGTTGCTGGAGGAGGAGGATGAGGAATAGGATGTTGGTGCTGGTGCTGGTGCTAATTGTTGGCAGCTTGCACCTCGGCCCTGATATCGTTCCTCAGCTGAGGAAGCAAAGCCTGCATCATAGCTTGGACTGCTGCATTGAGTTGTTCTTGCTCGCGTGTGAGAACCATCTAACAATTTAAAACAAAATGCATGATTAAACTGATAAAACATAATATATACATGAAAAAAAATTATGCCAATAAATCATGAGAAAAATTTTATGCATGCAAACAATGTATGAATGCATGATGCAGTTATAAAAACTTTTATATGCGCGAGGGTAAACGCCTATGGTCAGTTCACCCAAAACAAAAGACATGGCGAGGGGACGCCTATGTGTCGGTCCCAAAGTTAAAAGTTTCGATAAAAGCACATGCGACTAAATAGGGCCAGTCCTGTACCAACCATTACTTAGTCATAAACCTGCGACAATGACATATGACATAAATGCATGAAAACAATGAATGCATGAAAACCGACTGTCAGTTCTAGGAAGACCATGGTGACTACCCACTAATCACAGGTCGTATTTTGAGAGCCTACAGGTCGAAGCCTTGGCTCTGATACCATAGTTGTAACACCCCATTTTGGTAAATGGAATGTCATGCGTGATTATGGCTGTCATCAAAGCATACCAAGTAAATGTCTTAAAAACATTAAATGACCATGAAAGGAAATACCAGAAACAAATATAGGTACCCCAAGTATAAGCTCATCACACACAAACATAAGTACTGTAAAGGAAAAGGAATAAACAATGTCCAAAGAAATAATTAGCAAAATGAACGATGAGATGCATAAAGTAGAGAAGGCTAGATAGCTTCCAATCCATATGCACGTACGCTTAAAGTCTACGAGCTCCCTTGAGTACCTGTCGTTTGGGAACATGAAAGGAAAACGGCCGAGCATAACGCTCAGTGCACGGATATACAAGTATAGCATGGAATAGAATAAGCATATAAGACTAACAGTAGTGGAATAGTATAAGTTCTAAGCACTCTGGAATCATGTTCATAAAACTAGTTTTATAGTTTGAAAAGACTTATGTTTCTATGAAAATTTGTATTAATTAGCCAAATAGCCCATATAGGTCATGGGGTTCCACCGTGCATGAATACTTGGAGGGGAGACCTCATCATGCAATTAGAGGGGTTGCCTCTAATTAAATAGTGTGGGTAGGAGGGATCAACTCCTAGTGAAGGTTGCAAGGCACACATCGTAGTCACTCTGATAATACAGGTAAACATGTAACTAGGATGCACCCATACGCCCCACGTGAAAATATAATATAATGGCCAAAGCTGAAAAGGAACGCCACGAGCAATCACTTCGTCGTGGGGAAGTCATAACACTAGTGCCTCCAGTGTTATGGTTATGGTACCTCCATAACTAGGTGACACTGGTCATGCATGTATATGGCTTAGGCTCTTTAACTAATATAAGTATCAAACATATAAAATAATACTGGGAAAACAGTTGGCTGTAAACGAGGAATCCTAATAAGGAAAGAGTGTCCCTACTGAAGGGACGGAAAATTCGTACTTTATGTGCAGTGAACGAAGAAGACGAAAGAATGGAAGTCCTACTTCGATCTCACTAATACTACATAAATAGGGTACATGTATAAGTATTCTGTTTACTGAGTACGTAACTGATTATATCATGTCTTAGCTTGTTTTATATGTTCATGTCTTGTTTTACTGATTTTAATGTTATGTTGTGTTTATCAGGTATTCTACGTACTCTGATTAAGTATTACTTGTATTTCTGGTATTATTATACTTGTTGTGTAATAATAAGTAACTTCCTAAAAATAGTAGGTTTCCTAAAATAGAAAGTTTCCAAAAATAGAAAGTTTCCAAAAAATAGATTAACTTCTTAAAATAGATCAGTTTCTCAAAATAGAAAGTTTCCAAAAATAGTAAGTTTCCCGAATTAGAATGTTTCCATATTTAGAATTAAGGAATTAATAAGCTAATAATATAAGCTTAAGTGTACTTGTTAAATAACATAAGTCATGTGATTATTTGTATAGTTTATTATTAATATCACGTTAATTAAATAAACTATAGGTTATATGATTTAATTAAATATAAGCATGATTTAATTAAATTAAGGTACATAAAATACTTAGGTTAAAACATGTACTAATACTATATTAACTATAACCTAAGTCATGATTATTAATTAATTATATTTCATGTCTTAATAATTAATTAATACTATAGTCTAAATTATATAAATAATACTATAGTCCATGATTTAATTAAATTAATTATAAGTCATGTTAAATTAATTTAATTAACTTGTACAATTTTAGTCATGAACCGGACCCATGAACTTAATTTAGACATGTCATGAACCGGACCCAATAAACCCTTGAACCGGACCAAACAAACACCCCTTTAACAGTGGCAAACTGACTTGGCCGGTTGCCACTGCTCCGGTAAAAACACCACTGGCTACTGCCGGTGGTTTGTCTCGGCTAGCCGCTGCCCACAGCGAAGTTCCCACCGGCTGTGTGTCGGTGGTTACCCCTGTTGCAGCCACGGTTGCGCCAGCTTGACCCAAACTGCCATCGGCTGTGTGCCGGTGGTGGTGGCTGCCTATTACCGAGACCCCAACCGAACCACAAGGACACCCCGACTTGCGTCGGGGTCCCTTGTCCCTGCTGCTGACCGAGACCAACACCACCGATATCCAAGATCTCTGTTGGTGGTACGATCCAAGACACACCGAGAGCCTTGGGCTCTCTGTTGAGTGTCGGCCGAACAAAAATCAACCCACAAACACCTTTAATTTACCCCCATGATTTGTTTAACATGTTTTTAATTCTTGTTTTCATAAACCCCATGATCACATGTTCTTAATTAATAAAAAGTATAAAAAGAAAAGGTTGTACGGATTACCAAATGCGTGTAATGATTGGAGAACAATAACACGAACACGATTCTTGAATTTAATTAACCAAGATCAACAAACACCCCTTGTTGGTGATGATATAGCCGACGGCCAAAAGGAAGACAAAGTCTAGGGTCTTTGATTTTTTCTGTAAAAAATATGTTATGAAAAACTCTGTGTTTCTAGTTTCCCTTAGGTAAACCAAAAGTGGGCTTGGGCTGTCCCTTTCTTCTTGGTGCCGCGACATGTAAGGCCCACAAGGGAAAAACCCAAAGTTTTTCCCGTGTTATAATTTTACATGTTCGTATGTTCGTATTTTCGTGTTAACTAATAATTAAATGTTCGTGTTATCTATAATTACTTGTACGTAACGATATTAATCGTATTATATTAATTAAGCACGTAATTACATGTTCGTGATTTTACCGTTCATGATTTCATGTTCGTGATTATAATTATTATTGTTAATAATTATCATGTACTATCACGTACTTAATACTTATCGTGTAATAATACGTACATAACTTTTGTAATTAACAATCATAACACGTGTTCATGCTATAAAAGGAAAGTTTTAATATGTACGTACGTTTACTAAGTGTATTGTTCATGGTAAAAGCATGCGGGTTTTACAAACACCATGCATGGGTTGAGCAATATTAGGCGGGAAAACACCTACAAGCCTACTTCTAGGGTCTTCTTTTGGCAAAAAAAACTTCATTTTTATCGACGTTAAGATGCAAGCCACATGCAGGTCCATCGTTTATAATTAACTCTAAGACCTTTCCCACAACCAATGTATCTCTAATAATGGTACAACCCAAGCCTGCAGAGAAAGGCTAAAAGAGTCTCGAATCTTACATATCAATGGATGTAACACTAGGGCACATAGCAAAGGGCCAAGCGGGTCACCCTGCTGCACCCCTTGGCACGACCATAACGTGTGTTACCTATAATACAACCTAGCTGGGCTAGAGTAGTAAAATTCTACCCAACGTGAGATATCTGGAAAATGAAGACGAACTTGTTGTAGCATAACCTCTTGATCTACCAAATTGAAAGCGTTCTTGAAATCCACCAACAACATCGAAACACCAATATCATCACCACAACCCTCAATTATGCGATTTACGACATGAAGTATAGCCTCACTTCCACCCAAAACCCCAACACCAAATTGTATACTATCAAAATAACTATCCAAAGAATGACCAACATAAAAGCACTAACCTTTGAGACAAGACGTCTCCATACAGTACCCACAACTATTGGACGAATACCGCCACCTGGCTTAATGAGAGGTGTGAGAGGAGCACTAGCAATATACACACCTAATATTGGAGGACAGTTCCCTGAAAGAAAGAGGTTCACCACTTCGGTAATAGAAGAGACCAACTCATCAGAAACAGCAACAGCGGGTCCACTTAAGCAATCCATGAGGTGTTGGGCATGCAACCCATCCCGCCCACAAGACATGCTACGAGGAAAACTCTTAATTCTGTCAATCGATGATGCGATAAGAGTTTGATGATCATTTGGTATATGTTGTAATGAGGGAGTAGCTTGGAAGGAGTGCTTAGTCTTCAAATCTTCAAGGGTATCATCACTATAAGGAGCAACACCAGAAGCGGAAAGAACTCTGACTGCAGCAGTATAATGTCCATAACAGATCTTCCTCTTACACTGCTTGATATTTTGTTCACCCAAGTCCAGGTCTTCGTCATCAACAGCTGACAAACTAGGAGAGGATTCGGCCAAAGTCTACCTTAAAAGTTGTAAACTCCCACCTGGTGTTCCCCAAGCTCTAATGGCATTAACGATACACTCTTCCTGGCGTTGACGCTTAATTGCAGACTTACACTCAAGATTACTCTCGGGCGAAAGGTTTCAAAGAGACAAAGAGGCAATACTAACAAACTAACCCAGGAAGACATATCAGCAGGCTTGGAAATCACCTTATCAAGAGCTCCTTTCAACACACGAGAAAACCCCAACCGACATAATAATAATGTCTAATTCAATTATCAAGAGCTCCTTTCAAGGCTTGGAAATCACCTTATTATTATTATTATTATTATTATTATTATTATTATTATTATTATTATTATTTTTTTTTTTTTTTTTTTTTTTTTTTTTTTAAATTCCAATTTTATTAATCACACAAAATTGGAAGGGAGCCGCGAAACAAGCTGCGCGCCCACTCCTTTTTGAATACAAAAACTAAGTCTAGACATCAAAAAACCGCCACTCCTCGCGTCATTAGAATGACAACCAGCTAACCGCTTAAGACGCGAGAGAGTACCCATCGCCTCCTCCTCAAACTCCCCAAAAGTCGAGAAGGCGAATGGAATAAACGAGTAACCATGCTCAGCACAAATAGAAGAATACTTCCTCTTCTTCTTCTGAACAGCCGACTGCAAAGCACTCCCAGGAACCCACGAATCCAACCCCGTCCCTGCAAACAGAGAAACCCCAGTAACATCTAAACATGGATCTTTGCCCTGTGACCAATTGTGAAGCAATAAATCTGCTGGCCGAAGATCACGACCACCATCAGAAACAAAACCCATATCAGCTTCTTTCCTCACCGACACACCAACCTTAGAACAAATATCAAACAACACATCACGAACAAGATTGTGCCGAAACTTAACCCCCAAATCACTAGCGTAATGAACAGCATGATCATCCCACAGATCCATCCGATGTACATGGCAACCCGAGCACAAAGAACCGTCAGGAAATAAAGGAATCGACAAACGATAACACAATACCGCACGAAACTGTCTCGGGTTCATCCGCTGTCCCAACCCATCAATCAGAATAGTGAAGAGGTAATCTTGCGCATGAGGAGCACTGATAACTAGCTTTTACCTAGTAAGAAAATTCTCGTTCTCGGTATCTTAACGAATTGATCTAGGCTCCTATGTGTGACTTAGTTGATCTTTGGTGAAAAAGAATATTTTTTGGGTGATTTTAAATTTAAATGCAAAGACTTAAAAGTAAAAGTGCTTTCTAAGTAAATCTAAGTCTAATTTAAGTAAAGTGCGAGTATTTAAAAACGTGACTAAAATTAAAGGGCACTAAAGTAAATCGACGTAAACTTAAATCTATCTAAGGCAAACTTAAAGTGCGACTAAAACTAAGGCAAATAATCTAAAAGTGCAATTAAATAAAAGGGTAAGAAAAATTAAACTTGAAAATAACAATCAAAGATGAAAGCTAATGAGAACCTGAATACAGCTCATTTGGTATAAACCTTCGTTGGGAACAATCACTCGTCCTAAATGTCACCTTTGGTTAAAATGATTCTTCTTCACTTGGAATATTACCAAAATCCTTGATCCGGAACAAATTTGTCTGAATATGTCACTTATCCAAAACAATGTTTCGTTCGGAACTTACTGATTCGGAACTCTCACTTGTTGCCTTGATTCGGAAGTCTTTGGTCACTCCTTGATTCGGAACGTTCCGGATGAAACCCCTTGATTCGGAAGTTTATAACTTCCGAATGAACCTTTCTTGAGTCGGAAGATTTCCCTTGGTTCGGAAGTTTAAAGTTCCGAATGAACAACCTTGATTCGGAAGTTTTTGACTTCCGAATGAACAGCCTTGATTCGGAACTTTGGTCCTTGATTCGGAACTTTGAGTTGATTCGGAACTTTTGAAAAGTTCCGGATGAAACCCTTGGTTCGGAACATTGGAAGTTCCGAATGAGTATGTTTGGTTCGGAAGTTTTGGACTTCCGAATGAAGAGTCTTGGTTCGGAAGTTTTGACTTCCGAATGAACAAGCTTAATCTTCCGAATGAGGCCTTGATTCGGAACTTCAGAAGTTCCGAATGAACACTTTCAACCTTCTTGGTTCGGAACTTTTTCTGGAAATATCAGAAACAAAGCAAACACATCCGAAGAACAAGGAACATACAGTAGCAGATATAAACAATAAAAAGTAACCAAAATCAACACACGTATGAATATAAACAGTAACGATTCAATGAATGAGCATCAACAAACAATTAAAAACATGAAATTAAACAACTTTTACCACAATAATCAAAAACCACTTTGGATCAAAATAAAGGCATGAACATAAACATAAACACCACAAATCAAAGATTAAGAAAGGTAGATAAGAGATTGACAAGATAAAGTAAAGATTGACAATAATTAAATGAAAACTTACTTGAAATTAAATGAATTTAAGGTGCGAGACAAGGTAATTAAATTGACAATTAATGTAAATGACAAGTATTTAAATGGTGGAAGAACTAGTGTCACCCTAGCCAACAAGAGTGAAATGATAACTAATCTAGTCTATTTATAGGGAAGACTAAAGCTTGCTTAGGAAGCTTCCTTAATTGCATACTTAGTCCCTCCTTCTTTAATCTTCTTCTTAATTGCAAGATTAAGTCCTTCCTTCTTTTAATCTTCATTAAATGTAGACTTAAAGGACTTTTAGCTTCGGGATTTCTTTGAACTTGTCTTTAAATTCTTCAATAAAATAGACTTGAATTCTTCGGCTTTTGATAAACTTCCGTCTTTTGACTTTTTCTTCGACAAATCTTCAGAATTGGTCGTGGACTTCCGTTCTTTTTGCACTCTTGACTTCTTGACTTCGTCTTTCATCCTTTTCTTCAATAAAAGTCTGTAAATGCCCGTGAATGTCCGTGTTTTCTCCACTTTTCACCTTTTCATCCTAAATCACAACAAAAACACAAACCACGCATAATTCCGACATAAAAGACATAAAATACACGTTTTGGTCCGGTTATTATTGTAGTTAAGTGGTAGAAAAGATGGGTGTTTACACACCTATCAAGCACGCACACAGCTGAGAAGTGCCTCCTGACGACGACTCAACCCGAAACGCGACGTCAAACAACCATCAATGAAACTAAAGTAACTCTTTGCCAAAGACTTCATAAACTGGGGGACAGGAGAGCTAGTGGTGACAGAGAGAGGATCGACACCACAACTAGTCGAGAAAGCATCAAGAGCAGACTGAAAAATAGGGCCCGGCGAAACAATCCCAGACCTCGCCAAAATCCGAACCTGCAAATCACCAGACTGTAAACGAGAAGCAATAAAGGCAAATCGCCTGACATCCTCAGCACATAAAACCCCTAGGCCACCAATACTGATAGGAAGAGTAGCAAGACGCCACTGCAAATCACCAAACCCAGGCCCTGAACCCGTAACAATCAACTCCAAAGACGCACGTAATGCCTGATCAAACTGTGACAAAACACCCTCAAGAAACCCAGGGGGGCAAGTCCTCAAAGCATACACCAACTTAGAAACACCAGCACAATAACGAAGGAGAAGAAGTTCACATTGCGGGTCATCAAGCCCCCTAATAGCCTCTAGCAAAGAAATAGCCTTAGAAACCCGACGCGCAACAAAATTACCAGCAAAACCTGAATCACGACTAATAGAGCCACCAAGAAGCTTGACACCAGACCTCGGACGAGAAATAGAAGCAGGGAAGAGGCCATCAACCAACCCCCGAGGATCCTCCACCGGCCAGAAAAGCTCAGACTTGTCAACATTAAGATGTAGCCCACGAGCCGGTCCCTCACACTTATAATATCCAAAGCCTTAGCAACCATAAGAGTATCACCAATAATAGTGCCGTCATCAAGATACCAAGCATGAAGGGAGAGCTCACACGCCTGATGAATAGCATGAACAAGTGGATGCAGAGCAAGAGAGAATAATAAGGGACCCAATGGATCACCCTGCTGAACCCCCTGAGAAGACCAAAGAATAGAATCCGCATAATAAAGCCGAGCTGGCCGAGAATAGCAAAACTCCACCCAAGGCGAGATAGCCGGGCACCTCAGCTGAACTTCATGAATAATGGTGCTCCTATCAACAAGATTAAATGCATTCTGAAAATCCACCAAAAGCATAGAAAGTCCGGCCTCATCCCCTCTCTCCTCCACAAACCTACTGACAGAATGAAGAACCGCCTCACACCCACCTGGCACCCCCACACCAAACTGAAAATCATGCAGATAAGAGGTCATCGATTCCCCAACAGAAGAAGATGCAACATTAGAGACAAGCCTCCTCCACACAGTACCAATAGCAATAGGCCGAATACCCCCTCCAGGCTTAACAAGCGGAGTCAAAGGAGCACTGGCAATAAACTCACCAAGCAGACTAGGGCACTTACCAGAAAGAAACAGATTAACCACACAAGTGATAGAAACCAAAAGATCATCAGCCACAGCAGAAGCTGCTCCTCCCAAAACATCTAAAAAATGTTGAGCTCTAAGCCCGTCTCGACCACAAGAAGTACCTTTGGGAAAACTTCGAATCCGATTCAATACAAGATCCTTGCGAACAAAGAGCGTGTCCACCCCACAGGGAGAAGAAGGCACAACAGGAGGAGAGGCAAAGGGATGCTTAGCCTCCAAATCCCCCAGGGTGTCAGGAGAATCAGGGGCAACACCCGAAGAAGTGAGGACCTTAATAGCCGCTGAAAAGTGGCCATCACTCAACTTACGCTTGCACTGAGAAATATTAGCCGCCATAGCATCTTTCGACCTCAAGTACCAACGCGAAGAAAAGGAAAGACCACCTAAACGATCTCTAATCAAACCAATCCTCTCCCCAGGATCCCTCCACCGAGCAATGGCACTAGAAATACTAACAAACTGACCACGCTCCCTCTCACCAGATCGACGCTGAGCCCTACAAGACGGTACGAACACCGCCAAAATACAACCCGGTAAGATGAGAAGTTCCACCCACGCTGCAATATCACTTGGGCTAGATAAAACTTTGTCAAGGGCACTAAGAAAAATCCTAGCAAAACCAAGCCTCAACTTAGGCGGGATGCACTTGACCGTGCGTATGCGCGTCAAAAAGAAACGGTCAAGGAAGTCAACATCTAAACAAAGTGAACCCACCCCTAAGCCAGTTCTAACAGAACCCTCTTCACAATCTGTGGGATGCCCAGAACCTGACAACGAAACCTTACCTTGATCAACATCAACATCGGCACTAGGCGAACAAACCGGCAAAACAATCCCCCAAATCGCAAAATCCTCAAAATCTGGAGACTCAACCACAACGCCATCCATATGTCTACAATTCTTACCAAAAGTATGCGTACAAAGACACTCACCACATAGCCAAATCCCCGCTTGATGCAAAGCAAGATCAAGGGCCGAAAACAAGGAAAAATCATTCGCAATACGCGCTTTATACACTCCCTTCAACGCATCCGTCTTAAAATGGCGAGTACCCAAGTGGTCGATAAAATACTTTTTAGAATGCCCCCGCCCACCTCTACCAGCACCACACCCTTCTCCCCCTTGCAAAGGGCAAGAAATTCTAAGCGAATCACCCATAACCACAACAATAAAAAACCAAACAACTAACCACTCAAAACCCCAATCTGAAACGACCCACTGCCAGACAACCTATAGTACACTGCTGAAGCACTAACCCACCACGCACTAACAAAACCCAGACCTAATACAACAAGCGAACAACCCTTGAAGCCACAAACAACCAACAATCAGCACGCAAACGCCCACTCAAAAACCAGCCCGAACCACTAACAAACTGTAAGGAAACCAACTGCTCGAAACGAACCACTAACAAACTGTATGGAAACCAGACACAACCCGTAACTGTTCGGACAAGCACAATATCGAACCCGTAACTGCTTTAGCACAATATCGAACCCGTAACTTTTTCGGCCAAGCAAACCAAGATATCCTGAAAACCACCACAGTCACAAACCCCTAACAAACAGCCAATCAATGTAAATGAAGGTTACGATGATGAAGGTTGCGAGGATGAAACAAGAAGAAAATAATGGGCTGCGTAGGTGAGGTTACGGTCAAGGTTACGGTGATAAATCACAAACAAACAGCCAACAAACAGCCAACAATTGATGAAGGTTACGGTGATAAATCAAGATGAAGGTTGCGTAGGTGAGGTGATGGATGCGTAGGTGATAAATCGAGATGAAGGTTGCGTAAGAGATGAAACGGAGATGAAGGTTTGCGTTGGAGATGGGGTTGCAGGTGATGGAGATGAAGGTTGCGTTGGTGATGGGGTAGCGTAGAAGAAAGATGAACCGGAGATGAAGGCTGCGTAGGAGAAGGGGTTGCAGGAGATGGTTGATGAAGAAGGAAGATGGGGTCACAGGTGATGGATGATGGGGTTGCAGGTGATGGATGATGGGGTTGCACGTGATGGAGTAGAAGGCTGCGATGGTGATAGGCTGCGATGGAGAAGAAGGCTGCGTAGGAGATGAATCGCCCACACAGGGAGAGAGAATTTCTTGTTATAATAATAAAGTGATACATAATAGTGTTACATAAAGTTAGATGGGAGTCTAGACACAAGCTGTGACCCCACTCCTTTCTAAATACAAAAACGAACTCTATGAAAGATAAATGTACCACTATTAGCGTTATTTGTGTGGCTAATTGAATTAGACATTATTATTATTATTATTATTGATTAGTGATGCTTAACGTGAAAATTTTAGTTAAGAAACATGCGACTTTAATGAAGGATTCTGATTTTTTTATATCTTATAGTTAAGAAACATGCAAATTTTGTTAAGAAACATGCGACTTTAATGAATGATTATTATTTTGTTATATCTTATAGTGATGTTTAAATTACCACTATCAAGTTGAAATTATGCGAGAATACTTGTAGAATTATTGTTGGATCTTATAGTTGAAAAGTTATAGATGCGTGTGTGAATCATATATGATTCTGTTTGAATCATATACGATTCTTTCTGAATCATATATATATATATATATATATATATATATATATATATATATATATATACATATATATATATATGTATATATATATATATATATATATATATATATATATATATATATATATATATATATATATATATATATATATATATATATATATATATATATATATATATATATATATATATATATATATATATATATATATATATATATATATATATATATATATATGTATGTATATATATATATATATATATATATGTGTGTGTGTGTGTGTGAAAAGTTAAGAAACATGTGATTTGAATGAAGGATTAAGATTTTGTTATTTCTTAAAGTGATGTTTGGCCTAAAACTATCAAATTCATAATTACGCAGAAAAGTTGTAGAATTGTTGTTGGGATCTTATAGTTGAAAAGTTGTAGATGTATGTGTGTGAATCATATATGATTCTATATGACTGAAGGAATTATATAATGATTATGTATGAATCATATATGATTTTGTTTGAATCGTATATATGTGTGTGTCTCTGTGTGTGTATGTGAAAAGTTAATAAATATGTGATTTGAATGAAGGATTATAATTTTGTTACTTCTTATAGTGATGCTTGACCTGAAACTATCAAGTTCGGAATTACGCAAGAAAAATTACAAAATTAATGTTGAGATCTTATAGTTGAAAAGTTGCATATGTGTGTGTGAATCATATATGATTCTGTATGAATCATATATGATTCCCTTATAACAAATAGTATATGATTTATATATTTAGGTATTTCTTTTACAAGTGAAGAAGATTGAAGTCGGTTATGGAATTTTCTTTACATGAACCATTTGAGGATAATCTACTTTCTTTGATTGAGCATACATATCCACCTCACCCCAACATTCTATGGGCTGTAACTACACTAGAAATTTAGCTATGATTATTTATTGATTTCAAGGAAAGTTTTTTTCTTTGTTGGGGTTTGTATCACTTAGAGTTTACTTGAGCTTTTTATTCTAAATAATTATTGTGTCTTTGTAAAATTTGATGGTATGAAATGGATTCTTACTTGTTATATTAAATTAATCTTTTTGGTTGACATTCATGTGTGAATCATATATGATTCATAGGTGAATCTATATGATTCAGTAACCCATGAATCATATTTTATTTACTATGAATCTTATTAAAAAAGATTCATAATTTTTGTTTAGTGTTATTCTAACACCCCCAAATTACATGCGCAACGGAAATACATAATTTGGGTGCTAGGCAGTTATCATCACACACTAGTCATACAAAACGACTCAAAAGAGACGTTTTAGAAATTTACATTTTTAAAAATGTACAACCATAAAGTATAAATGTTATTCCAACCCAAAGGTTACAATAGAGTGCGTTTAGGTCCCCACCAAATCTCAACCAAATATCCAAATTTTTACACATTAAACAAAATAAAATTTAGATTGTTTAAATAATAGGGAGGAAAACATAATAGACCACAAAATCCACACCAACTTTCCATTGCATGCTCCGCCACATCCTAGCCTTGATTACCCGAAACACATGCTTAAAAGAGTTAACAAATAATGTTGAGCGAGATCTATAGGTTTTAGAATCACATTTTGAACATAAGAGTATAAAATTCATTCACGATCATTTATAGAATTGTCGATCAAACAATCTATTATTCAAGGTTGTTATATTTAGAAAAACCTAATAATTGTGTTTGAGCTCATTACACCGAGCCGTTAACTAATTAGTCACCCGCGCCAAATGCTGGCGTAATTTATATGAAACCATTGCCCCTCTAAAGGCATTAGTTGCAGTTAATCCTTATCTCTTATCACAAGTTATCCGTCCGCAGAGGGTACTCAACGTACTAGCTCTCGTCTCGGATAGGGTCGTCAACCCCATAGTACTATCAATTGTATAAGCGTCTATTTCCAATTCACATAATAATTAGACAATAATTAACGGTTCATGAAATTAGGGACTTTTTGCAACTAGGTACTCAACACAATTCAAGGCATCATTCGGGTCCAACAATCATTCATGACTTATGTTTATTTTCATTTAAATAGCATGTATCCCCCCTCGCGGGTAAAAATCATTTGAAATAAGTAAAGAGCGAGGATATAGACTCTCACCTTATGTATAAGTATAAGTCAAAGTAACGGATGACGATCACCGATGATGAGGATGCCCGGGGAATTAAATCACAACACCTAACATATAAACGCAAAATGAATCATCTCATTTATATACCATTAGGTACTGTATAATACTTACATATTAGTCAATTTTCATAATTAAAACTCACGCCAAATGCAAACAAGTGATAGTTACTAGACTCGTACCATTTATCTACGTAACTAAGAACATTGCTCATTTTATAATTCTGCCGGTACTTACCAAAAGTACGGGCTGTTTTCCTATACTTATACATCACCATAAATTATGAGAAAATTTGTAAAATTAAATTATAACCTGTAGATAACCCATATTAAATTTCATAAAAACTTTTCACTTTTAAGATTTTCTGCTCGACACATTTCAAAACATAAGTTTTCGGACAGTTTTGTACCTTTACGTTGTAAGACCTCTTTGACGCATTTAAAATGTAACACTTACTAATTTGACTCCTAAGTCTAAAAATAGACTAAAAAACACAGGTTTCTAGTTAAATACAACTTTCAACTCTTTTTAAAACTCTACTTATAGTCCCCGAGATTTAACCTAAAATCAAACACAATTTCGGATTATGTCGACTTTCATCTCGATACACAAAATTTCAAACTAGCGTAACTTTTGACTCGTTAGGAGTTAAAAGCTCTATCTTATATAAAAAAGAAGCTTGATAAAAGCTCTACCACTACATCTAATCCTTATAACCTGGAAATAGACTTAAGACTACTAAAATGGCCTTAAACAATCTATTTGAGAAAGACGTTTTAAAACTCGCATCAAATCACCATTTCAATCCATTCCAACAACTCTTGGACCTATAATAATCCCATATGAACAATCCTAAACACCCTAAACATCCTATATCACTTGTAAAATCAAACAATCATAAAACCCCATTTGATAAATCATACATACAACATGTTTAAACAAGCTAAAAACATCAAAAACATCATCACAACATAAACCCATAACTAATTAGGATCAAAATCAAAGAAAACAAACACCCCCCTCCCCCGCTATGGGCCGTGGGTTTTAAAGAACCAAAACAAGAAACTTTTTTTGATTCCAAGCTTAATTAATCAATACCCCATGTTTATTATCACCCAATTAAGACATGCATTCAAGAAAAATTAATCAAAACCCATTTGTTCATAAGATTTAATTTTTAGTAAAAATCAAGTTGATGCATGTGTGTTTTTATTGGATTAAAACACTTACAATGGATTTACAAGGATAGGTCTTTGATTATTCTTCCTCAAAACTCAAGAAAAATTGATGCTGGTGGTGGTTTTGGGCGGGTATAGCCGTCGACCAAAAGAGAGAAAGAAGGAGAGAAAAAAAATTTGAAATGATTTTTGTGAGTGTGTATGTTTGTTTGTTGGTTTTATACAAATGGGTGGGACCAAAGAGCAATTTTGGCATTCTTTTGGACCTCTTGGCAAACTAGTTTCCAAAGAGCGGGAATCGACTTACTAGTTAGTTTGGAAATTTTGCGGGAGTCGGGGTTCGTCCCGGCTTCCTAAAACATATTCATACGTCTATACTCACACAAAATAAAGTAAGAACAGTTTCGAATCGACTTATCACGTAAGTCAAAAATAAAAATCTCGAGAAATTAAATATCGAATAATCGATAATAAAATACAAACTTTGTGTATCCGTCGGTATCGCGATCTCTATCGATTCTTCTTAAATTGTCAAACATCGAAATTTAGTCTCGTTTATCGGTTTTAACTTAAACCGTCAAATAATTCCACGATAAAATTTTCAAAAATTTCAAAAATATGCGTTAAATAGGATAAAATAGTGACCTCGGTTTTCGGGGTGTTACAATTTTGGTCTGTGTTAGTTGATGATTTGTGTCAAATTTGTGTAAAGTACGAATCGTATATGCTGAATCATATATGATTCAATAAAATCATATATGATTCAGCATGAATCATATATCAACTTTAGACATTTTTATATACCAAAGCTGTTGGTAAACTAAGTCTATTATATTTCCTTTAGTCATAGATTTAAGCATAAATATCTTATGTATTGTAAAACTGCATGTACCAAGGTGACAAACAGGTATTGAATGACTCACATAGGTTCTGACCTTTGTGAGCATCCACAAAGAAGTCCAAGTTATAGACATTATCAAGGAAGTCGAAGATTACTTGAAGAC
Source organism: Glebionis coronaria (assembly GCA_025667525.1). Taxonomy (NCBI): domain Eukaryota; kingdom Viridiplantae; phylum Streptophyta; class Magnoliopsida; order Asterales; family Asteraceae; genus Glebionis; species Glebionis coronaria. The sequence goes on from CM046876.1 coordinate 382,573,377, forward strand.
ATACTCATTAGGTGTGATGCATATTAGCTAAGATGTATCAAGGACTCTTAGTGGTTGGGTGTTAACAGGAATGACAATACCCTATTAACACTCTGTACCATTTGAATATCTTTAACTGTTTAGGCGGGAACTATTTGAGAGGGAAAAATAATAGTTTTGAATTAAAGCTGCCTAAAGTACGAGAATATGATGAAAAGGGATACCGTGTCAGCTCTATTTCCCTAAAGTGTTGTAGCAACTTACCAAGAATTGAAGAGCATCTTTAACAGATGTCTGACCCCACAAGTCTTATTAAGTTGCTATATACTCAGCCTATCAAGTCAACCTCGTAGCACTATAAATAGAGATTGTAGCCTAGAGTTAATGTTGTTTACTTGGTCAGTATTAGTGCATTAACTCTTTCAAACTTGTTGAAGAATATTTGTGCCTGTATTCTTAAGTTTTCAGTAATCTTGTCACTTTTGTTAAGTTTACTTGTCCAAAGGATATATCAAACATTGTCTCTCAAACTGTGTGATCCAACACATTGTAATACTTATTATATAATGATAACTTCTTACGTTTGAAAAGTATTTCTTATATTGTTAATCCTCTAGATTATCATTTCAGTTACATTTAGAGACTTTCAATTGGTATCAGAGCGGTGTTTGATCAATAAAACCAATTTATAAACATCGTTCATAGTTTTAAAATAAAGATCCACCATGCCTGAAACGAGCAATATCTACCCACCACCACCACCACCACCATTATCTAGGAACAATCAACCGGTCAACCAACCCTCACCTCGATCGTCACCTTGAGTCACCACCACGGCTAATAAAGACAATCTACCACAAGTACTCGAAACAAGAGGGGGTTCACATGTTACAAATGTACCAGTGTTTGACGAAGAAGACTTCGCAAGTTCGAAAACTCAATTTCTTTTCTTTCTTGATGGACTTGAACCATTTCTTCTAGAAATTCTATAAAATAGACCCTATGTTCCCATGGCGGTTACTTCCACTATAGAAAATCCACTTAGAAACTTCTTAAGCAATGGACATCTGCTAATAAGAGGCTGGCAAATCAAGATAAAAGACCCAAAATTATAATAATCTCGTGTCTTCCAAAACACATCATGAAGTCTGTCATTCGATGCTCCACAGCCAAAAAAATGTGGACATATCGAGCCAAACAAATGTGGACAGATCTAGTTCTAGGTCATGAAGGACCATCAGATACTTGAGATACCAAGATTTAGTCATTTAGACTCCAATTTAATGCCTTCAAAGCATTGGAAGATGAAAAAGTTTCACAGACTTATACAAGGTTGAAGATTCTCCTAAATAATCTTGCTATGAATGAAGTCACCATTCCTTAGGCTGAATTAATGCCACATTTGTTAATAGCCTACCAAGAAAATGGTTGAGCATGAATCAAATGCAAAGGGCAAACAACTTAATAAAGAATGATACTCTGGCACAACTTTATGGAAAGTAAAATTATGAAGAAGGTTTGATTGATACTATATATAAATCAGAGTCTAAAAGAATCACCGTTTAGGGAGCTACCTCAAAAGCTCTAATCTCCAACTCAAGCAATCATGATAGCGACTCTGATGTTGAACAAGTCAAGAGTTCATGTCAGACTTAAATGTTGAATATCATGAAAGATCTCTCTTGGAAAATAAGATAAGATACTTCAAAAGATCAAGGAGATTTGGATAAGCTAGTAGACCCATTGACAAGTTAAAGGAAACATGATTTGCTTATGAAAAACAGGACATCTTCAAAAAGACAGTCCATCTACTAAATCATCCTCACCATCCTACCCTTCATCATCCAATCCTTACAAGTTCAAATCACACACCAAAACAACTCTTTCCATCAATCTAATTCCTCTGATCACGAGATGAAGGATTATAAGAACAAGTACAAGGCCTTAAAAGTTGAGCAGGAGCAGATAAACTTAAAGCTAGAGGCGTTATCAAAGAAGAAGACTGATAAGAAGTCTAAAAAGGGATTAATAGCTAATTCATATGATTGGAATGACGAGCCGATGACATCAGATGATGAAGAAACTACAAGAAACAGGGCCTTTAAGGCAATAACTAAGGATGAACCAAATGTGGGAAAAAGTGATGCAAGATTAGGGATAATGGGTTGACATCACTATGAGAAAGGTACACGGACTTATTTCCATGACTGAATGTGAATGACGAAAACATATTCTTGATTATACTATTGTTGATCTTTACTTTGTAGAAGAACAAAGAAAAAAACATTCTAGGAAAATATAACTCTGTTAAACATGAACTGTTAACATATAAGTCTAATTGTGAAAACCTAAAACATGTCAACGCAACACATGTGACTCTTCATAATGAAGTTACTAGATTAACTATATGTAATGAAAATTTGTCTGATAAAGTAGTTGAACTGAAAATGACTATTGATAAATGGTCATGTAGCAAGTTCACTGTTGAGCTACTTGATGACATCACCCGAGCTCTGGGAGCAAAAGGAAAAAATTCAAATCCCCAAGCACTAAATATATCATCTTTATGTCCAACGAGACCATATGTGTGTCTGACCCACACCTAAAACCCACAATTTTCTCTAAGGATGTGCAAGAAAACCAAGTGCCTTTGCCACCTCTTGCTAATCTCACAGGTTTTGAACCAAATAGTACAGCTAGAGGGAGTAAAATCTGATAATGATTTTGTCAAGATTTTCTCTGTGCATACTAAACAAAATAACAAGAAACATGTCAATAAGCCTGTCACATCTGAGATATCACCTACTCCAACCACCTCTGAGGTGTCACCAACCACGACCATATTTGACTCCTCTACTGAGGAACAAATGTTGACTTTAATGAAAGAAGTTGAGAGTCTGAAAGAACAAATTCTTCCTCTGAATCTAAGTCTAACACCTCAAGGTCGAAGACAAGAAAAAAGGTTAAGCCATATTGTATTGTTTGCAAAAACACCCATCACGTGACTAAAGATCATGCTGAACAAATGTCCATTAGGAGATCTATGGCTCAACTAAGAACTAGACCTCTAATTTCTTAGGAGAGCAGAAGACCAGATGTTGTACCCAAACCTTTTCTACTTTGAAAATATTGTGGGTTCAATAATCATCACTTTGATGATTGTGAGTAATTCCAAGATGTGGCATAATAAGTGTAAAAACACTTATCCTTTTACCACTTAAAACAAATAAAAACGAGACCAAAATGTGTATTTAATGTCTTAAAAGTCGGAGTTACGTGTGGTTTGCGTTTTTGTTGTGTTTTAGGACCAAAAGATGAAAAAGGAAGAAAACACGGGCTTTCACGGACTTTTATCGAGAAAAAGACGAAAGACAAAGTCAAAAGATCAAGAGTGCAAAAAGAACGAAAGTCAAAGGCCTATTCTGAAGATTTATCGAAGAAAAAGACCAAAGATGGAAGTTTAACAAAGTCGAAGAACCAAATCTAATAAAAGAAGAAATTAAAAGACGAGTTCATTTTGTCTATCGACAAATCCCGAGACCAAGTCGAGAAAGAAGAATTAATTAAAAAGACGAGAAGAAAAAGAGAAAGAAGGAAGCAACAACACCAACTTCCTTTCCACCTATAAATAGACTAAAAATCTCTCATTTGTATCATTAGATAGTTTTTCATTGAGGTAATTAGGAGTAGGTCTAATTTACTTTTCTCTCAAGTTTTCTTTCATGCTTTTCATCTTTTCATCTTAATCTTTCAATTGTTGGATCTTAAATCTTAATCTTTAATTCAAGCTTTTCAATTAATATCATTCTTCCTTTCTTGTTTTAATCTTGTGTTGATTTGGTTAATCATCATGTAGCTTATTTAATCTTATTACTTGTTTGATTGAAGTGATTATTTCATTGTTCTTATTATTTTTATGTGATTGATGTTTATAGCTAATTGTGCTTATTGTTTAATTTTGTGTTTAGCTTATTTTTATATAACTGGATTTGGTAGTTTATTGTTTTTAAAATTGATTTTATTAATTTTTCTTATTTGGTGTTTTTAGAGTTTTATTTTGTGTTTTGTTTAGCTTATTTTAAATATTAGTTTAGCTTAATTTTTGGTTAATTTCTTAATTAGTTTTGGCTTATTTTGCCCTTTTTCCCGAATTAATAAACCTTAGTATTCCGAACTACAACCTTTACTTTTTCCCGAATTATGTTTTGATTTCAGTTTATTCTGAATTAGTTTACAAAAATTATTCTGGAATATAAAATTTTCATTATTCCGAATTAGATAGATTTCCATTTTTCCGAATTGTGTCTTGTCCTTTTTTCCCGTCTTATATTACAAATGTGTTTTTCCGAATTATAAACCTGAAATTATTTCGACTTGTCAAAAATTAATTTATTCAGAATTACTTTCAAACCAGTATTCCAAATTACGTTATGCATTCACATTCCAAATTACATACTTGAGTGTTAATAAGTGTGAAAACACTTATCCTTTTACCACTTATTTCCAATAATAACAAGACCAAAACGTGTATTTTATGTCGTAAAAGTCGGAATTATGCGTGGTTTGTGTTTTTATTGTGTTTTAGGACCAAAAGATGAAAAAGGAAGAAAACACGAGCTTTCACGGGCTTTTATCGAAGAAAACGGGAAAAGACGAAGTCAAAAGATCAAGAGTGTAAAAAGAACGGAAGACAAAGACCTATTCTGAAGATTTATCGAAGAACAAGTCTAAAGACGGAAGTTTAATGAAGTCGAAGAACTCGAGTCTAAATAAATGAAGAAATGTGAAGACGAGTTTAATTAATCCCGAGACGACGTCGAGAAAAGATAAAGAATTTAATCGAGTCGAGAAGACGTGAAGAAAGAAAGAAAGAAGATGCAACACATGCACTCCTTCCATTTTTCCCTATAAATACCCTCCTAATACACATTAGGAGGGGGTTAGTCTTTTAGTTTAGTTTTCATTTTTTTCACTTTTCTTTCTAGTTTTAGAGAGAGAAAGTTCTAAACTTTCTCTCACTAAGTTTCATCTTTTCTTTTAATCTTTCAAGATTAAACATTTATGTATTGCTTATTTCATTAATCAAGTTTTAGTTAAGCTTTTAATCCTTAATCTCATTCTACCTTTCTTTGATTTTTAGATTGATTTTGGTGCGAATCACATTAAATCCGTGTTGATCTTAATGGTTTTGTGCTTAAAAAGTTAATCTTTTTGTTCCTAAATAAGCTTTCATTTGATTAAGCTTTAAGATTCTTGTGCTTATTGGCTTATTTACATGATTAGCTTATTTACTTTTTAAATGTTTTCTTAAAAAAGTTCATCTTTTAATTGTTTGATTTAAAAAAGTTTGCCTATTTTGAGTTTGGATAAGTTGTGGATTGTGCTTATTTAGTATATTTAACTTTGGATTCGTGCTAGTTTTGGTGATAGCTTATCATAAGTACCTTATTACCTAGCTTATTTCGATTCCCTTATAAATCGGAAAGGGTACAAACCCCTTTCAGATCGTGATATTCCGACCAGCAACCTTCCCCCTCGTTCCGATTGGCAAATCGGAAAAGGGTTTCTGTTTTCCGATTAGTACCAGTTGTTCCGATCGAAGTGATCAGATTAGGGCTTATTTATTCCGACGGCAGAGGGTTTACTCATTCCGATTAGGCCCATTTTTATAACATTCTGATTGGTCTCGAATTTAGACATTCCGATTGTGGGTCTTGACTTATTCCGATCCATCGACTTTTTATGCTATTCCGATTGGTATCCTCCATGGATTCCGATTTGGACTTTTGATTAAATATTCCGATTGAGGTAATTTTGAAACATTCCGATTGGGGGTGTCGTTCAGTATTCCGATCAGTTACATTTTCTTCAAACATTCCGACAGCCTTGTTCCTCAACATTCCGATCAACAGATCGGAATATATTCCGATCTGGACCATTGTTGCCGACATTCCGATTGCACCATATTAAGACCAATATTCCGATCAGATTCCAATTTGGCAATTTTACGATGGTTTAGTTTATTGTTTTTTATAAAGTTTCCAAGTGTTAGTTTTATTAAGTGTTCTAGTAATTTTCCTAATCTTGACTTTAAGTTTTTCAAGCATTTATTTTTAACTCGTCATTTTAGTATTAATCTGTAAAACTTCTACTTTACTCAACGACACTTACTTATTTGCTATTAGTTTGAAATAGATAATGAACCAAACCATTTTCATTTCCACCAAGAACAATTGAGTCGCACTTTGAACCAATAGTCAATTCGAAAGGATTCAGACGATAAGATTTAATACTTGTTGTAAAAGTTTTGTATTAAATGGCGCCGCTGCCGGCTCTTTTCGTTAAGATTAACGGTTTCTAGTGAGAGACGCATTGAATTTTGGGATCCGTTCTTTGAACGTTATTTTCCTTGCTTCAAAAATTTTCAAAAATCCTAAAAAATATAAAATTCTTCAAAAATACAAAAACATTAAAAAATTATAAAAGCATTTCTTTTTCATAGGTTTTGCACCAAAAATATTATATAGATATTCTCTTTGTGTATATTTTTCTTCTGCAGGTGTATGCGTACTAGATCTTCGACCTATTCTGCGCCCGAGACTCGTGAAGATCTAGATATGGCTGGTGTTAATAACAACAATAATAACCCACCTCTACTCAATTTGAATAATAACAACAACAACAACAACAACAACAACAATGTCCCCCTACCTGATTTACGAACAATGGAGGAATTGTGTCAACCCACCATGAACGGACGCGGATGCCCGATTGCGCCGATGCACGTCATGACTCAGGAGTTTTCGTTGAAGCATCACATGATCCAACAAGTGCAAACTAACCCATTTCGCGGAATTCCGGATGATGATGCCAACAAACACCTCGACAAATTCATTACCATCACCCAAAGCATGAAGTCCCCCGGTGTTTCTATGGATGACCTTCGCCTTCAACTTTTTCCCCACTCGCTTTCTCACCATGCCGAAAATGGTTTGACTGTCTCCCGAAGAATTCTATTCATACGTGGAATGACATGACTCAATGCTTTTTGTCGCGCTACTTCCCTCCATCCATGGTCACAAGCCTTCGTAACCAAATCAGTGGATTCATGCAAGACAATGATGAATCGCTCTTTGATGCTTGGGAACGATACAATGATTTGATCGACCGCTATCCAAATCACAACATGCTCCCCGTCACTCTCATTGATACTTTCTACAATGGTCTCACTTTTCGTGATCGTGACACGATCAATGCCGCCGCCGGTGGTACTTTTATGAAAAGGAGACCGGAGGAATGTAGAGAGTTAATTGAAAACATGACTAATCACCACAAGAATTGGGATTCATCCGCATCCTCAAGATCTAACCCGAGAGTCAATGTTTTTTCTACTACTTCCAATCCCGAGATGACTGAAATTTCTCGACAACTCGCTGAGATGAACAAGAATTTCATGACCATGGCCACAAACCATTTTCAACAAGCTAAAGCCGTTGCTATTTCTTGTGACACATGTGGTGGTCCTCATTCTTATAATGATTGTCCTTCTACCCAAGGCAATTTTTCTGAAAACTTTAACACAGCATACGGTACTTATCCCACGGGAGGCTATCAAGCTCGCCCTCAATGAGACTGTAGCTTGCTAAGTTATCGTTTAAACAACTATCTTGCTCCACCCGGTTTCCCTCCTCCCAATCAAAACCAACAACAAGGCTATAACCGAAACAACCAATCCCAACCTCGTGCTACCAATCAATATCAATCCAAAAGAAACCCATACCCAACTCAAGGAAATTCTCAAGCTTACCAAGCTCCACCTCTCACTCAACCGATGGTATTGAATCTAGACGTCGAAACGTTCATGAAGACTAATCGAGAGATGGTGACGAATCTTCAGAGTCAATTTGTCAACTTGAAGAATGACATGGCGAAACAAGGGAGCGATATTCGAGCCGAGCTACGGAATGACATGGCAAAACAAAGCAATGAAATTCGCGCAGACATCAGAGACTCTTTCAGCACTCAAGCGCTTAACATACGTGATATGATCGGTTCGCTCATCCAAGGTAATCAACCCTCTTCTTCGGGTACTCTTCCGAGTAACACCGTTGCGAATCCAAGAGGGGAGATGAAAGCAATCACCACTCGTAGTGGAAAAGGTTATACGGAACCCGAGCTTCCTACACCTCCACCCGTGATTGTGAACATGGAAAAAGAGCAACTTTCCCCACCTCCTTTGCCTTCTGTCCCCATTTCCCCACCACCCGTGGTTGTGAGTGATCCTACTTCCCTAAAGCCTTCTTCTTCATCCAATATACCTTATCCTTCAAGGTTGAGGAAAGAGAAGCAAAAGAGCAAGGATGATATTCAAGTTTCAAACTTTCTCAAAATGTTTAAACAATTGATTTTTAACATCTCCTTTGCCGAGGCTCTCGCTCACATGCCCAAATACGCGAAAATGTTTAAAGATCTTCTTAGTGACAAGGAGAAGCTTCTTGACATTGCTCAGACCCAACTTAATGAGAATTGCTCCGCCGTTCTCTTAAGGAAATTGCCCACCAAACTGGGTGATCCGAGTCGCTTCTTGATTCCTTGCAACTTCCCGGGAGTAGAGAATTGCATGGCCCTAGCCGATCTAGGTGCCAGTATAAACTTAATGCCTTTAAGTGTTTGGAAGCAATTATCTCTCCCCGAGCTAGTCCCCACCAAAATGACTTTGGAATTAGCTAACCGTATGGTTGCTTATCCAGTGGGGATAACCGAAGATGTCTTTGTTGGCGTTGACAAATTCACCTTCCCGGTGGATTTTGTCGTCGTTGAATACGAGATGGATCCTCGTGTTCCATTAATCGTTGGACGTCCATTCCTGAGGACCGGTCGCACTCTCATTGATGTAGCCGCGGGCGAAATAATCATGAGAGTTGGTGACGATAAAATTGTCTTCAACATGGGTAAGATTTCTAAGCAACCTTATTCATATGAGAGTGTTAATGCTATTGATGTTCTCGATGAGGCTTGTGAAGAACATTTTCATGATGCTTGCAAAAGTACTCTCTCTTCTCTACCCAATGTTGAGATCGTTGCCTCAATTGCTCCGGCTTTAACTCCTTTTGGAGAAAGTGACTTAGATGATTTCGAAGCTAGCTTGGGTCCTCTCGACATTAAGTATGATAATTCGTCCACCAATTGGGATGAAGACATTCATACTATTGAGAGACTTCTCAATGAAGACCCGTTTTCTCCTCCTTCTCCTAAAGAGGTGACTAATGATGATCCATCGTTAGTTACACCATCTATTGAGGATCCTCCTACTCTTGAGCTTAAAGACTTACCTCCTCATCTAGAGTACGTTTTCCTTGAAGACAACGAGAAGTTACCGGTCATCATCGCAAAGGACCTGAAAGCAGAAGAAAAAGCCCAACTTATCGCCGTGTTGAAGAAGCATCAAAGAGCTATCGCTTGGAAAATCTCCGACATTCACGGAATTGATCCTCACTTCTGCACACATAAAATTCTCATGGAGGACGACTTTAAGCCCACAATTCAAAGCCAACAAAGGGTGAATCCTAAAATCCATGATGTCATCAAAAAAGAGGTTATCAAACTTCTTGATGCGGGTATGATTTACCCTATTTCGGATTCACCATGGGTCAGTCCAGTCCATTGTGTGCCTAAGAAAGGCGGAATTACCGTTGTGCCCAATGCAAACAACGAGTTGATTCCTACCCGTCTCATTACTGGGTGGAGAGTTTTTATAGACTACCGCAAACTCAATGATGCCACGCGAAAGGATCATTACCCTCTACCTTTTATGGACCAAATGCTTGAACGTTTAGCGGGTGATGAATATTACGGCTTTCTTGATGGTTTCTCGGGTTATTTCCAAATACCCATCGATCCCCAAGATCAAGAGAAGACAACATTCACTTGTCCCTATGGCACATTTGCCTACAAAAGGATGCCTTTTGGCTTATGCAATGCCCCCGGGACTTTCCAGAGGTACATGTTGGCTATCTTCCATGACATGGTTGAGCAAACCATGGATGTCTTCATGGATGATTTCTCGGTCTTTGGGGATTCCTTCTCTTCCTGCCTTGCCAATTTGGAACGTATGCTTAAGCGGTGCGAAGACACTCGCCTTGTTCTGAATTGGGAAAAATGCCATTTTATGGTCAAAGAAGGCATTGTTCTAGGACACAAAATCTCTAAAGCCGATCTTGAAGTCGACCGTGCTAAAGTAGATGTCATAGCCAAATTACCTCCACCTTCAACCGTGAAGGGTGTGAGAAGTTTTCTGGGTCATGCGGGCTTCTATCGTCGATTCATTTAGGATTTTTCTAAAATCGCTCGCCCGATGACCCACCTCTTGGAAAAAGATACTCCTTTTATCTTTTCTAAAGAGTGTATCGAAGCCTTCAATCTTCTTAAGGATAAGCTCACTAAGGCACCGGTCTTGGTTACCCCTAATTGGGAGCTACCCTTTGAGTTGATGTGCGATGCTAGCGACTTTGCTATTGATGCGGTTTTGGGCCAAAGAGTGAATAAACACTTCCAACCAATCCACTATGCTAGCAAAACAATGACGGGGGCTCAATTGCATTATACGACAACCAAAAAGTGCTTTTAGCTGTTGTCTATGCTTTTGAAAAATTTCGCCCCTATCTTGTTTTATCCACCACCATCGTATACACGGACCATTCCGCGTTGAAGTACTTGATGACTAAACACGACTCTAAGCCAAGACTTCTCCGCTGGGTTTTACTCCTTCAAGAATTCAACATTGAAATTCGTGACAAGAAGGGTGCCGAAAACCTAGCCGCGGATCATCTTAGTAGACTTGAGGATCCATATCAAGGGGATCATCCGAACAAAGAGATTAATGAATCTTTCCCCCTTGAGACCTTAATGTCTATAAATCTCAATCTTGATGACACCCCGTGGTTTGCCGATATTGCAAACTACTTAGCGGGTGGTGTTCTCATCAAAGGGTTAACATCCCAACAAAAGAAGAAGTTCTTGAATGATGTTAAGACTTACTTTTGGGATGACCCTTTTCTATTCAAACAATGTGCTGATCTGATCATTCGTCGTTGTGTTGATGGACCGGCAGCTTTGCAAATCCTTGCTGCTTGCCACAATGGACCCACCGGTGGTCACTTTGGTCCCAACTACACCGCTAAGAAATTGTTTGATTCTGGATTCTATTGGCCCACCATTTATCGTGACGCTCACAAAATGGTTAAGCATTGTGATGCTTGCCAACGCCAAGGCAAGATCATACATAAAGATGAGATGCCTCAAAATTTCATACAAGAATGTAAAATCTTTGACGTTTGGGGCATCGACTTTATGGGGTCATTTTCATCATCCAAAGGGAACAAGTACATCCTTGTAGCCGTCGACTACGTTTCTAAATGGGTTGAAGCTAAGGCTCTCCCTACGAATGATGCGAGGGTGGTTGTGAACTTTTTAAAGCAACTTTTCGCTCGATTCGGCGTTCCTCGTGCTATCATCAGTGACCGCGGGACTCATTTTTGCAACGATCATTTTGCAAGAGTCATGGCTAAGTATGGTGTTAATCACCGTCTTTCCACCGCCTAGCATCCCCAAACCAATGGGCAAGCCGAGATTTCCAACTGTGGATTGAAGCGAATTTTGGAGCGTACTGTGGGAGAGCATCGCGCCGCGTGGACCGATAAGTTAGATGATGCTCTGTGGGCTTTCCGTACTGCTTATAAGACCCCGTTCGTTTGTACACCTTATCGTCTTGTGTACGGGAAAGCCTGCCACCTCCCCATCGAGCTGGAACATAAGGCACACTGGGCCTTAAATTGGGCTAACTTTGACATCAACAAAGCCGGTGATCATCGCAAGATTCAACTCAACGAGCTCAACGAACTGAGGAATGAAGCTTATGAGAATTCGCTGATCTACAAGGATAAGACTAAGATCATCCACGATGCAAGGATTAAGAACCGAGAGTTCCACGTTGGTGATCAAGTTCTACTCTTTAACTCTCGGTTGAAGATCTTCTCTGGCAAGTTGAAGAGCCGCTGGTCTGGTCCATTCACCGTCGCAAAGTCTTTCCTTATGGGACCATTGAGCTTTCTCAGCCAAATGGACCCAATTTCATGGTCAATGGCCAGCGTTTGAAGCTGTCTTTTGGTGAGGACATCTCTCATGAGATGATTCCATCCCTCACCACGTTACCTATGAAATAAATTTGGGTCGAGTCAGGCTCGTGACTCGGTGAACAAAAACAAGCGCTTCTCGGGAGGCAACCCGTGATCTATCCTTTACTGCTTTCATAATAAGTGTAGGGGGAGCCCCGTATGTGTTTCTTGTCTTGTTTCTTATCTTGTGCAGGGATTCAAACTTCAAAGATCCATCTTGATGACTTTTGACGAACCGTGATACCGTGTTCCCATCTTCCCGGTTCTATCCTAAACTCTTGTGATTCAATATTTCATATCTTATATGTTCACATTGAATTCACTTTAGTTGTCCTTTCCTTAGCAAGATTTAAACAAAGTGCACAATGTCCTAAGTGTAGGGGAGTTTACTCCCACATGCTTAAACATTGAGGACAATGTTTATATCAAGTGTAGGGGGGACTTCTATCGAAGTAAGTGGTCTTTTCCATGAATTTTCCCTCATTTGAACCGGAAAACGTGATTTTTCGACATTTTTCAAAATTTTTAATCTATTTTGGCCTAGTTGTATAGTTGTATTTTTCTTCATTATGGTTATTTTCTATCCTTGCTTAAATAAAGTGGTTTTAAATTTTTCTTAGTCGTGAACATTTTGACTCAACCCGAGTTTACTTATCTAAGTTTACTCAAGCTAGTATCCTTAACGTGTTTAAGTCAAGTTTTGCTATGCTTTTAATTAGGGAGTTATAAAACGTGAAAGTCTTAACTCTCACGGATTAAGAACAAGAACTTTTCGCAAGTTCCTATAATTGATCCTAGAGAGTTGTTTATCAAGGGAACTTTAAAGTGCGATTTCTAAACTTGAAAAAGTCCAAGAATTCGCAAGATCATATACATGACTCGAAAACCCAAAACTTTGATTTAATAGGCTAAGCATCTACGAGTCTCATTCCTTGATATTTTAAACTGTGGAGAACGAGAAATGATAGAGTCAATTATAAGTTTGGTATTCTTTCGTGAATTTATGTGAGTTAATTATAAGCCTATTCTCCCTCCGCTTGTTAATAAATTTATCTGCAATAAATAAGTTTGTACGATTTAAAAGGTTACTTAGCTTCTAGCCCAAGATCGTTTAAAAGTTGCTCGGTACGGATTAGAGTTCATAGCCAAGGCATAACTTATTGAAGCGGGATGCGAAGATTGGCGAGTCCGAAAAGGCCCTAACAAGGCATGAGGGCTACATTTTGTTGCTAAAGATCCCAAGTGATGTGAAGAATCATTTATCGAAAATCAATATGAAGGATCGAGAGACACGACGAAAAGCAAATACTCCCCAAAAGTCATGGAGAAGTCTATCCGAAAAGACCCTAGCAAGGTATGAGGATAAATAGATCCAATTCCTAAAAGGAGGAGGATCGTTGTATATCAAAGTCCAAAATAAATATTGGAGAAAAATGAAGAAGTCGTGGTCCATATATGAAGAATCTCTCAAAATTTCAAGTGAAGAAATTCCTATTATGAAGAGAAGACCATTATTTCATGAACGTCTCTCAATATTTGAAGTATGAAGTCGCTGCCAAATATCGGTCTGAGAAAGGTCTCAAATAGTGAAGCGATTTATGCCAAGATATGAACTTTATGAGGTCCCGAGAAGCAGTTTTAAAAGATTTTGTCCTTTAGCTAACTATTGATTAAATCGTTCACTTTATTTTCGGCCTAAATAACTATCGAAATAAGTCAAACAATGCATCCTCGTGATCATTCAAGACAAAAATAAAATATAAGAGATACACCTAGGAATAAGGGAGTCTAAGTGAATAATTGACCCACATGAGTTCGGGTTAGTTTGCTAACTTATAATAACAATGATCTCGTTTTTAAGCTTGGTATGGGGAACGTGAAACTTGAGGATGATAAACGTTCATGGCAGCCAAAACCCAATGTAAGTTTTTAATTTCTTTACTTGTTTCTATCTATTTATGTTTGGTATTTAATAAAGGCCAAGGAGGTTATTTATGATGAAAAATGTAAACCGTGCTTTAAAATTAATGCATTGCATGATGGCATTGCAATGGTCAAGTGTAGGGGATTTAATAAGTGTGAAAACACTTATCCTTTTACCACTTCTTTCCAATAATAACAAGACCAAAACGTGTATTTTATGTCGTAAAAGTCAGAATTATGCGTGGTTTGTGTTTTTATTGTGTTTTAGGACCAAAAGATGAAAAAGGAGGAAAACACGAGCTTTCACGGGCTTTTATCGAAGAAAACGGGAAAAGACGAAGTCAAAAGATCAAGAGTGTAAAAAGAACGGAAGTCCAAGACCTATTCTGAAGATTTATCGAAGAACAAGTCTAAAGACGGAAGTTTAATGAAGTCGAAGAACTCGAGTCTAAATAAATGAAGAAATGTGAAGACGAGTTTAATTAATCCCGAGATGACGTCGAGAAAAGACAAAGAATTTAATCGAGTCGAGAAGACGTGAAGAAAGAAAGAAAGAAGATGCAACACATGCACTCCTTCCATTTTTCCCTATAAATACCCTCCTAATACACATTAGGAGGGGGTTAGTCTTTTAGTTTAGTTTTCATTTTTTTCACTTTTCTTTCTAGTTTTAGAGAGAGAAAGTTCTAAACTTTCTCTCACTAAGTTTCATCTTTTCTTTTAATCTTTCAAGATTAAACATTTGTGTATTGCTTATTTCATTAATCAAGTTCTAGTTAAGCTTTTAATCCTTAATCTCATTCTACCTTTCTTTGATTTTTAGATTGATTTTGGTGCGAATCACATTAAATCTGTGTTGATCTTAATGGTTTTGTGCTTAAAAAGTTAATCTTTTTGTTCCTACATAAGCTTTCATTTGATTAAGCTTTTAGATTCTTGTGCTTATTGGCTTATTTACATGATTAGCTTATTTACTTTTTAAATGTTTTCTTAAAAAAGTTCATCTTTTAATTGTTTGATTTAAAAAAGTTTGCCTATTTTGAGTTTGGATAAGTTGTGGATTGTGCTTATTTAGTATATTTCACTTTGGATTCGTGCTAGTTTTGGTGATAGCTTATCATAAGTAGCTTATTACCTAGCTTATTTCGATTCCCTTATAAATCGGAAAGGGTACAAACCCCTTTCCGATTGTGATATTCCGACCAGCAGCCTTCCCCCTCTTTCCGATTGGCAAATCGGAAAAGGGTTTCTGTTTTCCGATTAGTACCAGTTGTTCCGATCGAAGTGATCGGATTAGGGCTTATTTATTCCGACGGCATAGGGTTTACTCATTCCGATTAGGCCCATTTTTATAACATAACGATTGGTCTCAAATTTAGACATTCCGATTGTGGGTCTTGACTTATTCCGATCCATCTCCTTTTTATGCTATTCCGATTGGTATCCTCCATGGATTCTGATTTGGACTTTTGATTAAATATTCCGATTGAGGTAATTTTGAAACATTCCGATTGGGGGTGTCGTTCAGTATTTCGATCAGTTGCATTTTCTTCAAACATTCCGACAGCCTTGTTCCTCAACATTCCGATCAACAGATCGGAATATATTCCGATCTGGACCATTGTTACCCACATTCCGATTGCACCATATTCCGACTAATATTTTGATCAGATTCCAATTTGGCAATTTTATGATGGTTTAGTTTATTGTTTTTTATAAAGTTTCCAAGTGTTTGTTTTATTAAGTGTTCTAGTAATTTTCCTAATCTTGACTTTAAGTTTTTCAAGCATTTATTTTTAACTCGTCATTTTAGTATTAATCTTTAAAACTTCTACTTTACTCAACGACACTTACTTATTTGCTATTAGTTTGAAATAGATAATCAACCAAACCATTTTCATTTCCACCAAGAACAATTGAGTCGCACTTTGAACCAATAGTCAATTCGAAAGGATTCGGACGATAAGATTTTATACTTGGTGTAAAAGCTTTGTATTAAGTGTTCTTCCGAATTGTATTTAGAAACTTAATCCGAATTAAGTTGAGTTATAGTATTCCGAATTAGGTTGAGTTTTTACATTCTGAACTAGATTGCAATTCAGTTTTCCTAATTAGTTTATTTGTTTTTAGATTCCGAATAGGGTTTAGGTTTTATTCCGATTTGTTTCTTTACCTTGTTTTTCCGAATTATATACATTGAATATTGTTTTCCCGAATTAACTTCTTAGATTTTTATTCCGGATTGTTTTAAGCTACTTATTTTCTCGTCATTTTTGTTAAGTTTTATTTTAAATTGTTTTGTTTAGTTTTTATTTTAAATTCACTTTTAATCAAGTTTTAATTTGATTATTTTTCTTTATATTTTGTCATTTGCTTTAGTTTAATTTTAGAAATAGATAACCACATCTTTCTTTTTATTAACCAAAAACCACTGAGTCACACGTTAAACCGGGATCAATTCGAATCGAAAAGAAGAATATTTTATTTATTAAAAATTTAGTTATTAAAATGGCACCGCTGCCGGCTCTTTTCGTAAAGATTAACGGTTTTTTGTGAGAGACATGTTGGATTTTGGGATCGGTTCACTCGTGAACGTTATTTTTCTTGCAAAATTTCAAAAAAAATCAAAAATTTCAAAAATCCAAAAACATTTAAAAAATCATAAAAAGCATTTCTTTTCAAAAGTTTTGCACCAAAAATATTTTCTTTTTACGTTAACTTTGTTTCTTCTTCTATTTATTTTCTATCTTTTTTTGTAGGTGTATGCGTACCCGTTCGCGCAAAAGGAAATCCATTCAAGCCGCTATCATCGGGCCTCGTGTTTTTAAAACCATGGATAACCGTCCAATGATCGAGCTCTTGCAATCACACGTTGAAGGCAATGACGATGCTATTGTGGTGCCGGCTATTAACGCAAACAACTTCGATCTCAAAACCGGTTTTATTCATATGGTTTCCGCAACACCTTTCTTGGGCCGCACTCATGATGATCCTCACGATCACATCAAGAGGTTTGTCCACTTAACTAATACTGTGAAATACAATGGGGTCTCACAAGAGGCAATTCGTTTGCTCCTCTTTCCTTTCTCTCTCGAGGGACAAGCCCGAGATTGGCTTGATAAGGAACCACCCCAGAGTATTGCCACATGGGCGGACTTAGAGACCAAATTAATTAATTAATTCTTTCCACCCTCACGTACTACCGCTTTGCGGAATGATATCATTAACTTTGAACAAAAGTACAGTGAGATGTTTAGTGAATCTTGGGATCGTTTTAAGGAAGTTTTAAGAAAGTTTCCACAACACGGCTTTACTAAGGTGCATCAA
Organism: Glebionis coronaria; assembly: GCA_025667525.1. Taxonomy (NCBI): domain Eukaryota; kingdom Viridiplantae; phylum Streptophyta; class Magnoliopsida; order Asterales; family Asteraceae; genus Glebionis; species Glebionis coronaria. The sequence continues at coordinate 382,590,779 of CM046876.1, forward strand.
GTTAATACTTTTTATAATGGATAAAGTTTGAATGACCAAGATTCACTAAATAGTGCTTCGGGGGGTAATATTCTTGTGAAATCCATGAACGAGGCTTGGGAAATTATCAAAAACAAGGCCAAAGTGCAAACTAAAAGTGTAAGGGCTACTATGGCTAGTACTAGTGATAGTGACACCACCAATTAAATTCAAGCACTTACTTCAATAGTGACTAAACTTGCCTTACATGTTTAAAACAATCCTAGTCAACATGTGAATGCTCTTAATGTGACTTGTGAAACATGTGGTGGGCCACACTCTTATGCTAATTGTGATAAGGCTTATGACCAATCTCACGGGGAAGTTTATGCTTACAACAACACTGAGAGGGTTCATTTCAATCCGAATGTCGATGTTAATCATTTGTCCTATAATTCCACAAATTATTTAGCCCCACCCGGTTTTCAACAAAGACCACACCCACCCACCCAAAACAACCAAGCGCCACCACGAGCTAATTTTCAACCAAATGCAAATGTGACGGGCTATAATGCTAATCAGGGAACTTATCAAGTGCAAAATCAAGGCTTTCCAAACCAAGGTTTTAATCCTCAAGGTTTTATACAACCAATACCAAAACCAAGATTTTCAACACCAAGGGTTCAATTTACCTAATCCACAAATGGACTTAGTTCTTCAAAAGATTTCGGAACAAGATAAGAAATTAAAGGAAATGCAAGAGTCCACGGATAGGAAATTCGTTCAAATGTTTCAAGCCCTTCGTCCCTAAGGTGATCTTCCTTCTACAACCGAAACCAACCCTAGAGCTAATGTGAGTGCTATTACTACCCGCAGTGGAGCAACTTTAGTAGGACCTTCTATCCCTCCACCAGTTATTTCACCTACACCTCCTCCATCCACATTTATCCCTCCTACTACCACGCCTAGTACTAGTTCTCCATTACCGTCTCCACCTCTTCCTAAAGATGTACCCAAGAAAAATCCTTACCCCTTTCAACCTTCACCCTCTAACCCTTCACCCTCTCAACCTTCAACATCTCAACCTTTGCCTTCTCCACCTACACCTCCTAAGCCTAATATTCCTTATCCTTCTCGATTAGACAAGTGCAAAGTGCTCACTAAGGAGGATACTCAAGTTACTTCATTTTTGAAGATGATCACACAAATGAACTTTAACATTAGTCTTGTTGAAGCACTTGTCCAAATGCTGAAATTTGTTAAAGCGTTCAAGGAGTTGCTTAGTAAGAAGGAGAAGATGGTTGAATTTTTCAATACTCGATTAAATGAAAATTGTTCTGCAGTTTTTCTCAAAGAACTTCTGGAGAAACTTAGAGATCCCGGTCGTTTTGTGTTACCTTGTTCATTTTCTCAAATCAAGGAATGTACTGCCTTAGCCGATCTTGTGGCTAATATCAATTTAATGCCATTAAGTGTTTGGAAGAAGTTATCATTACCCGATCTTATACCAACCCGTATGAACCTTGAGCTAGCTAATCGAACTCTCGCTTACCCTGTTGGTATTGCCGAAGATGTTTTTGTTAAAGTTGGTACCTTCACTTTTCCGGTTGATTTTGTTGTTATTGATTATGAGATGGATCCTCGTATTCCGTTAATACTTGGACGACCATTCTTGTGAACCGGAAAAGCTTTAGTCGATGTTGCTGAATGTGAACTAATTCTTAGGGTCGGGAATGATCAACAAGTGTTTAGAATGGGGAAGATTACAAGCAAATCCAATGGAAACAAATCGGTGAAAATGATAGATGTGCTTCAAGACGAGCTTGTTATAACTCCTTTGGTAACTACAAAGCTTTATGCTTTTGTGCTACACAACAATCCTCTTTTCGAGACTTTCTATGATAATCCACTTTTTCAAGAACATGTGGACGATTCTAATTATTCTCTTTCCAATTTGGATGCTTCACCAATCTATGATGAATATGATGATTCTACTTCTGATTTGGATGATCCACCAATTTATGATGATTATGATGATTCTACTTCCGAGTATGAAGACATGCCGATTTATGATGACTTAAATGATGTTGACACTCTTTCGAGTGATTCTTTAAGTGTTGTGTATTCTAATGATGATTTTGCTCCTATTTTTGATGAGGCTCCTCCACCAACAACGCTTGATACTACTTTAGAGGATTGCTCTTTTTGAGGAAGATTTCGCCACCTTTCTCAAAACTTACTTTCCTAATGAGCATGATTCTCCTACTTTAGATTTTGATTATGGCCTCTACCCTCCTTAAGATGTTAAGAAACCCGTTTCAAAGGATAAGAAACCGGATGACACCAACATTCGTAGTACTTATGTTTTGACATCTCTCTTTCCACCTTCTTCGGATGAGATTGTGCGATATATAGGCGAATCTTCTTCAATGTCTACTGAGTGTCATTCTTATTTTCCCCTAAAGGAAAAGGTGTTCGATCCGGGTATCACAGTTTTTGAGCCATCTTAGTATCCATCTAATGAAATAAAAGGAAAGACTTTTGAAAAATACGGAGCTATGCTTTCACCTCAACATACCTTCTATCACCGTGCTCAACTTTTTCTTAAGGGAACCTCGCCTACTCTTCTTTGTCTTGTGCTCTTCACCTTAGGTTTATGCTACTTTTTGGATGAGAACCATGTATTTGACCCCGGCGGATTTTCTTCAAGGTCTTCTATGAGCTTCCAACCATAGTATTCAGGGTCGAGTCAGGCTCGTGACTCGGTTAACAAAAAAAGCGCTCTCGGGAGGCAACCCGATGATCTATCCTTCTTTATCCATTTTTCATAATAAGTGTAGGGGAGCCACGTAGGTGTTTGTTGTTTTGTTTCTTATGATGTGCAGGGATTAGAGCTTTCAAAGATCCACTTTTGATGACTTTTGATGAACCGTGATTCCGTGTACCCGTCTTCCTGGTTCTATCCTAAACTCTTGTGATTCAATATTTTATTATATATGTTGAAATTGGAATCACTTTAGTTGTCTCTTCCTTTGCAAGATTTAAACAACGTGCACAATGTCCTAAGTTTTAACACCCCCAAATTACGTTGCGCAACGTAAATACACATTTGGGTGCTAAACTCAAACATTATTACACAAAACACTTTAAAAGATCTCAAAATCGTACATTTGAAATATAAAAGGATATAATTTAACCATTGTCTAAAACTTTCAATCCCAAGTAAAACAATTTTAGAAATATCAGAGTAACATTTAGGTACCCCAAAGACTTTATACAATCAACAAACAATTTACCAAAGTACATGACCGTACATTATTATTTTTATGACAAAAGGGAAAGAAATCCGTTTTAGACCAAACACCACAAAAGCAACATGCAATCCTTCTCCAACAAGCTCCGCAATCCATTAACTTCAATCACCTGAAATACATGCTTAAAATCATCAACACAACGGTTGAGCGAGTCTATAGGTTTTCCAAATCATCATTTGAACACAAGAGAAAAATCAATCATAATCATTTAATAGAATTGTCGTCACAATCTATTGATCAGGCATTCTGGTATATAGCAATAGCTATTGAATTGTATTAAGCTCATGACACCGACCCCTTAACTTAGTCACCCATTCCTAAAGCCGGCATGACTAGATGAATTCCAGTGCTACTACTAGGGTATCAGTTGCAAGTATACCACATTCTCATTCTCGTAAAATTATCCTTCCCAGCGGGTTACTCAGCGTAAAGCCCTGGTCTCAGATAGGGTCGTCAGCCCAATAGTACTATTATTAGAATAAGCGGCTATTCCCAACTCACAACATCAAGTCAGAAGATAGTTAACGGCTCATGAATTTAGGGACTTTTGCAACATAGGTACTTATACAATTCAAATCAACAAAGGAAACCAAGGCAACATTCGGGTCCAACAAATACTCATGACTTGTGTTCATTTTGTTGATCCCAAACTTAGATCGATTAGCTTTGTGTATACGAGATTAGATCAAGTAATACACGCAGAGAAACCTTTGTATATGCTTTATGAATCTAATTGTTATGCGGAATTTAACACTTAAACAAGAACACACAAGATGTAAACAAACATTTACTTTGATTATGAATGTCGAACTTGCTTACAATGAAAGATGTTTACGAACGAAAACTTATATATATAACTTATAACCTAAAGGCCTTCTTTTATAGACATAAGAAGCCTTGTACAATAATCTACGTATCAGCTATTGTAGGTAAAGATAAATATAGAAAATACATTGTCGTTTCTATCCTTACTAGAAGTATTCTAGAATATAATAAACGTGTAGATTATATCTTCCATCAGTGCTTGTCTTCAATGTGTCAACGCTTGACTTTAACTTGTCAACGCTTGAGCTGTCAGCGCTTATATTGTTCTTGTCAACGCTTGTTTTGTTCTTGTCAGTGCACAAGTGATCTGGCCTTAATTTATTTCTAACAATCCTCCCCTAAACTTGATATTCACTCTTATGATCAAGTTTCTGAATAAGCATTAAGGACTAGGAGGAATCTTACAAACCTTCTCATATTGGTAATGAATAAATCTGATTAAATCTTTTGCCACGTCACTTGAATAATCTATTTCCAGCTGAGTGTCCTTCATCTTTTCCAAAATAGCCTTGGATATGAAATACTGAGCATCCACAAGTAGATACTCAGCAAACTTTGTAGAACTCAAATGGTATACACCAGCAGCTGAATATAACCTCCATTGAAGACCACTGAGGTCATCTTCAAGATCCTTCCATATTGCAGGATCCTCATCTTTTGGTCCACACATTCTTTTGAATGTGGTCCAAAGTTTTATTCCATTAGCTGAAGTTGGTGCTTCAGCCTCATACTTGGTCTCCAGCAACCTCCAAAGGTCCACCAAGTCTTCTCTATCACAACTTGCAAACAAAGATATGAGAGTGGTAAAAGTGTGTACCTCCTTGCCAAATCTGCCAATCTTCCAGAACCCACATTCATCTTCTTCAAAGCTCACAATTGGGTTCCTGGAATCTAATGGTAACACTTGCACCATATCTGAAGCTTCTAATGGGGAGAGCTTGAGGCTCTTTCTTATAACTGCTTCACTTGGATATAGTGGATCCATATCTTTTGGAAACTCAAATTTGATTCCCTTTTTCACTGGCCTGGGAACCATCATAGATTTCTTGATTTCCATTTCTTCTGTAAGTTCCTCCTTTCTTTCATCTGAAAGAAGTCTGAGAGTGTTTGCTTCTTGCACTCTCACCCAAATGGGATAAGCCCTGTTTTCCAACTCATCAAATGTCAAAGCCTTCAACTTCTGATATGTTCATCCAACTCCATGACATCTGAGCAACATAAAGTAGAGCTCCCTTCTATCCCTTTTTAACTCTGAGAGAATATTGCTTGCCTTGTGTTTCAAAATTACCTTACAATCCTTCTGAACTCTAAGAAGAAGCTCCAAACCCCATATTTGATCTGAAATGGTCAAGTCTGGATTATCCATGCATCTTTCTTCCCAAGCATTGTACATTTGAACCACCTCTGGCATGTCAAAGTCAACCTGCAATTTCAATTCTCTCAACTTTTCCCTAGCAAACTCATCACCATACTCAGGCCTTTCTGGTTCCATTATCATCACACTTGAGTCAGAGCTAGCTCCATCACTTTCTTCTTCTGAAGTCAGAACAAATGGTAACTTTTCCTTTTCATCTTGTTCCATGATTTGTGCAGCTAATCTTCTATCAAATTCAACTTGGGCTGCATCCTTTAGAACAATCTCTTCTACCATTTTACCCTTACCCTTATCTGATGGTGCAATGGTTGGTAAGGTAGATGGTAATACCTGAGTAGAAACCTCCTTGATTATAGATGATGAATGGGATACATCACCTTCATGTGCAAGTCTGTCAACGCCCAAATTTGTTCTATCAGCGCCCAAAATACTTCTATCAGCGTCCAAATTTTCCTTGTCAACGCTCAAATATCTTCCCTCAGCGCCTTGTGTAACCTCTCTCAACATAGCTGTAAATGATAAATTTAAGTTAGTGGGAGAGACTAAGGACGTATCAAAACCTGTTTGTTTCTTCAAAGTTGTAAGGGCTTCAGCAACCTCCATTGATTGACCATCCTGGCTGCCCTTATCACTCAGATTTATTTGATCTTCCTCCCCTTTGGAAGATTCCTCCATACCCCTCCTAGAACGATCACTTTCCAAAACAACAATCCTCTCCCTCAATTGCTTGAGTTCAAGGCCTTGTGAGCTGACAATATGTACTAAGTCTGCATTTTGCTTTTGCAAGCTTATGCAGACTGCCGTCAATTCCAAAAGAGTCATTGGTTCCAGTCTGCCCTCTTCTAAAATGGGGATTTGACCTCCCAAGTCAGATTCATTGGGCATGGATGAGGACTTAATTATGGTGGGACTGCCTTGGCCAGCATCTAAGCCAGAACCAATAGTCCCAACCTCATCCAGGTCACCAGCCACACTTGTGGTGGTGGTTCTCTCTGCTTCATGGCTAGGACCACCAGAGGAGAACACTCCAGTAGTCCTTTGGCGTTTCATCAACCTATATTCAGGGGGTGTGGAAGATGGTGTGGAAGAATGGGTAGATGTGGGTTGGTTAAGGGGTGTTTGGGATTGTGAAGGTTGTGTGTCAGTGTTGGAAATAGGCACATCAACGTCAACATTTAATGTATCAGCGTTGAAGGATTCAGAGTCAATTTGCATTTGTTCAGGTGAGGGTAAAGGTTCAGGAATTGGTTCAAGTTGTGGTTGAGGGTCAATTTGAGGTTGGGGGTCTGGTTGGGGTTGTGCTGCTGCAATAACAGCAAGCATGGCTTGGGTTAAAGGTAAGTCTCTATGGGGTGGTGAATCCATCTTCATAAAAATAGCTTTCTTTTGCTCAGGGATCTTATAAAAATCATTGTGATCCCTTGAGCAGTAACCTTGATCATCAAAAACCATTTGCAGAAAACGGGGATAAGCTAAAGTCATTTTTGTCCCCTTGTTTTTACACATCCCCTCAAAAATCATTTTAGAATAGTTATATTTTTGCCCTGTTGCAATGCACACAATAGCACTTGCAATGGATCTATTGATATCATTGTGTGCAGTACATTTGGGACTCAAACATTGAAGGAGGACGTGTATGAGGTACTTCCAGGCTGGGGGAAATTCCTGCTTATGATACTTGTTGAGAGTACCTTCATTAGGAAAAGGATATCCCAAAGCCCTAAGCCCTTGTTCTATTTCATTTAAGGGAAGGGTGGCTATACCATCAGCATCATCAAGATGAAAGGCTTGGCGTACCAAGGCCTCAGTAACCACCCAAGATCTCCCATGAACAATAGAAGTCAATGTGGTCACTCCATTAACTGTTGAGGAACTGACAGTGTTCCAAAACTGCTTAATGTGTGTGACTGGAATGAGTGGTGCATGAGAAAGAGCATACCTTAATGGGGATGCGTTCAAATACGCCACCATTTGTGTGTATTGGGGAAACAGAGCATCATCAGCGTCAAGATAAGCAATCATTTTGTGTTGTGATCTGAACCCCAATTCCAATTCTGTTGGTTTAAACTTTGGTGCCATTGATGAAAGCTGTTAATTTTAAGTGAAGAAGATGAAGTTGATAAGAGAAAAGTGTTAGACAAGAATTATAGATACCCTGTTTAAAATAGGAGCCAAATTTATAGGAGAGAAAGAATGCATGTGATTGGCCCAAAAATAGGCAAAGATTTTCAAAAATCAATCATGAAAATATTGAAAAAGTTATAAGTTATCTCATGCATTAAATGAAAGTAACAACTCCTAAAATTACGGCTTGAAAATATGTCAAAAAGTAACAACTGGGTAGGTCCCATTGAGTGTCAACGGTAAAAAATAACCTATCAACGCCCAACGGCTATAATCTTGTCAACGTTTGCCAATAGCCATGTCAGCGTCCAATTTGGTCACAACAACGCTTGGAAAATTCTTGTCAGCGTCCAAAAATAAAAATATTTTAAAAAGTGAAAAATGACCTTAACAAGTAATTTATCCTAGAGAAGATAACCAAAAGCTGATAATTATTATAGGGCGGCAAGCACTGTCCAGTTATGCACACTTGCATAAGCAAGATAGACATAACAGTCCTCTAGTGTCCCTTGCTAACCAAAACTCTTAACAACCAAGTTACCTTATAAAATCCTTGTTACTCCCAGGTAAATCCCATATCAAAATCATTCCCAAGTCTCCCAACAGACCACAACCAATTCTAGGCCAAAAATGTCTTGGCAGCATGCAAAGTTGATATACTATGCATGCTACAGTGCCTCATGATTTAGTAAAACTAACTCATACTCACCTGTGGACACAATCTAGAATTGTGATAAGAGTATCATATGGATACCCAAACATCCTAAAGGTTCCTAAAACCTCCCCTTAAACTATGATACAAAAAGTTTGCTAAAAACATGCATGAACATATGTTGTCCCTAATATATGAGATGTTATAATCACACGAATTAAAGAAAGAAAGGTAGAAATGAGAAGAATTCTAGAGAGAGAAAGTAGTGAGAGAAAGTGAGAGAGAAATGGTTGGAACTAGGTGAATGTTAGATTAAGGAATGAGAATAGAAATGAACCAACCACCCTCCTAACATGCTAGGAGGGTAGTATATATAGTCCACCCACATGCGGGCTTTAATGGACTATATATTGGGCCGGGCTTGTATTTTGGACTTTAATTAGTTTAAATCCAAGCCCGTGAATCACGACTAAATAACTACTTATTACAACGTTCTAATAAATAATACAATAGAAACCTATGACCGAACATTCTTGTTTGACTCAATATTTTGAGGCTAACAATCTCCCCCAATGTGAGGTCATTCCTCTTTGATATTTGGATTCCAATGGAGATTTATGAATTTCGTCATAAATGAGTCTTGAACGTGTAACAGTAGTTTTGTTCCTTCATGCTGTGATCTTTGAGCCTTTGTCGTTGTCTTTTGACTTTGTCTTTAAGTCTTGAGATCTTCAAATCATTCTTGACTTGTCTTTGCCATCTTGTGATCTTGTGTCTTTATCCACATGCTCACACTATCAATTGTTGGATAAGTCTTTGGGCATGAATATGTGGTTGTGTATATCTGACTTTGCTGAGTACACCGTGACGCCACCTTCTCGAGACAAAACATAGACACGGACTGAATGGCTTTGACATTCGTCCTAAATCGGTAGCGTTTTACCTCCGGTCGGTGAAGACCGTTATACGATATTAAATATCGTACCTGTGATCAGGTAGATTCAATTAAGAATCTCCTTGACAGGGGTTCGCGGTAGTACTAGCCGTTCTCTTTACTCGACCGTCTTAAAGCAAGACTGCGAACATAAAGAGTGAATCAATTGGATAAATATCCGCTTGATTAAAGTCGTCAATTCAAGTTCCTGGAACAAGTTTGATTCATAAAGAATCTTACCATTGTTGCTTTCCAGTTGACACAAGTTTGATTCATAAGAATCTCACAAGTTACCTACCGTAGCGCTGTTTGATGTTGACGCTAGAAGGATTTCCATTCGTCACTGTGAATATTAATAAATATCACTCTGAATGTTCTGGCAAGACCATAAAGATATTGCGTCGAAACCTGAAACGAGTTTGAATCAATTCAGAATCAAACCACTGTTGCTTTTCAGTTTTACATATGTTCAATTCATAAAGAATCTTGCATATGACCTACCGCAGTGCTGTTTGAGGTTAACACTGGAAGGATTTCCACTCATCATTATGAATACTAAGTAGTATCACTCTGAGTGTTCTAGCAATATCACAAGGATATAGCGTAGGACTCTCTTAATCTTCATCCGTGTGTCCTAACGAGATTTGATTGATCTCTTGGCTCTAGACTCGATTTGTGCACTTTTAGTGGTCGGAGGCTGGAGCAGATGCCACCTATTCAATATCAACTATCTCGGAGTGAGAAAGTCAATAGAAGTCGTGTTGATCTCCGTGACAATAAAACAAACTTCTTTTGAGAGAAGCCTGAGTAGCTAGGAAAGGGTTGTGCTTCACATCACTGGGTCCATGATGAGTTTGTCTTCATGATGAGTTGACCCGGTTTCTGCCTAAGTTGTATGGAGGGCTTCTTTCTTTAGACCCTTTATCCTTACATTTCTTTTTCATTCTTCAACCCCTTCAATGCTTACCAAGACATCATTAATAGCACCTTGTTGTGATTGTTCCAGTGCTATCATCAGTACTTAGTCGGCATTCAGCTACGTTCACATTCTACTCCATCTTTCCTAAGGACTTCTAATGATCTATTGGATTGTCCCTGGGAAGATCCCTCCGGTTCTGGTTGGATCATAGGACTTAAACCTAACCACCCTTTTGACACCAATAACGTCGTGAATTAAAGATGTTGTGGGTATTTGATCGTAACCATGAAAACCACTTTAAATTCTAACAAAGTGTTTGAAAACCATTTAACACCTTGCTAGTTTTGTCGTTTCAGAAATGCTCCCCCTTCACATGTGCATCGATAATCGAAAGTGTTTCGCACATGTGGGTAAGAGTTAAAGTGCTTGAGTCTTATAGATCACATTTTAATCACATTTTCTCCCCCTATCTCTAATATATAAAATCTTTTGATATTAGAGATATCAAATTTGATTAAAATATATTTTGAAAAAATAGTCTTGAAATCTCTGGGAGAAAGATGTGTCAATCTTTGCATGAAGTTAAAATACTCCCCCTCAAAAATTGATCCAATTGAATTGTCATTGTGAGGATATGATCCACATTTCGCTTTTTGAGGATGGGAGTTGTTGAACACACAATTTTTGAAAGATTTTGAATAATCATTGAGAAATTCTTGAAAAAATTGTGTTCAACGCTTTTTGAAAAATCCTATTTCTTTTTGTCGAAGAGGTTTTTCTAAAGCATAAACTTGAGTTCATAGACTTTGAATGTCTTGACGAATCCACTCAAGTGTAAGAAGATTTAACTTCTTTTGCTAAGGGTAAGAGCACGAAATCGTACACTCCCCCGTGAATATAGTTCCGGGTTGCAATCTGAAAGTAATTACAAGCCATTGTGTTGAGCTCAAAACGTTGAATGTTTTGTGACAAGCTCAACCCGAGATAGATTGCTCTACCCGTTGTTGGAAATATTGTCCAAAATAGACAATTTCCTTTTGAAAAGATAGAAATGACATGTTTTGAAAAATATTTACAACTTTCATTCGAGCTTTATGTACACACCCGTGTCGTTATTGAGCGACATTTCTAGGTACGTCCATATTATCGATACTGAAAGACATGTCAAGAAGAATATTTTTGGATTATCAAAGATTTTTTAATTTTGTATTTTGCTTTTTGATTAATATTTACAGGTAGATATTTGATAGATGAATCAAGCAGGCTTCTTTGCCAGAACCTCCAGTTCTGCTGGAGTCAAACATCTCATACCAATTTGCCTAACTAGATACGCAAACCTATCTTTCGACAGAGCTTTCGTAAACAAGTCGGCTAATTGGTAATCCGTTCCAACAAAGTATAATTCAACGATACCTCTTTCAACTTGTTCCTTTATGAAGTGGTATCTGACATCGATGTGCTTCATGCGGGAATGCTGTACCGGGTTGCAGGAGATGGCTATGGCAGACTTTGAGTCACAGTACATAGGTACTTTATCAAAGTGGAAGCCATAATCCGTGAGTTGTGTTCTCATCCAAAGAACTTGAGCACAACACGCAGATAGAGACACATACTCCGCTTCGGCTGATGAAAGTGACGTGCAATCCTGCTTCTTGGAAGACCATCCCACAAGCTTGTCTTGACCTAGAAATTGTGCACCACCAGAAGTACTTTTACGTGTATCAAGACACCCTGCATGATCAGAATCTGAATAGGCCGTTAGAAAGAAACCGGTTTCCCTCGGATACCAGAGTCCCAAATGAATGGTATTCTTGAGGTACCGAAAGATCCGTTTAACCTCCTTGAGGTGCTTTTCAGTGGGTCGTGCTTGATAACGTGCACAATAACACGTAGCATGATGAATATCAGGTCTGCTTGCTGTCAAGTACATGAGGGACCCGATCATGGAACGATATCTCGTTTGATCTATGGGTAATCCCTCCAAATCAGCATCTAGGGATGTGGTTGATAATGGTGTCCCAACGGGGTCACATGATGTCATACCATGCTTTTTGATTATCTCTTGACAATACTTAGCTTGGTTAATAAAGATACCACTTGGGGATTGGTGAACTTGAATTCCTAGAAAGAATTTTAGTTTACCCATCATAGACATTTCAAATCTGCTGTGCATTACCTTTTCAAACCATTTTGAAAGTTTTGGGTTTGTAGACCCGAAAATAATGTCATCAACATAAATTTGCACAAGCAGAATGTCATCCCCATATTTATAAGTGAACAAAGTTAAATCAATGGAACCTTTTGAGATACCTTTGGAGACCAGAAATTTTGAGAGCTCGTCGTACCACGCCCTTGGAGCTTGCTTGAGTCCATAAAGTGCTTTGTGGAGACGATATACCTTGTCAGGATAGTGAGGATCGACGAATCCTTCCGGCTGCGTTACATAGACTTCTTCCTTCAAAGGACCGTTAAGAAAGGCCGTCTTTACGTCCATTTGATAGACAGTGAATCCCTTATGTGCAGCATAAGCAAGGAAAATCCTGACCGCTTCCATGCGAGCAACTAGTGCAAATGATTCATCAAAATCAATTCCCTCTTTCTGGCCATACCCCTTAGCCACTAGCCTAGCTTTGTTCTTGATGATCGTATTCTCTTCATCCATCTTGTTTTTCCAGATCCAACGAAGATTTAATGGAGTCACATCGTGTGGTCTGTCAACAAGTTCCCAGACCTTAAGTCTTTCAAATTGTTGAAGTTCATCCGTCATCGATTCAATCCAAGCATGATCAGCCATGGCTTCTTTGATGTTTTTCGGTTCAGCCGTACTCACGGCGAGTGCGAACATACAAACATCGCCATCGGTTTCAAGCTGTCGTCTTGTACGAACGGGCTGTGAAGGGTTTCCAATGACATGAACCAAAGGATGATCTCGGGTCCAATGATGTGTTGAAGGATGTCGTTGATAGAACGTATGCATATTTGACGGATCAACATGGCGAGTAGAAGACTCTCCAGTTTCGTGTACCGGTGTACCGAATGGGTTGATGAATTCGTCATCGTCAGATGATGCACCGTCTGCTTGATTTGTGTTCTCTGGAGCAATGACAGTAGTTGTGGATGTTGTAGGATCGATTGTTGAAGTGATATTCTGAGGAGGTGAATCTGCAGCAACCCGTGTTGAAGTAGATGAAGTTGTATCCAGTTGTTGACGATGATTGTTATCATCATTCTTATCATGAGTGACAGCGGAAGACTTTGATACAACTTGTTTCTCCCCCGTGAAATATTCATCATACATTGGTCCATATAACATTTCCAACTCTTCAATTGTCGTGTCGACTGTCATATCAGCTCTAGGAACATTTTCTGGAACCAGCGTTGAACTTGACGGTTCATTGCTGTGGTCTTGAGCTTCGAGTTCCGTGCGGTTGTGAACGGAAGTCGTTTGTCTTTGTGGATCGGGACTTAAACTGTTTTGTTCAAGTGCCATTTCTTGAGATTCATCAAATCGGATGTGAATTGTCTCGACAATCAATTTTGTTCTTTTGTTGAACACTCTATATCCCTTAGACTGAGTTGCATATCCCACAAGAATACATGCATCACCTTTTTCTTTCATCTTATCCAGATTTTCACCATCTCGTATAATGTAACAAATACATCCAAAAACATGAAGGTGTTTGAGTGTAGGTTTACGATCATGAATTATGTGATATGGTGTCTTTTCGTGTCTTGGGATAATTAAGGAGCGGTTTTGTGTGTAGCATGCGGTTGACACGGCTTCGGCCCAAAAGTACAGTGGAAGTTTTGAAGCGGATAGTAATGTTCGAGCAGCCTCAACTAACGTACGGTTTCGTCTTTCAACAACGCCGTTTTGTTCGGGTGTTCGAGCAATAGATGTTTCATGTTCAATCCCTTCGGCTTCAAAATACTTTCTCAGATTTGAATTCAAAAATTCTGTACCTCTGTCAGTACGAACCACTTTAACTTGAGCTTGAAGACCACGTTGTATCAATTTAAGGAAGCTAATGAGAACATCGGGTGTTTCATCCTTGGACCTCAAGAAGTGAGTCCATGTGTACCTTGAGTAATCATCGACAATTACCAGAATATATTTCTTTCCATTGATACTCTGAACACGCATGGGACCACATAGATCCATATGAAGAAGATCTAACCGTCCTTTAGAGCTTGGTGTGGTCTTTGTTTTGAAGCTACTTCGTTTAGCTTTACAAAGTTCACAAGAAGAACAAAGATGATCTTTGATGAATTTCAAGCTTGGAAGGCCTCTCACAATATCTTTCTTGGAAAGCAAGTTAATGGTATCAAAGTTGAGATGAGAAAGACGTTGATGCCATAACCATGCTTGAGTCGTTGAAGCTTTAGCCATGAAGCAAATTGCAGTTGATGAAGTTGTGTCTTGAAGTGAAATTGTATAAAGATCAGTACCCCGTGTACCGGTAAGTAAGTCATTCCCATCATAATCACGAACAAAACATGTCTTTTTTCTGAAAGCAACTTCCAAATCCGCATCACAGAATTGACCAACCGAGAAAAGATTGTGATTGAGCCCTTCGACGTAGTATACCCTTTTAATCGTGATATTCCCCTGAACCAAATCTCCATATCCTAGGATCGGTGCAAATTGATCATTTCCGAATCGGACCGTACCTAGGAACTTCTCCACGAAGTTAATTAGAAGCTTGAGATTCCCCGTCATGTGCTTCGTGCATCCGGAGTCCATTATGAAGAGAATTATTTGTATCACCTGCAGAAGAGTTAGAACACGATGGAGCATTTGCTAAATTGGATACCACAGTAGTTGTGATAGTAGAATCATTAGTGTCCTTATCAACATTTAAAGGCAAACTAACACTCGTTTTCACATTTTCTGTCCTAACTTTTGGCATCCATTTATATCCGGGAGGACATTGATTAGCAAACCACCATTTCCAAGACTTACTGGCAGACTCATATAATTCCTTAATTTTGCTTCTAGGATTCTTAGTGGTGGAGTCTGATGCATTACTTTTCTTAGTGGGGGTTGCACCAGAATGGTTCACTTTGCGTTTGGGTTTACTAGCTCTAATAGGCATTGCAACTTGCTTCTTAGTTCTAGTATCTACGCTTTTGACTTTATTTATAGCACACATAGAATGATTAGCATTAGCACACTTGCCACATTTGACACAAACAAATTTCACATTCATAGCATTCAAAGTCGAATCATTCAAATCGTCATGACACGCGATTACAGACGTTTTATTCTTAGAAACATTGAAAATCCTAGGGTGTTCTTCTACTTGCTTCATCTTCCCTTGATTCTTGTGTTTCCAGACCTTATCATTCACTTGAGTGCTCTTAAGCTGAGGCCGGCTAACACTAGTAGTGGAGACTATTCCTGTAGTAGAAGACACACGAATATTAGTGTTTCTAGAAGTCTGAGGCGAGTGAGTCTCTTTGTTTGTGGGCTTAGTGGGCATTCTATACATCCCTGGTTTAATCACACTATTGTGCTTAACGCTTGGTGCTACAGGATTCCTTATGGGTTGAGCTTGTGGTAACCTTTCCTTTCCATCCATCTTGGGGGCAAACACAGGTTTTGCAAACGAGGAATTAGATAAAGCAGATGGTTTTCCCAAGATAGAGGATCTATTCTCTTTAGAGGCATTGGGTTGTCTAACAACATTTTTCTTAATGCTAGGTTCCACAATTTTCCCACCCATTTTAGCAATAAGTTTCTGCAACTCAGCTATCGCTCTATCCCTGTCTTGTAATTGAGCTTTCAACCCTTTAATTTCCAAATTCTGTTCATTCATTTCTCGAAATGTTTGCGAGAGTTTTTCTTGCAATTTATTATCATGTGGAAAACGACCAACATCTTTTTGTAAAGCAAGTTCAAGTGAATGACAATGTTTTTGAAGGAAATCAGTTTTGTGTTGAAGTAACTCAAAAGCCTTTTTGTCAACATTTTCTTTACGTTTCGAAAGCTCAATTTCAAGACGTTCACATTCTTTGAGCTTATCAAGATATTGGCATGCAACTTCAGAATATTCATCAATATCGGCACAAGATGTAAAATAAGCACACATAATATCTTTAGAAACGCATTCTTGCAAGAGTAAATCATATTCATCAGAGAAAACGGACTTGTCCATTTGAAGATCATCAATTGCTTTCTCAAGAGACTCAACATATTGTAAATCATCAAACATTTCAGACCGAATTAAGCTTTCGAATTTAAGAACATTTTCTTTTAGTGTGGTCGCGTTCGGTATTAAGATTTGTTTGACAAGCACAGTTATGTCTTGAGGAATTGGTTTCTTCCACTCGTCATTTTGTCGTTGTTTCCAATCATTATCAATAATGGACTTAATATTATCTATGTAATGAGTAAGAAACCCAAATATCTGCCTACTCTTGCTTTTAGAAGCATCTAGGGGCAAGTAGTTGATGAACTTAGAAACGTTTGTTTTCTTAGTGGCAAACGCTTTCTTCCATTGAATTCTCTTTTGCCTGCATTCTAAAAATACTTCCTCACGAGATTTTTGAGTTTGTTTGTGGAACAGACCATAAAGACTATTCTCATAGGCATAATTATATGGTTTCACAAACTCCTTATTAACTGATGGTTGACTATCAGCATCCCAAAGGGCAGTCTCTTCACTATTGGCACTTAGAGGCATGCAATCAAGATCTGTCCTTTCAGTCTCATCAAGATAAAGATGCGGGTTCGCAGCTTGAGCTTTGGCAAGGTACTCAGGACTTGCAAAGCTAGCTTGACCCTTAAACATCGATGGAGGTGCTAGCATTCTTACAGATTGAATAGAATCATGCGTTTTATAAACAACGTTCTTCAAAAAGTCGACTTGTGCTTCTAGTTTCGTAACTTTTTCGGTTTCTTTATCATATCTACTTTTGAAGTCTTGTTTTAACGCATCTACCTCTTGTTTCTTATCCTCTAGAATTTTAGCAGAATCAGTAGTGGTCATAGAGAGCTTTTGTTCAAGTTCATTAACTTTGGTATTGGCAAGGTACGTTTTTTGACGTTCATCCATTAAGAAAACATTATATTGACGCTTCTCTTTAGCTAATAACTCAAGAGTGGTATTATATTTGTTTTCAAAATCATCCTTTTGACTTTTTAACGCACTTCCCTTGTACCCCTCAAGCTCTTTGGTTTTCTGAAGGAGCTCATCTCTATAGCTTTCAGTCATCTCAGTAGATTTGATAAGAGCAGCTTTGCATTCTTCAAAACTTTGAGTGAGCGTAGCGTTTGCCTTCTTTAATTGCTTTTGACTCTTTTTATTTTCAGTGACATCTTTTTGTAAAGTAGCAATTAAATTAGCAAGCGCAATACGTTCCTCTTCATCATATTCATTTGCATGTTGATCATCCTCAGACTCATTATTGCACATGTCTGATGAATCGGGTGTGGTATTACTATCAACCGTTTCCATCATACACGTGTCATTAATGGCATTGGGTAGATCACTATGCTCAGGAATATCACCAAACACATTATATTCATCAGTAGTGTGTACCTTATCGATTGGCTCAGTGTCAAAGATAGGACCATTGTCATCTTCAGTGACTTTGAGAACTTCTTCAACATGTGCCATGTACGAGTAATGTGCTTCTAATTCCTGGTCGGAGGCTTCATCATCAGTGTCATCAAGCATAGCTCCTTCCTCAGCTGACAGTTTGACCCCTGCTTCCATCTTTTTGCATAGCAACATCTTTTCCTTGTGATAGCTGGAGTCTCTAACCCTTTTCGGCTTCCTGCATTCCTTTGCCATATGCCCATATCCTTGGCAATTAAAACATTGAATCCCACTCTGCTGAACCACTTGACTTCCAACCGTTTCCCTATTCCCAGTAGCAGCAGCAATCCTCTGAGTATCATACTTTGCAGTTTGTCGATCATATCTTGTAGAAGCCTCAACATGCGTTGGATTATGTCGATCATACCTAGAAGGACTTTCACCACGTCGACGTGTGTCATACCTTGGAGGACTCGCAACATATCGGTTCTTTGTGTTAGATGATGTTCGAAGATTGTTGTTGGTGGGTTTGTAGATCTTCTGGTAAGTCTTCATAATGAAAGCAATTTGTTGTTTCATCTCACGATTCTTCTGAGCTTGATCTTCATCACTATCTTCTTCAGAAGATGACTTAGATGGTGGTGAAGGTGCTCTTGGTGCTTTGCCGCGTGATCTTATGGATGATGAAGACTTGGATGATGTGGAATATCGTGGTGAGGATGATGGGCTAGAGTATGGCTTAGGAGCACGAGATCGATGATCTTGGACATTTTGAGTGGTAGTTAATAAAGCAAGTGGATTAGCCGTCTTTGCAACTCGTTCAGCTCGAATCTCATTTGCTTCATGCTGAAATTGTTTCAAGATATCAAAGAGAGTGTGATAGTTTACCTTGTCTAACTGCTTCTGTTGTTTCACCAAAGTGACAAAACGTGTCCACTCTGGTTGGAGTTGTTGTAGAAATTGCACATTGACTTGCATGGTGGAGACTTCCAAGTTGTTTCTTGTCATATCATTCATCATCTTGTAAAATCTTGAATAATAGGACTCAATTGATTCTCCATCCAATGCAGTAAACTTACCAAAGTTCCAAAACAAGTTTGTTTTGACATCTTGCTTGTTGAGAGACTCTCCTTGTTGCAAGCGTTCAATGGCCGTCCACATTTCTTGTGCTGTAGGACATGCATCGACTGTGGAATAAATATCATCTCCAATTCCACTTAGGATCATATGGATCGCTTCTTTTTCTACATCATGCCAAGCACGTTTCTCGGGTGTAAGGTCAGATAAAGTTTCCTTTTTCTTTGTTGCAGGTACTTCTGGACATGTGTCTGTGGCTGGTGTATAAGGAACATCAATTTCAGAAAAGACATATGGGCCATTGTTAATACATTGTCTCAAGGCATCACCATTAGGTCTTGTATCAAGATAGCGAAGAAAGCGTGATTGCCATTGAGCATATCGACCAGCCACAAGCATTGGTGGTCTCTCTTTATTACCCGCGACCATGATGTTGTTGTTCGTCACACGATATTCTGCAGTAGAATCCATCTCAATATTCTCTGAAATGATGAAGTGAATATGGATCTTAAGTAGATTTGTTGTGATTGTTGTTGTGGTTTAAATTTCGAAAATTGCAATTTTTCTCCAGGCCGACAATAAATTCTCCAGTCCGACAAAAACGGTAGTCCAAAAATTTTGTAATCGCCAAAATTTGAAATCGAGCTAGAAATGTCCTAAAACTAGTATGGAAAAAATTTGAATTTACTTGACGATATTCTTTTTTTTTATCTTCGTGGAAACGATATTCTGAAACTAGTCTAGATGGTGGCTAAGTCTAAAAATTACTCAAACAAAATTTAGCGAAAACATGTCATCGGAATATCCATCGGAATGTGCCATCGGAATACCCATCGGAATGTTTCTTAGATCGGAATGTCCTTTAGATCGCAATGTGCACCTGTCGGAATCCTCCAGATCGGAATGTCCAGATCGCAATGTGTACCTATCGAAATCCCAGATCGGAATGTTCAGATCGCAAAGTGTACCTATCGAAATCCCAGATCGGAATGTGGCTGTCGCAATGTGGGCAGAGTAACGTTTCAAGATTTGCCTTAAAATCCGTCGCAATCCAGATCGCAATAATGATCGGAATGTGCAGATCGGAATAAGGGGCTATCGCAACTGATCGCAAAGTAAAACCCTAGGGTTATTGCGATCGAAATCGTACTCTCCTTTCCTAAATTCAAGCTGTCGCAATAATGGTGCTTTTTCTTCCAACTTTTTAGGCAACGGTTTTTGGCAACTTTTAGGCAACAAATTAGCAACTTTTAGGCAACAAATTCGTGATTTTTACCAAACCAAAACAACCAAATCTCTACAACAAGTATATAGATGATTTGTAGCAAGATAAAGAACACGAAAACCACAAAAAAATTTGAATTCGAGTTGATTTATGGAAGAAATCACACGAATCAAATATAAGAAGAACAACCAATAACAAATCTACCCCGTGGCGATTGATACCAATTGTTGTCCCTAATATATGAGATGTTATAATCACACGAATTAAAGAAAGAAAGGTAGAAATGAGAAGAATTCTAGAGAGAGAAAGTAGTGAGAGAAAGTGAGAGAGAAATGGTTGGAACTAGGTGAATGTTAGATTAAGGAATGAGAATACAAATGAACCAACCACCCTCCTAACATGCTAGGAGGGTAGTATATATAGTCCACCCACATGCGGGCTTTAATGGACTATATATTGGGCCGGGCTTGTATTTTGGACTTTAATTAGTTTAAATCCAAGCCCGTGAATCACGACTAAATAACTACTTATTACAACGTTCTAATAAATAATACAATAGAAACCTATGACCGAACATTCTTGTTTGACTCAATATTTGAGGCTAACAACATAAAAAATTTATGTCAAGATAGGAATGAAACATTCCAACCATCATCCATAAATAAAAACTTGTCCAAATGCTTCTCCATTCATCCATAAGCAACTCTGTATCCAATGGTATACTGCTAACACCATCTGCACATTGAGACTGAAAACCACAAAACTAACATTGTTTCTGACAACGCCCCGATAACACATGACAGCGTTGAGGGAAGCTTTGTCAGCGTTAGACAATTATATTGCTGACAATGTTACAAAAACACTTATCAGTGTTCAAGTAACCTTTGTCAGTGTTAGAAAAATATAGTGGAAAATCTAAATTATCAATAAAACCAACAATAATAATGCATCATCCTGCATTGCTTCCACCCAACTTGGTTCTTTGAGAGCATCAAATATTTTCTTGGGTTCTTCTTGTGACAGAAAACATGCAAACAAACATGCTTGCACAAGAGGGGTATCAACCTTCTTGTGTATATTGGCAATAAACCCACCAAGACCTTGATGAGATCTTCTAGTCTGAACTGGAGTCATAATATCACCAATGATCTGAGATGTGGGGTGATTCTTCATTGTGGAAGTGAGAACCCCTCCTTCAAAAAGTCTGGTGTCCTCAACCTCACGCTCCATGTTGCCAATATCTTCTTCATCAGACTCTCTTTGATCAATATGAACTTCTTCAAGAATATTAGAAGGTCCACCTTGTTCAAAACTGGAAGAGAAAAGATGCCCATAAGTGTTGTCAACGTCTGAATCTTGGTTGTCAGCGTCTGGGCTAACAGCGCTTGAATTGTTGTTGTCAACGTCTGAGCCATCAACGTCTGAATTGGTCTTGTCAGCGCTAGATTTGCCTTTGTCAGCGCCTGAAGAACCATGCATGTTTGTATCTGGTGGTATTTGGAAACCACCATTATCTTGTCCAGCAGCAGCAGCAGCAGCAGCAAAAGCATCTGTCCAAATGGGAATTGTGACATATTCTAATGTAGGAGATGCCTTTTCTGCTTGTGATCCAACCTTCTCATGAACTGTGTACCTGAAACATTAACAACTTGTTCCTCCACAACATTTGAAGTTACCTTCACAATGTCTGGATTAGTGACAGGCATATAATTTAAAGTTCTAGATAAGGGTTCCAAATCAAACAACAAATTAGGACCACTTTTAGGATCACTAGGTTTGTTCTCTAAGAACCTAACATGTACTCTCTCAACAATACGTTTGTCCTCTTTAAGATAAACCCTATAACCCTTGCTCTTGACTGAATACCCCATGAAATAGCCCTCATCACCTTTTGCACTAAATTTCCCTAAGGCATCACTAGTATCCAACACTACTACATAACAACCAAAAGGTCTGAGAAAACCAATATTAGGTTTTCTTCCCCAAAGTAACTCATAAGGTGTTTTGTTCTGAATTTTGTTAACCAATGCTCTATTTTGCACATAGCATGCTGTATTAACAGCCTCAGCCCAAAAGGCTATTGGAAAGTGAGCATCAGCCAACATTGTTCTGGCTGCTTCAATTAGGGTTCTATTTTTCCTCTCAGCAACCCCATTTTGTTGTGGGGTTCTAGCAATGCTAAATTGCCTAGTAATTCCTTTCCTGGCACAGAAATCATCTAGCTTCTTGTTCCTAAATTCTCCACCATTATCATTCCTAAGCATTTTAACCTCATTGCCAGACCTTTTCTCAATCTGAGTGATAAAATCAATAAGAACATCAGCTGTGTCACTCTACATAGCTAGAAATAATGTCCAAGTAAATCTAGAGAAGTCATTTGTGACAACAAAGCAATACGACTTACCATCCAAACTTTCTATATTTGTTGGACCAAAGAGGTCCATGTGAAGCATATGAAGAGGTCTGGAACTAGTATGCACCTGTTTGGACTTGAATGAGACCTTGTGCTGCTTGCCTTTAAGACATGCAACACAAGAGTGGTCATTGTAGAAGGCCTTCTCAGGCAAACCATCAACTAAACCAAGCCTCACAAGTCTATTTATATTTTTAAAATTTATGTGCCCTAGTCTCCTGTGCCACAAATTACTCTCATCTACTAAGGCCTTAGCATAAAAACAAGACATATTGGTATTCATTTTAATCCCATTTAAATTCACATTATATATGTCCTTATGCCTAGGTGTTCTATACTTAATATATTTCTCATTAGGGATCTTAAAATCCTTGCTTAACACCAAACACTCAGTATCAGTAAAAAGAACTTTATTTTTGTTATCACATACTTGTGATACACTAAACAGATTATAATCAAGTTCTTTTACCAGGAAGACGTTCTCAAAACATAGATTATTGGTGAGAAGGGTTCCTTTGCCTGTAATGGTACCATAACCACCTCCAAAGTATACCTTATCACCATCTTTAATAGGGGTGAAATTCGTCAGATAGTCTTCCTTCCCTGTCATGTGCCTTGAGCATCCACTATCCCAATATCCATAATCATTGATCTGTCTTTGAATGCCCTGCACATAAAGAAAACAAATTAGTTTTCTTTGGGAACCCAAGTCTCAAAAGACTTGGATTCATCTGGTTGTTCAATAAGAACATACTTAGTTCTCACAACAACCCCATTCTCATCCTTTTTAGGATGAAATACCCAGTTAACCCCAATAGGTTTTGTAATGACCTTTGAAATGTAATTAAATCTATTGCAAGTCATTGAAATCCCATTATCATTAGGGTTTTGATCTTTCTTGGGTCTCCATGTTAAGCTTGAAGAAGCTTTAGACCCCTTACCTTGTGGCTGCAAATATTTAGGTCTGGTCACGATCTGTCAGCGTTAGAATTTGTCCTGTCAACGCTGAAGTTACCCTTGTCAGCGTTGAATCTAGGGTTTGCTACAGAAACCCATTGCCTATTTGACCAGGTGTTTGTCTTTTGAAATGGTCTTTTTCCATGAGTGTTAGACCTTCTAGAAAAGAATGGGGCAGGTCTAATCACTTGTGGACTTTGCTGCACACAAGGTTTGGGTCTGACAACGTTTGACTTTCTAACAACGTTGACTTTCTTCCTGTCAGCGCTGAAATTGTTCCTGTTAGCGCTGGCTTTGGGAGCGTTGACACACTTGTATGCCAAATGTGAAAAGCTACCACAAGTGTAACAGGCTTTCTTAGACACAACCTTAGGTCTAGAAGAGAAGAAGCCTGTTCTATGATTGCTAACTTGGCTCTTGGGTGACCTATTATTCCTATACATCTCTGCATATTTAATGGTAGGTCTTCTAACAGTGTTTGAGCCTAGGTCAACAGCTTTACTAGTGATTGGGTTAGTAATCTTAATGGGTGGAGATTCATTGGGACTTTCACATAGCAAACCTCCCTTAACAAATAAATTAGGGTTAGCTTTCTTCCACTCACTTAGGTCAGTCAATTTTTGTTGATACTCTTCCACTGGAGTGACAACTCTTGGTGGAGGAATGAATTCCTCCTCTTGGAGCTCTGGTAAACCAGTCCAAGATAAGTCCCTTCGTTGGACACCATAGAAGTCACCAGCTGGTGGTGGAACCAGAGAGTAATCATTCATCCCAATCCCAGTCATGTCCTTAGGATCCCTTTGTTTAGCTACACAGTCTCCTAGGGTTTGAGTGGCTCTATCAAATCTTTGAATTTTGAGGTCAACATTATCTTTATTCTTAATGGCCTCATCTAACTTAGCCTGTAATTCACTATTAACCTTTTTCATGATGTTTCTAATATCCATACTACCCTCTAACTCATGTTTTAAGATATTGATCTTATCTTTTAAGTCAAATTCCATTTTCTTGTATTCAGAAACGGTTTTCTCAGTTTCAGTAAGAGCTAGTTGGTAATTAGACAATTTACATCTTTCAGTACTCATGTCATCTTTTAGTTTCAACACCTCTTTGTTAAGTCTTTCAGTATTTAACCTACAACCTTTGCTACAAAAAGCATCATCATATACCTCATTATCAGATGAAGAGGAGGAGTGTGCCATGAGAGCATATTCAACATGCTCTTCTTCTTCAATATCAGCAACCAAAGCTTTATCTTTTTCAACATTCTTAGCCAGATAGCTCCAATCCCATCCTGTACCATCAATTCCTTGAACTGCAACCATAGCTTTGGAATCCTGAGCTTTAACAACCTGACTTGAGGGTTTACCAGCATCAGATCTTCTAGGAGATCTGCATTCCCTCATGAAGTGCCCCATGCGATGACAGTTGTAGCATTCAACTTTGGATTTATCAAATCCAGCTGTGTCTTTAGCATTGAAGGTCATCTTTTTTTTAAACCTTCTGTTCCACCTATTTTCTCTTATACTAGCAAGAGCCATGTTCCACTTGATGTCCATCTCTTCCAAGTGCTCATCACTTATCTGCTCAAGGTCCTCATATGTAATCACTGAACCATTGGGCAAAGAAGCAATGTAAGCACAAACAGTATCCAAACCCAAACCAGCAGGTTTAGCTCTTGGGGAGTCATTCTTGAATGTGTCAGCGTCTGAAAAGGAGACGTTGACAGGACTTGTTCCAGCGCTGACATATGATGATCCAGTAACTGGATGCATATAAGAATCCTTCTGATTGAATTGACCTTCACTATGAGAGAAGAAGGCCATGTTGCTGGTGGTAGATTTGCTTCCATGCTCTGAAAGAGTTTCATCTTCCAACAGTCTTAGTTTGTTGTAGATGTCATCAAACGAGGAGCTCTTGTAAGTATTGTTGGCAAGAATAGATCTTGCCTCAATCTTCCATGCCTCACCAAGACTTTTAAGAAAGGTAGCATTGGTGTCAACATCACCAACTTGTGTCCCCATGAAGGACAACTTACTTGTGATGTCAAGCAATCTGCTTCTCACACTACTCAGTTTCTCATTGGGTTGAGCTTTGAAGACAACATAATCATGCAGAAGTTGCTTTTTCTTTTCTTCCTTAGTGTCTGCATTGCCACCATATGCAACTTCAAGAGCTTCCCAAAGATCCTTAGCAGATTCATAGCCTCTATATTTATGCTGGTTTTCTTGTCCCAAAGAGACTTTTAAAATATTTAGGGCTTTCATGTCAACCCTTTTCTTTGCAATATCATCAGCAGCTACAGCTCTACCATCTCCAGGTTTTTCTTTCTTATCCTCTTCAGGGCATCCTTCAACAGCTGTTCTTTGACTAATGGCATCAAGAATCTTTTGAGCCTTATTGAATGTGTTTCCATATTCAATAATCTCCCAGAGTGTGTAGTCATAGATCCCCAGATATTGTTCAAAGTTGAACTTCCATAAGTCAAAGTTGGTTGCATCAAGCATGGGAATCTTGATGTTTGGTAAGGCTGAAGAGGAGGAGGTTATTGCTTCAAACATGATGTTGTTAGGGTTTCTTAGAAAATTAGGGTTTTGGTGTTTTTAGGGTTCTTGTATTCTTTAAAGATCAAAAGTTCCTCAACAAGCTCTGATACCACTTGTTGATCCCAAACTTAGATCGATTAGCTTTGTGTATACGAGATTAGATCAAGTAATACACGTAGAGAAACCTTTGTATATGCTTTATGAATCTAAGTGTTATGCAGAATTTAACACTTAAACAAGAACACACAAGATGTAAACAAACTTTCACTTTGATTATGAATGTCGAACTTGCTTACAATGAAAGATGTTTACGAACGAAAACTTATATATATAACTTATAACCTAAAG
Organism: Glebionis coronaria; assembly: GCA_025667525.1. Classification (NCBI taxonomy): domain Eukaryota; kingdom Viridiplantae; phylum Streptophyta; class Magnoliopsida; order Asterales; family Asteraceae; genus Glebionis; species Glebionis coronaria. Next base: position 382,616,990 of record CM046876.1, read on the forward strand.
ACGATCTTTTATAGACATAAGAAGCCTTGTACAATAATCTACGTATCAGCTATTCTAGGTAAAGATAAATATAGAAAATACATTGTCGTTTCTATCCTTACTAGAAGTATTCTAGAATATAATAAACGTGTAGATTATATCTTCCATCAGTGCTTGTCTTCAATGTGTCAACGCTTGACTTTAACTTGTCAACGCTTGAGCTGTCAGCTCTTATATTGTTCTTGTCAACGCTTGTTTTGTTCTTGTCAGCGCTCAAGTGATCTGGCCTTAATTTATTCCCAACACATTTTACTTTCAAATAGCATGTATCCCCCTCGCGGGTTAAAATCCTTTACAACATAATTAAAAGCGAGGCTATAGACTCACCTGGAGTAATAGCAGTAGTAAGACGATCTTCGACGATAGTTGATGCCCGATAAACACAAAAACCGTAACCTATCAAATAAGGCGCGTTCATCAATAATAAACTCGAATAAAATCCATACTTACTAACACCAAACTAAAAATAATAAAATCACAACCAACCCAAAATGAAAACAATACAAGTGACCCATTACTTCATTCTATATGTTTACTTTAGTAGTCAATCCTTTCAATAAAAATCTGCCGGTACACACGAAATGTACGAGCTCGTTTACCCCACTTAAACACATCAAATATTTATGATACTAATCAGAGAACTCACTTACTATATATAGAAAGACCTGTTAAAAGCCCATCAAAAGATTTTACTTTTAAAGTTCCCTGCCCGACACATCTTTGAACTACAAAAACCGGACAGTTTTACGTCAACGACTCGTACAACCATTTTGACCGTTCTAAACAATCCCGTTTACAAATCCGACACTTGAGTTTGAAAATAGACTCACAACCATTAGTTTAGAACCAAACATCAGAACTTGATTATTTTTACAACTTATTTTATAGTCCCCGAGATTCGATCCAAATATCGACAACAACTTTGGATTGTGTCGATACTCTCTCCCGGTACACGAATAATCAAAACATCATAACTTCGCGCTCGTTTGGAGCTAGAAGCTCTATCTTATATCAAATCGAAGCTAAAAGAATTCTGTACAATCTCATCTTATTAGTTTGTTTATTTTCAAACAGTAAGGTTGCCAAAATTGGCCTTGAACCTACTGCCCTAAAATAACTTTTTAAAAACCATACTAAATAAATTTTTCAACCAATTTTAATCAATCCCATATGCCTAATATCATTTTAAACCACTTAACTAACTCATAACACCCTTGGATGATCATACAAAATTTTACCCACTCAAAATTTCCAACATGCAATAATTAATATATATATATATATAAAACACTACTAACAACACACCCATACAACAAAAATAGATCAAACAATCATGGATCATATCAAAAAAACATAAGTTCTTGCATGTGTTTAAAATTTATACCATTAGAATCACCATGAAATTTGCAAGATGGGACTTTGTTTAGTTTTCATTGATTCAAGTTGAAAATCAAAAATCAAATGTGTTTTGTGGGTTGATGGTGGATGGCAACATCAAAGAGAAAGAGAGAGATTGTGTTTTGTTGGTGAAATATGAATTTTATAATATAAATGGTTAGTGGAAAATCTATATATAGTGGGATAGGAGGGACCTTTCTTGCCAATTTGTGATAGTTTTGGTCCAAAATGCAATTAAATAGTTGTAAGGGTAGAAAATGTAAATTGTCAATTTTGAAAATATTCACGAGGCTCGGGTTTCGTAAAAATACTTTTCAAAAGGTAAAACGCAATCAAAGTATGATAATAATATGATCCCGGTTCGACTTAATACGAACTTAAAATAAAAACGACCAAAATATAAACATCGAGACAACAAATAATAAAACATAAAATCTCGGGCATCGTCGATATCGTGGTCACTAATAATCCTCACTATTAGTAAAAAGATAAAATAAGACCTCCAACGTCGGTTTTAAATAAAACCATCAACCGTTATATCATTTAACTCATCAAAAATTTCAAAATTATTCGTAAAATAATATTATATAATATTAAATAAATGACCTCGGGTTTGGGTTGTCACATCTTACCCTCCTAAAAGAGAGTGACGTCCCGGCGCTCGGTCCATCTTATACTCGCATTCCATACCTCCAAAACAAAAGAGAACTCTTTTCCTTAAAGAAATCCTCATGCTTCTTTCACAATTTCAGGTTCCACTCCTGGAATTCTTGTATCTTCACAATATAATATCCTTACTATGTTTCGACCTCATAAGAACTCTTCACAGTTCTTTCTTTGAAAATCAACTTATCTTCAAGTTGAATTATTTCCTTGTTGTTCCCAAAACAAATTTCACCCTTCATAACGACACCTTATGCAAAACCACGTTTCCCAATTTCAAACTCCATTGATTTCTTCGAATACCAACATAACTCTTCTGATGATTCCTTGTTACTAATGAATAATCCTTAATCCATACAATCTTATCAATATTTCCAATATTATTTCTAGTTCAGTCATTCAATTCCACCTACATCTCTACAATACACCGAAAGCCTAACTTTACGTCCATAACTCACGATCTTTACCCTTCACAAATTGAAGTTCTTTATGTACCATCAAACAGTACAACCTCATTACTAGCATGACAATCATCGTCATATAAGAATTCCAACAAGGCCTAAGTCAATCACACACGCACAAGTATACCGTTCGATGTTCGAATCGTTCTTTCACTTTGTCCATCATTCTCTGTATAACACACAGTACTCAACTCAACTTTCACCTTTACCCAAACCAAATCGTATCGATTACTTGACTTGTGAGATTCCTTCATCACTAAGTCTCACTCTCTCAACTTAGGTATGTTAGGAGTGCTCAAAATACCACGTCTAACTTGACTTTACAACAAAGTCCTTTCCATAAGTCTGACAAAATGTTGAAATCACTTACCTTGATATCCTTCTCAAATCAGACCGCTAACTTAAAATTTCAATATCCTTTCTATCAAGTCCACACTTTTTGTAAAACTCAATCCTTAGAAGATTTTTCCTTTTTCTTCCTTGTAAGTGCATCTGCTACCACATTCGCCTATCCCAGATGGTAGCGAATCTCGTAGTCATAATCACTCACAGTCATAACCACCAACATACTCAAATACCCGAATATACAACTGGTAATACTCTACTCATCTTGTAACACCCCACTTGGATAAATGGACCGTTACGTGTATTTATGGCGTGTCATCAAAGCATAAGGTAAATGTCCTAGAACATTAACTGACCATAAAGGAAATACCGGAATCAAACTTCGGCAATCCAAACATAAGCCCAAAACATGAAATATAAAATACTGAATGAAAGGACTAAACAATGTCCAAATAAGCAGAATAATAAAAGAAATACATAAAGTAAGAAGTCTGGATAGCTTCCATCCAAATGCACATGCTCTTTGAATCCTAAAAGCGTCCTGGTGTACCTGCCGTTAGAACATGAAAGGAACTACGGCTGAGCATAACGCTCAGTGAAACGGATATAAAGCATGATAGGGAATTTCTAAATGGAACAGATGATAAAATACTGGAGCTGTAAGACTAATAAGTAAAGTTGCAGCAGAAATCTGTGTATAATCTGTAAAGCGTGATTAATAAATAATAAAGCTGAACAGTTATCTGTTAAATCTGAAAACATGCATTTACTGTAATTTAATTGTCAGAGCTTATATAGGTCATGTGCTGTATCAACGTTGCATGAATAACTGGAGGGGTGACCTCGTCATGCTGTAGAGGGGTGACCTCTAAATAACTGTGTTGGGTGGAGGGATCAGCTCCAATGTGAAGGATGTAGAGCACACACCACATTCACCTGGTAAACTATAAACTGTAGCCTAGGATGCATCCATACGCCCCACTAATAATATTGATAAAATAGCCAAGCTGAGCTGAGTGGGACGATGCAGGATATCACTCTCCTGCATGTGAGTCACGGCACCGGTGCCTCTAGTGTCGCGGTTACGGTACCTCCGTAACTAGTACATAAACTAATCATGCTTGTATATAATGCTCAGGCAATTATTTAGTTATTGATATGATTACTGATAAACTTAAACATATACTGGGGAAAACATTTGGCTGAAGACGGGGAATCCTAATCATGCATAGAAAGGAAGTCCTTGCTGAAAGAACGGAAATCCGTACCTCGTGTCCCGTAACCGACTGAGATCAACTGACAAAAGTCTATTCTGACTTCACGTGAGCTACATGAATAAAGGACGCTGAATAAGTTAATTGATATCTGTTTATTTTACTGATCTTATTGTACTTAGTTTAATTATTTATTCATGTATTACTGTTTGCACATAAACTGATAAATCTGATGGTTCTAAATATTATTGGTTAATATATTCCTGTATTACTGATTACGATATAATGTGAACCCGATATTATAATATTACCATAATTAGTAATCTGCTATAATTAGAAGGTTTCTAAATTCGTTTCCATGAAAGGTAGTCATTTAAGTAATCACACGTTTAAATTGATAACGTAATTAGTCATCACTAATTTAATTTACAAGTTAAAATTAAATAAATAAAACAACTTGATTAATTTAATTATAAACTTATTTATAAAATGATTTGACCCAATTAATATAACCTGGTATTTATTTCCATCCATGCCCCGAAAACCCGAGTCAAACCCAAAGCCTACCGAGACTTCTAAAGTCTCGGTCGCACGATAAACCAACTAAGAGAAAAAAACTAACAAACCAAAACCCCTTTCTGCCCCTTTTGTCCGAGATCCCACAACCTAGTGTTGTCCGAGATCCCAAACAACCCTTTGCTACTGCCTGGCAGCAGTTCCCCCTGCTGTCTAATCCATTCCCACCGACTGCTCGTCGGTTCCCCCTGCTGTCTGACCATTACCACCGACTGCTGGTGGTTTCCCACCGCTTACAGACCCAAACACCCCTGGTGTCGATCTAAACCTAAACGCCCCCTTTTTTATTTTTGGTTTGGGCTGGTCACAACACAAACACCACCTAGACTTTAAAAGTCTCGGCTGTTTACTCCCTTAACCCACAGCCTGATTAAAACCAATACCACCGAGACATGGTGGTGTCTTGGATTTCATGCAGCCATCCCAATCCGACCCCTCCTTCTCTTTTTATACATTCAAGATTCATTTTTAAAATGCTTAGAATTATAAAATCGTGACATAAATTAATATAACAAGATGAGGGTGGTACCGTTATGATGATTAAAGATAGATAGAGATTATATACGAATTTTAGATGAACAAAAGAACCCGAATCTCCCTTTTCCTCCTCTACAGTCGGCGGCCACAGTGAAACCCTAGTTTCCTTTCTTTTTTTTAGTTACGTTAGATGTGAAAAGAAGGGAGGTTGTGTTTGTTTTTCTGTAGTATAGTGTGGGACGGGCTGGGTTTTTTGGCCCATTGCCCTTTTTTTTTTCTTTTCTTATTGCCGCAAGTCACACAAACACATGCATACTTTCCTTTCTTTTTTTTGTATACTACTGATCTTGACAAAAATGGGGGTTTAACCCGTGTCTTTTTTTTTTTTTTTTTTCAATTTTTCTAAAGCGTAATAATAATTTTGATCTGATAATTATTTAATTATTTTCTGAATAATTATTTGTATTAATAATTTATTTAGCCGAGATTGCGTATTTAATATTCGGGACTTTTAAATACGGGTTTTACAATTCTTCCCCTCTAAAAAAAATAATTCGCCCTCGAATTAAGGATGCGATTATGTCGTGGTTTTAAACATCTCCTTTATCTTCCCAAGAGTTAATTATGAAGCACTCTGATGATCCTTGATTACTACATACATGATTCCATACAAGTAATATTTCTACAATCTCAAAGCAAACACCACAACTACATAACCCTTACAAAACACATCACAACCAACTATAATTCCTTAAAATTCTTCCAACAGTGACAACCTCGGTGTAGAACACAATTACCCTTTAGTGTTCAGAATATAGCTTCCCCATCTGATAAGGATCAGATCTCGAAACTTACAATTGAGATGTATAAGTGGGACTCACACATCCAATTCTTCTTAGTTAGCTTAATCAATGATTTAACAATCAGTGAAAACCTTTCGTTAAACCTCCGATTATTCCCAGCTTAGACCAAGGAATTAAAAGATTTCCATCGGTGGCGTTGGTACCGACCAATCCTTAATCGTTTCAATCTTGGTAAGTGATGAGACTGCAATTATACATAGTCTCATCGTCCAAATCGGGCTTAAAACGCTTAAAATATCATCAAAATACCCCTATATATGCTTGTATTTGTGTCTTGTGTATTTTAGGTACGGATATCGTGTAATCAACAAAAGATCACAAAGAATGAAGCAAAAACGAACACGGGAAACGAAGCCGTACAATGAACCGGGCCTAAATGTTGAATTTTCCAAAAAAGTCCCTCAAGTTTGAAGAAATGGCAAGTTTAGTCCTCCAAGTTTTAAGATTTGTCAACCTTGGTCCTTGAAGAATCATAATGTAAAAGTTTCATCCTTGAAGAATTAATACATGTCAAGAAATTCCCTAGAAGATTGCTCAATGTACACAATTAGTCCTTATTCTATCATTCCAAAAGTTTAAGGGACTGAATTGTCATTAGCTCAAAGTTGCATTACAAAGGAAACTATATATATGAGCTGCCAAACTTAATGTGAACACTTTTGAAGAATGCAGGGGGTTATTTTCCAATTCCAAAACCCAAACCCACCTTATACCCACTCACCCCAAACCCCAAACCCAAAATCAATTTAATCCGGTTTTATTACTAAACCCATTTTTTAAAAACCCAATTAAATACATTTACTCTGGCACTAAACGTATTTTCTTCCCCAATTGAACAAAACCACTGTTCAAACATAAACCCTAACTTCCCAGCAAGATTAATTAGTTCGATTTAGGCTAATTGACTCGGGGATATTAGTCCTTTGATATCATGAAACCCTCCCACATGCCAGAAAATGACATCCTTTTCCCTTGGTCCCCCCTCACAGCTCATATCCTCACTAACTTCCAAGATTGATTGACCAAACCAAAGGCTGTGATGGAATCACTTGTTCCCTACTCAAATCCAACGAATGGAAGGCCTCAAGTACTCTGCATCAATCATATGGACATCCTGGCAAGTTCACAAGACACCCCTCTTGACCAAGCTGCGAATTCAAACTCAGGGGCATTGTTGGACATTCATAGTTTAGGGTTTTTCAACCTAGAATCTTCTGTACCCGTCTATATAAGGGAGTAGGGTTTGTTCATTTTTTTTCTTGTTCCAGTTTTTCTCTCAAATATTGTAATTCCTTTTTTATTTATAGAAGTTGGTAATTTTGATAAATTCCTTTTTATACCTTAAAAGTTGGTGTAAATTGAGATTAATTCCGAGTTCCACAAATCACTTGTTTGATTTTAAGTTCAAGTTTTTAGAAAACTATAATTCCTTTTTCATATGGTTGAAAAGTTGGTGTCTTTTTTATAAAACTTGTTCCTATAATCTAATCTGGTTTCATAAGTTTTCAAAGTTGTTTGAGTTTCATATATCCAAAGGTTCTGATATCTTAAGTTTCTTTTTTTTGAAAAGTTTTCAAGAAAGGAAAGTAGAAAAATCAGTTGGTTGGATATTATTGTGTTAACTGTATACGTGAATTTGTTCATCTTAGCAGGGGTTTATTGGAAGCTTGAGCTTGTTATAGCTAGCTCATAAGCTCGATCAATCCAAGGCATGGATGTATGCCTTGGAGGTTTGTCTAAATCCCTTTTTGATTTACGTTTTATGTCATTGATTAATTGTGCCTGTGAATTTGATGCTTGTAGTTTATGTGTTAAGTGTTTGATAATCTTGGCTAAAAATCTGCTCATTAGACTTCTAAGTTGTGTTTGGGACAACTAAGATTTAGGGGTAGTAAGTATCACCTAGGTCTAGTTTAGCTCTGCACCATTTTACAAGTTTAGGGTAGTGGGTTTTGGCTTTAGCTTTGCCGTTTTAGTTGAAGTTTGTCCCAAAATCAGCAAGTGGGTTTCGGTATATGAAAGTGAGTTTTTATGATTGGCTGTGTTTGATGATTCTCACATGCTTGTCTTTCTTTTCTTTTTTTAGAATGATTTTGAGATATGTGTAAACTGATTTGGAGTCATAAGTTTTAAATAGTCTTTTGCTTAAAATCAGCTTATCTAGACGTTAAGAAGTGTTTGGGACAGTCGAGTTGTTGGGTAGTACATGACCCACATACTTTTACTTAGCTCTGCACTTATATTAGGTCTTGGATAGAAGGATTTTGGCCAAATATTTTGAGGTTAAGTTTGAAGAAGTAATTTTGCGTCTTGCTCAAAATGTGTCTAAGTGAACATTGATTTCTTTCGATGTTCTGATGTTCTTTGGTGTTAATCTCAGTTAAACATGGTCTTTTGTGCATTTTTCTATTAGTTTGGTGATCATTTTTAGTTCTAATAAAATTACTTTGTTAATCCGATTCACAGTTAGAATTAATGGAGTGTTTGAGATTAGCCTAGCTATTATCGTAAGTTTAGGTTAGGATTAAGTTTTGCACTTCTTTTTCACTAATAGGTTAGTAGTAGCATAATAGTGCTTTTAATTCGTCTCAAAACCTTAAAATCCAAAAAAAATAAAAAATTGTAGGGTTGTTTGTTTACTGTATCAAAACACAAGAGAGAAATAGTGCCTGCTGGTTTCTCTTGTCATTAACTGTATACAGCCATAATCTTGGTGTGTTTGTGTTAATTGGAGTGTGATTTGGGTTTTTGGTCATTGAGGAGTTACTGTGCATCCACCAGTAGATTGTGTGTTATTATTTTTGTTGTGTTTTCTTAATATTCTGTCCAAACCAAGTAATACCAAGCAAAGAGCAACCAAAGTTATCCTTAAGTTTCTGCTTGTGCACTATTATTTGATCACTGTGGGTGTTTGTTGGTGTTTTTATTTGCGTTTGTTGGAAATTTACTTTGCTTGTTTGTGCTTCATGTGCTCACCGTCCAAACCATCAGCAAAAGAAATAAGATAAAAATTGAACCAAAAAAAATAGAGAGGGAAGAACACTCACTGTGTTCATAACCCCAAATCTTGGGCTTAATTTGTGAGCTTGATTTGGACATTTAGGTGTCGAAATTAAGATTATAAGTAGATTAGACATAGTATTCGATCTGTTTTGCATGAGATTTGAGGATAGCGGCTTTTTAGAGTCTTAATTTTTAGCCAAAAATTCATCCTAGTACCTCTAATTTGTGCAGCCATTGTTCATCAGTAGGTTGACTGTATTTGTATATAGGCCTTGTTTGCTTGTTGTTGTGTTAAGCTTGCCTGCGTACTCCAACACCAACAACTTAAAACTTAACCAAAAAGAAAAAGTAAAAAATTTGCCTAGTGTTCGTTTGAGTTATCACTATGCTCTTTCTGCCCAAGTCCTTGACTTAAATGTGATTTGCTTATCTTTGCATTTTATTTGGTTGTAATCCGTGCCTACTTTGCTAGTGTCTGTGCAACCTTGTACCACCAGCAATCAACAAAAGCCGAAAAGAAAACCACAAGATTCACTCACTGTTTGCAGGATGTGTTTTTGCATACCAATAAATAGGGTCTAGGTTGCTAACTCATGTTATTTACGGTCTAAATGGTGTGCAGTTTTGGAAATCTGTTAATTTAAACTTGGTGCCAACATAATAGTTGATTAGGTCTGCATATTTTGGCTCATCATTTGAAAGCTCTTTGTGCCTTTTTAGCGTGTTTGACAGCAACCGTAAAGAAAAAGGAAAGAAAAGTAGTATAAAGTGCCTACTGTTATTGCTCGTATGTGCATGAAGTGTGATCCTTTTCTTGTTTAGTGTGCATATTGTGTTTGTGGGTTTGATTTGATTGCTATTTATCGCTTTTCGCAACACTATAGCCGACTGCCATAGCGCGTGCTCTCATTCAAACAAAGGAAACTAAACACGTCAAAAAAAAAACCAAGAAGGAATACGACACTCTCAAGTTTCTGAGATCTTGGCGGTTTTGATTTGATTTGGTGTTCCTGTGGTTCAATTTTGGGTTGGATACACAGACTGTTGAGTGTTAACTTAGGTGTGTTGTGCCCTTTTTATCAACTGCATATAATCTATAAAAAAAGGAGAACCATGAGTTACTTATTGTGAGCACAAGCATTAGTTTTAGACTTTTAGGAAGTTAAATTTTGGTAGCTGCTAATTTCTATATTGTTTGAGGTCTGCATATTAATTGTGTGAAGTTGGAATGTTTATTGTGATATCAAAGTTCGCATATAAAAGAAATATAGTGCCAAAAAGTGACAGTCAACAGGCCTAGAACCTCTGACCTCAGACTTACTGCAAATGCAGCAAACAAGCATTTTTACCAACTGCTCTACAATTGCTTTGTGTTAAGTGTCCATTTCCTTTTTCTTTTATACAGTTTTTTATTAAGTTGATAATAAAAGAAATAAAACAGAAAAGTGACAGCAAAAGGTCTCGAACCCCTGACCTTGCAAGCCATAGCAGACGTAACAACACACTGCTTTACCAGCTGGTCTATATGACATTTTTGTTTTATCTCTCTTTTATTTTCTTTTTAACCTTTTGTTCATTTTGTTTTTTATATAATATATCAGCCCTTGTAGCTTATTTCGTAGCTTATTTATACCTTATTTTTGGACACTTTATTTTTCCCCCGTTTTCATTATAGATTAGGACTTCTTTGTAAAAAAAAATTATTTTTTTTTATTTTTTATATTATTTATTAGAATTATTTTTAGTTTTAATTTTAGAAAGTCTATAAAAAATAATAAAAAGTATTTTAAAATTTTCAAAAAAATAATTTTTAGCTTTTATTTAATATTATTTAGGGTTACAAATTTTAAAGTTTTTATTTTGTTTTTTTTCTTAGTTATTTTATTTTTTAGGATTTTTATTTAAATTTAAAAATTAATTTAAAATAATTTAAAAGTTTTCAAATTTTTTGGTTTACGTATTTTTTTTAATTAGAATTTTTAGGACTTTTTAGTAATTTTTAATTATTTTTTAGGTGAAGTTTTTCGTTGGGTCGCGTTTTTACGTTCGTACGTTTAAGCGTTTTTAACGTAACTCGTTTTCGTTTTCCCTTCTTTCTTTCTATCCAAAAACGTTATCACTTGAATAAATAACGTCTAACTTTGTTGTGTAAACACCATACCTCCACCGATAAACGAACTCGACGACGAGTATTCGCGTTTTTCACAAAGCGTGATACTTAATACTTACCCGTTGTTGTCGCTTTGTTTTTCCTAAACCGAAAGTGTACGAATACTCAACATCAAAAATGGCGCCGCTGTCGGGGAGGTGTGTTTAGCCATATCAATTTATCGTGTTTATTTGAGTGTTTACGTTTTTATCGTAAATACTTCTTTTTATTTTTCTATACTATTAGCCATACAAGTAAATACGTGTTAAATAGAACTCTATTAACACAAAATCGTTTCTCGTTTTTATTGTGCATAATATATTGTATTTACGTAGAACAATTAACACACAATAATTATCCAAATACGCGAGAAATCGCACCTCAATAGTTGAGCGTTCCGGTCACTATTGTTGTATCGAATTCAAACAAAAGTCAAAGGCAAAATAGATAAATACTCTTAATTGATTTAATATCGATAAATACAAATTATAAGGTGGGTATAAGGCGGTTGTATTTCATGACCTAAGGAAAAAAGGCTCTTAAGTGCTTCGCGTCGCCTCGTTTTCTCCGCTCGCTTGTGCGTATTTTGAAAGTGACGATTAATTAGGGGTTTGCCACATCAAGTATTATTAATCTATTTTTGTGAGTTTTAATTATTGAACCTCGACGAGGGTTTTTACTTCACGTAATTGCCTTCACTCCTCTTGGATTCATTAATCGAGACCTTTGATTAGTGGATAGTTTTTGTAGATTAATTTCTACGTAATACACCAAAATTCCAAAAAAATTAAAAAACCAAAAACACAAAAAGATTCTTCGATTTTTTTCCTCTATTTTCATAATTCTCTTCTTTCACCCTCTATAACGTTTAATTCTCGAATCGTCTTTCTCGTTGCATCATGTCGAATGATGGTGGATATTATTCGTGTCCATATTGTGGAGGCCCGCCCGATGGTGCCAATTATTTTTATTGTGAGGTTATTGGAGGTCGAGGGGGTTATATCTATAACCCCGCTCCACGTGATCATGGTAACAATTTTCAATCTTACGTCCAAGGTCACCCATCGTCCTCGTTTTATTCGTCATATGATCCGTCTTTTAATTGCAATGATGAGTCTATTCATAATGCCTTTAATGATTTTGTGAGACGAAATAATGAGAAATTAACGATGGTGGAAGAACAAATGACGAGCCTTAAGGAAACTTGTAATAAACGAATGGCAACCCAAAGGGACACTTTCAAAAAAATGGAAAACGATTATGACACCCTTTTTGAAGAGCAACAACGTTTGTATGACCAAAATCAAGAGATATGGAAGGGATACGTGGATAACATTAGGGAAAATCATGCTAATGAGAGAGATAAAATTCTTTTAATGTTCGAGGGCTTAGTGGAAAAATTTAATTCTTTGTCAAATAACACCAATCCTAATTCCGATGGAGAGGTTAAAGCCTTATCGACTCCTAAGACTTGTACGTCTCGTATTGATCCATATCTCTCGAATTTTAGAGTCGTGCAACCTTCGTCGTCTTGCAAAAACATAGAGGAAACAAAAACGTCATCCAACGAAGTTCTGAAAAATGTTTTTGAAAATAAACCAAAGGAAAAACTCGTAGGGTACTTGGGAGTATTAAATCTTGTACCTTCTAAACCTAATTTTTCTAATGAGGATGAAATTATTGAGGATTTTCTAAATCAATATACACTTAATTTTGATGAAGAAATTCCATTAAATTATTTTGAAAAAGAAAAATGTGACAAGGTTTTAAACGAAATCGTTGAACCCTCGTTTTTACAAGATGAACGAAAAATAATTCCGAAGGGACGTGTTAGTAATTTTGCTAAAATGTTCGAGAAACCACGTTCGATCCCTTCGAAGGACGAAGTTGAAACCGTCAAGGCAAAATCGTCACGAGACGAGCCTTTTACTCCTAATCCCACACCGAGTGAGATTTTGGATTTATCGTGTGAGAAGTCCGCCGATGGCCTTGCTCACATCGATACGTTTTTCGATGTCGAGGTTGAAACGACAAAGGCAAAATCTTCAATCAAAGAGCCTTCTTTTCCTAGTTTCACGACGGTTGGAGCTAGCGACTCGATTATCGACAATTTTATTGCTCAACCTCTTCCACGAGGAAGAGAAGACGTTTTTGATCCCGATGGCGATTTTTCCGAGATCAAACGTATTCTTGATGATCCGCCTTCTATTTTCGAGTTTGATGAGGACCGTTGTGTTAGCCCGGAGGGGGATGTTTTATTAGCCGATTCACATTTAAAAAATTCAAATCCTCCTTCCGCCTTCAAGATAAATGTGGAAATTTTAAGTGTGCCTAGAATTGTTTTAGAAACACCAAATATTTTCAATTTAATCAAATTGGGTTTTCGTAACAATGAGTTAAAAAATGGAAAAGGGAATGATTTTACAACTGATTTGAAAAATTTTACAAAGTTAACTCCGTCATCACCTCGCTTAATTGAGCTTGCTACAAACGCGTCTACTTCTTTTGACGACGTTTTGTGTGGATTTAGTGTGGGGGAAGCCCCATTTGTTTCCTCACACTTCTCCACCGAGGACGAGATTTTTGACCCCGGTATCACGTTTAAGATAAAATCTCGGTCTTTTACCGAAGTAGTCACTAGAAGATCCTTCTACACTTACGGTATGAGTTTACCTCGAGTAACTCGATTTGTTTGCCCACCCAATGTCCCACCCTTCTCTTCTCATTCTATTTTCTTGTGTCCCTTTCGGACGATGATGTTGAAAGTCGTGTTGTTTCGTTTATCATCCGAAAAATGAAGACACGATCTTTGATCCCGGTATAAAGGCTTTGCCTTTATTCACGGTTGCTTTTGGGCCTTGATTACATGTAAGTCCCACCAAAAATGACCGAACCAAGATAATCCCTAAATGATCACATTTATGGGGATTCGAGTCGAGCTTTTGACTCGATTATAAAAAACAAGGTGCCTCGTGGGGGAGACCCATGCTTATCCATGTACATATTATCGCTTTCTAATTAGTTTAATGTGTGGGGATTTGTGCCCTCCCAACCTTTGTTCCGTGGTTGTTTGTGATTGTGATTCATTAGGTTCATCGTCATCATTGAATCCTCTCGTGTTCGTTTTACGGATCACTCGAGCTTCGATCGTTGCCTTTGGGATTTCTCGATACCACATGATATATCCTTTTATGTTCTAACCTTAGGTTTATAGCACACTTCATAAACGGCTATTGATTTAACGGTTACACCCTTTCCGTGCTAGATTATGCATTCGACTACGTCTCTAGTATGGGGGTTTCCAACCCTTAGACTCAGAACATTGAGGACAATGTTTAGTTTTAGTATGGGGGGTGAGTAGATACTTCACCTTGCTTACGTCAACACGCAATCCAAAATTTCATCTTTTTGTTATCGTTTTGTTGCAAATAAGGCTAAAAATGGCCAAATTTTAAATTTTTTTGTATTTTTCATAAGTGTTTAAGACACGAATGTAGGTTTTCTGATGGTGAGAATAAGAGTAATTTTTGACTCGACCGTGCGTGTTGAGCACTTAGCTTCGATTCCTTAACTTTTTAGGCTAAGTCTCTTAAATGAGGACGAGAAATGATAGAGTTATTTATAAATCTCGTAATCGTCACGATCTCATGTGTAGTGATTATTAGCTTATTCTCCCCACGCTTTTGATAATAAATTGATTAATAAATATTGATTTAGCGGTTTAGTCACTATTGTTGGTTTCTAATTTGTTTTAGTAGCTTCCATGTAATTAAATTGGGAAAACATTAAGGTATCGCCAGCGTCACGGTTTTGAAGTATTGGCACCCTAATAATCGAAAGCATCACCTAATAATAAGATTTCATGTGCTCACCTAAATCAAGCAAAAAATTTGAAGCTCACAAGGCCGAAAAATCTATGTAAAATTGAAAGTGAATCAAGCCTTAATCTTTGAAGCTTTAAAGATCCAAAATTCGCCTTAGCGTGAGGATATACGTCTTTGGCTAATAAAACCACCGATGATTCGGATAATAAAAGGCAAGGCAAGACCGAAGTCATAATAAAAGCTTCATGGCGAAGTTGAATAAAAGAAGGAGGTAAACCAAAGATAATAAGGCCCTTCCGTTAGGGGGCGTATAAAAGTCTTGGTAATAAGTCTCATGTTCAAAACCGTTATAAAACCGTGTTTATCGATCCTTCTTGTTGACTTAATTTTTTGACATCGTTGTCTATTAGGATGAATTATTAATTTAATGATTTTGGTTACACCGTTAAAAATCTATTTTTAGACCTAAATCTCTATTCACGCATAAGTCAATGATGTATCCTCGTGATCATTAAGACAAAATAAAATATAAGTGTTGATGCAAAAGTTGGGTGATCCTTGCTAGACCCGAATTAGGCTTAATTCGGGTTGGCTGGGCTCCGGCTCCTGCACCAAGTGAATCGGTTGGTTGGGATCCTGCACACTAAACAACACGCGTTAAGCTTATCGTGGGAGTGTTTCCCACGATTAGACTCCGGCGTGAGAGTAAGTAATCGGTTAGGGTTTATGTGAGTTGAGAGTATAGAGCGTAATACCTTTGTGGAACCCTTAGGGGTTCCTTTTATAGGCAGTGGAATCCTAGTGGGCTGCCACTGATACTTTGGCCCCAAGGAAAGGATAACTATCAGAATTAGAATGATTGTTATCTTCTAATTATAGTAGTGAATATCCTTTCCTGTTGGGGTAAACCTATTCCTAGACAGAATATGATTCTGTCTAGCCCTATGTCGGACGCACCGGGCCGTGGGCCGCACACATGTGTGCGGTCACTGTTCACCCAAGCCCATAAGCCTGAATGACATTATCCCACCCATCTGTGAAGGGCCGGATACGGGTAGTACCCGTGGGCCGGGTTCCTGACCCGGCTGGGGACTATACGTCATCATGTCCCCCAAGTCTAGTTGTTACAGTCGTAGGCGTAACCTCTAGACTATCAAGGTGCTCTCCGGACATACCAAGGAAGACCTAGGAAATGAGACATTGAAAATTTTGTTCTGACCGCACGTGGCGACCCGTGGTAGGAACATATTTTGAATAGTACCTCAGCCGCACGTAACGGCCGAGACAAAAAATGTAGCATTAAATACGGTCTTACGTAAGAGCCGCATATCCCGACACAAGAATAAAAACATTAATGGTAGTCAACTTTCCAGTCGCACGCCTGAAAAAGTGCACCATTAATGCCCACCCTTGAGCCACGTAAAACTGCCAAGAAGTGACCCGTGGGTCCCCCTCTGATTTTGCAGAAATGTCAGAAATCCTATCTGTTGGATAGGCGAGGTGGCCTACACGTGTCGAACATCCATGGTACCTCGGAAACCGAGGCAACCCTATATAATAGTTGGTATGCGTGTTTGTTACACACACAACTCACCCCTTCTTCCGCCATTGTTATTCTCAAGCTTATACCTCCAAAACTTTGCCTTCTTTTCCACGGACTTCCTTCGCCGCAGGTTAGATCATCACGCCTTTAAAAACCATTTTTTAAAACATGGTAAAGGACAACCACCTTATCACGGATGTCCTTAACGTGATGTCTGCGGAAAAATACCTCGACTTCCTGTCGAAGTATTATATACCCGAAAGCGTACACCCCACCTATCCAGGTGAGGGTGAAGCGATTACGGATGCACCGGCGGGGAAAATAGGCGTATACACACGCCTGTTTGACTCGGCCAACTACCGTATCCCCTTATCCAAGTTCTTGGTAGACCTCCTATTATATTATGACTTCCACATAACCCAGCTTCACTACATAGGGGCGTGTAAAATCAACCAGTTTGAAATTACATGCCATAACTGCGGAGTAACCCCAACCGTGAACCTTTTTAGGGCTTTTTATTTTCCTCAGCTAGTGAATGGGTGGCTGTTGTTTAAAAAACAACCCGGGAATGCCCCTATGACGTATAGGAAGCCTCTAGACTCCCTTAAGAAATGGTATGACCATTACTTCTTTGTAGATGAGAAGGTGTTCCCTACTCCCTTCGTACTCAAAACCAAAGCCCCCAAAGACTATCCGCCCAAAGCCAAAGATTATAGCAGCAAGGACCTAAAAATACTAGATACCCACCGCACAGAATTTCATAGAGGGTTGCCGGAACACTTTCTGTGCTTAGTAGGGATAAGCCGCCGCTACTTTGGGAGGGATTACTTATACCCGTGCTTCCTGACGGAACAGGGAGAGGGTAGGTCTAATTTATATGTTGTAGATTTGAATTGTCATGCATATTTGTAGAACTTTTGTTGGAAATACGTTTTTCCCAATAAAGTCTCGGTCACATCTTAGTTAGCATAGATCACGAGTTATAGACTATTTAGAACTTTGTTTCTTGGAGCGACCTCCCTTAGGGGGAGATTGTTGGAAATACGTTTTACGTATTTATGAAGGATCGGTCGCTCCAACGATAATTATGTAATGGGCTCGTGATCCATTTAGTTTATGTATAGTCCATATAGCCCACATGTAGGGTGGGCTATATATATCCCCTCCTAGCATGTTAGGAGGGGTTGTTGATTGTTCATTTCACTTAATCATTTTCCATCTTTACTTTCTCTCTCTATTTTCCCCTTTTCTCTCCTTTCTCTCTCTAATCCCTCATCTCCTTCCTTCATCTCTTTTATATCTATCAATTAATCAACCATCTTAATCCATCAAATCCATCATGTAGAATAGGCCAACAATTTCGTAGACCTTCAATTGGTATCAGAGCTAAGGTTTGATTGGTTTATTCTAGCTTTTATTTTTTATTGATTTTGGTGGGTTTTGATTTAATCATGCTTAAATATTAAAAAGTTTGTATTTTTTATAAAAAGTTTGTGTTTTTATGTGTTAAATCATATCAAATCTTCAAATTTACTTACTTTTTAGATAAAAAATCACAAATTTTTATATAAAAATAAAAAATTTCATTATTAAATCTTAAAAAGTTTGTGTTTTTATAAAAAGTTGGTGTTTTTCTCTTTTTAATTTTGTATTTTTTTTGATTAAATCCTTTCTATTTTGATTGCCTTTTTGTTTGAGTTCCTTAAATTGAACATTTAATTTTATCCTTTTTTATTTTATTTTTTTTATCAATTTCCACTTTAATTTTTGTTATTATTAGTTTTTTTTTCTTTTAAGTTTTTATAATCAGTTTTTTTTATATAATCATTTTAAATTTTTTTTTATATACCAGTTTTTATATATAATTTTTTTATTATATCTGGGTTTCGAGTCTGTCCAGTTGTCTTTATTTTTTTTATATAATCAGTATTTTTCTTTATTTTTTAATCTATTGGGTCTCGAGTTTTTGTCCAATATCTGTCCTACAGTCCTTCAGCATCAAGGTTTTTCATTATCTTTGTCCAGTTTCTATTTTTTTATATAAACTCAGTCAGTCTCATCTGTTCCGGGCGAACTGAAAAGTTCCGAACCGAAAAGTTCCGAACCAAACACTTCCGAACCAAACACTTCCGAACCAAACACTTCCGAACCAAACACTTCCGAACCAAACTCTTCCGAACCAAACACTTCCGATTCGGAACTCTTCCGATTCGGAACTCTTCCGAACGAAATCTTCCGAACGAAATCTTCCGACTCGAAATCTTCCGACTCGAAATCTTCCGACTCGAAATCTTCCGATTCGAAATCTTCCGATTCGAAATCTTCCGATTCGAAATCTTCCGAATGAATGAGAAGTTCCGAACGAAGCATCCAATTCTAACATAACGGGACATCAGACTTTCTCTCTCACCTCTCAACTGTTACAAAAACTCTCAACTCACTTCTCTACGACCACCATCATTTCACCTAGATCACAAAAAACTCGCAAAGACTCGACTGTTTGACTAGACTCGACACACAGTCACTCCTCGACATCCTCACCCAGACCCTCACAACAGACCGTTGACAACATACCCTCACATCGACACAAAATCAACACTCAAGACTCATCACCCTCTCTCTCGACTGTTACAAAACACCACAACTCTCTCTCGACATACAAACGAACCCCACAAACTCACCCTGACACTCACAAACACTCGACACTCATCGAAAACTCATCACACTCACCAATCAATTAGACTCGACAACCAAAGACTCACATCAATCAAACTTACACCCATAATCCAAACTCACGTTTTTAATCTTCAAGAAGGACGCGAAAGATGAGAGAGGGACTCAACAAAATCAAAAAGTTAAAATAAACCTACCCGAGACCTTTTGCAAGATCTTGAAGCCATTATTTGATTTGTCCTTCGTGGGTCCTTCGATTCGAGTTGAGTTTGCTCTTGGGGTCTCAGATTGAAGTAATACAGATATTATGTGATTGATAGATTTTTGGTATGAGATTGAATGATCAATTGTATGGGAACTGAGATTCATTAGAAGAGGATTTGAGAAGTTTTATTCAGATTAGATTTGTGAGTTTCGGTATTGAGGAGAGAGAGAGAGACTCAAGTGTTTTATTTTGGGAACAGATTCAATAGTGAAATAAAGCATTTTGTGGGGCGGATAAAACTAGGTCTTGGGAACAAAATTGGGGGACGGATATTTATTTTGTTTAAGCGGAGATAACAAGAATGGTGGGTTGATAACACGTGTTTGGTAGCCTAGTCACATCTTTCTTTTTCTTTTCCAAATTTTTCCACGTATTTTCCAAAAAAAAAAAACGTTTTTATATGTCTCTCTTTTCAAGTTATTTTTAGTCTTCTAATTTTATTAGATTTTATTTTATTTTATTTTTTTAAAATATCACATTTTATTTTAAAACATCACATTTTTTTTTTGTTTATTTTTAGTTAAATTAAATTTTTGTCTTTTTGTCTCTTTTATATTTTTAGTTTCGTATATTTTGTTTATTAATTTTTGGCAAATCGTGTCGAGGCGGGTATTTTAAAAAGTTAATGTGGAAAAATATTTGTCGGGATAAACGTTTTTGTGGCCGGATTTGACGACAAAGTGACGAGTCCACGTCACGGGATTTTTGATCTGGTTTAATTCATAATCGTTTGAGCCGACAACATCTTTTGAGCCGAATCGAATTGTAAAATCCTGAAAACCACTACATAAACATCATTTTTCCTCGATTTTCAATGGACCCGTTAAATTCGACACTTAAAGAGGGAGACTTGCATCGAATGCACGACAAAGCTAGAGAAAGTGGTATAAATTCATTTCAAATGCTTCAATATCATCTAGTTACTCTTTCACGGCTTCAAGGAGGGAGCGAATTTGTGACAATCTTTGGACAAGATCGTCATATATTCATCGACTCAATTTTCACCAATTTGACCCAACTCGCCGAGCAACTTAACAATGAAAGCTTTAATCACTCTGCATCGGCACTTGCTTATAAGGCTCTTGTGACACAACTCACGCCCTTCCTCCAATTCAATATCATCAAGTCTGAAAGTTCAATGATTTGCCAATCATTTCTTCGAGATACACATACCGAGCTTCGAGTCTTCCGTGATACAATTTTGAAACTCATGACATCAGTCTCGTCTTCGATTTATGAAAGATCTCGACTTCAGCAAGGGTATGATAATGGAGTGCAAGACTCTTCGATGCAAGAGGAAACTGGTCATACGGTTGAAAACTTGGAGCCTATCAATGCCAAGAGCACGGAATCAGGAGGACAACATGATACCAGTGGCACGTCAGGAACTGTTCACGAGATCTCTTTTGCTGCCACCGTACCCGTTTATGACGAAGCGCCTGCAAACATGGTACAATGTAATGTTGTTTATGATGTATATGCTGATGACATACCGCATATTGAGCATTCTGAACCTAATTATTACAAACATGGGATGGAAAAAAGTGATAGAAATACCACTTCTGATTCATCCGATGTGAGTCACAATGGGGGAGAAAGTGTTCAAAATGCTATAGTACATCATGATAAATGCTTTATAACTGCCTCGTTAACTGATTCTGATTCCAAGATTAAAGAGCTCGAAACGATAGTAGCTCGGAAATCAAAAGATCTTGAGGATGCCAAACTTGAATTTTCTAAGAAAACGGACAAATTTGAAACATACTTTGAAAAACTTGAAAAGTCAAACGTTGTTCTTGAAAGAAAATTGGATCAAACAGTTCTAGATTCTAAAGCCGAAAAGGATAATTTTTTGAAACAAATTCAACTGCTTGAATCTAAGTTGGCATCCCAAGATAACTTAGTCAAAGAGAATGAGACTTTAAAGGCCCAAGTACAGGAAAAGGTTTTTGCTATAGCTGCGTTGAAAAACGAGTTAAGGAAAACTAGAGGACCTAGTGTGGACACTATGCTTGAAAAACCATCAATCTTGGGGAAACCGCCTACAAATCAGTTCGTCAGACAATCGATTGTCAGACAACCCACTGCATTTAGATCCGAGCGACCGCAATCCTCGAGACCGCGGTTTGCCTCCCAAGTTGATTTGGGACATATTTCTAGAACAGTCACTCCACCAACTAGGCCTAATGTGACTAAATCAGTTTTAGCAAGACCTCATCACATGACTGCCCCTAGTTCCTCTAAGAATAGTTCAATGAACACGTCTAGAACTAGTTCAACTGATGTGCGCCATGATTTTGGTCAAAAAGAAGCTATTCAAAAGACACATGTAAGAGATAGCTATGTCCAACCTAGTCAGATGCCTTCTAGATTACCCAACACTGCTAACCGTAGCATGTCATCTCCTAGGAGCGTCGATCAATCATCTAGGAATTACTCGGACATTAAATATGCTACTTGTAAAACATGTAGAAAATGTGTCTTTACGGCAAATCATGACTCCTGTATCAAAAAATTGCTTAATGAGGTGAACTCCCGTGCTAGACTTAAATCCCAGTGGGTTGCAAAAATCAAACCCATTGGTAAAATGTGGCGCCCCACTGGTAGAACTTTCACTCTTGTAGGAAACGAGTGCCCTTTAACTAGGATAGTCTCCGATTCTACTAAGACTACTAGGGAGGAAATTGCAAAGGATGATACATCACTTAAGCCTGAACTTAAGGTTTTCTATAAAAGGAAACGTTTGCCAACTAAGACAAGTGAATCATCCCCTCAGGCCACCTCTGACACAAGTAAAGCCAACTATGAACCCCCACGTGCTTCTAAAATAGATATCTCTAACCCATGCAAAAGTATACAAACTCCTAATGAGAATGCAGGTACCAAAGTTGATGTTCCGAAAGAACGAAGCGGTCCAATCGTTGTATACCGTTCAACTAAGGACACTCTCAGAGTTTGGTTGCTGAAGAAGCAGATATCAGAGAAACTAGTATCTCAGGGGATTCATGGTTAAAGCTCACAAGGACTTACAGTCACATAACAGACTGTAACTCGATTTCAAAAGACAGGAAAGTTCATCCCGATGATGACTTATCCTAAAAACGAGAAATTCATTTTTCTCGGGCATGAGCTTATGTTAAAAACATTCCACGTTTTTAAGCTCATGCACAAGGACTTATAGTCACATCACAGATTATAACTCGCTCATCAAAGAAAGGAAAGTTTATCGCCGATGATAAACTTATCCTAACAACGAGAAATTAAGTTTTCTCGGGCATGAGCTAAAATTAAAAACATTCGAGGTTTTTAAGCTCATGCACAATGACTTACAGTTAAATGTCAGACTGTAACTCGAACTTAAAATAAAGGAAAAATTATCTTTTATGATAACTTATCCTCTTAACGAGAAATTCACCTTTCTCGGTCATGAGCTTGTATTAAAACATTCGAAGTTTTAAGCTCAGAAAGGAAAGTGTATCTTTTAAATAAGAGAACTTTTCCTCGTAACGAGAAATTAACCCTTCTCGGTCATGAGCTTTCCGTTAAAACAGTCAAAGTTTTCAAGCTCATGAACACGACTTCTAAGTAAATGTCAGCTTAGGACTCGTCCTTCAGATAAAAGGAAAGTTTATCGCCGATGGTAACTTATCCTTAACAACGGGAAGTTCACAACTTCTCGGACTTGAGCT
Organism: Glebionis coronaria; assembly: GCA_025667525.1. Lineage (NCBI taxonomy): Eukaryota > Viridiplantae > Streptophyta > Magnoliopsida > Asterales > Asteraceae > Glebionis > Glebionis coronaria. The sequence goes on from CM046876.1 coordinate 382,640,172, forward strand.
CGCTTTTAAGATATTCAACATCTTAAGCTCAAGTAATTGTTTTTTCAAAACTTTGAACACAATTTTTCGAGAATTTTCTCAAAAGGTTTTTTCTAAATCTTTCAAAATTGTGTGTTCAAAAATGTTTTGATAAAAAGAGCATGTCTTCTGGAATCGATAATATTTACGATACTAGAAATGTCATTCAATAATGACACGGGGTTGTAAATAAAGTTCGAGCAGAAGTTCAAACTTTTAAAACATGCTCAAAATGGTTTGCTATTATTTCAGATAGCAACCCGCTTTTCATAATCAAGTCAAGCATTTCACCGGAAAGCTTTGACTCAACAACGGGAATTAATTTTCTCGGGGACGTGACGAGGTGACCAACAGTCGTGAACTAGAACCATGTGAATCTTTCATATGATGTTCTCCATCATTCAGGTTCTACCTCGTAAATTGCTAATATTGTGAATTCATTATCATATATGATCTTTGCACGTGATAAATACCTTACACTTGTGTTTAAAAGGTATTTAATTTACGTTTCAGCACACCCTCATTAATTTGAGGGGGAGAAAGTGTGATTTAATATGGGATATGATCAATCATAAATGGTTTGACTTAACGTGATAGCTCATCCCGACATGTGCAAAATGTTTTCGGATATCGTGGCATATGTTAAGGGGGAGCAAAATGGATTTGCACTTCAAAATGGATTTCATGGTGACATACACTTATCCAAAACATCTCTATTCACGACGGTGAAGATTGTGGTGACATAAGGATGGTATGATAGGTTAAAGTCCAATGATTTCTCTAGAACCGGAGGAATCTTCCCAAGGACATTCCATAGCTAGAAATAGTAGTCCTTAGGAAAGATGGAGAAAGATTGTGAACGTAGCTGAATGCCGACCAAGTACTTAAATTAGCACTGGAACAATCACAACAAGGTGCTAGTTATGACGTATTGGTAAGCATTGAAGGGGTTAAAGAATGAAAAAGAAATGTAAAGATAAAGGGTGTAAAGAAAGAAGCCCTCCTTACAACTTTAGGCAGAAACCGGGTCAATACATATGCTATTGAGGTCATTTTTGCTAATAATTCTCGATATTGAAGAAAGACGTCATGGACCCAGTGATGCAATGCACAACCCTTCCCAGCTAACTCAAATATCTCTCAAAAGGTATTTGTTTTAATCACACGGAGATCAACACGTTATCTATTGGTTTATTCACTCCGAATAGACTGATATTGAAAAGGTGGCACTCCTCTCCAGCCTCCGATCACTAAAAATCCAAAATGCACGATCGAGTCTAGAGCCATTTGAGATCATCAAATATCTCATTAGGACACACTTTCATATTTCCTTGCTTTTTCACACACTGTGAAAAGTAAGAAAGATCTTAAGAGTCCTACGCAAAATCTTCATGATCTTGCCTGAACATCCGAGTAATACGAAAGTATTTACAATGAAGATGGAAATCCTTCTTGAGCGAATATCAAAAAGCTCATGGTAGGTGACTTGTGCGATTCTTTATGAATCAAACTTGTGATAACTGGAAAGCAACAGTGGTTTAATTCTTAAATGAATTTAAACACGTTCCAGGCCTCTACGCAATATCTTAGTGATCTTGCCAGAACATTCAGAGTAATACTATTAAGTATTTACAGTGACGAATGGAAATCCTTCTAGTGTTAACATCAAAAAGCACTTGGTAGGTAACTTGCAAGATTCTATATGAATCAAGCTAGTGACAACTGGAAAGCAACGATGGTGCGGTTCTTAATTGAACTTCACTTGTTCCAGGAACATGAATTGACGGCTTCAAATCATGCGGATAATATTATCCAAATGATCCACTCTTTACGTTCGCAGTCAGCTTTGGACGGTCGAGTAAAGAGAACGGGGTTACTTGTCAAGGAGGTTCTTTATTGAAACTACCTGCCACAAGTACGATATTTGATATCGTCCAACGGTCTTCACCGACCGGAGGTAAAATGCTACCGAATTAGAATGAAATGTTCAAGGCCATTTCATCCGTGTATATTATTTGTTGCTAACTGTCTTATGCAGCGTAACAAGAAGGTGGCATTGCGGTGTACAATCCAGAAGAAGTCGTCACCACATGCTTATACTACATACAATTAGTACTTCAACAAATTCAAGAAAGCCTGAAGGTCGAGTCTTCCGCTGTATCAAACTCTGAAGCTTTCAAGAATTTAAAAGTATAAGTATGTGGAACATGAAGTCACGAAGAGGCAAATATCACAAGTGAAGAATGCACAAGGTCAAGGCAAGGAAACATGCTCAAGACTAAAGTCAAAGATCACATCAAGCATATTCACAAGAACAAGATCGAAGACTCAAGCATAGATGCTAGGTTTAAGATTTTGTAAAAAGATGTGACCTCCCTTAGGGGGAGATTGTTGGAAATACGTTTTTCCCAATAAAGTCTCGGTCACATCTTAGTTAGCATAGATCACGAGTTATAGACTATTTAGAACATTGTTTCTTGGAGCGACCTCCCTTAGGGGGAGATTGTTGGAAATACGTTTTACGTATTTATGAAGGATCGGTCGCTCCAACGATAATTATGTAATGGGCTCGTGATCCATTTAGTTTATGTATAGTCCATATAGCCCACATGTAGGGTGGGCTATATATATCCCCTCCTAGCATGTTAGGAGGGGTTGTTGATTGTTCATTTCACTTAATCATTTTCCATCTTTACTTTCTCTCTCTATTTTCCCCTTTTCTCTCCTTTCTCTCTCTAATCCCTCATCTCCTTCCTTCATCTCTTTTATATCTATCAATTAATCAACCATCTTAATCCATCAAATCCATCATGTAGAATAGGCCAACAATTTCGTAGACCTTCAACTTTACTAACCCATATACGTGTAAAAATGTCCGCAGAGATGAACCTTCACGGACTAATCCGCCAGGGCGACCCAATGAAGGTAGCGGAAGGATTCCGGCCCTTGAAGCAGAATGAGCTCCCCTTGCTGGAAGCGTTAGCTGACCGCACTATGCCGCTCGAAGAAACATCCGAGCCTAGATCAGATGAAGAAGAGCCCGCCATCGAGAAATCCCCATTGGATTTCCTCAATGAAGATGGAGAAGAACCATTGCTAGAGGGGGGCACCACCAACCAGGAAGAAGAGAATGACCCCAACGAAGACACTACTCAGGCGTCCGGGTCCGCCCCACTCACCTCTAGGAAGAGAAAGACCACCAGAAGGGTGGCAAAGAAGATAGGGGACGAGGCCGGAGCCGCGAATGCTCCTCCAAAGAAGCTGAGGAAGGATCATCCGCAGTACCAAGAGGGGAGTGGTACTGCGACCGCTCAGGCCGACCCCACCCCGAACACGGGAGGGCCAGTCTTGCGAGTCACCCCCGTGAGCGTCGTAGCTCCTACCGGCCCATACCCTGCCATTGACACCTCGTAAGTACCCTTTTGAGTATGATTCCTGTCTTTATATGATGCGTAGACTAATATTGTCATGTCAAATAACAGGGCTAATCCGGCGGCCGTAGAGCAGGAGGAAGAAGTGAGGAGGAATCCATCCCTCGTACCAACCAACAAGCCCCCATCCCCCGCTGCCACACATGCCAAGGAGCCACACCCCGAGGGGCCAGAAGAAAGCCTGAGCCTAGCATGGAACCTGTCAAGTTTGACAAGGCTGGAGGCAGAATCCGAGTGTTCAGAATTCATTGAACACATCACCCCGCCCGTCCTCGCACAAGATCTAGATGAGTTGGATCATGAGGCCCTCCTTGAGCAGTTTGACGTGTCGTCCACACACCAAGTGACGGTGGGAGCCGCGTTGAGACGCCGTGTAATCAAGGCCCTCACAAATGTGAATCGGGCAGATAAGAAGATAGCCCGTCGTGAGGCGATGGTCGTGAAGAACGAGAAGACCATCGCATCATTGCAGGCGGCGCTGTTGACAGCCGAGACGACGGTGAAAGAGCATGCTCATCACGCCGACACCCGAGAGAAGCGCATTGCTGAGCTTGAAGCCCTTGTAGCCGCATCAAACGAGAAGGTAAACTTTCGAAATTTTGTACATACACTCAAAATTTGGGTATGCATTTAACCCAAGAAAAGTATATATCCTTGTAATAACTCCAAATTTTATATGCAGGTGTCTGTGGCCGAAGCTGCTACCAAGGCCGTGACCGTGCAATCCTTCAACATCGGCCAGGAGCGTGATGCGCTGAAGGATGAGTTGACACGGACCAAGACCAACCTTGAAGAGCAGGTTGTCTCAGCTGATGAGGAGCTAAGCAAGATGGCTGTAAGTTATGCTGAGAGAATATGTCCTCCCCTGCTATCCGCTACAGCCGGACGTAGGTGGATTATCGGGCAAGGACTGCGACTTGCTGTGAGCAGGGCACTGGAAGCTCCACACCTATTGCAGGCATTTGCCGGGGTCGTATCCGATGGAATCGACCGTGGTAGACATGAGGGCTTGGTCAAAGCTGCGGAACTGATAGGAAAAAATAAAGACATCACACAGCATCCCTATCACAACCCCTCCGCCACGGATAACATGACCGCGTCCATGAATGCCTTAGCAGAAATCCAACACCCTCTCCTGGACGAGCTTGAGACACTTAAGAACGCTCCAAACGAGGCAATAATGTCTCGGCTGAGCGCTGATCCCATTCCTTTGACCTTGGCCACTTATGATTCCGCATCCAAAACAATGAAAGGCGAGAAACTGCTTCTAGAAGCATTGGATACTATTGCGGCCAAAGCCCGGGATGGGAAGGATGCTCGTGGGGAGGTCCTCCGTGCTCTAATTGAGGAAGGGAAGAAGGACATAGGGGAATTCCTACCCCCCTTGTAACTTATCATTTGTAAACACTTGTAATTTTATTCGCCCGTGTATGTACACGGCTAAGACATGTGAAATGACTGTCTTTTATTTAGAAGTCCGTGGTGACCACAACCATTTTGCTATTTTATTTTTGAAACTTGTGTATTTTCATTTTGTTTTGAACATTGTATTCCAACACCGCATGACCTGGCACGTCTTATGTAGGAAAGGAAAATACCTACAAGCCTATAATTTACTAGACATGCGACGTGCGTCTTTCCTATGCAGAGTACTGCGTGAGTACGGCATACGAAACTTACCACAACGTCTTGTGAGTAAGGTGTCTAGTAAGGATACATGATCCGTGCGGATGGGGTTGCATCCCTCTTACGCGGTAAGTTGAATTAGTAGGTTCACTTAATCCTCTTACCCCGCCTGGAGGCGTATAGTACATGTACAGTAGTTTGAATGAATGCATATGAATGAAACATGGCATATTATAATACAAGTAGAATTCATACGACTAACAAAAAATCTAAAAAATGATTTGACCGAAACAAGCCGTGGAGCTAGCTAGGCACCACGGCATTTTATTAGAACGCTTACATTTTTGTTTGAACAATAATGACAAGTCCTAAAAAACAAGAAAGTAAACTAAACAAAACATAAGGAAAAAAACCAGATAAAACCGCATGGTTCTTTATTAAGGCCACATATAGCGAAGCACCCATGCGGAAGCCGTAGCTTTTTAAAGATAGCACCTTTTGAGATTAGAGATGTTCCATGTGCGCTCTAGGTCGCGGCCATCCATGTCACGTAACTTATACGCGCCTCGCCCTAAGGCTTCAGTGACTACATACGGTCCTTCCCACTTAGGGCCCACCTTTCTTGTATTCTCCGCTCGACTTGCTTCGTTAGCACGATAGACGTAATCTCCCGGACGAAAAGAAACACCCTTGACCTTGGCGTCATAATAAGCCTTCATCTTAGCCTTGGACTTAGCCGCATTGATGGCTGCTATCTCCCTCTTTTCTTCCAACAGATCCAGGTTGATTCGTAGCTGCTCGTCGTTCGTGACGACATTAACTTTCGCCGTGCGGATGGTAGGCATTCCTATTTCTGCTGGTATAACAGCTTCAGTGCCGTAAGCCAATGCAAATGGAGTATCTCCGTTGGCTGTTTTGATCATAGTTCTATGCGCCCATAGCACATGTGATAACTCATCGACCCATTTGCCACTTCGTTCATCTAGACGTGCCTTGATACCATTTCCCAAGCTTCTATTTGCCCGTTCGACGAGGCCATTTGTCTGAGGATGCTTAACAAGAGCGAAGCACCGCTTGATGTTCAATGATGCACACCAGTCTTTGAATGGATTGTCCGTGAACTATTTACCATTGTCCGAGATGATTTCGCCTGGTAGGCCAAAACGGCACACAATATGTTCCCAAACAAACTTTTTAACTTGTTTGCCTGTGATAGACTTGACTGCCTTGGCCTCTATCCATCGTGTGAAGTAGTCCATCGCGACAATCAAGAATTTAACTCCCCCCGCAGCTACAGGAAATGGTCCTGCAATGTCGATTCCCCACTTATAGAATGGCCATGGGGACGTGAGAGGTGTAAGCTCCTGCTGCGGGTGCCGCGGCACTGGCCTATGCACTTGGCAATCACTACACTTGCGAATCATGTCGCGCGCGTCTCTGTGCATGGTAGGCCAATAATATCCTGTCCGTAAGGCTCTAGCTACCACGGATCGTGGGCCTGCAAGCATGCCGCACAACCCTTCATGTATGTCACTGATTACGTAAGCGGCCTGACGTGGTCCGACACACCGCATCCACGGCTGCAAGAAAGACCGCTTGTAAAGGATGCCTTCTCGAAGTTCGAAGTGTTGCGACTTCCTCCTGATGCGTCGTGCTGCTTTTTCCTCGTCTGGAAGGGTCTTACTAGTCAAATAGTTGATAATCGGGGTCATCCATGTAGGTCCGTCCTCCTCAACTATAGTAGCGACCTCCCCTTCTGTTATAGATTTCTCCTTGAGTATTTCCACCAAGACTTGTTTGGACAAGTGAGCGAAGCTTGTGGATGCAATCTTGCTGAGAGCGTCCGCCTTCTTGTTCTCGCCTCTTGGCACCTGCTTGATGGAAAATTTGTTGAAAGCCACAATTAGTGACTTGACTTTTTCCAAGTATCTGACCATGTTGTCCTCCTTAGCCACGTATCCACCTAAAATATGGTTCGCAACAAGCCGTGAGTCCATGTAGGCCTCAAGGTTGTGGACTCCCATTCTAGCGGCGATTTTTAAACCCGCAATTAGTGCTTCGTATTCCGCTTCGTTGTTGGTGGCCGTAAAATCAAAACGGAGGGCGTACTTGAACTCCATTCCTTCCGGATTTGTGAGGATAAGACCAGCTCCAGACCCGTCCATACACGAAGATTCGTCCGTGAATAACACCCATGGTTCTGTTGGAGTCTCGTCTTGTTTAACGATTGGCCCTTCCTCCTCCGGCTTCTCGATCAGGAAATCTACCAAGATCTGGCCTTTCACAGCCGTCCTTGGCCTATAAGATATATTGTGCTCCCCCAATAGGATGCTCCATTTCTGTAGCCTCCCTGCCACGTCCGGTCTAGAAATAACCTGCTTGATTGGCTGATCCGTAATGACTACAATTGGGTGCGCCTGAAAGTACCGGCGCAGCCGCTTTGTAGCAAACACTAGTGCTAACAACAATTTTTCCATAGAGGAGTAATTCAGCTCCGGCCCTTGTAGTGTTCTACTTATAAAGTAGACCGGAGTTTGCACTGTATCTCTATATGTCATAAGTACCGCGCTTATTGCGCCATGAGTGGCTGAGAGATACATAATGAGTTCCTCCTTTGGCCGGGGAGCTACTAGCATAGGGAGGGATGCAAGATGCTGCTTGAGTTGGCTGAAAGCTTCCTCGGCTTCCTTCGTCCACCGGAAGTCTCCCTTCCTAATGCACTTCTTGAGTGTCTTAAATAGGGGTAATGACTTCTCTGCGGATTTAGATAGGAACCTATTCAGCCCGGCTAGTTTCCCATTTAAGGATTGCACCTCCTTCCGCGTCTGAGGGGATGGCAGTTGTATCACTGCGTCCGTCTTCTCTGGGCAAGGTTTGATGCCGTTTGGATCAATCATATATCCAAGTAACATTCCCTCCGTTTCCCCAAACGTACATTTCTTTGGATTTAACTTCATGTTAATCCTTCTCAGTGTGTCGAATGTCTCTTGGACATCCCGGAGAAGTGCCTCCTCCGTGTGACTTTTTATAACCAAGTCATCCACATAGACTTCCAAGTTGCGGCCTATCTGTGATTCAAAAGCTTTGTCCACCAGCCGTTGATATGTAGCACCGGCGTTCTTCAGTCCAAACGGCATTTTCGTATAGCAATATACGCCCTGGCTCGTATGGAACGCCGTTTTTTCTGCATCCTCCTACGCCATCTGGATCTGGTGATATCCTTTATATGCGTCCAATAAGCATTTAAAAGGATACCCACATAGGGATTCCACCTTCCAGTCGATTTCCGGTAACGGGTAACAATCCTGTGGGCAGGCCTTGTTTAGATCCGTAAAATCCACACACATGCGCTAACTTCCGTCATGTTTTTTGACCATGACCGAATTGGATAACCACTCGTGGTAGTATACATCACACATGATACATGCGTCCACTAGTTTCCATACTTCCTCCAATATTACTTGACTGCGCTCTGGCGCCTGGCCGCGCTTCTTTTGCTTGACAGGTTGGTACCCCTGGCGGATCTGGAGCTTATGTTCTGCTATCGCCCTTGGCACGCCTGTCATATGCCTTGGCTCCCATGCGAATATATCTAGGTTTTCACTTAACAGCGAGCACATGGCCCTCTTGCCGTTATCCGAGAGTGCCCCTCCTATAGATACCTCTTGTTCCGGATAGTCAGGATGAATTGCCACCTTCCAATTGGGAGGTGGTGATCCATCCTTGGGTGGAACAGGTGGAGCCGGTGCTATGACGGTATGACATTCGGATGTTGGTATGATTGTGTTGTAAATGGTGATGATTCCTCTCTCCACAAGGAATTTGATCATTCTGTGTGCCATGGAGGGTACCGCCCGTATAGCCAAAATACCTGGTCTGCCTATGATCCCATTGTACGGAGAATGTGAGCGTATCACCATGAAGTTCATCCATGCCGTAGTGGAATGTTCCTCATTCCCAATGGTTACAAGCAGACGTAGTTGACCTATCGGCCATATAGTGTCTCCACTAAAGCCAGTAAGCGGCGACGTGGCCGGTACTAATTGGCTTCTTATTTCTGGGCATAACTGCACGAAACAGTGTTCATACAGTACCTCTGCTGACGACCCTCCATCCACATACATGCGACGAACATTGTGTGTTCCAATGCTTATCTCAATAGTGAGAGGCGCATCAATCACATCGCTTGCTATGATGGGAGGGAATGAGATTTCCCTGCCGCGTGAAAATTTTTGGCCAACTTTCTGCCTCGTGCGGCGCTGTCTGGATTGGATCATGTATATGGTCGAAGGATTGTCCTTTTGGGGATCCTTCTTATCATACTTCTTGTTGTCTTTTCCATCCTTCCAATCGTTAACTAAGTGCTTGAGTTTACCTGATTTGATCAGTGACTCAATGTGCTTCTTGAGCTGGATACACTCCTCCGTACCATGGCCCTTGTCATTATGGAACTCGCATAAGCGATTTCCTTGCCGACATTCCGGCGGAGTTGTCATTGGGGGAGGCCTTGGAAAATTTGCCCCTTCCGTCAGCAAAATCTCCCGGTAGGACATCTTTAGGGGGGGGGTAAACTTATCGTCCGGACGTCCTCCTTTGTTCTGGCTCTTATAGTCCGAGCCCTTGCTACTGTTCTGATTGCCTTGACCGCCCGACTGTCTCCGAGACTGGTCGTTTGACCGGTACCCATTTCCTCTGGATGGGTAAGCCGCGGCAACCGCCGTTTCTCCTTCTATGAAATTTCTGACCCTTTCCATGAGGTCATCATATATCTCTGGACGCTTGTCATTGAGGCGCCTAATCAATTTCCTGTCTGTTATGGCGTGCATGTAGTCAGAGATTTTTAGGAGCTCCGGCATCGTTTTAGTGCGTGTGCACTCATCATTGAAGCGTTCAGTGAAGGCTTCTGTGGACTACCCCGGCCTTTGTTTGACAGTCGCCAGTGAGACCGGATCCCTATTATACTTCTTCCTCTGAGTATAATTGTTCTTGAACGCAGTGCGTAGTTCCGTGAAACTATCGATGCTCCGTGGAGGGATGCCCTCAAACCAGTCACGGGCATTTCCGATCAGAGTTGAATTGAACATTTGGCACCATATAGGCATGGGCCATCGCTCTATTTTAGCCTGCGTATCAAATATTTTGAGGTGATCATCTGGATCACCAGTTCCATCATAGGTCTTGACACACGCCGGCATGCGACGTTTGGTGTCCTCGGAATAGTTCCGTATGCGGAGGGTGAATGGGTCTTTCCTGGGATCCGCCCATGGCCGGGTGAGCCTAGGGTTATCCCACGGTTCACACCACGGGCGGGAAAGATCCTCCGCTTCCGTATCTCGATAATAAGGGCCACCATAGTACTCATCATTGTTTGGTGGTGGTGGAAGGGTACGCCTAGGTCGGCGACGCTTAGGCGGATGGTCATCTGAGTCCTCGCCTGACGGGTCTGGTGACGAAGGTGGTGCCCCATCCTTTGGGTAGGGACCACCTTTTTGGGATGAACCAGGGGCCTTTTTCCCAGTGTTCATCCTGTCCCACACGCTCGTGCGGCGAGCGGTTCTGGCCAGCTCTCGATCTGGTCGCTCAGGTGAACCATCAGACTTATCTCCTCCTTCTCGAGACTGCATCAGTTCCTGTATGAGGCGATCTCCTATGCGCTCAAACACGTTCCTGGGTTGAGGGGTTTCCTCAAAGATGCTCTGCTCCTGAGGCCGAGCTCTCCTTTTCCTCTGACTTTGGGAAGAGGTGATTGGTCCGGTGTCACCAAAGTTGAGTCTGGATTGGAGGTTCCTCCCCAGATTCAACCTTGATGCGATCCCTAGGACGATCCTATCAAAGTTCTGCGAGAGAACTCGAGTTAGATCCTCCTCGCTGAGTGGTAGGACTTCTACTTCCTCCTCCGTCGAGGGTCTGCGCGGCTCCTTGTTAGGAGGGTTTGGCGCACTCCCTGGGTCAGGGTTGTCCAGGGTTGAAGTAGGTGGGGGTGTCATGGAGATCGTGCTCGTCACCCCCAAGGGCTGAAAACCGCCACGGTTACCAGGTCCGCCTGCAAGGCGGCTAGGTGATTGATTGGGGATGAGTATCCCTTCCCCTTGGGACTTCCGGTTCCCAGGATTCGTGTTCCAAGGGTTAGCTTGCGGATGCCCCTTCGTCATTGGAAATTCAGAATGAGGTTTTGTTCTAGCTTAGTGTAATGGGTCCCACGGATGGCGCCAACTTGTTGATGCAAAAGTTGGGTGATCCTTGCTAGACCCGAATTAGGCTTAATTTGGGTTGGCTGGGCTCCGGCTCCTGCACCAAGTGAATCGTTTGGTTGGGATCCTGCACACTAAACAGCACGCGTTAAGCTTATCGTGGGAGTGTTTCCCACGATTAGACTCCGGCATGAGAGTAAGTAATCGGTTAGGGTTTATGTGAGTTGAGAGTATAGAGCGTAATACCTTTGTGGAACCCTTAGGGGTTCCTTTTATAGGCAGTGGAACCCTAGTGGGCTGCCACTGATACTTTGGCCCCAAGGAAAGGATAACTATCTGATACACGCTTTTTAGTGTGGTGAAAAAGTTCGAATTCTCGGAATCCTCTCGAATTGATCTCAGTTAAAAGTGGAATGATTTGTTCTTGGTGACAAAAAGGGGATTTGGTTTTCTATTCTACTAAACAGGTAAATGAATAAATTGGTAATGAAATAAACTTAAAACAAGCAACAAATAAAAAGCAAAACTTGAATTAATACTGGAAAAATACCCTTACAGAAAAAATACCCTATGCGGAATGTAAGTCTTATGCGGAAAGTATGGCCATTCGGAAAGACAGCTCTATTCGGAAAATCACCCTTATGCGGAAAACATTGCCTGTGCGGAAAATGATCTCTATGCGGAAAATTATACCCTATGCGGAAAAGAAGCACTATTCGGAAAAATAAAGTCTATGCGGAAAAACAAGCTTATGCGGAAAGTAATGCTCTATGCGGAAAAATTAGCTTATTCGGAAAAACAGGGCTATTCGGAATGTTTGTGATATTCCGAATAAAGAAGAAAAAAATAAAGTATTATACGGAAAATTATGGCTACTCGGAATATATAAAATATTCCGAGTAAAGGAAATGTAAACACCCCTATTCGGAATATCAAGGATTCCGAATAAGGGAGATACAAAATCGTCTATTCGGAAAGTTCTGGGTTGAAGAACAGTAGCAGTAACAAGGAAACGGGGGATTCGAATCTTAATACAAATCGACTTAGATACTCAAGAAGGTTTTACCAAACTAACCAATTACCATTAAAATACCATAAGAGACAAATCCCACCAATAAAAACACTAAATCAACAACTTTTTAAAATCAAACTTGAATCAAATAAGAAACTTAAAAACTTGCAATGAAAATGGAGATGAACAAGATGAATGAAAAGATGAAATAGATTTATTAATGTAAGAGTAACAAGGTTAATGATTAAGGATTACAAGATTGAAAGAAAAAGATGAAAATCACCAAACACCCTAATGGTGTTGGTGATGGAATGAACAAAGGACTGGGAAAAAGAAAAATGAAGCTAACTCCCTAATTGTGTGAAGGGAGTATCTATTTATACTCCTAGTGGTTGGTTGGTGAGTGGGCTTTCTCCCTTTCTTCTTGTCTTCTCGTCTTTTCAGAAAAGTTGACGTTTTCGATTCTGATTCGGGATTTGTCGTCGATTAAATTCAACTCGTCTTTTAATTTCTTCGTTAAATAGACTTGAGTTTCTTCGACTTATGAAAATCTTCCGTCTTTAGTCCTTTTCTTCGATAAATCTTCGAATAGGTCCAGTGACTTCAAATCTTTTTGCATCTCTTGGACAATAGACTTCGTCTTTGGTCTTTTTCCTTGATAAAACCCGTGCAATCCCATGTTTTCTTTAATATTCATCCGGTTAGCTCTAAAAACACAATAATTACAAAAACCACGCATAATTCCAAACAAATGATATTAAATACGTGTTTTGGTCTTGTTTTAGCCAGAATTAAGTGGTAAAAGGATGGGTGTTTACACACCTATCAAATCCCCTACACTTAACCATTGCCATGCCCTCATGCAATGCTTAGTGATAAAGCAATTTTACATTTTTCTCATAATAAATCAACCTTGGCCTTATTCAAATACTACTAAATAACAATTAAATTTCTAAGAGAACTTTAAAACTTTAAAATAAACAAAAGGATGGAAATAACTTGTAAAGAAATCAAGGACTTACATTAGGGCTTTGGTGTTGCGAAGATTTATCACCCTCAAGTTTCACGTTCCCCAAACTAAGCTTGAAAACGAGATCATTGTTATTATAAGTTAGTAAATCAGACACTTACACACATGGCTTAATTAAATGCTTAAACTCCCTTATTCCTAATTGTATCTCTTATATTTTATTTTTGTCTTAGAATGATCATAAAGATGCATTTTTGGACTTATTTCGATAGTTTATTTAGGCTGAAAGCAAAGTAGGACGATTTGATCAATAGTTAGCTAAAGGACAAAATCTCTTAAAACTGCTTCTCGGGATATCAAAAAGTTCATATCTTGGCATAACTTGGTTCACGATTTGAGACCTTTCTCGGGCCGATATTTGGCATGTACTTCATACTTCATATCTTCGAGAGACGTTCTTGAGATAATGGTCTTCTCATCATAATAGAGTTTCTTCACTTGGAGACTTTTGAGGGGTACTCCAACTTTGTTGACCACGACTTCATGATTATTTCTTCAATCTCTAATTGGGATTTTGAGATACAACGATCCGCCTCCTTTTCGGACTTGGATCTATTTATCCTCATACCTTGTTAGGGTCTTTTCGGATAGACTTCTCCATGATCTTTATGGGAGTTGATTGCTTTTCGTCGTGAGTCTTGATCCTTCATATTGACTTTAGGAATAATGCTTTTCACATCACTTTGGATCTTTAGCAATAAAATGGAATCCTCATGCCTTGTTAGGGCCTTTTCGGACCCGCCAATCTTCGCGCCCCGCTTCATAAGTTATGCCTTGGCTATGAACTCTTATCATTACCGAGCAACTTTTAAACGATCTTGGGCTAGAAGCTAAGTAACTTTTCAAATCGTACGACCTTGCTTATTGCAGATAAATTATTAGCAAGTGATGGGAGAGTAGGCAAAGAATTACACCAAGTGAGCTTGCGCAAGAATACCGACTTATAATTGACTCTATCATTTCTCGTCCTCCACAATTTAAAATCTCAAATAATGAGACTCGTGGACACTTAGCCTAATAAACCGATTAAGGTCTACATGGTTAAGGATACTAGCTAGAATAAACTTGGATAAGTCTATTCGGGTTGAGTCAAAATAAACGCAACGGGCCTAATAGATCAAGGACTTCTAAACTAGCTACACCACTTTATTAATATTTTTGACTTTATTGCGGAATATATACATATGAAAGCAACGATAAAAATTTAAAAATTACGACTAAATGGCCAAAGTTAATAAAAAATTTGAAAAATGTTGAAAAATAGGATTTTCCGGTTAAATGAAGGCATTTTCATGGAAAAGTCCACTTAAAACTTCGATAGAAGTCTCCCCTACACTTAAGATAAACATTGTCCTCAATGTTTAAGCATGTGGGAAAAGTCTCCCCTACACTTATGACATTGTGCACGTTGGTTAACTCGAGTTAAGGAAGAGACGACTAAAGTGATCAATTTCAAATGTGAGTATGAAGAAAATTGAATCACGATAGTTGAGAGATAGAACTGGATTTCGGATAACACGGGAGCACGGTTCTTCAAATTTTCCAAGATTGCAGTTATCCCTGTAAGCACATCACCACACAAACACAAATGACCAAAATAGGTCCTCCCCTACACTTAGGGGGTTAAAGGGATAGATACTCGGGCTGCCTCCCGAGGAGCGCTTGTTTTTGATAACCGAGTCACGAGCCTGACTCGACCCAAAATTAGTTCATGGGGAACGTGGTGAGGGATGGAATCACCTCCTGAGAGGTGTCCTCACCAAAGTACAACTTCACTCGTTGGCCATTCACCTTAAAATTTGGTCCATTAGGTTGAGCGAACTCGAGAGTACCATATGGAAAAATTTGGGCAATGGTGAATGGGCCGGACCAACGAGATTTCAGCTTGCCCGAAAAGATTTTCAACCGAGAGTTAAAAAGTAAGACTTTGTCTCCAACATGGAACTCTCGGTTTTTGATCTTGGAGTCGTGAATGAGCTTAGTTCTTTCCTTATAGATCAAAGAATTTTCATAAGCCTCATTACGGAGTTCATTCAGCTCATTGAGTTGGATCTTGCGTAGGTCACCGGCTTTGTTGATATCAAAATTAGCCCACTTCAAGGCCCAATAAGCCTTGTGTTCCAACTCAATGGGGAGGTGGCACGCTTTCCCGTACACAAGACGATAAGGCGTACAGCCGATCGGGGTCTTGTAAGCAGTACGGAAAGCCCACAAAGCATCATCGAGTTTATCGGCCCATGCGGCACGATGCTCTCCCACGGTTCTTTCAAGAATTCGCTTAAGTCCTCGGTTGGATATTTCAGCCTGGCCATTAGTTTGTGGGTGGTAGGCTGTGGAAAGACGATGATTTACACCGTACTTAGCCATGGCTCTTGCGAATTGGTCATTGCAAAAATGAGTCCCACGATCACTAATAATTGCACGAGGCACACCGAATCTAGCGAAAAGAGCTTTCAAAAAGTTACAAACCACCCTTGCATCATTAGTAGGTAAAGCTTTGGCCTCAACCCACTTAGAAACGTAGTCAACGGCTACAAGGATGTATTTGTTTCCTTTAGATGAAGGGAATGGCCCCATAAAGTCGATACCCCAAACATCAAAAATTTCACACTCTTGAATGAAATTCTGAGGCATCTCGTCTTTATGTGTGATTTTGCCTTGCTTTTGGCAAACATCACATCGCTTAACCATATTGTGAGCATCACGATATATGGAGGGCCAATAAAATCCGGAATCAAACACTTTCTTTGCGGTGTAGTTGGGACCAAAGTGACCACCGGTGGGTCCTTTGTGGCAAGCATCAAGGATTTCAGACGCTGCCGATCCATCAACACATCGGCGGATAATCAAGTCGGCACATTGTTTGAATAGGTAAGGGTCGTCCCAAAAGTAAGTCTTAATGTCGGTGAAGAACTTCTTCTTTTGCTGGGACGTCAACCCTTCCTTGAGAATTCCACCCGCCAAATAGTTTGCAAAATCCGCAAACCACGGGGTTTCATTCGACTTCGAGTTTATAGACATTAAGGTCTCCAAGGGAAAAGAATCATTGATTTCTTTGGTCGGATGATCCCCTTGGTATGGATCCTCAAGTCTGCTAAGATGGTCCGCGGCTAGGTTTTCTGCTCCTTTTTTATCGCGGATTTCGATTTTAAATTCCTGGAGTAGCAAAACCCAGCGAAGAAGTCTTGGTTTGGAATCTTGCTTTGTCAACAAGTACTTCAACGCGGAATGATCGGTATACACAATGGTGGTGGAAAGGACAAGATAGGGGCGGAATTTTTCAAAAGCATAGACAACTGCTAAAAGCTCTTTTTCGGTTGTCGTATAATGCAATTGTGCCCCTGTCATTGTCTTGCTAGCGTAATGGATCGGTTGGAAGTGTTTGTTCACTCTTTGTCCAAGAACCGCTCCAATAGCAAAATCACTAGCATCGCACATCAACTCAAAGGGAAGCTCCCAATTAGGGGTAACCAAGACGGGTGCCTTAGTTAGCTTATCCTTAAGTGAGTCAAAGGCTTCGAGACACTCTTTGGAAAAGATAAAAGGAGTATCTTTTTCCAAGAGGTGGGTCATCGGGCGAGCGATTTGAGAAAAATCTTTGATGAATCGACGATAAAAGCCCGCATGACCCAGGAAACTTCGCACACCCTTCACTGTTGAAGGTGGAGGCAACTTTGCGATAACATCGACTTTAGCACGGTCAACTTCAAGACCGGCCTTCGAGATCTTATGTCCAAGCACGACGCCTTCTTTTACCTTGAAATGGCATTTTTCCCAATTTAGAACCAGACGAGTGTCTTCGCACCTCTTTAGCATACGTTCCAAATTGGCAAGGCAAGAAGAGAAAGAATCCCCGAAGACCGAGAAATCATCCATGAAGACTTCCATGGTTTGTTCAACCATGTCATGGAAGATAGCTAACATACACCTTTGGAAAGTCCCGGGCGCATTACATAAGCCAAAAGGCATTCTTTTGTAAGCGAAAGTGCCATAGGGACAAGTGAATGTAGTCTTCTCTTGATCTTGGGGATCGATGGGTATTTGGAAATAACCCGAGAAACCATCAAGAAAGCAGTAATATTCATTACCGGCTAATCGTTCAAGCATTTGGTCCATAAAAGGTAGAGGGAAATGATCCTTTCTCGTGGCATAATTGAGTTTGCGGTAGTCGATACAAACTCTCCACCCAGTAACGAGACGAGTGGGAATTAACTCGTTGTGTTCATTGGGAACAACGGTTATTCCGCCCTTCTTGGGCACACAATGAATTGGACTAACCCATGGTGAATCCGAAATAGGGTAAATCATACCCGCATCAAGAAGTTTGAGAACCTCTGTTTTGATGACTTCATGTATTTTTGGATTCACCCTTCGTTGGCTTTGAATAGTGGGCTTGAAGTCGTCCTCCATGAGAATTTTATGTGTGCAGAAGTGAGGATCAATTCCACGAATATCGGAAATCTTCCAAGCAATAGCCTTCTTATGATCTTTCAACACAGCGACGAGGCGAGTCTTCTCTTCATCTTTCAAATCCTTCGCAATAATGACGGGCGACTTTTTGTTGTCATCAAGGAACACGTACTCGAGATGTGGCGGCAACTCCTTAAGTTCCAAATCCGGAGGATTTTCGACGGGAGGCGTTTGCAAAGTCGTGGCATCGATAGCAATGACCGTGGGAGATGGAGGCGAAGGATTGTCTTCGGTGAGAAGATTGTCAAAGAAATTCATGTCTTCATCCCCCTCGGTGGGAGAATCATTAGTGGCTAAATTCGCATCTCCCATGGTAGCTTCAAGATTGTTCCAGAATAAATCACTATTTCCAAATAGAGACAACGATGAATCAATAGAGGACACGGTCTCAACATTGGGAAGAGAGGTAGGAATACTTTTGCAAGCATCATTAAAGTGTTCTTCACAAGCCTCATCGAGAACGTCAATACAATTAACAATCTCATATGAATAAGGCTGTTTAGACAACTTTCCCATGTTGAAGACTACTTTATCGTCACCCACTCTCATGATAAGCTCGCCGGCTTCAACATCAATAAGAGTGCGACCCGTCCTCAAGAATGGACGACCAACAATGAGTGGCACACGGGGGTCCATCTCGTAGTCGACAACAACAAAATCAGCAGGAAAGGTGAATTTGTCGACTCCTACAATGACGTCTTCGGCTATCCCCACTGGATAAGAAACCGTACGGTTAGCTAATTCCAAAGTCATTTTGGTGGGGACTAGCTCTGGGAGAGATAATTGCTTCCAAACACTTAGAGGCATGAGATTAATACTGGCACCTAGATCGGCTAGGGCCATGCAATTCTCTACTCCCGGGAAATTGCAAGGGATAAGAAAACGACCCGGATCACCAAGCTTGGTTGGCAATTTCCTTAAGAGTACTGCAGAGCAATTCTCATTAAGTTGGGTGTTGGCAATATCGAGGAGCTTTTCCTTGTTGCTCAAAAGATCTTTAAACATTTTTGCGTACTTGGGCATGTGAGTGAGAGCCTCAGCGAAGGAGATATTGAAATTCAGTTGTTTGAACATTTTAAGGAAATTCGAAACCTGAATATCATCCTTGCTCTTTTGCTTCTCTTTCCTCAACCTTGAAGGATAAGGTATATTGGAAGAAGAAGAAGGCTTTAGAGGAATAGGATCACTCACAACCACGGGTGGGGGAGGGGTAGAAGGAAGAGGTGGAGAAATTGGGGAAGGAGAAGGAGGAGGAATAGGAGCAGGCGACTCGGTCTCCTTAGTCACAACCACCGGTGGATGTAGAGGAAGCTCGGGTTCCTTGGTACCTTTGCCACTTCGAGTGGTGATTGCTTTCATCTCCCCTCTTGGATTTGCAACGGTGTTACTCGGAAGAGTACCCGAAGAAGAGGGTTGACTACTTTGGAAGAAACTGGCCATCATGTTCCTCAGATCATTAGTTTGGCTATCCAACGTATTTCTCATGTCTACTCTCAAATCGTTTCCTTGCTTGACCAAGTCTGCTTTCAGGTTGAGCACCTCTCTTTGAAGATTTCCCACTATCGCATCGTTAGTCCTCATATAAGTTTCCACTTCTTGGTGAAGAGCGGTTGGTTGGTTGGGAGGAGCATTGTATGCAGGTGGTTGGTAAGCAGGTTGTTGGTAGACTTGGTTATTTCGTTGAGGTGGTTGTTGCTGTTTGTGAGGTGGGATGTATGGTTGTCGAGGTTGTTGTTGTTGAGGAGGGCGATTAAGGTTTTGTTGTTGGTTTGGGTTGGCAGGAGGGAAACCATGTGGTGAAAGATAGTTGTTGCTGCGGTAGCTAAGTAAGTTACGGTCACCTTGGGGTTTTGCTTGATAAGCAGGTTGAGGATAGGTGCCATATGCCGCATTCACATTCTCAGCAGGGTAATCTTGGGTGGCGGTACAAGTTGTGTAAGAGTGGGGACCACCGCATATCTCACAAGGTTGGCTGACAGCGTTCACTTGAGCGTTTTTGGCGTTGTTGCTGTTGTTGTTGCTGACGGTATGTGTGACAAGCGATTCAAGAAGAGTAGTGATTTTGTCTAATCGCCTGTCGCTGTCATTAGTGCTAGCACTAGCAACATTGGTCCTAACACTCTTGGTTTGCACACGAGATTTATTCTCAATGATGTCCCAAGCAGCATTGGAAGTCTTAGCCAATAAATTACCCCCTGAGGCACTGTTCAGTGAATCTTGGTCACTCATGCTTAAACCATTGTAAAAAGTATTAATTTGATGTACTTTGGTAAAACCATGTTGTGGGCATTTTCTTAAAAGATCTTTAAAACGATCCCAAGATTCACTGAATGACTCATCGTACTTTTGTTCAAAGTTTATAATCTCATTCCGCAAAGCGGTAGTACGAGAGGGTGGAAAAAAGTAATTGATAAACTTTGTTTCCAAATCCGTCCACGAGAGAATACTCTGTGGCGGTTCCTTAGCAAGCCAATGCCGGGCTTGTCCCTCTAAAGAAAAGGGAAAAAGTTGTAACCTTATAACCTCCTGTGGAACTCCATTGAACTTGACCGTGTTGGTGAGTTGTAGAAATCTCTTGAGATGGTCGTGTGGGTCATCAATGGTTCGTCCCAAGAATGGTTGAGCTGAGACCATCTGGATAAAGCCTGATTTAAGCTCAAAGTTGTTGGCGGCAATTGGTGGTATGACAATTGGATCCGTGTTGCCATCGACATGAGCTTGGAGCAATTCAATCATGGGGCGGTTATCCGGAAGGGGCTCATTGTTGTTGTTATTCATGTTGTTAAAAGGTGGGTTGTTGTTGTTATTATTGTTGTTCGGAGGTGGTATGTTATTGTTGTTTTGTACACCAGCCATGTCTAAGTTATCGAGAGGCTCGGGCTCTTGATAAGACGTGGATCGAGTGCGCATACACCTGCAAGAGAACGAACAAAGAAAAACAACGCAAAAATATTTTTGGTTTTTATGTTTTTTACTTTTTAGGATTTTTGAAAATTTTATATTTTTTAGTGTTTTTGAAAAATTTTTATGAAAAAGTAACGTTCACGGGGAACGGATCCCAAAATCCAAGTTCTCACAAAAAACTTTTGATCTTAACGAGAAGAGCCGGCAGCGGCGCCATTTGATACACGCTTTTTAGTGTGGTGAAAAAGTTCGAATTCTCGGAATCCTCTCGAATTGATCTCAGTTAAAAGTGGAATGATTTGTTCTTGGTGACAAAAAGGGGATTTGGTTTTCTATTCTACTAAACAGGTAAATGAATAAATTGGTAATGAAATAAACTTAAAACAAGCAACAAATAAAAAGCAAAACTTGAATTAATACTGGAAAAATACCCTTACAGAAAAAATACCCTATGCGGAATGTAAGTCTTATGCGGAAAGTATGGCCATTCGGAAAGACAGCTCTATTCGGAAAATCACCCTTATGCGGAAAACATTGCCTGTGCGGAAAATGATCTCTATGCGGAAAATTATACCCTATGCGGAAAAGAAGCACTATTCGGAAAAATAAAGTCTATGCGGAAAAACAAGCTTATGCGGAAAGTAATGCTCTATGCGGAAAAATTAGCTTATTCGGAAAAACAGGGCTATTCGGAATGTTTGTGATATTCCGAATAAAGAAGAAAAAAATAAAGTATTATACGGAAAATTATGGCTACTCGGAATATATAAAATATTCCGAGTAAAGGAAATGTAAACACCCCTATTCGGAATATCAAGGATTCCGAATAAGGGAGATACAAAATCGTCTATTCGGAAAGTTCTGGGTTGAAGAACAGTAGCAGTAACAAGGAAACGGGGGATTCGAATCTTAATACAAATCGACTTAGATACTCAAGAAGGTTTTACCAAACTAACCAATTACCATTAAAATACCATAAGAGACAAATCCCACCAATAAAAACACTAAATCAACAACTTTTTAAAATCAAACTTGAATCAAATAAGAAACTTAAAAACTTGCAATGAAAATGGAGATGAACAAGATGAATGTAAAGATGAAATAGATTTATTAATGTAAGAGTAACAAGGTTAATGATTAAGGATTACAAGATTGAAAGAAAAAGATGAAAATCACCAAACACCCTAATGGTGTTGGTGATGGAATGAACAAAGGACTGGGAAAAAGAAAAATGAAGCTAACTCCCTAATTGTGTGAAGGGAGTATCTATTTATACTCCTAGTGGTTGGTTGGTGAGTGGGCTTTCTCCCTTTCTTCTTGTCTTCTCGTCTTTTCAGAAAAGTTGACGTTTTCGATTCTGATTCGGGATTTGTCGTCGATTAAATTCAACTCGTCTTTTAATTTCTTCGTTAAATAGACTTGAGTTTCTTCGACTTATGAAAATCTTCCGTCTTTAGTCCTTTTCTTCGATAAATCTTCGAATAGGTCCAGTGACTTCAAATCTTTTTGCATCTCTTGGACAATAGACTTCGTCTTTGGTCTTTTTCCTTGATAAAACCCGTGCAATCCCATGTTTTCTTTAATATTCATCCGGTTAGCTCTGAAAACACAATAAATACAAAAACCACGCATAATTCCAAACAAATGATATTAAATACGTGTTTTGGTCTTGTTTTAGCCAGAATTAAGTGGTAAAAGGATGGGTGTTTACACACCTATCACTATCAGAATTAGAATGATTGTTATCTTCTAATTATAGTAGTGAATATCCTTTCCTGTTGGGGTAAACCTATTCCTAGACAGAATATGATTCTGTCTAGCCCTATGTCGACCGCACCGGGCCGTGGGCCGCACACATGTGTGCGGTCACTGTTCACCCAAGCCCATAAGCCTGAATGACATTATCCCACCCATCTGTGATGGGCCGGATACGGGTAGTACCCGTGGGCCGGGTTCCTGACCCGGCTGGGGACTATACGTCATCAATAAGAGATACCAAGTAGGAATAAGGGAGTTTAGGTTCGTAATTAACACTCATGAGATATGATCGTGTTGCTAACTTATAATAACAATGATCTCATTGCACGCTTGGCATGGAATTGGGGTGAAAATCGAGGACGACGAAATTATTTCTAACGAAGCATTCACGTGTTCTTGTTCTATGATCCTAAAAGTCACTTAATAGTGATGAAAACAATACATTATGTCTAAAGCACGTGTAGTAGTTTATTTAAGTTTACGTTTTCAATAAATGTCATCATAAAATGAATTTTTGAAGTGCTAAGATACTTTATTCTAGCATTGCGTGGGGACACGGCAATGGTTTAGTATGGGGGAGTGATGAGACTGCAATTATACATAGTCTCGTCGTCCAAATCGGGCTTAAAACGCTTAAAATATCATCAAAATACCCCTATATATGCTTGTATTTGTGTCTTGTGTATTTTAGGTACGAATATCGTGTAATCAACAAAAGATCACAAAGAATGAAGCAAAAACGAACACGAAAAACGAAGCCGTACAATGAACCGGGCCTAAATGTTGAATTTTCCAAAAAAGTCCCTCAAGTTTGAAGAAATGGCAAGTTTAGTCCTCAAAGTTTTAAGATTTGTCAACCTTGGTCCTTGTAGAATCATAATGTACATGTTTCATCCTTGAAGAATTAATACATGTCAAGAAATTCCCTAGAAGATTGCTCAATGTACACAATTAGTCCTTATTCTATCATTCCAAAAGTTTAAGGGACTGAATTGTCATTAGCTTAAAGTTGCATTACAAAGGAAACTATATATATGAGCTGCCAAACTTAATGTGAACACTTTTGAAGAATGCAGGGGGTTATTTTGCCAATTCCAAAACCCAAACCCACCTTATACCCTCTCAGCCCAAACCCCAAACCCAAAATCAATTTAATCCGGTTTTATTACTAAACCCATTTTTTAAAAACCCAATTAAATACATTTACTCTGGTACTAAACGTATTTTCTTCCCCAATTGAACAAAACCACTGTTCAAACATAAACCCTAACTTCCCAGCAAGATTAATTAGTTCGATTTAGGCTAATTGACTTGGGGATATTAGTCCTTTGATATCATGAAACCCTCCCACATGCCAGAAAACGACATCCTTTTCCCTTGGTCCCCCCCCCCCCCCCCCCCCTCACAGCTCATATCCTCACTAACTTCCAAGATTGATTGACCAAACCAAAGGCTGTGATGGAATCACTTGTTCCCTACTCAAATCCAACGGATGGAAGGCCTCAAGTACTATGCATCAATCACATGGACATCCTGGCAAGATCACAAGACACCCCTCTTGACCAAGCTGCGAATTCAAACTCAGGGGCATTGTTGGACATTCATAGTTTAGGGTTTTTCAACCTATAATCTTTTGTACCCGTCTATATAAGGGAGTAGGGTTTGTTCATTTTTTTCTTGTTCCAGTTTTTCTCTCAAATATTGTAATTCCTTTTTTATTTATAAAACATGGTAATTTTGATAAATTCCTTTTTATAGCTTAAAAGTTGGTGTAATTTGAGATTAATTCTGAGTTCCACAAATCACTTGTTTGATTTTAAGTTCAAGTTTTTAGAAAACTATAATTCCTTTTTCATATGGTTGAAAAGTTGGTGTCTTTTTTATAAAACTTGTTCCTATAATCTAATCTGGTTTCATAAGTTTTCAAAGTTTTTTAGTTTCATATATCCAAAGGTTCTGATATCTTAAGTTTATTTTTTGTGAAAAGTTTTCAAGAAAGGGAAGTAGAAAAACCAGTTGGTTGGATATTATTGTGTTAACTGTATACGTGAATTTGTTCATCTTAGCAGGGGTTTATTGGAAGCTTGACCTTGTTATAGCTAACTCATAAGCTCGATCAATCCAAGGCATGGATGTATGCCTTGGAAGTTTGTCTAAATCCCATTTTGATTTACAATTTATGTCATTGATTGATTGTGCATGTGAATTTGATGTTTGTTGTTCATGTGTTAAGTGTTTGATAATCTTGGCTAAAAATCTGCTCATTAGACTTCTAAGTTGTGTTTGGGACAACTAAGATTTAGGGGTAGTAAGTATCACCTAGGTCTAGTTTAGCTCTGCACCATTTTACAAGTTTAGGGTAGTGGGTTTTGGCTTTAGCTTTGCCGTTTTAGTTGAAGTTTGTCCCAAAATCAGCAAGTGGGTTTCGATATATGAAAGTGAGTTTTTATGATTGGCTGTGTTTGATGATTCTCACATGCTTGTCTTTCTTTTCTTTTTTTTAGAATGATTTTGAGATATGTGTAAACTGATTTGGAGTCATAAGTTTTAAATAGTCTTTTGCTTAAAATCAGCTTATCTAGACGTTAAGAAGTGTTTAGGACAGTCTAGTTGTTGGGTAGTACATGACCCACATACTTTTACTTAGCTCTGCACTTATATTAGGTCTAGGATAGAAGGATTTTGGCCAAAGATTTTGAGGTTAAGTTTGAAGAAGTAATTTTGTGTCTTGCTCAAAATGTGTCTAAGTGAACATTGATTTCATTCGATGTTCTGATGTTCTTTGGTGTTAATCTCAGTTAAACATGGTCTTTTGTGCATTTTTCTATTAGTTTGGTGATCATTTTTAGTTCTAATAAAATTACTTTGTTAATCCGATTCACAGTTAAAATTAATGGAGTGTTTGAGATTAGCCTAGCTATTATCGTAAGTTTAGGTTAGGATTAAGTTTTGCACTTCTTTTTCACTAATAGGTTAGTAGTAGCATAATAGTGCTTTTAATTCGTCTCAAAACCTTAAAATCCAAAAAAAAATGTAGGGTTGTTTGTTTACTGTATCAAAACACAAGAGAGAAATAGTGCATGCTGGTTGCTCTTGTCATTAACTGTATACAGCCATAATCTTGGTGTGTTTGTGTTAATTGGAGTGTGATTTGGGTTTTTGGTCATTAAGGAGTTACTGTGCATCCACCAGTAGACTGTGTGTTATTATTTTTGTTGTGTTTTCTTAATATTCTGTCCAAACCAAGTAATACCAAGCAAAGAGCAACCAAAGTTATCCTTAAGTTTCTGCTTGTGCACTATTATTTGATCACTGTGGGTGTTTGTTGGTGTTTTTATTTGCGTTGGTTGGAATTTTACTTGGCTTGTTTGTGCTTCATGTGCTCACCGTCCAAACCATCAGCAAAAGAAATAAGATAAAAATTGAACCAAAAAAATAGAGAGGGAAGAACACTCACTGTGTTCATAACCCCAAATTTTGGGCTTAATTTGTGAGCTTGATTTGGACATTTAGGTGTCAAAATTAAGATTATAAGTAGATTAGACATAGTATTCGATCTGTTTTGCATGAGATTTGAGGTTAGCGGCTTTTTAGAGTCTTAATTTTTAGCCAAAAATTCATCCTAGTACCTCTAATTTGTGCAGCCATTGTTCATCAGTAGGTTGACTGTATTTGTATATAGGCCTTGTTTGCTTGTTGTTGTGTTAAGCTTGCCTGCGTACTCCAACACCAACAACTTAAAACTTAACCAAAAAGAAAAAGTAAAAAGTTTGCCTAGTGTTGGTTTGAGTTATCACTATGCTCTTGCTGCCCAAGTCCTTGACTTAAATGTGATTTGCTTATCTTTGCATTTTATTTGGTTGTAATCTGTGCCTACTTTGCTAGTGTCTGTGCAACCTTGTACCACTAGCAATCAACAAAAGCCGAAAAGAAAACCACAAGATTCACTCACTGTTTGTAGGATGTGTTTTTGCATACCAATCAATAGGGTCTAGGTTGCTAACTCATGTTATTTGCGGTCTAAATGGTGTGCAGTTTTGGAAATCTGTTAATCTAAACTTGGTGCCAACATAATAGTTGATTAGGTCTGCATAGTTTGGCTCATCATTCGAAAGCTCTTTGTGCCTTTTTAGCGTGTTTGACAGCAACCGTAAAGAAAAAGGAAAGAAAAGTAGTATAAAGTGCCTACTGTTATTGCTCGTATGTGCATGAAGTGTGATCCTTTTCTTGTTTAGCGTGCATATTGTGTTTGTGGGTTTGATTTGATTGCTATTTATTGCTTTTCGCAACACTATAGCCGACTGCCATAGCGCGTGCTCTCATTCAAACAAAGGAAACTAAACACGTCAAAAAAAACAAGAAGGAATACGACACTCTCAAGTTTCTGAGATCTTGGCTGTTTTGATTTGATTCGAGGTTCCTGTGGTTTAATTTTGGGTTGGATACACGGACTGTTGAGTGTTAACTTAGGTGTGTTGTGCCCTTTTTATCAACTGCATACAATCTATAAAAATAAAAAGAACCATGAGTTACTTATTGTGAGCACAAGCATTAGTTTTAGACTTTTAGGAAGTTAAATTTTGGTAGATGCTAATTTCTATATTTTTTGAGGTCTGCATATTAATTGTGTGAAGTTGGAATGTTTATTGTGATATCAAAGTTCGCATATAAAAAAAATATAGTGCCAAAAAGTGGCAGTCAACAGGCCTAGAACCTCTAACCTCAGACTTACTGCAAACGCAGCAAACAAGCATTTTTACCATCTGCTCTACAATTGCTTTGTGTTAAGTGTCCCTTTCCTTTTTCTTTTATACAGTTTTTTATTAAGTTGATAATAAAAGAAATAAAACAGAAAAGTAACAGCAAAAGGTCTCGAACCCCTGACCTTGCAAGCCATAACAGACGTAACAACACACTGCTTTACCAGCTGGTCTATATGACCTTTTTGTTTTATCTCTCTTTTATTTTCTTTTTAACCTTTTGTTCATTTTGTTTTTTTTTATATAATATATAAGCCCTTGTAGCTTATTTCGTAGCTTATTTATACCTTATTTTTGGACACTTTATTTTTCCCCTGTTTTCATTATAGATTAGGACTTCTTTGTAGAAAATTTTTTTTATTTTTTTTATTTTTATATTATTTATTAGAATTATTTTTAGTTTTAATTTTAGAAAGTCTATAAAAAAATAATAAAAAGTATTTTAAAATTTTCAAAAAAATAATTTTTAGCTTTTATTTAATATTATTTAGGGTTAAAAATTTTAAAGTTTTTATTTTGTTTTTTTCTTAGTTATTTTATTTTTTAGGATTTTTATTTAAATTTAAAAATTAATTTAAAATAATTTAAAAGTTTTCAAATTTTTTGGTTTGCGTATTTTTCTTAATTAGAATTTTTAGGACTTTTTAGTAATTTTTAATTATTTTTTAGGTGAAGTTTTTCGTTGGGTCGCGTTTTTACGTTCGTACGTTTAAGCGTTTTCAACCGTTTTTAACGTAACTCGTTTCCGTTTTCCCTTCTTTCTTTCTATCCAAAAACGTTATCACTTGAATAAATAACGTCTAATTTTGTTTGCTAAACACCATACCTCCACCGAGAACGAACTCGACGACGAGTATTCGCGTTTTTCACAAAGCGTGATACTTAATACTTACCCGTTTTTGTCGCTTTGTTTTTCCTAAAACAAAAGTGTACGAATACTCAACATCAAAAATGATATACGTCTTTGGCTAACTTTTAGTATGGGTTTGAAAGTTTCACTTGCTCACTTTTAGTCCTTGTTCTTTGGGAAAATAGGTATAAAACGTTTTCAGCCAACAAAACTTCATTCCCTTTGTTAATAACTTTGAGAACTTTACACTTTTGGCACCAAACTTTGGAAAAAGGGTTACAAGGGTTGTTTTTGCCATTTTTGGATAATTCAAGATCCAAAATTCGCCTTAGCGTGAGGATATACGTCTTTAGCTAATAAAACTACCGATGAGGTGGATAATAAAAGGCAAGGCAAGACCGAAGTCATAATAAAAGCTTCATGGCGAAGTTGAATAAAAGATGGAGGTAAACCAAAGATAATAAGGCCCTTCCGTTAGGGGGCGTATAAAAGTCTTGGTAATAAGTCTCATGTTCAAAACCGTTATAAAATCGTGTTTATCGATTCTTCTTGTCAACTTAATTTTTTGACATCGTTGTCTATTGGGAGGGGTTATTGATTTGATGGTCTTGGTTACACCGTTAGGACTCTATTTTTAGACCTAAATCTCTATTATCGCATAAGTCAAACGATGTATCCTCGTGAAACATTCAAGACAATATAAAATATAAGAGATACAACTTAGGAATAATGGGAGGATAAGTACATGATTAGGGCATATGAGTAGTATTAGCATTACTAACTTATAATGACAATGATCTCGTTGCACGCTTGGCATGGAATTGGGGTGAAAATCGAGGACGATGAAATTATTTCTAACGAAGCATTCACGTGTTCTTGTTCTATGAACCTAAACGTCCCATTTTGCGATGAAAATCATACATTATGTCCAAAACGCAAGTAGTAGTAGCAATGAAGTAGTAGTGTAGCTAGTTTATCGTTCAATAAAGTGAATAAAAATGAATTTTGGAGATGCTACGGTACTTTATTCTAGCATTGCGTGAGGGCACGACAATGGTTTAGTATGGGGGAGTGATGAGACTGCTTTTATACATAGTCTCATCGTCCAAATAGGGCTTAAAATGCATTAAAGGTCATCAAAATACCCATATATATGCTTGTGTTTGTTGCTTGTGTATTTTAGGTACGGATATTGAGAAAATGACAAAAGATCACAAGAATCATACAAAAACGAACACGGGAAACGAAGCCACACCATGAACCAAGCCCTAATGAAGATTTTCCCAAGAAAACCCTTGAAGATTTGAAGAATTATGAAGAAGGGTCCTCCAATATGGAAAAATTGACACTATATACCCTTGTATCCTCATAATTACAAGTTTGGTCCCTAAAGTATGTCAAAATTACAAAAAGGGCCCTCCACTTTGAAGAATTGGCAAGTTTAGCCCCTCAACAAAGCTAAATTGTCAACCATTATCCTCCACAAAGTCAAACACATCATGAAGTCCTTCAAAGTACAAGAAATTACAAGTTTGGTCCTTTGAAAATCCCAAAATTACAAAAACGACCCTTGACTTTCAACATTTGGCAAGAATCGTCCCTCATCAAACAAGACTTGGCAATTTCAGTCGTCCAAAATACCAATCATGCAAATCAAGACCATTATCCATCAACAAAATGCCAAATCAGTCCCTCAAAAATACAAAATGGCAAGAAATACCCCTGAAAATACTTTGGAAAAGTATTTGGGGCAAAAGTGTGAAAAATGAAAGTTTAATTACAAAGGGATTCAGATTTGTTTAGCTTTATTTACAAAGTGGCAAAAGGAAAAGAAGTGAAGGGGTTAAGTTGGCCAGACATCATAGTTACCTAGTCCAACCACAAGCTGCCACCTCACCCCACTCACCACTTCCACCAATCACACCACTCCCTGCCTCCACCTCAGCCTTCCGCTCACCCGGTTTATACTTAATTAAATCCTTGGCGCCTAAACACCTTTTTAAATATTAATCACCCTTAAAACAGATTAAACCTTGTGTTCATCAGCTCAAGAACACAATTAGGCATTCCTTAATCATTATGAATTAAAGGCTAATTCTTTCCAGAACAATGATTAAGGGTCCTATAATCACAACCCAACCTTAAAACATGCCACATCATCATCCCTTTTGTCACATGCTACCTCCCCTGCCCCACCCTTCACCTCCAAACAAAAAAAAGCCAGTAAATCCAACGTTGGAGAATTCAGCTTACATTCTAAGCTTGTTACAAACCTTTGGATCACCTTTTGCTTGCCAGCTATCACTACACAACAAGAATCCTTCACATGATTCTCCAAGATATTCAAACTTCATAAGGGTATTTTTGGAAGTTCAAGACTGGGGTTTTACTTCTTTATCAGCTTTCTAGATACATTGTAAGGCTATATAAAAAGCCATTGGGTCT
Organism: Glebionis coronaria; assembly: GCA_025667525.1. Classification (NCBI taxonomy): domain Eukaryota; kingdom Viridiplantae; phylum Streptophyta; class Magnoliopsida; order Asterales; family Asteraceae; genus Glebionis; species Glebionis coronaria. Next base: position 382,670,667 of record CM046876.1, read on the forward strand.
CATTTGTACGTTGCTTTTGGTTTTTCCTTGTTCAAGCACTTGTAAATCCTATTTTCAGATTTATGAAATTGTGTTAAGTGTGTTGAAGAAAGACCAAGTGCCATCTTATTTATGCTTGTTTATGTTTTTTGTTTACTGAATTTGAATCAAAAACCTGTTTTCAAAAGAGGAGTGTGCAAAAGTTTGCACATTTTCTTCCTTTTCTTGATATTTTGCTAAGTTCTTGGTCTATCTTGGAATTCTTGGGCTATAGGGCTGATCATAGCATCCTGATATTGTGTTATCAAGGTGTGGTGAAGCTTATAACTTGGGGATAATCAAGTGTGGAGGACAAGAGTTGCATCAATCAAGGATTTTTCAAGTTTCTATTTTTGTACTCTTGCTTCTAACTTTGTTGATTCTTAGCAGGCTTTGTTGTGGAAGCTTGTGCTTGATTTTGCTAGCACATAAGCTCAAAATCCGTGGGTGTGGATGTACATCCATGAGGTACACACCCTTAATCCCAAAATCTGAAAATATTTTGGATATTTGTGCTATTTGAGTGTTGCCTATGTTCTTGTGTATTTTGTGGCTTATTCTTGCTTGAATCTGTTGTTCTCATCTGTTATTGTGTTAATCGTCACTTGGGTGGTCTAAAATCTCACTTTTTCTTGTTTAAAATTGGATTTGAAAAGATAAAGGGGTGTTTGAGATTACCTGTTTGTGATTGCATCTTGGTATTGTGTTGTTAGGAGTTGTTATTTGTGCTTGGTATCTGATATACACTTGTTTGAGAGTGTTTTGCTGCAAGTTTTGTGGTTTGAAACCTTGAATCAAAGATTGTGCTATAACTTTGTGAGTTTGACTGTTTTTGACCTAAAATTTTGGGAAAACCTAGATTTTATGCAAGTTTAGGGATAAAATATGTTTAAACATCATTAAGATTACATACTTGATAGATCTGAGTTGTTGAATATGGCTTGTGTGTCAAATACATCAGCAAAGTGAAAAATTGCATGTTCTTGTGTTTATCAGTAACTTAAGGTGCTTGAATCTTGCTTAATTCTTTGAATCCTTGCATGAAACTTGTTTAGACTTGTTTATTTAAGTTTAAAGAAGCTTGTGTATGCATTTGGTTGAATTTGGCTGGCTGAATTGTGCTAAATTGCTTATTGAACCTGTTCTGCTTATTTGTTCATGTATGTGCAACATCTGGTGCTTTATTGATTAATCTGTGCAAATTGGGTGATTGTGTTTGTGAATTTCTGATTGTTATTGACTCCTTATGATCCAAAGATCATTTGGGTGCCTTTGTGTAATCTGAATCCCAAAAAAGTTTACTAAAGACAAAAAAGTTTATAAGTCAAGCAGTGGGAAAAGTTCCCACTACTCAACACCCAAAACTAGCCCCTGCTAGTGTAAACTTGTACTCAGCTTATCAATAAGCTATTTTAGCTTATCCAGACTTGCAACAACTTATTTTTTGTGATAGATCTTCATTATTTGACCCATTTGAGTAGACTGGAGCTTATTAGACTTTGACTTTGACTTTTTGCTAGAAAACCAACTTATTTGACTTTTACATAAGTGCTTATTTGCTTTTTCCAGCTTATTGAGTCAACTTATTTGAAAACTCTTTGTTAATTTTGCTTAATTAAGTCATTTGAAAGCTATAGAAACTTGAATCAGCACTTGGGGTGGCCTAGAACTCAAAAACGACTATTTTGTCGTTTTCTGTAGATTGCTTATTGCATTTTCAGGCTTATTCCATGGGCTTATTTCAAATTTCTTTTTGCAGAAGTCTTATTTAGGACAAAAGAAGCTTGTGTGTCTAATTTCAGCTTATGGCATTGGCTTATAGCTTAATGGGCCAAAAAGCCCATTAAGAATAAGCTGTTTGGTATAAGCTAGCTTATTTCACACTTTCAGCTTTTGGGCCTTTGGAAAAAGTTGTTTAAAATCAAATTTTGAGTCAAGTAGTGCTTTTTGGGCTTAATTTGGACACTTTTTTATATTAAGCCCAAAAAGCACTACTTGACTCAAAATTTGATTTTAAACAACATTTTCCAAAGGCCCAAAAGCTGAAAGTGTGAAATAAGCTAGCTTATACCAAACAGCTTATTCTTAATGGGCTTTTTGGCCCATTAAGCTATAAGCCAATGCCATAAGCTGAAATTAGACACACAAGCTTCTTTTGTCCTAAATAAGACTTCTGCAAAAAGAAATTTGAAATAAGCCCAAGGAATAAGCCTGAAAATGCAATAAGCAATCTACAGAAAACAACAAAATAGTCGTTTTTGAGTTCTAGGCCACCCCAAGTGCTGATTCAAGTTTCTATAGCTTTCAAATGACTTAATTAAGCAAAATTAACAAAGAGTTTTCAAATACGTTGACTCAATTAGCTGAAAAAGCAAATAAGCACTTATGTAAAAGTCAAATAAGTTGGTTTTTTAGCTTAATTTGGACACTTTTTTATATTAAGCCCAAAAAGAACTACTTGACTCAAAATTTGATTTTAAACAACATTTTCCAAAGGCCCAAAAGCTGAAAGTGTGAAATAAGCTAGCTTATACCAAACAGCTTATTCTTAATGGGCTTTTTGGCCCATTAAGCTATAAGCCAATGCCATAAGCTGAAATTAGACACACAAGCTTCTTTTGTACTAAATAAGACTTCTGCAAAAAGAATTTTGAAATAAGCCCAAGGAATAAGCCTGAAAATGCAATAAGCAATCTACAGAAAATGACAAAATAGTCGTTTTTAAGTTCTAGGCCACCCCAAGTGCTGATTCAAGTTTCTATAGCTTTCGAATGACTTAATTAAGCAAAATTAAAAAAGATTTTTCAAATAAGTTGACTCAATTAGCTGGAAAAAGCAAATAAGCACTTATGTAAAAGTCAAATAAGTTGGTTTTCTAGCAAAAAGTCAAAGTCAAAGTTTAATAAGCTCCAGTATACTCAAATGGGTCATATAATGAAGATCTATCACAAAAAATAAGTTCTTGCAAGTCTGGATAAGTTAAAATAGCTTATTGATAAGCTGAGTACAAGTTTACACTAGCACGGGCTAGTTTTGGGTGTTGAGCAGTGGGAACTTTTCCCACTGCTTGACTTATAGACTTTTTTGACTTTAGTGAACTTTTTTGGGATTCAGATTACACAAAGGCACCCAAATGATCTTTGGATCATAAGGAGTCAATAACAATCAGAAATTCACAAACACAATCACCCAATTTGCACATATTAATCAATAAAGCATCAGATGTTGTAGAGACATGAACAAATAAGCAGAACAGGTTCAATAAGCAATTTTAGCACAATTCAGCCAGCCAAATTCAACCAAATGCATACACAAGCTTCTTTAAACTTAAATAAACAAGTCGAAACAAGTTTCATGCAAGGATTCAAATAATTAAGCAAGATTCAAGCACCTTAAGTTACTGATGAACACAAGAACATGCAATTTTTCACTTTGCTGATGTATTTGACACACAAGCCAGATTCAACACCTCAGATCTATCATGTATGTTATCTTAATGATGTTTAAACAGATTTTATCCCTAAACATGCATAAACACTAGGTTTTCCCAAAATTTTAGGTCAAAAACAGTCAAACTCACAAAGTTATAGCACAATCTTTGATTCAAGGTTTCAAACCACAAAACTTGCAGCAAAACACTCTCAAACAAGTGTATATCAGATACCAAGCACAAATAACAACTCCTAACAACACAATACCAAGATGCAATCACAAACAGGTAATCCCAAACACCCCTTTATCTTTTCAAATCTAATTTTAAACAAGAAAAAGTGAGATTTTAGACCACCCAAGTGATGATTAACACAATAACAGATGAGAACAACAGATTCAAGCAAGAATAAGCCACAAAATACACAAGAACATAGGCAACACTCAAATATCACAAATATCCAAAATATTTTCAGGTTTTGGGATTAAGGGTGTGTACCTCATGGATGTACATCCACACCCACGGATTTTGAGCTTATGTGCTAGCAAGAACAAGCACAACCTTCCACAACAAAGCCTGCTAAGAATCAACAAAGTTAGAAGCAAGAGTACAAAAACAGAAACTTGAAAAATCCTTGATTGATGCAACTCTTGTCCTCCACACTTGATTATCCCCAAGTTATAAGCTTCACCACACCTTGATAACACAATATCAGGATGCTATGATCAGCCCTGTAGCCTAAGAATTCCCAGATAGACCAAGAACTTAGCAAAATATCAAGAAAATGAAGAAAATGTGCAAACTTTTGCACACTCCTCTTTTGAAAACAGGTTTTTGATTCAAATTCAGTAAACAAAGAACATAAACAAGCATAAATAAGATGGCACTTGGTCTTTCTTCTACACACTTAACACAATTTCATAAATCTGAAAATAGGATTTACAAGTGCTTGAACAAGGAAAAACCAAAAGCAACGTACAAATGAGACCCTATGGCTTTTTATATAGCCTTACAATGTATCTAGAAAGTTGATAAAGAAGTAAAACCCTAGTCTTGAACTTCAAAAATTGCCCTTATGAAGTTTGAATATCTTGGAGAATCATGTGAAGGATTCTTGTTGTGTAGTGATAGCTGGCAAGCAAAAGGTGATCCAAAGGCTTGTAACAAGCTTAGAATGTAAGCTGAATTCTCCAACGTTGGATTTACTGGCTTGTTTTTGTTTGGACGTGAAGGGTGGGGCAGGGGAGGTAGCATGTGACAAAAGAGATGATGATGTGGCAGGTTTTAAGGTTGGGTTGTGATTATAGGACCCTTAATCATTGTTCTGGAAAGAATTAGCCTTTAATTCATAATGATTAAGGAATGCCTAATTGTGTTCTTGAGCTGATGAACACAAGGTTTAATCTGTTTTAAGGGTGATTAATATTTAAAAAGGTGTTTAGGCGCCAAGGATTTAATTAAGTATAAACCGGGTGAGTGGAAGGCTGAGGTGGAGGCAGGGAGTGGTGTGATTGGTGGAAGTGGTGAGTGGGGTGAGGTGGCAGCTTGTGGTTGGACTAGGTAACTATGATATCTGGCCAACTTAACCCCTTCACTTCTTTTCCTTTTGCCACTTTGTAAATAAAGCTAAACAAATCCGAATCCCTTTGTAATTAAACTTTCATTTTTCACACTTTTGCCCCAAATACTTTTCCAAAGTATTTTCAGGGGTATTTCTTGCCATTTTGTGATTTTTGAGGGACTGATTTGGCATTTTGTTGATGGATAATGGTCTTGACTTGCATGATTGGTATTTTGGAGGACTGAAATTGCCAAGTCTTGTTTGATGAGGGACCATTCTTGCCAAATGTTGAAAGTCAAGGGTCCTTTTTGTAATTTTGGGATTTTCAAAGGACCAAACTTGTAATTTCTTATACTTTGAAGGACTTCATGATGTGTTTGACTTTGTGGAGGATAATGGTTGATAATATAGCTTTGTTAAGGGGCTAAACTTGCTAATTCTTCAAAGTGGAGGGCCCTTTTTGTAATTTTGACAAACTTTAGGGACCAAACTTGTAATTATGAGGATACAAGGGTATAAAGTGTCAATTCTTCCATATTGGAGGACCCTTCTTCATAATTCTTCAAATCTTCAAGGGTTTTCTTGGGAAAATCTTCATTAGGGCTTAGTTCATGGTGCAGCTTCGTTTCCCGTGTTCGTTTTTGTATGATTCTTGTGATCTTTTGTCATTTTCTCAATATCCGTACCTAAAATACACAAGCAACAAACACAAGCATATATATGGGTATTTTGATGATATTTAATGCATTTTAAGCCCTATTTGGACGATGAGACTATGTATAAAAGCAGTCTCATCAGTAAGATCTTCATGAATACCTTTGTTGTCAAACACTGGCTTTAGAAAACGCAAATATTTCAACTAACATTCACACATAGGAAACTTTACATACAGTTTCTCTTTTTCCAACCATCCCAAAATTTATCCTCGTATGTTACTTATGTTTCTCATTTCCTCTTGGAATAATATAGAATATCGTCAATAGATACAATGACTAACTCTTCCTAGCACATCTTACATACAAGATTCACCCAGTCCATGAATATGGCAGACGCGTTCGTCCATTCAAAAACATCACTTGCTACTTAAAGCATCTATATTAAGTACGAAAAACGACTATGGGAACATCTTCTTCCCTAACTCTCAGTTAATGATAATAAAAACTCAAAGCGATCTTTGAGTACGCACTGGATCCAAACAAGTTGCAAGGATCAAACGAATAATCAATTCTCGGTAATGGATACCGATTCTTGGCTGTCAATTTGTTAAGCTCTTGATAGTCAATACACATCCGAAACAATTCATCCTTCTTTGACAAACATCACAGCAATCGCTGTTGGCAACAAAACATAATCTAATACATCCCTTATCCATCACTTCTCGCAGTTGACCGGATAACTCATTCCATTCTGACGGTGCCAAATGATAAGGCTTACAAATACTACTCAACAAAACCCAGAAGCACTACACAACGAAACGCATGAGCACTACACCTATCACTCATAACACTCAATCGACACGATTTCCATTTCACAAGGCGGCAGCAACTCTGTAAAACTTCAGGAAAACCTCAGAATACCCTCGAGTCATTAACAGATCTCCCAACTTTTCCTCAACTACCCTATCACTAATTACCTGAGCTAGGAATACATCATATCCCTCTTTCACATACTTCCTTGTTTCCAAACAAGATACATGATAGGTGTGAAAACATCCATCCTTTTACCACTTATTTCTTACTAAAACAAGACCAAAACGCGTGTTTAATATCATTTGTTTGGAATTATGCGTGGTTTTTGTGTTTATTGTGTTTTCAGAGTCAACCGGATGAATATTGAAGAAAACATGGGATTGCACGGATTTTATCGAAGAAAAAGACTCAAGACTGTAGAAACTAGAAGGGGGGTTGAATAGTTTCTTAAAATTTATTTGTTAAAATATGGTTTCCAAAAATCCTTTTTCAAAAAACTTAGGCTTGAGGAAATATGTGAAATCTTCTTATGCACAAATATGAACAATGATAGTGTAGCTAGACTAATACTAACAAAAATATATCCACAAAGAATAAAGAATGATAGTGTAGCTAATCTAATATTAACACATGTATATGCAAAAAGTAATAAGGAATGTAAAGAGTTAAGGGTAAAGAAAGATCAAACCGAACACCAAGGATTTATAGTGGTTCGGCAACGAAGCTCACTCCTCGTTCCTACTCCACTCCTCGAGTACTCCTTACTCGAGAGTTCACTACACAACAAGCTCCTTATGGTGGAGAAAACCGTACACGTCGCTTAACCAATTTCCGACTCTAAGCTAAAAGTCGAGCCCTAATCGTAGCTAGGACCAATCTACACAACTATACTTAGTACATACAAAACTTCCAAACAGACACAACTACATGGATCTTCACAACTATAACACAACTACAAGTATATAAAAATTGATCTTCAATGGATCTTTGGTGGTGGACTCAACACTTCACTAGGATAGTGTTCTTCTCTTTGCACTTGGAGAGGAAGAGATGGAAGAACAAGATTCACTTCTTAAACAAGTAATAATCAAACAAATGATCAAAGATTTGAGTGATTAAAGAAGGGGTTTGAATCTGGAAATGAATGTGCAAAAGAGGTGAGGTGAAAAGCTGAGAATGGCCAACTATTTAAAGGACAAAGGAACCAACGACTAGTTCTGCCCGCGGTACCTTATCACAGCCCGCGGTACCTTATCGATAAGGTACCGCCTAGGCGCTAAGGTACCGTCGGACTAGAATCCGCTCCTTTTTGTCCTTTAGTGGTGGAGGTCTTATCTGGGTATAAAAATATCCTGAAAGGATATTCTTAACAGAATAAGAATATGCCATTTTCAAATTTCAAATAATTAATTTAATAAAACATTTTCTTAAAAATAAAGTTTAATAAAAACTTGTCACATTTAATAAAAGGTGAGTTTTAAGAAAAGATTAAATCACTTGATCACTTGATTAAGGTTAGTACTTGTTTATCCATACCTTAAGTGAAAATGGGTAAAATGAAAAATACTTGAACTCAAGAATTCGTTTTTCGTTGTTTTCGTAAATGCTTGTTTTTACATATTGTCGTAATCAAAACTAAGCGAGACCGAAAAATGCAAGTAACGTTTTTAGTCATTATTGCATTAACAATCTCCCCCTTCTTGATTCCGACAATACATAAACTCAATCACACAAAAACAAGATTTTCGAAGACGAGTTTATTCATTTCTCCCCCTTTGTCGAAGCAAAAAGGTTGCGTAATCCGGTGTTGAAGAAACGGACTTTGCAAAGACTCCCCCTTGGTGCTTACTCCCCCTAGCTTGGGGCACCGAGGAATCGAGATATGGTGACAAGCTACATAGAAGGGTTAGTTGAACAAAAGAAACAACCAACAATATATAGCAATAGGTCACAAAAAAAAATTAAAAGAGAAGAAAACACAAAGACAAAGATCCAAGATAGGTTACTAAAGAAACATCATACAAAGAAGTATTGAAAAAGAAACAAGCCAAAAGCATAAATCTAATCCTAGTTATTCTAGAATTCTAAGATTTGCTTGAATTTGGTGTCTTGAGGATAAGCAATCAATGCTTATATGAAAGACAAGGTAATAGTAGAGGGTGGTGGTGGTGGCTTGTTGGAGATCTCATAATCAAAGTGAAGAGGAGGCTTGATTAAGTGACTCTTGATGTAGCTCAACTCCTCATAGATGTGTGTCATAGCAAGATGTTGATATTGACAACAATGACGGTATGTTCCATGGTGCATGACATTATCATGAGAAGGAGGAAGAACACTAAAGGGTGGTGGTGGAATAAAGGAAGTTCCACAATCAACATTCTTGGTAGGAGAAATGTGATTAAGAGTGTTCTTGGGAGGGTTTGGATTGAAAGCAATTGGAGAAAATTGAGGAGATTCAAGGCTTTCATTGGGAGAATAAGACATTTTGGATGTGAAGTAATGCAAAATGCTTATGGTTTAAATAGGGAAGGCTTAGGGTATTTTTGGGGTGGTCAAAGGGTTTGAAACAAAGATTCTCAAAAAGGTTGGAGCAAATTTGGAGTTTCAGACAAAAACCCGAAAAGGAAGGCCACTTTAGGCGGTTCCTTATCTATGGTGGCGGTACCTTATCAATAAGGTACCGCGGCTCACTTATGGAACCGCCTACAGAAGCAGGATTTGGTGTTTGGAGAAAGATTTTTCAGCAAATCTTATTTTTCTAGTCTAACTTATCATAGGGATGTGCTTAAAAGCAAAGATAGACAAAGAAAATATATGCAAACTTACCAAATAGAGATATGACCAAAATACATGGATTAAAAAATCAATGTAGGAGGTGTGTAAGACAAGACCTTAAGTCATGACACAATGATCCTCCATGATTCAATCTTGTTCTTGCTATGTTTGAGAGAATCATACATATGAATTATGTAAGCTCTATATTAATAGCGAGAATCTATGAAAAATCGTTTTTAGATTGAATTAACAATGTCAAGCGAATTTCTCAACCATTTTCGAAAGAGACTTTGAGAGTTTTGAAAAGGAGATGGGAAGATTTTTCAAAGGAATTTTAAAAGACTCAAGGACTCAAAGTGGTAATAGAAAACACACAAGAAGAAAGGAAATTAAGGAAGATGTTCCATTAATCCTAGACCTAGACGCAAGTAATAAAAAGGTTCCCTCTTAAGTGGCTTAGTGAAGATATCGGCTAAGTTGTCCTCGGAGGGAACCTTTTCAATAGTAATGTTCCCCTTTTGAACATTATCCCTAAGGATATGGTGTCTAATTTCTATGTGTTTGGTTCGCGAATGCTGTACGGGATTCTTGCTTAGGTATATAGCGCCTTTATTATCGCACATGATGGGAACATCATCAAGAGAAATCCCGTAATCAACAAGCGCTTGCTTCATCCATAGAGCTTGTTGGCATGCTTTACCGGCACTCACATACTCGGCTTCCGTGGTGGATATCGCAAGAGCGGTTTGTTTCTTGGAGAACCAAGAAATTAAACAACAACCCATGAAGGTACAAACTCCACTAGTGCTTTTCCGATCCACATAGTCTCCCGCATGATCCGAGTCCATGTAGATAATGGTTTCTACGCCGGTCCCTTTAGGATACCATAATCCTAAATGTATAGTGCCTTTAATGTATCGGAAGATACGCTTAACCGCTTCAAGGTGAGAGGTTTTGGGAGCCTCTTGGAAGCGAGCACAAAGGCAAACACTAAACATGATATACGGTCGACTTGCTGTTAGGTACAACAAACTACCAATCATACCTCTATATTTGGTGTTGTCTACCGACTCACAATCATCATCTACGGTGAGTTTAGTATCCGAGGCCATAGGGGTCTTCATTGGTCTAGATTCTTCTAATCCAAATTTCTTTAGCATTTCTTTAGCGTACTTAGATTGACTAAAGAAAATACCATCGTCCATTAGTTTAATTTGGAGTCCTAAAAAGAAGTTAAGTTCTCCCATCATACTCATTTCAAACTCATCATGCATGATTTTGGCAAAGTCATCACACAATTCTTGACAAGTTGAGCCAAATATAATGTCATCAACATATATTTGTACGATTATGAGGTGAGGACCTTTCTTCTTTGTTAAGAGTGTATTGTCTACCATACCCATGGTATACTCATGTTTAACAAGAAACACTTTAAGTCTATCATACCAAGCTTTGGGTGCTTGTTTGAGTCCATAAAGTGCTTTCTTAAGCTTGTAAACATGGTCCAGTTTCTCAAAATCAATGAAGCCGCGAGGTTGAGCCACATATACCTCCTCATTGATCAAACCGTTAAGAAATGCACTCTTTACATCCATTTGTTGAAGCTTAATATCTAAGGCACAAGCGTAGGCTAAAAGGATTCTAATTGATTCTAATCTAGCTACCGGTGCATATGTCTCGTCATAATCAATCCCTTCTTGTTGATTATAGCCTTGAGCTACAAGTCTAGCCTTGTTACGAGACACAACACCATTCTCATCTAGCTTATTCCTAAATACCCATTTGGTTCCTATAATGGTAGAACTTCTAGGTGGAGGAACAAGTTCCCAAACATCATTGGCAACGAATTGATTCAATTCTTCTTGCATCGCAATGACCCAACTCTCATCCGTCAAGGCTTCTTTAACATTCTTAGGTTCAATCAAGGAGACAAAACAAAAGAAGTTGCTTTGGTTTTGGACTTGAGATCCTAGGGTCCTTTGATTTAAGTCACCAATGACATTATTGAGAGTATGATCCCTAGACTCCTTAATGTTTACTTCCTTTTCAACACTAAGGTCTTCAACTCCTATTTTTCTAACCTCTTTGGCTTTAACTACTTCTAATTCATCCAAGTCATCATCAACCAATGGTGGTGTCTTGGGTGAAGTAGGGGTTTCATCAAAGGTTACGTTGAGTGATTCTTCAATAACCCTTGAGGTTCTATTTAGGACTATGTAGGCCTTACTAGTTTGGGAATAACCTAAAAGGATACCTTCGTAAGACTTTGGGTCAAACTTGGTAAGGTAGTCTTTGGTGTTGAGGATAAATCACTTGCTTCCAAACACCTTAAAGTATTCTAATGAGGGTTTCTTACCTTTAAGAATCTCATAGGGGGTCTTTCCTAGGAATGGTCGAATAAGAATTCGGTTGAGAATACAAGTCAATGTATCTACGGCATTGCACCAAAACTTTTGAGGCAACGATTGATCGTTTAACATCGTCCTACTCATCTCTTGGAGAGTCCTATTCTTCCTTTCAACTACCCCATTTGATTGTGGAGTGCGAGGAGCCGAGAAGTTATGGGTAATACCATAAGCTTCACAAAAGGCACCAAATTGCACTTCATTATCAAATTCCCTACCATGATCCGTCCTAATAGAAACAATTGAACATCCTAGTTGATTTTGAATTCTCCGACTAAAGATTTCGAAGTGATCGAAAGCTTCATTCTTAGATGCCAAAAATCTAGTCCAAGTGAATCTAGAATAGTCGTCAACTATAACTAGGGTATAAAGGTTACCTCCATAACTCCGTATGGCGGAAGGTCCAAAAAGATCCATATGTAGGAGCTCTAAGCACCGAGAGGTCGAAACCAAATTCTTGGCTTTGTGACTTGAGTGAACTTGCTTTCCAACTTTGCAAGCATCACAAAAGTGACTATCAAACATAATCTTGGGGAGGTGTCTTACCAACTCCTTAGAGACTAAAGATTGAATTAAACGCATATTAGCGTGACCTAATCTCCTATGCCAAAGGGTAGAACTATCATCTATAGTCGCAAGACATATGTTGTGTTTTGACTTCTTATTAACCTTCATGACATAAAGCCCATGCTTTCTAACACCTTTTCCAATGACTTTTCCATCTTTTACGATTTCACTGTCATGTTCCGAAAAGATGACCTTACACTTATTATCACAAATTTGACCTATACTTAAAAGGTTAAAACCTAAGTTATCTACGTGCTCAACATTTTCAATGGTCATGGAGTCAAGAGAAACCGTACCTTTGCCAATGATATTACCACGTAGACTACTAGCGAATGTGACGTTACCTCCATCATATGCTTTGTAATGCGAGAACAAACTTCGATTACCCGTCATGTGTTTAGAACATCCACTATCCTTAATCCACTCATCGGGATCCAAATCAATTCCCAAGCATATCTAGGTAACAATACACAAGATCAAACATTTGGTCCCCAATATCTCATGGGTCCAAAATTGTTAGTTCCAAACATCCCTTGCATTTGGTTGGGATGCATGAATGAGGTGGGGATTCCCCATGGAGAACAAAATGGAGGAGGGTAGTAGTTCATGTAACCATTTTGTTGTTTATTACTTCTCCTAGGTGTGTTTGATCTAGGTTTAGAGTTATTATTATTCCTTCTAGGTGTTGGAGTTTTACTTCTAGGTCGTGAGTTGTTTTGATTATCTCTTGTAGGCGTTGTCGTTCTACTTCTAGGCTTAGACTCATTCCGTACTCTAGGTGGAGTAGAAGATAATCTAGATAAACTTCTATTTCCCATGAGAGGTTTACTTAACGGCTTATAGAACTTACTAATAGCATTGTCGTCAAGTATGGGTAATTGAACCTTATTAACAGTAAGATGCTTTGGTTTTTCATTTAACTTAGATTTTTCAGAAAGTTCAGAGTTTTCACAAAAATCAACTTCTGGCTGTGGTACCTTATCTATGGCCGCGGTTACATAGTGATAAGGAACCGCGCCATACGATGTGGAACCGCGTCCAGAAGGTGTTTTCTGTGAAAACCTGACTTGTTTTGGTTCACTAGTTGAGGCTTCATTTGAGTTAAAACCTAGACCAAGTTTTTCCTTAGAATGAACTTGTTTGTTTAACATATCATCAAGAGCACTAGTACCTTTCATGAACTTTTCCAATTTAATGGAGGTGCTCTTGAGATCATCATTCTCTAATCTAAGTTTCTCACAACTTAAGCAACATAAATCAACCTCTTTGTTTTTCTCAAATATAGCCAATTTCTCCCTAAGTTCATTGATCTCATTTTCAAGCCTAGTTTTGGTTGATTTTAAGGTTTTATTATTTTCTATGAATTTAAGACTAAGTTTGTGTAAGCTATCATATTTGCCTTCAAATTCAATATCATCTAAAGTGGAACTATCATTGCTATAATATTCGGTTTCGGAATGTACCTCTTTAGAAGTGTGAGCCATAAAACATTTCTCCTCTTTGGGGTTGTCATCATCATCTTCACCGCTATCGCTCCAAGCGCCACTAACGAATGCCGTGTGGTTCTTATCACGAGCGGGCTTTGGACAATCACCAATGAAGTGATTTGGATCACCACATCTAAAGCAACTCCTATCACCTTTTTCGTTCTTGACAAACCAATTCTTTGACAATGGTTTCTTGTCATAGTTTGGTTGCCTAACGTGTTGACCTCGTCTCTTGAAGAACTTCTTGAAATATCTCACCGCCAATGCATACTCCTCGTCATCACTTTCCGAGGAACTATCATGGTCACTTTGTGCCTTCTTGGCTTTAAGTGCAAGAGATTTCCTTTCACTCTTGGTTTTTACTAATTCCGAGTCCTTCAAAATTATCATCTCATGAACCTTCAAGTTTCCTATGAGTTCATCGAGTGATAAAGTTGAGAGATCTTTCGACTCTTCAATAGCCGTGACTTTTGCTCTCCACTTTGGATGTAAGGCCCTTAGAAGCTTCCTAACATTGTTCTTGCTAGAAAAACCTTCATCAAGTGCTTTTAGACTAGTAATAATGGTGTTAAACCTAGAAAATGCACTATCAATAGTTTCATCTTCTAAGATGACAAATTGTTCATATTGTTGGACAAGAAGATCGATTTTACTTTCTTTGACTTGGCTATTACCTTGGTGGGTTACTAAAAGAGTGTTCCAAATATCTTTATCGGTTTCACACATAAAAATTCTTTCATACTCTTTCTTAGGCAAAGCATTATAAATCACCATTTTAGCCTCATTATTTTTTGAAAGTTTCTTTTTAGTATCATCATTAGCTATGTCAAAAGTGACTAATTCTTTTGTTTTAGAAACTTCATTAAATTGAAAGGGTAAAAAATCACCATTGGTAATAACATGCCAAAGATCTAAATCTTTTGATTTCACATAAGTTTCAAATCTATTTTTCCAATAAATAAAACTATCGGTTTCAAAAAGTGGTGGTCTTTGCGTAGATTGCCCTTCTAGGTACTTGTTGGAATCCATAGATCGATTCAAGTTTTAAAATACAATATACTTTAAAAATTCTTGAGCAACCCGCTCTGATACCAATTGTAGAAACTAGAAGAGGGGGTTGAATAGTTTCTTAAAATTTACTTGTTAAAATATGGTTTCCAAAAATCCTTTTTCAAAAACTTAGGCTTGAGGAAATATGTGAAATCTTCTTATGCACAAATATGAACAATGATAGTGTAGCTAGACTAATACTAACAAAAATATATCCACAAAGAATAAAGAATGATAGTGTAGCTAATCTAATATTAACACATGTATATGCAAAAAGTAATAAGGAATGTAAAGAGTTAAGGGTAAAGAAAGATCAAACCGAACACCAAGGATTTATAGTGGTTCGGCAACGAAGCTCACTCCTCGTTCCTACTCCACTCCTCGAGTACTCCTTACTCGAGAGTTCACTACACAAAAAGCTCCTTATGGTGGAGAAAACCGTACACGTCGCTTAACCAATTTCCGACTCTAAGCTAAAAGTCGAGCCCTAATCGTAGCTAGGACCAATCTACACAACTATACTTAGTACATACACAACTTCCAAATAGACACAACTACTTGGATCTTCACAACTATGACACAACTACAAGTATATAAAAATTGATCTTCAATGGATCTTTGGTGGTGGACTCAACACTTCACTAGGATAGTGTTCTTCTCTTTGCACTTGGAGAGGAAGAGATGGAAGAACAAGATTCACTTCTTAAACAAGTAATAATCAAACAAATGATAAAGATTTGAGTGATTAAAGAAGGGGTTTGAATCTGGAAATGAATGTGCAAAAGAGGTGAGGTGAAAAGCTGAGAATGGCCAACTGTTTAAAGGACAAAGGAGCCAACGACTAGTTCTGCCCGCGGTACCTTATCACAGCCCGCAGTAGGTACCGCCGGACTAGACTCCGCTCATTTTTGTCCTTTAGTGGTGGAGGTCTTATCTGGGTATAAAATATCCTGAAAGGATATTCTTAACAGAATAAGAATATGCCATTTTCAAATTCCAAATAATTAATTTAATAAAACATTTTCTTAAAAATAAAGTTTAATAAAAACTTGTCACATTTAATAAAAGGTGAGTTTTAAGAAAAGATTAAATCAATTGATCACTTGATTAAGGTTAGTACTTGTTTATCCATACCTTAAGTGAAAATGGGTAAAATGAAAAATACTTGAACTCAAGAATTCGTTTTTCGTTGTTTTCGTAAATGCTTGTTTTTACATATTGTCGTAATCAAAACTAAGCGAGACCAAAAAATGCAAGTAACGTTTTTAGTCATTATTGCATTAACAAAGACGAAGTTTATTGTCCAAGAGATGCAAAAGATTTGAAGTCATTGTGCCTATTTGAAGATTTATCGAAGAAAAAGGCCAAAGATTGAAGATTCATATATGTCGAAGAACTCGAGTCTATTAAACAAAAGATTATAAGACGAGTTGGAATTATTCACCGACACTTCTCAAAATACAAAGTCGGAAACATTTATTTAAAGAAACGTAAAGACTAAAGAAGAAAGAAGAAAAGAAGCCCAAAACGGAAGCCCATTCACAAGCCCACAATCACACGCCTATAAATAGGACTTCACTTCACCATTTTGGGACTAGTTAGTTTTAGTTTATTAGTTTTTCATTTTTCAACCTCTCAAGTATTAGAGAGAGAAAGTTCCTAACTTTCTCTCACTAAGATTTTTCTTTTCTCCATTTTTAACTTTCAAGTTTTAAGCTTTTGTATTTTGGATTTCGTTAATCTAATTCAAGTTAAGCTTTTAAGTTCTTTAATCTCCTTCTTCATTTCTTAGTTTACCTTAATTTTTTATACGATTGTTTGATTTCATACGGTTTGGATGATTGGATTTGTTCGTGATTAAAAGTTAATCTTTCTTGTTCCTTTTTAAGCTCACACACGTATAAGCTATAGGCCCTCTATGCTTATTGGCTTATTGTTTGTTTTAGCTTATTGGTTTTCGGATTTCATCAAGGTTTTGGTCATTCAAAAGTTTCGTTTATAAAGTTTATGAGTTTATGTTTTCGAAAGTTGTCAAATTTAAGCTTTTTGAATTGTTTTAGGTTCGGGTAGAATAGCTTATTGCATCAGCTTATTGAGTTTTAAACTTGCCACCATTTTCGGATTAATCTTGTGTTCATCGCAATATTTTGATTCTCCACATTCCGACGGGGTACTGGATTTGATCGCAATAACCCTTATGGGTTCTACTTTGCGATCGGGTGACATCTTCCCTTATTCCGATCTGGATTGCGATCGCATATTACGATCGCATATTCCGACGGGACTAAGGTCTTTTGTAAGACGAAACTCTACCCATTTTTCGCCAGCAACATTCTGATAGACATCATTCCTACCAACAACATTCCGACAGAGTTTGTATTCCGATATGGATTTTGTGACCACATTGCATTCCGACAGATTTGACCATGAATATTCTGATGGATTGTTTTGATACTTATTCCGATGGCACATTCCGATCTAGGATTCCGATGGACTAGTTTTAATCACATTCCGATAGATAGGAGTTTTTATACTCCGATAGCTTAAGTTTTTAAGTTTTAAAGTTTTAGCAAAGTTTTTAAGTGTTAGTTTAATTAAGTTTTCAAAGTATTTTTCTAATCTTTTCTTTACGTTTCAAGCTTTTATTTTTAACTCATCAATTTAGTTTAATCTTTCAAAGCTTGTAATTTACTCAACGCCACTTACATTTATTTGCTATTAGTTTAAAATAGGTAAACAAACCAACACCCTTTTAGTAACCAAGAACAATCATTCCACTTTGAGCTGTGATCAATTCGAGGAGATTCCGAGAACTAATTAGAACCCATAGCAAAATCGCTAATTTCAAATGGCGCCGCTGCCGGCTCTTCTCGTTAAGATCAATAGTTTTTCGTGAGAACTTGGATTTTGGGATCCGTTCACCGTGAACGTTACTTTTTCATAAAAACTTTCAAAAATCCAAAAAATATAAAATTTTCAAAAATACAAAAAAAAATTAAAAAAACCCATAAAAACCAAAAATATTTCTTGTTTGTCTTGTTAGTTCTTTTGCAGGTGCATGCGTACACGATCAACGTCTTATCAAGAGCCCGAGCCTCTCGAAGACTTAGACATGTCCGGTGTACAAAACAACAACAATAACCCACCTCTCAACAACAATAATAACAACAACAATAACAATCCACCTCTCAACAACAATAATAACAACAACAATGAGCCTCTACCAGACAATCGCCCGATGATTGAACTTCTGCAAGCACATGTAGATGGCAACAATGATCCAATTGTCATTCCCGCGATTGCAGCCAACAATTTTGAGCTCAAATCCGGCTTTATCCAGATGGTCTCTGCTCAACCATTCTTGGGGCGTACCATTGATGATCCACATGACCACATCAAGAGATTCCTACAACTCACGAATACGGTCAAATTCAATGGTGTTCCACAAGAGGTAATCCGTTTACAACTTTTTACTTTTTCCCTAGAGGGACAAGCCCGGCATTGGCTTGCAAAGGAACCGCCACAAAGTATTCTGACGTGGACGGATTTGGAGACCAAGTTTATAAACTACTTTTTCCCACCCTCTCGTACTACCGCTTTGCGGAATGAAATCATTAATTTTGAACAAAAGTACGATGATTCTTTTAGTGAATCTTGGGATCGTTTCAAAGATCTTTTAAGAAAATGCCCACAACATGGTTTTACCAAAGTGCACCAAATTAACACTTTTTACAATGGTTTAAGCATGAATGACCAAGATTCACTAAACAGTGCCTCGGGGGGTAATATTTTGGTTAAGACTTCCAATGCTGCTTGGGATATTATTGAAAATAAGTCTCGTGTGCAAACCAAAAGTGTTCGGACCAATTCCCCTAGTGCTAGTACTAGTGACAGCGACAAGCGACTTGACAAAATTACTACGCTTCTTGAATCGCTTGTTACCCACACCACTACCAACACCAACAGCATCATAGCTAAAAACGCTCAAGACGCTCAAGTCAATGCTATTAACCAACCATGTGAAATATGCGGGGGTCCTCACTCTTACACCACTTGTACCGCCACCCATGACTATGCTTCTGAGAATGTGAATGCAGCATACGGTACCTATTCTCCGGCCGCTTATCAAGCTCGTCCTCAAGGTGACCGCAACTTGCTTAGCTACCGCTCTAACAACTATCTCTCACCACCCGGTTTTCCTCCTAACAACCCAAACCAACAACAGAACCTAAATCGCCCTCCTCAACAACAACAACAACAACCTCGTGCACCATACATACCACCTCACAAACCACCATATCTACCTCAAAGAAACAACCAAGTTTACCAACAACCTGCTTATCCACCACCCACCTACAATGCTCCTCCCAACCAACCCACAACATTACCTCAAGATATTGGAACCCACATGAGGACTAATGATGTGATCGTGGACAATCTCCAACGGGAAGTGCTCAACTTGAAAGCAGACATGGTGAAACAAGGGAACCATCTGCGAGCTGATATGAGAAACACTTTGGCTAGTCAAACAAATGACTTAAGGAACATGATGGCTAGTTTCTTCCAAGGTAATCAACCCTCTTCTTCGGGTACTCTTCCGAGTAACACCGTTGCGAATCCAAGAGGGGAGATGAAAGCAATCACCACTCGCAGTGGCAAAGGTACCTAGGAACCCGAGCTTCCTATACCTCCACCGGTGATTGTGACTAAGGAAAACGAGTCACCTGCTCCTATTCCTCATCCTTCTACTTCCCCAATTTCTCCACATATTACTTCTACCCCTCCTCCACCCAAGGATGTGAGTGATCCTTCGATTCCAAAGACTTCCTCTTCTTCCGATATACCTTATCCATCTAGGTTGAGTAAAGAGAAGCTCAAAAGCAAGGATGATATTCAGGTTTCGAACTTTCTTAAAATGTTTAAACAATTGAATTTCAACATCTCCTTCGCTGAGGCTCTCGCTCACATGCCTAAGTACGTGAAAATGTTCAAAGATCTTCTTAGCGACAAGGAGAAGCTTCTTGATATTGTTAACACCCAACTTAATGAGAATTGCTCTGCAGTCCTCTTAAGGAAATTGCCAACCAAGCTTGGTGATCCGGGTCGTTTCTTAATCCCTTGAAACTTCCCGGGAGTAGAGAATTGCATGGCCCTAGCCGATCTAGGTGCCAGTATTAACTTAATGCCTCTAAGCGTTTGGAAGCAATTATCTCTCCCTGAGGTAGTCCCCACCAAAATGAATTTGGAATTAGCTAACCGTACGGTTGCTTATCCAGTGGGGATAGCCGAAGATGTCTTTGTAGGAGTCGACAAATTCACTTTTCCTGCCGATTTCGTCGTCGTCGACTATGATATGGACCCTCGTGTGCCATTAATTGTTGGTCGTCCATTCCTGAGGACCGGTCGCACTCTCATCGATGTTGAAGCGGGTGAACTTATCATGAGAGTGGGTGACGATAAAATCGTCTTCAACATGGGAAAGTTGTCTAAACAGCCTTATTCATACGAGAGTGTTAATTGTATTGACGTTCTTGATGAGGCTTGTGAAGAACACATCAAAGATGCTTGTCAAAGTATTCCTACCTCTCTTCCCATTGTTGAGACCGTTTCCTCGATTGATTCATCACTATCTCTATTTGGAGAAAGTGATTTCCTTTGGAAAGATTTGGAAGCCACCATGGGAGATGTGAACTTAGCTAATGACGATTCTCCCACCGATTGGGATGAAGATCTTCGCCTCATTGAAAACCTTCTTAAAGAAGACAATATTTCCCCACCATCTCCCACGGTTATTGCTATCGATGCATCGACTTTGAATACGCCTCCCATCAAAAATCCTCTGGATTTAGAACTTAAGGAGTTGTCGCCCCATCTCAAGTATGTGTTCCTTGAAGAAGAGAAGAAGTCGCCCGTCATCATCGTGAAGGACTTGAAAGAAGAAGAAAAGTATCGCCTCATCGCCATGCTTAAAAATCATAAGAAGGCAATTGCTTGGAAAATCTCTGATATTCGCGGAATTGATCCGAACTTTTGTACTCACAAGATTCTCATGGAAGATGACTTTAAACCCGCAATCCAGAGCCAAAGAAGGGTTAATCCTCGCATTCATGACGTCATCAAACAAGAGGTTATCAAACTTCTTGATGCCGGCTTGATTTACCCTATCTCGGATTCGCCTTGGGTAAGTCCCGTCCATTGTGTGCCCAAGAAGGGCGGAATAACCATTGTTCCCAATGAAAACAACGAGTTGATTCCCACTCGTCTCGTTACTGGGTGGAGAGTTTGTATTGATTATCGCAAGCTCAATGATGCCACGAGAAAAGACCACTTTCCTCTTCCTTTCATGGATCAAATGCTCGAGCGTCTAGCTGGTAATGACTATTACTGCTTTTTAGACGGTTTCTCCGAGTATTTTCAAATTCCCATCAATCCCAAAGACCAAGAATAGAACACATTCACTTGTCCCTACGGAACATTTGCTTACAAACGCATGCATTTTGGTTTATGCAATGCTCCTGGGACGTTCCAAAGGTGTATGATGGCTATCTTCCATGACATGGTGGAAGACACTATGGAAGTATTCATGGATGATTTCTCAGTTTATGGCGATTCTTTCTCTGCTTGCCTTTCCAATTTAGAACGTATGCTTAAGCGGTGTGAAGACACTCGCCTTGTTCTTAATTGGGAAAAATGCCATTTCATTGTAAAAGAGGGCATCGTGCTAGGACACAAGATCTCCAAAGCCGGTCTTGAAGTGGACCGTGCTAAAGTCGATGTTATTTCTAAGTTGCCTCCACCTTCAACCGTGAAGGGTGTGAGAAGTTTCCTGGGTCATGCGGGCTTCTACCGTCGCTTTATCAAAGATTTTTCTAAAATCGCTCGCCCGATGACCCACCTCTTGGAAAAAGATACTCCTTTTATCTTTTCCGATGAGTGTATTGAAGCCTTCAACTTGCTTAAGGATAAGCTAACTAAGGCACCCGTCTTGGTTACCCATAATTGGGAGCTTCCCTTTGAGTTGATGTGTGATGCTAGCGACTTTGCTATTGGTGCGGTTATGGGCCAAAGAGTGAACAAACACTTCCAACTGATCCATTACGCTAGCAAGACAATGACGGGGGCTCAATTGCATTACACGACAACCGAAAAAGAGCTTTTAGCTGTTGTCTATGCCTTTGAAAAGTTCCGCCCCTATCTTGTCCTTTCCACCACAATCGTTTATACCGATCATTCCGCGTTGAAGTACTTGTTAACTAAACAAGATTCCAAACCAAGACTTCTTCGTTGGGTTTTGCTACTCCAAGAATTTAAAATCGAAATTCGCGATAAGAAAGGAGCTGAAAACCTAGCCGCGGATCATCTATGTAGACTTGAGGATCCTTACCAAGGGGATCATCCGAACAAAGAGATCAATGACTCTTTTCCCCTGGAGACCTTAATGTCTATAAACTCGACTTCTGATGAAACCCCGTGGTTTGCGGACATTGAAAACTACTTGGCGGGTGGAATTCTCGTTGACGGGCTAACATCCCAACAAAAGAAGAAGTTTTTCAAAGACATTAAGACTTACTTTTGGGATGACCCGTATCTCTTCAAACAATACGCTGATTTGATTATTCGCCGATGTGTTGATGGGCTGGCAGCTTTAAAAATCCTTGACGCTTGCCATAAAGGACCCACCGGTGGTCACTTTGGTCCCAACTACACCGCCAAAAAAGTGTTTGACTCGGGATTTTATTGGCCCACCATCTATCGTGACGCTCACGAGATGGTTAAACGTTGTGATGCTTGCCAAAAACAAGGCAAAATCACACATAAAGATGAGATGCCTCAGAATTTCATTCAAGAGTGTGAAATCTTTGATGTTTGGGGTATCTACTTTATGGGGCCATTCCCTTCCTCTAAAGGAAACAAATACATCCTTGTAGCCGTTGACTATGTTTCAAAGTGGGTTGAAGCCAAAGCCTTACCTACTAATGACGCAAGGGTGGTTTGTAACTTTTTGAAATCGCTGTTTGCTAGATTCGGTGTGCCTCGTGCCATTATTAGTGATCGCGAGACTCATTTTTCAATGATCAATTTGCTAGAGTCATGGCTAAGTATGGTGTAAATCATCGTCTTTCCACCGCTTACCACCCACAAACTAATGGCCAGGCTGAAATCTCTAACCGAGGATTAAAGCGAATTCTTGAAAGAACCGTGGGAGAGCATCGTGCCTCATGGGCTGATAAACTTGATGATGCTTTTAGGGCTTTTCGTACCGCTTACAAGACTCCGATTGGTTGTACACCATATCGTCTCGTGTACGGGAAAGCGTGCCACCTCCCCATTGAGTTAGAGCACAAGGCTTACTGGGCCTTGAAGTGGGATAATTTTGATATTAACAAACCCGGTGACCTACGCAAGATCCAACTCAATGAGCTGAATGAACTCCGTAATGAGGCTTATGAAAATTCTTTGATCTATAAGGAGAAGACTAATCTCATTCACGACTCCAAGATTAAAAACCAAGAGTTCCAAATTGGAGACAAAGTGTTACTCTTTAACTCTCAGTTGAAAATCTTTTTGGGCAAGCTGAAATCTCGTTGGTCCGGTCCATTTACCATTGCCCAAATTTTTCCATATGGTACTCTCGAGCTCGCTCAACCTAATGGGCCTAATTTTAAGGTGAATGGCCAACAAGTGAAGTTGTACTTTGGTGAGGACATCTCTCAGGAGATGATCCCGTCCCTCACCACGTTCCCCTTGAACTAATTTTGGGTCGAGTCAGGCTCGTGACTCGGTTATAAAAAACAAGCGCTCCTCGGGAGGCAGCCCGAGTATCTATCCTTTTATGTTTTAACCTCCTAAGTGTAGGGGGGCCTCTATATGTGTTTGTTTTTATGTGGTGATGTGATTACAGGGATGAATGCACTTTTGGAACCTTTGAAGAACCGTGGTCCCGTGTTATCCGAAATCCGGTTCTATCTCTCAACTATCGTGATTGAGTTTTCTTCATACTCACATTTGAAATTGATCACGTTAGTCGTCTCTTCCTTAGCTTGATTTAAACAACGTGCACAATGTCCTAAGTGTAGGGGAGTTTACTCCTACATGCTTAAACATTGAGGACAATGTTTATCTTAAGTGTAGGGGAGACTTCTATCGAAGTTTTAAGTGGACTTTTCCATGAATATGCCTTCATTTAACCGGAAAATCATCTTTTTTAACATTTTTCAAATTTTTAATTAATTTTGGCCATGTAGTCGTAATTTTTAAATTTTTATCGTTTCTTTCATATGTATATATCTCGCAATAAAGTCAAAAAAATTAATAAATGGTGTAGCTAGTTTTGAAGTCTTTGACATATTAGGCCCGCTGCGATTATTTTGACTCAACCCGAATAGACTTATCCAAGTTTATTCTAGCTAGTATCCTTAACCATGTAGACCTTAATTAGTATATTAGGCTAAGCATCGACGAGTCTCATTACTTGAGATTTTAAATTGTGGAGAATGAGAAATGATAGAGTCAATTATTAGTCAGTATTCTTGCACAAGCTCACTTGGTGTAATTATTTGCCTATCCTCCCATCGCTTGCTAATAATTTATCTGCAATAAGTAAGGTTGTCCGATTTGAAAAGTTACTTAGCTTCTAGCCCAAGATCGTTTAAAAGTCGCTCGGTAATGATAAGAGTTCATAACCAAGGCATAACTTATGAAGCGGGGCGCGAAGATTGGCGAGTCCGAAAAGGCCCTAACAAGGCATGAGGATTCCATTTTATTGCTGAAGATCCAAAGTGATGTGAAAAGCATTATTCCCAAAATCAATAAGAAGGATCAAGACTCACGACGAAAAGCAATCAACTCCCATAAAGATCATGGAGAAGTCTATACGAAAAGACCCTAACAAGGTATGAGGATAAATAGATCCAAGTCCGAAAAGGAGGCGGATCGTTGTATCTCAAAATCCCAATTAGAGATTGAAGAAATAATCATGAAGTCGTGGTCAACAAAGTTGGAGTACCCCTCAAAAGTCTCCAAGTGAAGAAACTCTATTAACGAAGAGAAGACCATTATCTCAAGAACGTCTCTCGAAGATATGAAGTATGAAGTACATGCCAAATATCGGCCCGAGAAAGGTCTCAAATCGTGAACCGAGTTATGCCAAGATATGAACTTTTTGATATCCCGAGAAGCAGTTTTAAGAGATTTTGTCCTTTAGCTAACTATTGATCAAATCGTCCTACTTTGCTTTCAGCCTATATAAACTATCGAAATAAGTCCAAAAATGCATCTTCATGATCATTCTAAGACAAAAATAAAATATAAGAGATACACCTAGGAATAAGGGAGTTTAAGCATTTAATTAAGCCATGTGTGTAAGTGTTTGATTTGCTAACTTATAATAACAATGATCTCGTTTTTAAGCTTAGTTTGGGGAACGTGAAACTTGAGGGTGATGAATCTTCGCAGCACCGAAGCCCTAATGTAAGTCCTTGATCTCTTTGCAAGTTATTTCCATATAGCTATTTTCAAGTGAAAATGGTTTTCTATCCTTTTGATTACTTTAAAAGTTTTAATTTATCTTAGTACTTTAATTTTTGTTTAGTAGAATGTTAATAAGGCCAAGGTTGATTGATTATGAGAAGAGTGTAAAATTGCTTTATCACTAAGCATTGCATGAGGGCATGACAATGGTTAAGTATAGGGGATTTGATAGGTGTGAAAATACCCATCTTTTTACCACTTATTTCTTACTAAAGCAAGACCAAAACGCGTGTTTAATATCATTTGTTTGGAATTATGCGTGGTTTTTGTGTTTATTGTGTTTTCAGAGTCAACCGGATGAATATTGAAGAAAACATGGGATTGCACGGATTTTATCGAAGAAAAAGACTCAAGACGAAGTCTATTGTCCAAGAGATGCAAAAGATTTGAAGTCATTGTGCCTATTTGAAGATTTATCGAAGAAAAAGGCCAAAGATTGAAGATTCATATATGTCGAAGAACTCGAGTCTATTAAACAAAAGATTATAAGACGAGTTGGAATTATTCACCGACACTTCTCAAAATCCAAAGTCGGAAACGTTTATTTAAAGAAACGTAAAGACTAAAGAAGAAAGAAGAAAAGAATCCCAAAACGGAAGCCCATTCACAAGCCCACAATCACACGCCTATAAATAGGACTTCACTTCACCATTTTGGGACTAGTTAGTTTTAGTTTATTAGTTTTTCATTTTTCAACCTCTCAAGTTTTAGAGAGAGAAAGTTCCCAACTTTCTCTCACTAAGATTTTTCTTTTCTCCATTTTTAACTTACAAGTTTTAAGCTTTTGTATTTTGGATTTCGTTAATCTAATTCAAGTTAAGCTTTTAATTTCTTTAATCTCCTTCTTCATTTCTTAGTTTACCTTAATCTTTGATCCGATTGTTTGATTTCATACGGTTTGGATGATTGGATTTGTTCGTGATTAAAAGTTAATCTTTCTTGTTCCTTTTTAAGATCACACACGTATAAGCTATAGGCCCTCCATGCTTATTGGCTTATTGTTTGTTTTAGCTTATTGGTTTTCGGATTTCATCAAGGTTTTGGTCATTCAAAAGTTTCGTTTATAAAGTTTATGAGTTTATGTTTTCGAAAGTTGTCAAATTTAAGCTTTTTGAATTGTTTTAGGTTCGGGTAGAATAGCTTATTGCATCAGCTTATTGAGTTTTAAACTTGCCACCATTTTCGGATTAATCTTGTGTTCATCGCAATATTTTGATTCTCCACATTCCGACGGGGTACTGGATTTGATCGCAATAACCCTTAAGGGTTCTACTTTGCGATCGGGTGACATCTTCCCTTATTCCGATCTGGATTGCGATCGCATATTGCGATCGCATATTCCGACGGGACTAAGGTCTTTTGTAAGACGAAACTCTGCCCATTTTTCGCCAGCAACATTCCGATAGACATCATTCCGACCAACAACATTCCGACAGAGTTTGTATTCCGATCTGGATTTTGTGACCACATTGCTTTCCGACGAACTTGACCATGAATATTCCGATGGTTTGGTTTGATACTTATTCCGATGACACATTCCGATCTAGGATTCCGATGGACTAGTTTTAATCACATTCCGATAGATAGGAGTTTTTATACTCCGATAGCTTAAGTTTTTAAGTTTTAAAGTTTTAGCAAAGTTTTTAAGTGTTAGTTTAATTAAGTTTTCAAAGTATTTTTCTAATCTTTTCTTTACGTTTTCAAGCTTTTATTTTTAACTCGTCAATTTAGTTTAATATTTCAAAGCTTGTAATTTACCCAACGCCACTTACATTTATTTGCTATTAGTTTAAAATAGGTAAACAAACCAACACCCTTTTAGTAACCAAGAACAATCATTCCACTTTGAGCTGTGATCAATTCGAGGAGATTCTGAGAACTAATTAGAACCCATAGCAAAATCGCTAATTTCAATACACTTCCCAAATGGATCGTTCACTCATCACCTTTCATAGTCAACACCCAACTTCTCAGCAAAATCTAAACTAGCAGCTATCAATTCATGGTGAAGATTAGTCCAATCTCAAGCATCAGCACTACGCACAATTAACCAATTCACACCAATAATCCACATCCAAAGATCCCAACTCTTTGAGCATCAAGTCGATACTAAACACCTACTTTCCTAAATTCAAGGAACCCACTTTTAGTATAGAACTAATACTAGCAACCATTCCATCGGTTAACTCCACATCATAGTTAATTGTCAATCTTATTAACTCTCCATTGATAAAATGACTAAATCTATACATTTCTACGGTTTTCATCTGATCTTAAGGTTCGTCAGCATCATTCAAACGTAAGCTGGAGCGACAGCATTCCTACCTTGTCGATTTCCTTTCCTTGGACAATTCCCTTGTTTGTGTCCCTTCTCGCCACGGCTAAATCATATCACTACTCCAGGGGTACTAATTCCAGTAACTAATCCTCTTGTCCTACACTTCGCAGCTTTATGACCAGGTTGTCCTAACTCTAGTCACAAATGTGGAAAATTACCTACATGGTATAGAGTACAGCAAACACACTTGAGATTTATTTTGTCACTTCTAGACACAGTGGCAGCACGAATCCCATCATTCCTTCCATGTTTAAATACTGATTTCGGTTATGTCTTTGGTTATTGTTATTAATATAATCCTCACAATTCTGACCTTGATTCTGGTTGGACTTAGCAGATTCCCACTTTCTTTGATTGTTTTCAACAATGCTATCTTTCCTACCTTGCACTTTCACGTCCATTAAAGCAAGCGTCATCTGGACAGCTTCATCGAAAAATTCAGGTTTTAAAGAAGTAATCTCACCCTTGATATCACAATACAATCCTCTAATGTACTGCTTCCCTGTCTTACGGTAATTCATAAAAGTATCAGGACATAGCAATTATAGCTCAGAAAATTTCCTAGTAAGCAGTAATAACATCGTTCCTTAGCACCAACTGCCTTAATTCAGATACCAACTGTCCTAGTTCCTACTCAGGACAAAACCTAGCAGTCAAAAGTCCTTTCATCACGGTCCATGCCTTACTATTAGTCACAACCAATCCTAAAGTAGTCACTTGGTATTCCACCATCTTAGTGTACCATCTTGAAATATAGCAGCAGCAAATTTTACCTTATTAGTTTCTAAACACCCAATAATCTCAAAAGTACTCTCTTTCTTATCAATCCACCTATGCAATTCTAATGCACCACTAATAACATAAAACTGCGTAGAACCACACTTCCCAAAACTAACATATATATACATGCTCTTGAACTTGCAGAACAGCAACAACACTCCCATCTGGACCAGTAGCATCCTCATTATTCTCAGCAGCATCATCATTATTCTCAGCAGCATCATCATTATTCCCAGAATCATCTTCATTATTCTCAGCAGCATCATCATTATTCTTAGTAGCATCGAATGCAGTACCATTATCTCCAGCACAACTAACTCCAACATCTTGATTCCTTGCAGCACGATCAGCTTCATGTGCTCTAGCAATAACTTGTTCAATCATGGTGTTCACAGTAGCAGTCGTTAGTTTTGGCGACATATTTCAAGAAACTTAGTCACGTGATTATGTGGTCACGTGGATAACCACTAATGACATAAATATCATGCCCTTACTCCTTCTTCTATCATCACAGAAGAAAGAAACATGATAAGTATACATATCAAGATAAAATAAGAATTTCTTTATCAGGACATCTCATGAATACTACATGCGCAAACAACACAAACTACAATGGTTCATCAACCAAAACTCAAAAAATTTAATAAGGGCACATCATATATAATGAGGGTATTTCAGATTACGTTGAGGATTCAACAAGGCAGTGGCAATGTATGTCACTACAATCATTTACCGAACAAATTTAAAAGATAATAAGCTCGATCACAATGCTACGACACAAGGTTTTAAATAAGTTTGATCACAAAAAGAAAATAAAATAGAAAAAAAAATCCATTACGCGATTAGTTCCTTGGACACCAGTTCCTCATCCTCCTTAACATTGCTATCAGCTTCATCACACTCGTCTATTTCCCCCCTTTTTTCACTTCAAAGTCGAATCTCTAACATGATGGCAGCTCACTCTCAAAATCCAAATACTCACTGATACACGGCAGATTAATCACAAGGCAAGTCTCAGTACGACTTTCAACATTCCTAAACTTCCAAGCTTGACTCAGAATCAATCTCACATGAGACTCCTACTCACACATCCTTTCAAAACTTACCTACTTAACTTTAAACCTTTCAATTTAAGCACACAAATTCATCACAATCGACCCAAGACTAGTAATCTCATCCATCTTCCAAGTCCTAACAAACTCAATTCTCCACATACCAAATACAACCTTTAAAACAACTTTTCTTTCACATCAACCTTCTAATCACACCAATTTCAACCACATATCTATCATACATCAGCTAATCAAAGTTCTTCATACCCGATATAAGTCGCAAGAAATCAGTTGTAAAATCGTTCATCATCTAGTCTACCGTCCAAGACCCTCGGCAATATATAAGGTCATTATTTAAAATTATATACATATGCATTACATAAAGAAAATTACGATAACAAGTACTCAACATACTTTTAACAACATCAATACATCATCAATACATCATTATATATCATCATAGTATTCACTTAATAAATACATTAAAATCATTTCAATTTTAAGGGATACATCTAATTATAAAATAATACAAAACAAATAATCTTACCGGAGCCTTGCAGAG
The DNA here is from genome assembly GCA_025667525.1 of Glebionis coronaria. Classification (NCBI taxonomy): domain Eukaryota; kingdom Viridiplantae; phylum Streptophyta; class Magnoliopsida; order Asterales; family Asteraceae; genus Glebionis; species Glebionis coronaria. The sequence continues at coordinate 382,700,691 of CM046876.1, forward strand.
AAGTTGTGTTGCTTTTGTAAAATATTTTCGACACCAAAGTTATAGTTTAGGACATTTTTCAAAATCGACCTAATTCGCTATAACTAAAAGCTCTGATTACCAATCTTTAAAACCCCCAAATTACGTTGCGCAGCGGAAATACACATTTGGGTGCTAAACTCAAACATTATTACACAAAACACTTTAAAATATCTCAAAATCGTACATTTGAAATATAAAAGGATATAATTTAACCATTGTCTAAAACTTTCAATCCCAAGTAAAACAATTTTAGAAATATCAAAGTAACATTTACGTCCCCCAAAGATTTTATACAATCAACAAACAATTTACCAAAGTACATGACCGTACATTATTATTTTTATGACAAAAGGGAAAGAAATCCGTTTTAGACCAAACACCACAAAAGCAACCCGCAATCCTTCTCCAACAAGCTCCGCAATCCATTAACTTCAATCACCTGAAATACATGCTTAAAATCATCAACACAACGGTTGATCGAGTCTATAGGTTTTCAAAATCATCATTTGAACACAAGAGAAAACTCAATCATAATCATTTAATAGAATTGTCGTCACAATCTATTGATCAGGCATTCTGGTATATAGCAATAACTATTGAATTGTATTAAGCTCATGACACCGACCCCTTAACTTAGTCACCCACGCCTAAAGCCGGCATGACTAGATGAATTCCAGTGCCCCTACTAGGGTATCAGTTGCAAGTATACCACATTCTCATTCTCGTAAAATTATCCTTCCCAGCAGGTTACTCAACGTAAAGCCCTGGTCTCAGATAGGGTCGTCAGCCCAATAGTACTGTTATTAGAATAAGCGGCTATTCTCAACTCACAACATCAAGTCAGAAGATAGTTAACGGCTCATGAATTTAGGAACTTTTGCAACATAGGTACTTATACAATTAAAATCAACAAAGGCAACCAAGGTAACATTCGGGTCCAACAATTACTCATGACTTGTGTTCATTTTACTTTCAAATAGCATTTATCCCCCTCGCGGGTTAAAATCATTTACAACATAATAAAAAGCGAGGCTATAGACTCACCTGGAGTAATAGCCGTAGTAAGACGATCTTCGACGATAGTTGATGCCCGATAAACACAAAAACCGCCACCTATCAAATAAGGCGCGTTCATCAATAATAAACTCGAATAAAATCCATACTTACTAACACCAAACTCAAAATAATAAAATCACAACAAACCCAAAATAAAAAAAATATAAGTGACCCATTACTTCATTCTATATGTTTACTTTAGTAGTCAATCCTTTCAATAAAAATCTGCCGGTACACACCAAATGTACGAGCTCGTTTACCCCACTTAAACACATCAAATATTTATGATACTAATCAGAGATCTCACTTACTATATATAGAAATACCGGTTAAAAGCCCATCAAAAAATTTTACTTTTAAAGTTCACTGCCCGACACATCTTTGAACTACAAAAACTGGACAGTTTTACGTCACCGATTCGTACAACCATTTTGACCGTTCTAAACAATCCCGTTTACAAATCCGACACTTGAGTTTGAAAATAGACTCACAACCCTTAGTTTAGAACCAAACATCTGAACTTGATTATTTTTACAACTTATTTTATAGTCCCCGAGATTAGATCTAAATATCGACAACAACTTCATATTGTGTCGATACTCGTCTCCCGGTACACGAATAATCAAAACATCATAACTTCGCGTTCGTTTAGAGCTAGAAGCTCTATCTTATATCAAATCGAAGCTAAAAGAATTCTCTACAATTCATCTTATTAGTTTGTTCATTTTCTAACAGTAAGGTTGCCAAAATTGGCCTTGAACCTACTGCCCTAAAATACCTTTTTAAAAACCATACTAAATAAAATTTTAAACCAATTTTAATCAATCCCATTTGCCTAAAATCATCCTAATATCATTTTAAACCACTTAACTAACTCATAACACCCTTAGATGATCATACAAAATTTACCCACTCAAAATTTCCGACATACAATAATTAATATATATATAAAACACTACTAACAACACACCCATACAACAAAAATAGATCAAACAAGCATGGATCATATCTAAAAAATAAAAGTTCTTGCATGTGTATAAAATTTATACCATTAGAATCACCATGAAATTTGCAAGATGGGACTTTGTTTAGTTTTCATTGATTCAAGTTGAATATCAAAAATCAAATGTGTTTTGTGGGTTGATGGTGGACGGCAACATCAAAGAGAAAGAGAGAGATTGTGTTTTGTTGGTGAAATATGAATTTTATAATATAAATGGTTAATGGAAAATCTATATATACTGGGATGGGAGGGACCATTCTTGCCATTTGTGATAGTTTTGGTCCAAAATGCAATTAAATAGTTGTAAGGGTAGAAAATGTAAATTGTCAATTTTGAAAATATTTACGAGGCTCGGGTTTCGTAAAAATACTTTTCAAAAGTTAAAACACACTCAAAATATGATAATAATATGATCCCAGTTCGACTTAATACGAACTTAAAATAAAAACGTCAAAAATATAAACATCGAGACAACAAATAATAAAACATAAAATCTCGGGCATCCGTCGATATCGTGGTCACTAATAATCCTCACTATTAGTAAAAAGATAAAATAAGACCTCCAATTTCGGTTTTAAATAAAACCATCAATCGTCATCATTCAACTCATCAAAAATTTCAAAATTATTCGTAAAATAATATTATATAATATTAAATAAATGACCTCGGGTTTGGGGTGTCACATAAGTGTAGGTGAGTTTACTTCCACATGCTTAAACATTGAGGAAAATTTTTATATTAAGTGTAGGGGAGACTTCTATCGAAGTTAAGTGGGCTTTTCCATACATATAGCCTCATTTTAACTGGAAAATTGATTTTTTGACATTTTTCAAAATTTTTGATCTATTTTGGCAGAGTAGTATTTTCCTTTGTTATCGTTATTTTCTTTCATTTTATGTATTTATTTCATTTCTAGAATAAAGTCAAAATAAATTATTAAATAAAATGGTTTTAACAAGTTTAGATGCCTTTGATATATTAGGCCCGTCGTTAATATTTTGACTCAACCTGAGTTTACTTAATTGAGTTTACTCTAGCTAGTATCCTTAACCATATGGACCTTAATTGGTTTATTAGGCTAAGCATCCACGAGTCTCATTCTTTGAGATTTTAAATTATGGAGAACGAGAGATGATACAGCCAATTATAAGTTTTATATTCTTTCATGAACTTATGTGAGTTAATTATAAGCTTTTTCTCTCATCGCTTGTCAATAAATAAATGAAATAAATAAGGTCGTACGATTTGAAAAATTACTTAGCTTCTAGCCCAAGATCGTTTAAAAGTTGCTCGGGATTAATTAGAGTTCATATCCAAGGCATAACTTATTGAAGCGGGATGCAAATATTGGCGAGTCCAAAAAGGCCCTAACAAGGCATGAGGGCTACATTTTGTTGCTAGAGATCCAAAGTGATGTGAAGAATCAAAAATCAATATGAAGGATCGAGACACACGAGAGAAGCAATTACTCCACAAAGATTATGGAGAAGTCTATCCGAAAAGACCCTAACAAGGTATGAGGATAAATAGATCCATGTCCGAAAAAGAGGCGGATCGTTGTATATCAAAATCCCAAATGAATATTAAAGAAAAATGAAGAATTCGTGGTCTAAGTTTGAAGAATCTCTCAAAAACTTCAAGTGAAGAAATTCCAATTATGAAGAGAAGACCATTATTTCAAGAACGTCTCTCAAGATTCGAAGTATGAAGTAAATGCCAAATATCGGTCCGAGAAAGGTCTCAAATTGTGAAACGAGTTATGCCAAGATATGAACTTTATGAGGTTTCGAGAAGCCGTTTTAAAAGATTTTTTCCTTTAGCTAACTATTGATTAAATCGTCCTACTTTATTTTCATCTTTAATAAATTATCAAAATAATTCAAAAATGCATCCTCGTGATCATTCATGTGACAATCCGTCAATTTATGGTCGATATTTTATTCTCAATATTTATTTGAAAACATTATTTTAATGTTACAATATGAACTCACTTATTTTTGGGAAGTAATTTGGATTTACGTCTTGAAGTAGCGTCGACTACGTCTAAACCGGAGGATTCTACGTTACGTGCTTACATTTACATACACCGTCTTTGGTGACAGTCCGACATTTTAGAAAATAAATTTGTCCATGATTATTATTTTGGAGTTTTAAATTTGAGTTGGTTCATAAACTCACAAATTTACGAGAAGAGATTAGGACTTACGATTTTAATTTAACGTCCTTTACGACTAAACCGGAAACCCTAGGATTACGTATTTACGTTTTCGAACTCCGTTTTTGATGAAACATTTTTTATTGGATTCGTTTTGTGACGTTGATTCATAATTTATAAAAACGTTTTTCGTAAAACGACCCGAGGGCACGCAAATCAAGGAAACTAGAATCGAGGAGTACCCGTAAATAAATGGGGATGAGACAAGTGGGACACTTGTCCTACCCCCACTCAAACCGGCCTAACTAAGCCACACAACACCATATTTTGTGTCAAGTTGTAAGCTAAGTAACACTTGTCTTCTTAGCTTACAAGCTAAGCACTCACAACACAAAACCACTAACACAACCCACATTTCTCATTTATCTCATGCAAAACCACTCTCAAAACTCTCTCACTCTCCCTTGTTGCCGTCCCACCATCATCATCAAACACCACTTTTGATCAAAATTTACCATGAAATCTTATGTTATCTACACCTAAGTTGAAGCCCTTTTGAAGCTCTATAGATTGGTGGTGATAATAACATCCAAGGAGGAGTCTACATGGAGTCTTGGGGCTGATTTTCTACAAGGAGTTTATGAAGAATGGTGGTCTTGAAAATGGTCATGGTTATCCACAAATTTCTCATCAAAATCCATGTCCAAATCATAACCTACATCAACTTGGTGGTATAAAGATTGTCCTCCTCATCTTCTTGTTATTTTGATTATGTAATCATGTATTTTATTTCCTATTGTATATGTATCTGATCATTATATGATGATAAAAGTATTGTGTGGGGATTTGGTGTTGATAAACATGATTAAAAAGGTGAAAAACTATAAAGAACAAGGCTAAAATCTTGCTTAAAAATGATGGCTGTATAAAACAGTAAAGAAACATGTCATGAACTGATAAAATGATGAAGTAGAATTAATATAAAGTAAGCTATGGGTCCTTTACACATGTGAGAGTTGGACATGCAATGGAATCATTGTAATGAGTGAGATATGATCAAAACAAGTTTAGAGTACAAATCTGAGTTTACTGTTTTGGACGATTTTTAGAAAATACTTAGAGGATGATTCAACAGTATCTATAGAAGAGTTAAATGGAGCACATATCATTTAGTTTATGTGATAAAAATTTGAGCTTCTATCTCCATATAGAACTCTAGATATGGCAGTTTTGGTGAAGATGAAAATAAAAATCAGATTTTGGAAATTAAAGTATAATACTATTATATAAGCACTCAAAATTAAATAGTATAAAATATAAACTAAAACCCACTAACTTATATAATACATTTATGAAATTATGTACAATGGTAAATAAGTGGACATTTTATAAAAATGGTCACTTGTTAAGTTTTATAAGTTATAAAACTATAAACATGATTTTTACGACTTTTTCGGCTAATACCATAAAATTAACGTTTTTGTTAAATAAAACTTAGATGGTTGGACCCGTCTAATGTGAACTTTATAAAACTCATATAATGATATATAAACATATATAACAAGTAAAAACCGATAAAACCCGAAATATATAACATACGGACGTTAACGGACTAAATTAACGTTATTGGACTAATAAAACAACAAAATGGACTAAAATACTTATAAACTTATTTATTGGGCTTAACCCATTTGGGCCCAACAGGTAAAGTATAAATACTGAAAATACAAGTATGAAATGGATTAATACAAGTTAATAAACTTATAATAGGCTTATTGGACCTAAAACACGTAAATAGGTAAAACGAGAAAACTAGTATAAAAGTTATCGACACATAACACAAAAATGAGTAAATGAGAATATGCAAACCCACTTGATCATCATATATATAAAATCATCATATGTATACATAATTGTTATTTTTATAAAGTCATTGGACATGAGTCTAAGACGAGTATTATTTGTCTAGGTTTCCGTGATTGAAGCACGTACCGTACGTCCGAATTGCCGATAACCCGCCTTCCCACATCAACGTGAGTTCATAGCCTCGCACTCTTTTTAAATGTTTTTATGAAATTTTTTATAAACCCGCGAGGGAGATAACATGTTAGTTTTTATAAAATAGGACACCATTTGTCCCGATTGTTTGTTTATTGATTTGGACCCGAATGATTGTATGACCCGATTGTATGACCCGATAAATGATTAAAGGACCCGATAGATGAAATTAAATGGATTATTAAAGTTAGGTTATGTCACTAAAAGTCACATTAGCGTGAATTGTGAACTACCGGGATTTGGTAGACGCTTATGCATTTAATAGTACTATTTGGGGACGATCACCCCAGTTCGCGCCTTTACGGTTGATCCCCGTCGTGCCACATTGATTGGTAAGCGAATTTATGTATGAGAAGATTTCCATAGAGTGACCTTTGTGACGTCACCCTACTTTAGATGGGCAAATTGAGTATCGGGTTAGCTACCCGTTGTTGGTTTAGTAAGGTAACAATGTCATGCGGCTTATAATAATCCAACTAACGAAATACTACTAGACGCACCGAATTACGATGTATTGCCTGACTAGCAATACGGGGTCATACTATTGATATTATGTTTGTGTTTTGGTTTTCTTAACCATATTCATATAACGGTTTTTATTTAATCTATACAACGTTGTAAAACGTATTGTATGATGTTTTTATCGACAATGGTTCGTATAATGATTTTAAAGGCGAAAGCCTATATTATGACTTTGACAAAGATTTGTATAAAATGATTTTGGCTATTTTATGGCCTATTACAATGATTTGTACAAAATGATTTTCGGTAATAATTTTATACCGATGTTATATTGATGGGTTTTATTAAACTCTATGAATTCACTCGGCGTTATCGCTGACCCTTTTCTTTTAACATGTTTTATCTCAGGTACTTGAAGGTAATTCTCGGGAAGACAACAAGAATTCATGGCCCGCACCTATATACTTATTTCCATTCAAATGCTTTGTAAAACCTGTAATAATTACAATGACTTGGGACCTATGTAACATTGATATTTATGAATGGAAATGCTTTATAATTAAAACGACGCGACTTTTAAGCGTTGTCTATGATGTGAGTAATGTGCTATCCCGTAACACCAACTAGTCTTCCGCTGTATTGATTTGTATAAATTTGGGGGTGTTACAGTTTGGCATCAGAGCTCTCTTTATAGAGAACGAAAGATTTTTAAAACTAAGGTTTTGAATAAAACTTTTCAAAATCTTTTAACTATAAAAATTTTTCTAAAAATGTCTAAAAATCTTTTGACTATAACGGTGTCGAAGAATTCCCGAGTTACCGACAAGGCCAGACTGAGAAGTGTTATTTTAATATATATATATATAACTTGGATTATATATATATATATATATATATATATATATATATATATGATGTAATTTTATTACATGATTGTTTGATGATTATTTTGATTTTTATACGAGGTATTTATACGACGTAGATTGTCACAAGGAACCCTAAATCCCCTAGTAAATTAATCGAAGCTATTCTCGTAGGAATTCTAGCTATCCTAGATCTAAACCAAGTTGTGGATATTTATGATCCCAACAAATGGTTGATATTCGTAGAAATGTAGATATTAGTTGATTGTGAAATTGAAGAAGAATTGGTGAGATTAACACTGATATCGATGTCATGACGATCTTTCTTATAGAGTGGAGTTTGACAAAACGTTACCACCTAGAAAGATGTCATCTGATTCGTTGCCATCCAATTCTTAAATTGAAATCGAAAGGGTGAATGTTGCACTTGAGGGTGTCATTGGAACCATTACCCAAAAGCCTCATGCCACTAGTACCTTTCCAAGAAATCTGATTTAATGTGTGAGTCATCTCATGCTAGTGACTCATTTGACAATTGTTGTTGTAAGAGCAATAGGATTGGAATTAAGTGTTTATCATATCGAGCTTTTATTGCCCTTTTAAGATCTAAGAATAAGATTGAAAGTATTGGAATATGAGGTAGGATATCGAATTGGGTATAAGTTGGTTAAAACTTGAATTAAGTAAAATTTAACTTGTATGGAACATGAAATTGTTAACAAAAAGTCGTTAAGTCCTGTGATTGAATTATAAGGTTTTAATTGATTGTTAGTTCGTGTTAAGGGTTGTTCCTAGGCCATTGTCCACTAATGAGGATGCCCAGTGTCCAAGAAATAAATTGAAGAAATCTTCTTCTGAATCGAGAACGATGGATCTTCCGAGACATGTAGAACACCTAATGACCCTTGTAGATTAGTATTCATTGTGGTATCTTTTAAATATAATCCCTAACTTAAATGAGATATCAGTTGGTAGGATGAGTTCTTGGAATTGTATGACATAGTGACACATAATGTGTTACGGTACAATTTTGACTTGTTTGTGATTAATGAAAAGACTACCATTGATTGCTAAATTCTACATGTATCGATGTTATCTATCTTTTATTGCTTCATCCTAATGCTCGCATTAGTGATTTAACCATTGTACGAGTACTCATCTTGATTTGAATTACGATGTGGATTATTCTTGTTGAGTGCCATTGAGATCATGAACCTCATGATTAATTGGCTAAGCTCATTTCCTATCATATTGTAGTTAGTTCTTGGTGAACAAGTTTTCATCACTCTTTTGCAGATCACTCATTGCTTTTATAAGATAAAACCGTATCCATTGAGAATAATTGAATTTTCATCACTATATGGATTATTTAAAGTGAGATTTATGAGTAATCATTATCGAAATAAGCTTGTTTATGAAACACTTTGGAAAACTTAATTGTTTTCATAATAGAGAAAAATATTTGTAAATTTATTCTTGATTCTTATTTAAGAATTAAGCATGAAAATGTTTTTATTATAAACATGGTGATAAGATTTTAACGAACTGAGTATTGCATTGTTAATCTTGAAATTGTATATAGTTGCGCGCCTACATACAATTTGGAAAGGACCATGCAAGGCTGATTAGTAGTCACCATAAAACTGATTAATAAACACTAAATTTTCTTTGAAGATTGTGAAAGATTAAATTTATGAGATCTGCAAGAAGTGAAAAATAGGGACATAATGTTAGGGACACCTACATATGTGCCTGTAGCATCTATTCTTCTGAGTCGAATTTACTCATCTATGGAAATTGTCTTATTTGACAATTGACAATTCTTTCTTGTCCAATTCTCCCGTAGTGAGATTCTTAGGAAAAGTATCTGATTACCCAGTGTTGATACCCGACTGGATGTATCGACGTTCCTATCATTTCTTTTGATTTCATTTCATTTGAATGACCTGGGTAACGATCCGAGTAGCTTTCGAATGCGTACTCAAATTATGAAAACATGGGATATATTCATATTCATTAAATGTTTTCGTCTGTATCTGATTTGAAATTCTCTCGCGTAGATTATGCGTTGACCTTACTCTTTTGAAGTTAGTTATGTCTCCATATATCCTTGAATTAGTGAAGGATTATGAATTATTATTAGTCTTTTGAGAAGTTCACATCTTATCGACAGTAATGAAACTGGACGGTTGATAGTGCCAGTAGAATGGATTGATTGATTATGACATGACGACATTGTCTTAATTGATGGGAACTCGAGTAGAATTTCCCTAAACGATAAGATGTTGATTATCAAAAGTGATCTAAATAATTCTGGATGGATGATTTTATCCTGCATTTACACTTGAAATTATACCCTGAATGGTTGTGAACTAGTTATAGATAATGTAATCTAGAAGAACCTAATATGAATTTATTAAAAGATGTTTATGTTATCTGAAACTTTAGTAAGTATTTGTTAATGAATTACCTAGACTTTTGCCATTAAGGCAAGTTTGTGGACTGTACGTCAGCACCATCTGAATTTAAGGAATTACCGTACAACTGAAAAAGTTGTCGGAGAAAGATTTTATACTACCAAGCTCGTCATTATGAAGAGCTATGGTGTTATCATTCCTTATATTTATAGGTTACTGTGAACTGAGTAAATTGACAATCGAAAACGATATCCATAACTCGAAATGGAAGATTTGTTCGATCATTTACAAGGTTTTTGATCCTCAGCAAGGTTATCAACAACTTCGCGTCCGCGAAAAAGATTATGTATTCCAATCACTACATCCGGTACTTGTAATGAACATTATGAGTTTCACGTGATGTCGTTTGGATTGACTAATACACATGTAGCATTCATAAATTGGGTGAATCACGTGTGTAGGCTGTAATATGATAAGTTCATGCTTGTGATCATTAAGGACTATTTGTTTGTTTATAAGAATAAGAATGAGTTAATAATTATTTATAGACTTCCCTAAATTGGCACGAACAACGAAAACCTATACCTTGAATATATAACATATGATTTAAGACTTAATCTTTTACATTATTTGACCATGTGATTAATAAAATAATGAAATATATTGACTCTTTAAAAATTAAGAGCCCTTTTAAGACTTTGGATTTAACCAAAAAGAAAATGGAATTATGTTTTGACAAATGTTTTAACAAAGGATTTTTAAGGGATCATTCCCTTATAACCAAAACATTTAACTAAACTCTTGTTTAGGGGTAAATGTTTTTGCATACCTTAAGACAACTTAAGAAGGATTGAGTAAAACCATTTAAACCATGACTTGAAATCTGAAACGATAATTTTTGCTTTTCAAACTAAGAAAACTTTGACCAAAGTATAAACAAAGGTTTTTCGAACATTTACGAATCTTATTAAATATTTTCGATAAATCAACAAAGATCTTGTTAATTAAATTCAAATTATTTTGAACATTTTATTATAATTGGTCGAACTAGAAATTTAAAATTTTTACGTTTACGTTTCAAAAAAAATAAAAAAATTAACTAATTATTATTTAATTACTTGTAATAATTATCGATGCTTAAAAACGTCGGATTGAGTAAAACGGATAAAAATAATAGTAAAGACGAAACTAAAACATAAAAGATATGAAGAAAGAATTTTGAATAAATACGGTTATGATATTTATTTCATCAGGAAAGTGAACGTAATTACTGACACATTATGTATAAAAGATAAAGAACCAATTAGGACATGTTCCTTAATAATGAATGTGCAAAATAAATTGTCAAACAATTTAAAATATAGCCGATGCTTATAAAAAGGATAATATAGATAATAAAAGTGGTTCGCGGCTAATGTGAACCATTAGAATTGAGAAGCCGATAGCGTTAAAATGTATAAAAGACCACTTGTGGTTGCCTAAATATGGAGGATTGTGAGATATAGTTATGTTGGAATTTGTAAGTATAAGTATTCTATTTATGTCATTTCTGACTAGAAGTATCTGTGTCTGAAAAAGTTGTACTAATGGCAAATTATGAAGGCAGACGTCGCCTCATACATTAGTAAACGTCTAGCTATTGCAAAGGTCATCATCTGAATTTGATTCGATTTAGATCATCGTCGACAGACTGACCAAATCTGCTAATATCATTCCTGTTAATGATAAATGCAAAAGAGTTATGTAAACATAGTGTGCCTGTATCGAACATCTTTATCAAGATCCTCGCTTCGCATCGAATTTCTAGAGATTTGCTCAGAAATCATTGAGAACGAACCTTGATGAGAGTACTATGTACCACCCCAATCGAAGGGACGGGGTAAAGTAACAATACAAAGTAATATAAGTGCTGTTTTATGTTTGAATGAATGACCTTTAGTAATAAACCGTATAATCGTTTTCCTTTGAAAGTATTATCATTGATACTCATCGTATTAGGATTGAGATCGAATCTTGTTAGGATCTAAATATTAGAGCATCTGTAAGCAAGAGTTGAGATGAAGACATCCGACATACACCCATTGTGGGTTGGACATGTCTTTTAGGTTTAAGGTTTCCTATGATGGCGAACCTAACCTTACAAAATACCCGACCCGCGAGATCTGAAATGTTTGTTGAAATTAGGATCTGATTATTGACTTCCGGTAGTGGGCAAGAGGTTATGTGAATATGAAATGTAGATCTTGAAGTGCCAGATGGGTAGCAAAGTTATGCCAAAAATTTTAACCTTGGAGAAATGAATTAATGATCTGACAAATCATGGGATATAAGTCCCCGTTGTATGGGACCATTGAGATGATGTAAAAGATTGGTTTGAAAGGCATATAAGCTGGATCTACCCTAGGACTTCAAGAGCTGCGTGAATTATGTTTCGTAAATCTGACTTGATAAAATGTCTATCAAGTGAAAATCTGAATTCTTCTTAATAAAGCTTAGATCGGCGAAAAGTTGCATTCATCAGAAACCCGTGAACATCATGGATAGAGAAAGTAAGTCAACATTAAGCCTGATCTTATTCCCGTAGTTATGTTTGATGAAACTCGCGTGTTGTAATGAATTACACTTGTGAGAAAAGACCGAATGTGGAGGAAATACCCACATGGCTTTAACTATATAAGAAGCGAGTAGTAAGATGATCTTTGAGGACAAAGATCCTGTTTAGGGGTAAATGCTGTGACAATCTGTCAATTTATGGTCGATATTTTATTCTCAATATTTATTTGAAAAAATTATTTTAATGTTAAAATATGAACTCACTTATTTTTGGGAAGTAATTTGGATTTACGTATTGAAGTAGCGTCGACTACTTCTAAACCGGAGGATTCTACGTTACGTGCTTACATTTACATACACCGTCTTTGGTGACAGTCCGACATTTTAGAAAATAAATTTGTCCATGAATATTATTTTGGAGTTTTAAATTTGAGTTGGTTCATAAACTCACAAATTTACGAGAAGAGATTAGGACTTACGATTTTAATTTAACGTCCTTTACCACTAAACCGGAAACCCTAGGATTACGTATTTACGTTTTCGAACTCCGTTTTTGATGAAACAATTTTTATTGGATTCGTTTTGTGACGTTGATTCATAATTTATAAAAACGTTTTTCGTAAAACGACCCGAGGGCACGCAAATAGAGGAAACTAGTATCGAGGAGTACCCGTAAATAAATGGGTATGAGACAAGTGGGACACTTGTCCCACCCCCACTCAAACCGGCCTAACTAAGCCACACAACACCACATTTTGTGTCAAGTTGTAAGCTAAGTAACACTTGTCATCTTAGCTTACAAGCTAAGCACTCACAACATAAAACCACTAACACAACCCACATTTCTTATTTATCTCATGCAAAACCACTCTCAAAACTCTCTCACTCTCCCTTGTTGCCGTCCCACCATCATCATCAAACACCACTTTTGATCAAAATTTACCATGAAATCTTATGTTATCTACACCTAAGTTGAAGCCCTTTTGAAGCTCTATAGATTGGTGGTGATTATAACATCCAAGGAGGAGTCTACATGGAGTCTTGGGGCTGATTTTCCACAAGGAGTTTATGAAGAATGGTGGTCTTGAAGATGGTCATGGTTATCCACAAATTTCTCCATCAAAATCCATGTCTAAATCATAACCTACATCAACTTGGTGGTATAAAGATTGTCCTCCTCATCTTCTTGTTATTTTGATTATGTAATCATGTATTTTATTTCCTATTGTATATGTATATGATGATTATATGATGATAAAAGTATTGTGTGGGGATTTGGTGTTGATAAACATGATTAAAAAGGTGAAAAACTATAAAGAACAAGGCTAAAATCTTGCTTAAATATTATGGCTGTATAAAACAGTAAAGAAACATGTCATGAACTGATAAAATGATGAAGTAGAATTAATATAAAGTAAGCTATGGGTCTTGTACACATGTGAGAGTTGTCCATGCAATGGAATCATTGTAATGAGTGAGATATGATCAAAACAAGTTTAGAGTACAAATCTGAGTTTACTGTTTTGGAGGATTTTTAGAAAATACTTAGAGGATGAATCAATAGTAGCTATAGGAGACTTAAATGGATCACATATCATTTATTTTATGTGATAAAAATTTGAGCTTCTATCTCCATATAGAACTCTAGATATGGCAGTTTTGGTGAAGATGAAAATAAAAATCAGATTTTGGAAATTAAAGTATAATACTATTATATAAGCACTCAAAATTAAATAGTATAAAATATAAACTAAACCCCACTAACTTATATAATACATTTATATAATTATGTAAAATGGTAAATAAGTGGACATTTTATAAAAATGGTAACTTGTTAAGTTTTATAAGTTATAAAACTATAAACATGATTTTTACGACTTTTTCGGCTAATACCGTAAAATTAACGTTTTTGTTAAATAAAACTTAGATGGTTGGACCCGTCTAATGTGAACTTTATAAAACTCATATACTGATATATAAACATATATAACAAGTAAAAACCGATAAAACCCGAACTATATAACATACGGACGTTAACGGACTAAATTAACGTTATTGGACTAATAAAACAACAAAATGGACTAAAACACTTATAAACTTATTTATTGGGCTTAACCCATTTGGGCCCAACATGTAAAGTATAAATACTGATAATACAAGTATGAAATGGATTAATATAAGTTAATAAACTTATAATAGGCTTATTGGACCTAAAACACGTAAATAGGTAAAACGAGAAAACTAGTATAAAAGTTATCGACACATAACACAAAAATGAGTAAATGAGAATATGCAAACCCACTTGATCATAATATATATAAAATCATCATATGTATACATAATTGTTATTTTTATAAAGTCATTGGACATGAGTCTAAGACGAGTATTATTTGTCTAGGTTTCGTGATTGAAGCACGTACCGTACGTCTGAATTGCCGATAACCCGCCTTCCCACATCAACGTGAGTTAATAGCCTCGCGCTCTTTTTAAATGTTTTTATGAAATATTTTATAAACCCGCGAGGGAGATAACATGTTAGTTTTTATAAAATAGGACACCATTTCTCCCGATTGTTTGTTTATTGATTTGGACCCGAATGATTGTATGACCCGATTGTATTACCTGATAAATGATTAAAGGACCCGATAGATGAAATTAAATGGATTATTAAAGTTAGGTTATGTCACTAAAAGTCCCATTAGCATGAATTGTGAACTACCGGGATTTGGTAGACGCTTATGCATTTAATAGTACTATTTGGGGACGATCACCCCAGTTCGCGCCTTGACGGTTGATCCCCGTCGTGCCACATTGATTGATAAGCAAATTTATGTATGAGAAGATTTCCATAGCGTGACCTTTGTGACGACACGCTACTTTAGATGGGCAAATTGAGTATCGGGTTAGCTACCCGTTGTTGGTTTAGTAAGGTAACAATGTCATGCGGCTTATAATAATCCAACTAACGAAATACTACTAGACGCACCGAATTACGATGTATTGCCTGACTAGCAATACGGGGTCATACTATTGATATTATGTTTGTGTTTTGGTTTTCGTAACCATATTCATATAACGGTTTTTATTTAATCTATACAACGTTGTAAAACGTATTGTATGATGTTTTTATCGACAATGGTTCGTATAATGATTTTAAAGGCGAAAGCCATATTATGACTTTGATAAAGATTTGTATAAAATGATTTTGGCTATTTTATGGCCTATTACAATGATTTGTACAAAATGATTTTCGGTAATAATTTTATACCGATGTTATATTGATGGGTTTTATTAAACTCTATGAATTCACTCGGCGTTATCGCTGACCCTTTTCTTTTAACATGTTTTATCTCAGGTACTTGATGGTAATTCTCGGGAAGACAACAAGAATTCATGGCCCGCACCTAAATACTTATTTCCATTCAAATGCTTTGTAAAACCTGTAATAATTACAATGACTTGGGACCTATGTAACTTTGATATTTATGAATGGAAATGCTTTATTATTAAAACGTAGCGACTTTTAAGCGTTGTCTATGATGTGAGTAATGTGCTATCCCGTAACACCAACTAGTCTTCCGCTGCATTGAGTTGTATAAATTTGGGGGTGTTACAATTCAACACAAAAATAAAATACAAGAGATACACCGTAGGAATAAGGGGGTCTAAGTGAATAATTAAACCACATGAGTAAGTGTTAGATTTACTAACTTATAATAACAATGATCTCGTTTTTAAGCTTGGTATGGGGAACGTGAAACTTGAGGGTGATTCATATTCATAACACTAAAGCCCTAATTTAAGTCTTAGATTTCTTTACAAGTTTCTTCCTTCAAACATTTTGAAATTTTCTATTTTTTAGTTGCTATAGTATCGTAGTATGTAATAAAGGCCAAGGTGGGTTAATTATGATGGAGAATGTAAATCTTGCTTTGAAATTAATGCATTGCATGAGGTCATCGCAATGGTCAAGTGTAGGGGATTTAATAAGTGTGAAAACACTTATCCTTTTACAACTTAAAACAAATAAAAACGAGAACAAAACGTGTATTTAATGTCATAAAAGTCAGAATAACGCGTGGTTTTTGTTTTTGTTGTGTTGTAGGACTAAAAGATGAAAAAGGAAGAAAACACGGGCTTTCACGGGCTTTTATCAAAGAAAAAGACGAAAGAAAAAGTCAAAAGATCAAGAGTGTAAAAAGAACGAAAGTCAAATGTCTATTCTAAAGATTTATAAAAGAAAAAGACCACAGACGGAAGTTTAACAAAGTCGAAGAACCAAATCTAATAAAAGAAGAAATTAGAAGACGAGTTCATTTTATCTATCGACAAATCCTGAGACAACGTCGAGAAAGACGAATTAATTAAAAAGACGAGAAGACAAAGAGAAACAAGGAAGCAACAACACCAACTTCCTTTCCACCTATAAATAGACTAAAATTCACTCATTTGTATCATTAGATAGTTTTTCATTAAGGTAATTAGGAGTAGGTGTAATTTACTTTTCTCTCAAGTTTTCTTTCATGCTTTTCATCTTTTCATCTTAATCTTTCAAATGTTGGATGTTAAATCTTAATATTTAATTCAAGCTTTTCAATTAATATCATTCTTCCTTTCTTGTTTTAATATTATGTTGATTTGGTTAATCATCATGTAGCTTATTTGATCTTATTACTTGTTTGATTGAAGTGCTTATTTCATTGTTCTTATAATTTTTATGTGATTAATGTTTATAGCTTATTGTGATTATTGTTTATTTTGTGTTTAGCTTATTTTTATTTAAGTGGATTTGGTGGTTTGTTTTTTTTTAAAATTGATTTTATTAATTTTGCTTATTTGGTGTTTTTAGAAGTTTATTTTGTGTCTTGTTTTGCTTATTTTAAATATTAGTTTAGCTTAATTTTTGGTTAATTGCATTAGTTTTGGCTTATTTTCCCTTTTTTCCCGAATTAATAAACCCTAGTATTCCGAACTACAACCTTTACTTTTTCCCGAATTATGTTTTGATTTCAGTTTATTCCGAATTAGTTTACAAAAATTATTCTGAATTATAAATTTTCATTATTCCGAATTAGACAGATTTCCATTTTTCCCGAATTGTGTCTTGTCCCTTTTTCCCGAATTATATTACAAATGTGTTTTTCCGAATTATAAACCTGAAATTATTCCGACTTATCAAAAATCAATTTATTATGAATTACTTTCAAACCAATATTCGGAATTACGTTAAGCATTCTGATTCTGAATTACATACTTGATTGTTTTTCCTAATTATATCTAAAAACTTATTCCGAATTAAGTTGAATTATAGTATTCCGAATTAGGTTGAGTTTTTACATTCCGAACTAGATTGAAATTCAGTTTTCCAAATTAGTTTATTCGTTTTTCGATTCTGAATAAGGTTTAGTTTTTATTCCGATTTGTTTCTTTACCTTGTTTTTCCGAATTATATACTTTGAATTTTGTTTTACCGAATTAACTTCTTATTTTTTATTCCGGATTGTTTTAAGCTATTTATTTTCCCGCCATTTTTGTTATGTTTTATTTTAAATTGTTTTGTTTAGTCTTTATTTTAAATTCACTTTTAATCAAGTTTTAATTTGTGTATTTTTCTTTATATTTTGTCATTTGCTTTAGTTTATTATTAGAAATAGATAACCACATCTTTCTTTTTATTAACCAAAAACGACCGAGTCACATGTTAAACCAGGATCAATTCGAATCAAAACAAAGAATATTTTATTTATTAAAACTTCAGTTATTATGGCATCTGTAGAAGTTACACCTATGAGACAGCTGACTGTCCATCACAAGGCCGTAGGTACAACAGGCACCGAAGGATTGCAAGTCAACAATCTAAAGAACCCACTGGAATGTGGGTTTACCATAGAAACTAATTTGTTTTTAAATATTTGTGCAGAAATATCTTAAGAAATCGTTCTGGTAGGTAGATAGTTGTTGCTCTAGACACATGACAAGAGTTCAACAATACCTGCACAGATATTCAATGGAGCCTGGTCCTCTAGTGGAGTTTGGGGATAATTCTTCAGGCGACATAAAGGGATATGGCTCAGTTAACTGGAATGGAATAACCTTCACAAGAGTTGCTTATGTGAATGGTCTTAAACATAACCTTATTAGCATAAGTCAGCTGTGTGATGTTGATTATAAGGTGTTGTTTACTAAGACTCAAGGAACAGTATTCCACAAAAACAACGATGTGGTGCTAATTGCACCCAGGATAAGAGATGTATATGTAATTAATATGTCTTCGTGCTCTGAAGGAAGTGTAAATTGTTTACTTGCCAAAGCCTCTGAAAGTGTAAACTGGTTATGGTACAAAAGACTATCTTATTTCAATTTCAAGTCTCTGAAGAAGCTAGTCACACAAAACTTGTTTGCTAGTCTACCATCTGTCACCTTAACCAAAGAAAATACTTTCTCTACATGTGAGAAGGGAAAGCATCATAGGGCATCATTCAAAGCCAGACAATCATTTTCAATTAACAGGTGCCTATATCTCCTTCACATAGATTTGTTTGGACATGTTAAGCTTCAAACCATTAATCACAGTAAATAAACTCTGGTCATAGTAAACGAATACTCAAGATACACATCGGTGTTCTTTTTGAAAAGAAAGAGTGAAGCAGCAAATGAAATCATGTCTTTCTTAAGACAAATTGAAAATATGGATGAAGTTAGAGTAAATGCTCTGAGATGTGATAATGGTACTGAATTTAAGAATCATTAGCTTGAGACCTTTTGTGATGAAAAAGGAATTTCACAAAACTTCTCTTCAGCTAGGACACCTGAAAAAAATGGTGTAGCTGAAGGAAGAAACACAACATTGATTGAATCATCCATAACAATGTTAAATGGTGCATCTCTTCCAAATCATTATTGGGGAAAAGGTGTTTACACTGCCTGTTACACTCAAAATAGGTCAATCATTGTTAAGTGGCATGGGAAAAACTCATATTACATGTTCAGGAAAAGATCACATGATGTTAGTTACTTCGATGTATTTGGTTGCCCTGTATTCCACTAGTACAAAAATTGGAATACGTCACTCATCCTGATTTTTGAATAGTCACACTGACAGATATTTAAGTGACAAAACTCACCAGAATCAAATACACGCCCACACTTAAACTCCGTATGTGTGACTATTTCGATTTTTCGCTGTCACACATTTGAATATTGATGTGACTAGGCGTAAGTGTTAATTTTTGGATGGCTATTTAGCCACGCTCAATGTGAGACGTCTGACATAATGCATATATGTTTGAAGTATTAGTCACACTATACACATACGTATGTGACACATATTTGTGACACACTTGAACAATGTGACCACATGTCATGTTTTGTCACATGTGTTAATTGTGTATGTGGCTGAAACATATAGCCACGTTTGTCACACATTATTTAAACGTGACTTCTAATTTTTGCTGAATACATAGCCACATATGAATTTTTAATGTGTGACAACTGAAAAGTAAGTTTGAAGCCTTAGTCACATATAAATATAAGAGTGACAATTACTTGATCAAGAGTCATATCTGTCACACTAAACCGTACCACGATCATGTGACCAAATACTTTACAATAGTCACACGATTTCACAAATGTGTATCTAAATGATATTTATGGCCGCATTATAATGTGATTATGTGTGACCAATACATTCAAGACACTCACATGTGAAATCTTTGCGTGATTATTTTTAAGAGAAAAATGTGATCTCAACCTATATGTTAGCCACATTCAGTGGTTGTGCGGCAAAATTTATGATGTATACATGGAGTATGTACTTTTGTATTTGGATAGTTCTTCCACTTAGTCCATTATTTTAATGGTGGCATAAGTATAACATATCACCCTCTAGTATTTTGTATATACTTTTAGCATTCAGATGTGAAACAGTCGCCACGATCTTAGATGATAGATAATGATACTCTATATTGACAAATTATTTCTTATATAACCTCGTCAGAGTTTTTATATTATCGATTTTCTCGATAGGAATAAATCTTGTAGTTTAATAAGACAATCGACAATGACCCGAGTGGTGTCATGTCTACTTGAAGTAACAGAACTTTCCTATTTCCATGGAGGAAATTCAGGTTAAACTAGTATGTCGGATGACTTCCATTATTCTGCATCATTTCCTAAAGCATAATATAAGGATCTCAATGTTTCTTTGAATTAAATGGAGTACTTCATAATTCAAGTATTCACAAATTTCAAATCTTAGGTTTAATATAATGATGATAAGCCAAACATTCAAAGGAGTAGGATAACAAAGGATATTGACGTATTTTCCAGTTAGTTAATTATTACGACGTAAATTATGATAAGACGAATATTCCATTATTTTGGTATATTCTTGATATTCTTATCATAATTCACATAATATTCAAATCTTCTTCTTCATAATTACGAGTAGATACAATGATGATATTTTCTCGAATATCAAAACTCATAGAAGACGTGAATAAGACGTTTCTGCATATGAAAAGTTAAGAATACGATTTCTTAGAGATGGATAATGCTTAAATAGAAGTTGGTATTTTATTTCATATAAAATACAGGATAATTTTACCTAACATATGACTTATAAGGCTACATTCCCTTACAATTCCTAGTCAAGTGACCTACTATGTTCAAAATCCGACACCAGATGGTGCAAAGTTCTGTGTGATGCAGGGTGCATTTCTTACACAAAATTAAATTTTCAGCATATTCACCATAGATTGGATTAGTAACATAAGTTATGGTAGTTTCTCGTTTATTAGAATTTATGGATATTCTTTCTTTGCTAAATATACGCTTAATATTTTTCCGATTTACAAGATTATGCTTAATTACCTTGTTCATCAACTTTTTGGGATACGTTAATGACTTCTTCCAATATATTGGGATTTGGAAGTGGTAATCTTTCTTTAAAATCTTCGATAAAATACCTTGATAAGATCTTCAGATAAAATTTTCTAATGAAGTTTTCTGATGAAAGCCTTCATCATTCTATTGGATAGGATACAACTATGCTAATTCTTAAAATCTCCTCGTATATGTCTCAAGGTTAATTCCTTTTATCGTTAGATAGTGGAGTTCTTGTTTCACATTCTCGATTTTGATTGGAGAATAATATCATCTTATTAAGGGATATTGAAATTTAATCAAGCGATCTCATGAACTTCTTTTTTCTCAATAGGTTGAGTATAAAGAATCCATCAAGATAACTGACGAATTGCTATCTTCTGGTAGTAAGCTTTGATTAATATGATTAATACGAGAGAAAACTGATTTGGCTCTTTCAATCCAACAGGTGATACTAATAGCATCTTTTCTTCCTTGGATACTAAAAACTAACAAGCCATATAATTTACTTTTGAATAGTACTTCTCATTAACAACTTGTAATTGCAGGATTGCAGCCACATCATTGTCAATCATTCGTTAAAGACCTTTAGGGTTTAGAGTGAAAATATAAGAGAAAGAACCTAGAATTCAAGGTATACTCATATTAGAAAACATTTGTCACATATGTATATGGATATAAATAAATGCTTATCGAACACAAGATATATCTTTTGGGTTTATTTGTTGGGGTATATAGGAAACTTATGTTGATTATCATCCATATCTGAGGATAATAAATACAACTGAGAACAATAATTTCAAAGTTTACAACAGATTTATATAGATACGACTCATGCATAATCGTAACATAATTCACCGTAATATGGAATATAACCAAAAATGTAACAACTTGTCTTATATAAGGCAAGTTTCTTTTTACATAATATATATTCTATGTCAGAATAAAAGAATCTTTTTAAAAGATAAAAGTCGATAATAGAATAACTTTTAGCAAAACTTGGGGATTTTCCTTACCCTTCCTTCTAACTTGTGGGTTATATTCAGCCGATAATTCTTATTATCATAAAAGATAACATAAATTCCAAAAATATATAATTTATCAAGCATATGCTTTTTCCAGAATTAACACAATTTAATTCATAATCATTCGTGAGAAAACGAAGAAATATGGATCTCTTATTTCTCATAAGTAAGTATAAAATGATAAGTTTGATGAGAAACATAACTTTTATTTATTAACAACTTGTCTGTTTATATTTACACGACAAGCTTCACTGTTAACATAAAAGTAAAGACATACAACTGGAAATATTTACAACTTCTAGTCTAATGTCTTGATCTTTTCTTCTTGAGTTCTTTGATGGCATCAAAAAGACTTTGTATGTTGGCTCGATGTCTAATTTGAATGTCCTCAATGATTAAATCTAGAGTAGAAATCTTTAGTCGAGCTTGAACAATTTTTTCATCGTGTATCACTTAGCCTTGGCTTCTTCAAAAACCTCTTCTAGCTTCTCAAAATATCGTTGTATGATTCTTCGGTCTTTCCTAAGTCCTTCAACTTTATCTTCAAGATCTTCAATAAGCTTGGGAGGAAGTTCTTTTAAATAGGGTAGGATTTCTTTAAATTGTTGTTCATTGGTATTTTTAGGTAAATTTTCAACTATAGGTGATGGTGTATTAATAGGGAAAGGTGATGGATAAATTTGATGCCGAGGTGTAAAAGCTATTTCTTCATTATATGCTTGTATAACTTGCATATAGGGGTCGTCATCAAAAATAAAAATGGCTTTTGGGATTTTCTAATATTTGGATGACTTTTTTGAGGTATCATCAGGATTATTCATCGGGAGATTGGAAGTATACTTTGGGAAGTCGTTAGGAATACTTTCAGAACGCACATCTTGAGAATCTGATAAGATGATAATAGGAGGAAGATAGAAATACATATTTTTAGAGACGTGATAAATAACATAACTTTTTAATAAGTGTGAAAACACTTATCCTTTTGCCACTAAAATCTAGGAAAAACAAGACCTAATCATGTGTTTTATATCATAAAAGTCAGAATTACGCGTGGTTTTGTGTTTTGTGTGTTAAATAGGTACAAATGATCAAAAGAAGAGAAAACACGGGATTTCACGGTCAAAAGTTGAAGAAAAGTCCAAGAAAAGACGAAGACAAAGTCAAAAGACCAAAATGTGCCCAAGTTCACGAAAACCGGCTAAAATCAATACGGGACTGATGGAAATGAGGAGTTGGGCCCAAGCCCATTTACTCAACAAATATGAACATATGCATTTGGGCCAAAGACAAATTCTAAATGGACGATTTGTTTTGGACAATTTGTTTTGCTTTGAAAGTTGGACAACCCTCACCCACACGGTTATAAACGTGTCCTTTCCCACTCATGTTTTTTTTATCCACCCATCTTATTGTACACCCTCCAACACACAAATATTCCCCCCCACACGTGTCTCCCATACCCACGGTCAACCTACACCCCCACAAACGGTTTTCCTAAATAAAATAATAAAACGTGTACAAGTTTTATTTCCCACCAGCCTATGCGTTCTATCTTTCGGTGCACCCCTCCACACCCGAATGCCTCACCCACTCACAGTTAATAAAACTTTTATTTACCCACTCCCCATATTTGTCGATACAAACAAAGTGAAACCCACCAAACTCTCTCTCCCACAAATGAATAACCAGATAAATTGGGGGTTTCACTTGGAGCGTGTAATTCACGTGAAGGAAATTAATTCCCCAAGTTTTTCGGATGTTGAAGATGGGGAGAGAGCAGGTGACGTGGCCCCAATCTGTTCTTTGATTGGCTGTGACAACAACAAATCCCCCACTCCACCAATCATATAACTCCACATCAGATGCAAACTAACACAAAGAAACACAAACCTGCCATGAGGGCGATCCGTGTGACCCTTGGTGTTATCTCAGCCGTTGATTTAAAGAAAAAGAGAGAGAAGATTAAAGAACGATCCGGATTTGAAACCGTGGGCACCAATCTTCACCAACAGGTTTGGGGTTGCCTATAAAACCCTCACATCTTGTAATTCTAGATCAAGCTTTTCATTATTTAATTTTCAGTTTTTTTGAATTAGGAGTAGATTTAAAATAGATTTATTTTTTTCAGTAAAATAGTTATAGATTGTAATTTCAATTTCCAGTTTTTGTAATTTGATTTTTAAATTAATGAAAAGTTAATTTCATTTAAATTCTGTCTCGTTTTTAATTTCTCGCAATTTTAATTATCAATCTTTTTAATCTGCTTTTTTTATATCACTGTTCGTGTGTATTATTATTATTAAAAAATAAATAAAAAATAAATAAATAAATAAATAAATAAATAAATAAAAAGAAAGTGATAGAAAATCATTCCACTGGGAAGATTAAAAGATTACTGTTCTTGGTTCGAGCTGTTGAACGGGGTCAAGACGATGATGTTTTCTTGGTTGAATTCGAGAAGGAAAATAGTTGATGTTTTGATGGTTCGTTTCGATTCATAAGGGGGCTCAGCGCCTCTCCTTCGGCTCAACGGTTTTCGACACCGGGTTCTAATCTTCATTTTAATTATTGTTAAGTTTATTATTTAAGATTGGTTTATCTGCTTTTGTTTGCTTGTATGTCTGCTTGTATTTTGTTATAGGATTTGTTTGAATCTGCTTGTTTGCCATGTATTCCATTTGAATTTTTGAGTTTCAGTTAATCTGTTATAATCAATTGTTTTACTTAGTCTGCTGATAAAATTTGTACCAATAATTGATTGCTGAATATGCATTAGCTTGTTTGGTTTTTCTAAGTTTGTTAAGTTTGTTTAGTAGGGATTATAGATTTAGTTTGCCCATTTAGTTTGCCCATTTGGTTGCCCATTTAGTTTGGTTTTTCTGAATATTACGGTTATAAAAACGGAATTTAATATTACAAAGTAAATTCGTTTGTTGTGAATCATTTGGTGTTTGTTACGTTTGTCGCTAGCGTATTTACATTTAAGTGAGTTATCAAATTTTGTTAGTATGTTAGCTAATCTTTAGTCAGGCCCATTAGCATAAATTATTTGGTTATTTGAATACTAATGCATACTGATTTTAGCACAATTCATAACTAGCTATGTATACAATTAAAAAGGGGGTGCATGATTTTGTTTCTTAAACATTACATTTTCAAAAATAGATTTTATCTTTTTAGAATAATTCTGCATGTGCATTTTTATCATTGTAGTATTTTACATTTTTACTTGTCATTTTCATTTAGCATTTTATCATTCTCGTTTGCATTTTACTTGCGCATTTTATATTTTTACTTTGTGTTTTATTTGCGGTATTTGCAATTTGTTTTAGATTAGTAAGTATTTACATATTAATAGTATTATTTTTACCTTTTTACGTGCATTCAAGTAACATAAAAATCAAAAATATATTATTAACCAAAAACAAATAAATCTTTACGATAAAATTGGATTTCAATTCGAGTGAGTCGAGGAACGATAATAGAAATAAAAAAAGGGTAACAAAATATATTTTTCAAATTGGCGCCGCTGCCGCTTCGCTCGTACGATTGACGATTTTTTCGTGAAGACGTTTGGATTTTGGGATCCGTTCATCCTTTGAACGTTACGTTCCTTGCAACAAAAAAATCAAAAACACAAAAAAATCAAAAACTTAAAAATACAAAAAAATTAAAAAATTCACAAAAGCAATTTCTTTCCTAATAATTGCACCAAAAAAATTAAAAAATCCAAAAGTAATACTTTTTCCTAAAAGTATTACACCAAAAATATTATGTATTATTGTTAATTTTTAGTTCGATTTCTTTCGATTTTTCTTGTGTATATATTTTTCTAAAAAATACAAAAATATTCTTCTTTATCTCTTTTTCTCAACCTCTCTTATTTATAATTCTTCATGGATTTGTCTTGCGTTCGGTGTGGGAGACCATGGCATGGTTTTCAAACATGTCAATGGTGTATTTGTGAGCGGTATGGTTTTGATATCGACAATACACAATTTGGATTTTGTCCATTTTGCAATTCAACGAATTCGTACTTCTCCTCTTACAATACTTTCTCCCCCCCTTCCCGTCTATGACCATCCCTATCCGCAACATGAACCGGGTTTTTCTCAATACCCGTGTTGCAATCATTGTGGGGGCCCTCACGATACTTCGTATTGTCAGCCAATGAATTATTATGAGCCAAATCCGTGTCCTCATTTTTCTTCACCGATGGATTATTATGAACCAAATCCGTGTTCTAATTCTTCTCAACCGATGACTTCCTATGAGCCACATCCGTGCTATAATTCTGGTTTTCATAACTATAAGCCCCCACATCCCACCCTCAATCATCAATCCTCTCATAGAATTCAACAAATCAATGCTTTGAATGACAAAAGAAAAGCCCTTCTTTTGGAACTTCATGACGGCTTAATTCGACTGACCGAGACATTGGAGGAGCAACAACGACAAGAGCAAGTATCTAATCTTAGTGATTATACTCCGCCTCTTGTGCGTTCTTTCTATTATGATGATGATGACGATGAGAATACTATTTCATGGAATGATCTTTGTGCTCAATGTCCTAGTGAAATTGTAATTCCTTCTCTCGACTTGCCGGCTCTCGAGCCTAAGGATTCTACCACTCCTATTCTTGATTCTTCTACTACGGAGCCCGATGCCTCTCTCATCATGGGGGATGAGGGTCTTATCACTATTCCTTGTGACGAGACTCTTATTCCAATCCAAAGTGAGCCTACGGTTGCTTCCGATAGTGACGATGAGTGTGAATCTCTTTCTATTGATGACTCATTACCTCCCACCGACATCTTGGGAAACGATTCTTTGGCTTTCTCTAATCCCATTTTTTATCTCGATGATGATTTTACTTCTAGTGATGACGAGTCACTATCCGATGAAGACGTTTCGAAGGAAAATTTCAAGATTTATTCGAACCCTTTATTTGATTTTGATGACGCCTACATCTCTAGTGACGTGAATCCTCTCTTTGAAGAGGGGATTGAGGACATTGATAGCTCCGACTCTATTGCTATTGATGAGCATCCTTTGTTAGCCATGCCACCTCCCATCATAGAGGAGGTGGAGAGATTTGACCCTAGTTTCCGTTTGATTCGGTCTGGTGAGGTGACGCGGGTGGTAGATATGTCCTCTGATATTTCTCATATTATGTTGCCACCCCGTCCTACCGCGTGCACACCCAAGCAAGTGATGTATCGCTTTTACTCTCCTCATTTCATACCAGGAAATGAGGATGAGTGCTTTGACCCGGGAGGTGACATTGACCATTCTTAATTGATACATTTACGGCTTTGCCGAATAGTGACCATCCTATGTCTTTGGGGGATGACAATTTGTCTCCTTTACCCATCCCACCTCCCGTGGATCAAGACTTCACTTCCTTTTCTTATGTCGAGAGGACTTTTCTACCTTTTATGACTTATCCTCCTGCCTCTCATTTATTATGTTCCTCCGGGACCGAGGATAAGATTTTTGATCCCGGTATAACATTCGAGGCTTCCCCATGGACCATTTAATTCGGGGTCGAGTCAGGCTCGTGACTCGGTTAACAAAAACAAGCGCTTCTCGGGAGGCAACCCGATGATCTATCTTTTATCTTTTATCTATTTTCTATAATAAGTGTAGGGGGAGCCGTGTAGGTTGTTTGTTTTGTGTGTTGTGATTGTGTAGGTACTTGTGCTTTGATGATCCACTTTTGGTACTTTTTGACGAGACCCGTGTTCCCGTGTTACCCATGTACCTGGTTCCTTCGATAAGTTTTTGCTATTGTGATTCTATATAAATATGGCGAATAAATGTAATCACTTTAGTTGTCCTTTCCTTAGCTCGATTTTAAACAACGTACTCAATGTCCTAAGTGTAGGGGTGTTTATTCTCCCACATGCTTAAACATTGAGGACAATGTTTATATTAAGTGTAGGGGGGATTTCTATCGAAATTTTAGTGGCCTTTTCCATGAATTTGACCCCATTTTAACCGGAAAATTTTTAAAATTTTCAACATTTTTCAAATTATTGATCTATTTTGGCCTTGTAGTATTTTTCATTTATTTTCTTTTGTCATCGCATGTTACTTATATTTTCTATTTCAAGAATAAAGTCAAAAATAAATAAATAAATAAAATGGTTTTAATAAGTTTAGATATCTTTGATATATTAGGCCCGTCGTGAATATTTTGACTCAACCCGAGTTTACTTATCTAAGTTTACTCTAGCTAGTATCCTTAACCATATGGACCTTAATTGGTTTATTAGGCTAAGCATCCACGAGTCTCATTACTTGAGATTTTAAATTGTGGAGAACGAGAGATGATAGAGTTAATTATAAGTTTGGTATTCTTTCATTAACTTATGTGAGTTAGTTATGAGCTTTTTCTCCCATCACTTGTTAATAAATATATTTGCAATAAATAAGGTTGTACGATTTAAAAGGTTACTTAGCTTCTAGCACAAGATCGTTTAAAAGTTGCTCGGTATTAATTAGAGTTCATAGCCAAGGCATAACTTATTGAAGCGGGACGCGAAGATTGGCTTATCCAAAAAGGCCCTAACAAGGCATGAGGATACCCGAGTCCAAAAAGGCCCTAACAAGGCATGAGGATTCACTTTTTGCTAAAGATCCTAAGATGATGTGAAGATCATTAATCCAAATCAATATGAAGGATCAAGACACACGACGAGAAGCAATTACTCCCCTAAAGATCATGGAGAAGTCTATCCAAAAAGACCATAACAAGGTATGAGGATAAATATATCCAAGTCCGAAAAGGAGGCGGATCGTTGTATATCAAAATCCTAAATAAAGAAGAGGATAAATGAAGAAGTCGTGGTCAACGTTTGAAGCATCTTTCACTCCTATTGAAGATGTATACCAAAATGAAGAGAAGACCATAATTTTAAGATCGTCTCTCAAGATTTGAAGTTTGAAGTACAAGCCAAATATCGGTCCGAGAGAGGTCTCAAATCGTGAAACGAGTTATGCCAAGATATGAACTTTATGAGGTTTCGAGAAGCCGTTTTAAAAGATTTTGTCCTTTAGCTAACTATTGATTAAATCGTCCCACTTTATTTTCGGCCTTAATAAATTATCGAAATAAGTCAAAAATGCATCCTCGTGATCATTCAAGACAAAAATAAAATAAAAGAGATACATCGTAGGAATAAGGGGGTCTAAGTGATTAATTAAACCACATGAGTAAGTGTTAGTTGTGCTAACTTATGGTTAACAATGATCTCGTTTTTAAGCTTGGTATGGGGAACGTGAAACTTGAGGGTGATTTATATTCATGACACCAAAGCCCTAATCTAAGTCTTATATGTCTTTACGAGTTTCTTCCATCTAATAATTTCCAACTTTTGTTTCCTTTTAAGTTTTCAAGTTCTTATCGTAGTAGTAATAGTATAACTTAATAAAGGCCGAGATGGATTAATTATGAGAAAAATGTAATTTATGCTTTAAAATAATGCATTGCATGGGGTCATTGCAATGGTCAAGTGTAGGGGATTTAATAAGTGTAAAAACACTTATCCTTTTGCCACTAAAATCTAGGAAAAACAAGACCTAATCATGTGTTTTATATCATAAAAGTCGGAATTACGCGTGGTTTTGTGTTTTATGTGTTAAATAGGTACAAATGATCAAAAGAAGAGAAAACACTGGATTTCACGGTCAAAAGTTGAAGAAAAGTCCAAGAAAAGACGAAGACAAAGTCAAAAGACCAAAATGTGCCCAAGTTCACGAAAACCGGCTAAAATCAATACGGGACTGATGGAAATGAGGAGTTGGGCCCAAGCCCATTTACTCAACAAATATGAACATATGCATTTGGGCCAAAGACAAATTCTAAATGGACGATTTGTTTTGGACAATTTGTTTTGCGTTGGAAGTTGGACAACCCTCACCCACACGGTTATAAACGTGTCCTTTCCCACTCATGTTTTTTTTATCCACCCATCTTACTGTACACCCTCCAACACACAAATATTCCCCCCACACGTGTCTCCCATACCCACGGTCAACCTACACCCCCACAAACGGTTTTCCTAAATAAAATAATAAAACGTGTACAAGTTTTATTTCCCACCAGCCCATGCGTTCTATCTTTCGGTGCACCCCTCCACACCCGAATGCCTCACCCACTCACAGTTAATAAAACTTTTATTTACCCACTCCCCATATTTGTCGATACAAACAAAGTGAAACCCACCAAACTCTCTCTCCCACAAATGAATAACCAGATAAATTGGGGGTTTCACTTGGAGCGTGTAATTCACGTGAAGGAAATTAATTCCCCAAGTTTTTCGGATGTTGAAGATGGGGAGAGAGCAGGTGACGTGGCCCCAATCTGTTCTTTCATTGGCTGTGACAACAACAAATCCCCCACTCCACCAATCATATAACTCCACATCAGATGCAAACTAACACAAAGAAACACAAACCTGCCACGAGGGCGATCCGTGTGACCCTTGGTGTTATCCCAGCCGTTGATTTAAAGAAAAAGAGAGAGAAGATTAAAGAACGATCCGGATTTGAAACCGTGGGCACCAATCTTCACCAACAGGTTTGGGGTTGCCTATAAAACCCTCACATCTTGTAATTCTAGATCAAGCTTTTCATTATTTAATTTTCAGTTTTTTTTAATTAGGAGTAGATTTAAAATAGATTTATTTTTTTCAGTAAATTAGTTATAGATTGTAATTTCAATTTCCAGTTTTTGTAATTTGATTTTTAAATTAATGAAAAGTTAATTTCATTTAAATTCTGTCTCGTTTTTAATTTCTCGCAATTTTAATTATCAATCTTTTTAATCTGCTTTTTTTATATCACTGTTCGTGTGTATTATTATTATTAAAAAAAATTAAATAAATAAATAAATAAATAAATAAATAAATAAAAAGAAAGTGATAGAAAATATTTCCCCACTGGGAAGATTAAAAGATTACTGTTCTTGGTTCGAGCTGTTGAACAAGGTCAAGACGATGATGTTTTCTTGGTTGAATTCGAGAAGGAAAATAGTTGATGTTTTGATGGTTCGTTTCGATTCATAAGGGGGCTCAGCGCCTCTCCTTCGGCTCAACGGTTTTCGACACCGGGTTCTAATCTTCATTTTATTTATTGTTAAGTTTATTATTTAAGATTGGTTTATCTGCTTTTGTTTTCTTGTATGTCTGCTTGTATTTTGTTATAGGATTTGTTTGAATCTGCTTGTTTGCCATGTATTCCATTTGAATTTTTGAGTTTCAGTTAATCTGTTATAATCAATTGTTTTACTTAGTCTGCTGATAAAATTTGTACCAATAATTGATTGCTGAATATGCATTAGCTTGTTTGGTTTTTCTGAGTTTGTTAAGTTTGTTTAGTAGGGATTATAGATTTAGTTTTCCCATTTAGTTTGCCCATTTAGTTTGGTTTTTCTGAATATTACGGTTATAAAAACGGAATTTAATATTAAAAAGTAAATTCGTTTGTTGTGAATCATTTGGTGTTTGTCGCTAGCGTATTTACATTTAAGTGAGTTATCAAATTTCGTTAGTATGTTAGCTAATCTTTAGTCAGGCCCATTAGCATAAATTATTTGGTTATTTGAATACTAATGCATACTGATTTTAGCACAATTCATAACTAGCTATGTATACAATTACAAAGGGGGTGCATGATTTTGTTTCTTAAACATTACATTTTCAAAAATAGATTTTATCTTTTTAGAATAATTCTGCATGTGCATTTTTATCATTGTAGTATTTTACATTTTTACTTGTCATTTTCATTTATCATTTTATCATTCTCGTTTGCATTTTACTTGCGCATTTTATATTTTTACTTTGTGTTTTATTTGCGGTATTTGCAATTTGTTTTAGATTAGTAAGTATTTACATATTAATAGTATTATTTTTACCTTTTTACGTGCATTCAAGTAACATAAAAACCAAAAATATATTATTAACCAAAAACAAATAAATCTTTACGATAAAATTGGATTTCAATTCGAGTGAGTCGAGGAACGATAATAGAAATAAAAAAAGGGTAACAAAATATCTTTTTCACTTATTTATAATAGTCACATTATATTACGTACACATAAACATAATATAATTTAAATCTAAGCATAATAAACATAATATCACTTACATCATTCTTGTAGCAGAACTGGCATTAACATTACTTTTACATCATTCTTGTAGCATCACTGGCATTGGCACATAGAACTTTCTTGAATTTATTCTAAAAGTAGTAACAATCAAGATTTTAATTCTTATTCTCTATAACCATGGCTTTGATACCAATCTGTAAAAATCCAATTTTACCTTAATGCAACGAAACATTAATTTTGGGTATTTCTTTATAAAACATAAGTCATGATAATAGAAAACAACTCAAAAGAGTGATTAAATCAACTTTCTTTATATACCATTTAAATATCAGAGTTTTACAATATGAGATTCTCAAAATATATGATAATATTTTCAAGCTTGTGGCTATACGTGTCATCCTTGTGCTGCTCCATGCTATCAATATTTAATACCCGAGATATATGCTTAAAATCAACACAATGGTTGAGTGATCTAATAGGTTTTTGAATCATTTTGAATACAAGATCTGTTTCCTGAGCTACATTGTTATTCACACATCATTTTAAATTCATCAATTCTTATTTCACTAGCTCATAACCCCGCGATTAGATATTATCAGAAAAACCAACAAATTGCCCTTATGCAGGTAAATTGATAGACTATCCTGAGTTTATCAAAATAAAGTGTATCCGTCTAGCGTAGGTAGGAACCTTTAGCATTCCAGCAAGTGCGACTTGCCCAAATAGAGGATGTTAGTCCTCAAATAG
Source organism: Glebionis coronaria (assembly GCA_025667525.1). NCBI lineage: Eukaryota > Viridiplantae > Streptophyta > Magnoliopsida > Asterales > Asteraceae > Glebionis > Glebionis coronaria. The sequence continues at coordinate 382,734,048 of CM046876.1, forward strand.
TACTATTCATAATATTAGTGCTCATTTTCTAGAAATGATTAGCGTTCCACGATTGAAAAGGGACTTAATGGAAATAAGTAAACGTAGTGTCAATAATCATATCAGGTAGCATACAAAAACGCTTGTATTATAATTTAGCATAATTCTCCCTCACTGGTTCTCAAATCATTTTCAAAGTAGTATACTTTGGTGAGGCTATGAACTCCCATTATATCCATAGAGTCTGAGTTGTATCATATATATCTCATTCACAAAGAACAACTTAGTCTCACAAACAACAACTTGGTCTTAGATAAACCTGGATTAACACATTTGTATAGTATCAAGTCTTTGATCTTGATTAAATATTTTTAAGGATTAATTATTTATTCTTCGATTTATAATTTGTTGTAATTATAGCATCATTGTTCAGACCATCATACTCAGAAGCCATTCTATAGACGTTTGAGGAGCGAGGGAACTTTAAATCGTAAACCCAACCACTCAGTCAGAATGTAATATCGAGATGAAACATCTTTGTACAAAGTTCTCTACTAACATGATACATTATTACTTTTAAATGATAAGTATAGTATCATTATAATATATACTTTATACCGTTTAGTTTCAAAGTGGGTAAAAATTACCCTTTTAGTATAAGTTTAACTTAATTACACTTTTAACTCTTTAAGTATATAGTATAAGTGTTTATGATTTCAACCATCTAATATTAACCTCAAGGTTTCAAACTTAAAAATATCAATCCTTATAGTTTTAACTTTATTAAAATGACACGTTTTGCCCAAAATGGTTATAGTTTCATAAATGACAATTTTAGTACTTATACTTGCTTAAAATTACATAACAACCTCAAATTTGTACCAAATGATCTAAGAACTTAAAACCAAGTCTATAAACACATTTCTAATCATAATAACATTATTTTTCAGATATATAGCTTTTGAAATGGATTTTAACTCATTATTTCATGAAAAATACAAAACTAGGGTTTTATTATATCTTTAGCTTATAACTTTTGTTTTATATGATCATATGAACTAAGACTTAATAGATTAGCTTATTAACATCTTATTAACACTATAAAAAGTCTTAAAAGTGTATTATAACAAGATCTAAGCTTTGATAACATACTGATTACCTAGGTATCTCCAAAATGACTTTTAGGGCTCCTTATGAACTTCTTTTACTTATAAAGCTTCAAAAACATCATTGGGTACTTCTTAGACCTGGTTTCTGGTCTCAATCCTTTCTTATAACTTTTTTAGAAGTGTAAAATCAGAATGGGTATGGAGGTAAAGGACATCGGGGTGCAAGTTTCAAATGAAAGGGTAATGTTCTTGTTTATACTAGTTTTCAACACTTAGCCTCCAAGTTAAGCATTAAACTTGTAATAGCAGCAAGGTAGTGACTAAGGGATGCTAAGGAAGCCTAATTAAGTATAGGAGATGATTCATGGAAGATAGATTCAAAGTTATCAAGGGTTTTAGGTCATGGTTAAGCCACGATAACATTTAGATGAGAAAAATGATGTGTAACCTTCAAGTGGCTTATACACCTACTTCAAAATATCTCAAAATATCTATTAGATTTGATCCTAAATTTTAATATGGGAGGGAAAGAGTTTAAATGCATTTTTGGAGGGGAAAACCTAGCCGAATGTAAATCTAGGGCTTGTAACTTTGTAATTAAGGGTTTATGAATGTAATTAGTGATATATTAGGGTATAATTAGGGTTTACACATTGAAATTAGCAAGTTTGGGTCCTTGGTTTGAATTTTAACATTGGTTTGAAGCGAAATTAGGAAGAAAACCTAGCCGGTTTTCTAACACCCCATTTTGGTAAATGGAATGTCATGCGTGATTATGGTGTGTCATCAAAGCATACAAGGATAAATGTATTAAACATCACATGACCATAAAGGAAATATCGGAAACAAACATCGGTACCCCAAAGTAAAGCTCATCAAACACAAACATAAGTACTGTAAACAAAAAGGACTAAACAATGTCCATAGAAATGAATATCAAAGTATGAAGAAATGCATAAAGTAATGAAGGATAGGAAACTTCCAATCCATATGCACGTACGCTTAAAGTCTACGAGTTTCCCTGAGTACCTCTCATTTTGGGAACATGAAAGGAAAACGACTGAGCATAACGCTCAGTGCACGGATATACAAGCATAGAATGAATAACATAAGCATAAACAACATATAGCAGCGGAAATGTCTAAGTCCTGGAAAACCTGGTATAAGTTAGTAAAACTGGTTTTATAGTTTGAAAAGCCTTATGTTTATCTTATAAAAACTGTTTAACATGTTTACCATTAGCCAATATAGGTCATGAAATATCAACGTGCATGAATACTTGGAGGGGTGACCTCGTAATGCAATTAGAGGGACTGCCTCTTATTAATATAAGTTTTTGGGTAGGAGGGATCAGCTCCTTGTGAAGGATGCAAGGCACACACCACATTCACCTGAATAATCTATTAAAACATGTAACCTAGGATGCACCCATACGCCACACATGATAATAATAATATGGCCAAAAGCTGAAGGGACGCCACGAGCTATCACTCCGCCGTGGTGAAGTCATAACACTGGTGCCTTTAGTGTTATGGTTATGGTACCTCCATAACTAGGTGAAACTGGTGATGCATGTATATGGCTTTAGGCATTTAATTAAACATAAGCAATAAAAACATATAAAACATATACTAGGAAAATAGTTGGCTACATACGGGGAAATCCTAATAAGGAAAGAATGTCCATACTGAAAGGACGGAAAATTCGTACCTTGTGTCCAGTGAACGAAGAAGACGAACGGAAGAGAGTCCTACTTCGATCTCACTAATGCTACATAGATAATATCCGTGTATAAGTATTCAGATTATGTATACGTAACTGGTTTTATATCATGTCTTAGCTTGTTTTATATGTTCATGTCATGTTTTACTGATTTTATCATTATGTTGTGTTTATCGTGTATTCTATCTATTCTGATTAAGTATTACTTGTATTTCTGGTATTATTATACTTGTTGTTTAATAATAAGTAACTTTCTAAAAATAGCAGGTTTCCTAAAATAGAAAGTTTCCAAAAATATATAGTTTCCACAAATAGAATGTTTCCAAAAATAGAAAGTTTCCAAAAATAGAAAGTTTCCAAAAATAGATTAGCTGCCTTAAATAAATAAGTTTCTACAAAAAATAGAAAGTTTCCATAAATAGATTAGCTGCCTTATATAAATAAGTTTCTAAAACTAGAAAGTTTCCATAATTAGAATAAAGCTGGATTATTAAGCTAATAATATAAGCTTAAGTTTTACTGATTAATATTCTAAGTCATGTGATTAAATAGTATAGTTTATTAATTATTATATGTAAATTATATAAACTATAGGTTATAAGATTTGATTAAATATAACATGATTTAATTAAATAAAAGGTAATAATACTTAGGTTAAAACATGTATTAATATTTATTATTAATATAACCTAAGTAATGAAAATTAGTTAATTATAAGCCATGTTTTAATAATTAATTAATTACTTTAGTCTAACATTAAATCATAAAATACTTAGGATAAAATCATGTATTATTTCTAATAATAATTAACCTAAGTCATGTCTAAATTAAATTACTTACATAGCATGTTAAATTAAATAAATTAAACCTTGTAATTATTTAACTTGTAAAAAAAATAATTAACTTGTAAAATACATCATGAACCGAGCCCGTGTTTTAAATCTAAACATGTCATGAACCGAACCGGTTCCCCTGCTTTCTATAAATAGCCACCGGCTTAAGCCGGTGGTGTTTGTTTTGTTACAGCCGAGACCCCCACGACCACCAAGGCCAACCCCGACATGCGTTGGGGTCCCTTGGTCCCTGCCTGCTGCCGAGCCACAAAACCCACACCGAGACCACTTGGTCTCGGTTGTGGTCACACGAGCCATGCCGAGAGCCTAGGCTCTCGGTTTGTGTGCCCCGGCCGTACCAAACACCCCTTAAACCATATGTTTTTATTTCCCCGTGATTAGATCTACATGTTTATTAACTTGTTTTTAATAATCTCATGATTTCATGTGTTTAGATCTAATAAACAATTAAAAAGAAATTACCGATTCGTGAATAACAAGGAGATTAATAACACGAACGATCTAGTATTAATTGGATCTACGAAAATCAACCAAACACCCCTTGGTGGTGTTTATATGCGGCGGCCAAAGAGAAAAAGGAGGAGCAGGGTTTTATGAAAACATGTTTCCTTCTTTTTCTATTTAGTTAAATTTTAAGGTGGGGTTGGCCCACCTTGTTGTCTATGTCGCAACTATAAGGGGCCCACAAGGGGAAACCCGTTGTTGTTCCATGTTATATTTATTTACGTGTTCTCGTGTCGTGTTTACGAGATTTAATTATTAATCGTTCATGTCGTAAACTAAACTTATTTGTTATCAAAATAAATATACGTAAATACATAATCTTAGGTTCGTGATTATTTACGTTCATGATTTTCATGTTTGTGATTATAATTATTATGGATAATAATTATCGTGTCTTAATACGTAATAAATACTTATCGTGTAATAACACGTACGTAATACTTGAAATTCCTATTCGTGAAACGTAAACGTGCTAAATAAGGAAAGTTCTAATCATGTATGTACGATCATAAGGGTATTATTCATGGTAAAAGCATGCGGGTTTTACAACTCTTCCCCCCTAAAAAGAATAATTCGTCCCCGAATTATAGATAATGTAAACTGGAAAAGAAGAACATACCCGAATTCAAAATATGAAATGAGGGTAAGAAGCCTGGATAGACTCCTCTGTTTCCCAAGTGGCTTCCCGCTCGGTATGATCCTTCCAAAGGATTTTGACGAATGGAATCGTCTTCCTTCTCATGACTCGTTCTTGTCTGTCAAGAACTCGTTCGGGTTCTTCTATGAAAGTAAGATCTTCACGAATCTGTTCTAGTGGATACTGAACCATGTGAAGGGGATGATACTTGAACCCTCTGAGTAAGGACACATGGAAAACATCATGAAAATGAGAAAGTTTTGGAGGTAACGCTAAACGATAAGATACTTCACCGACTCGCTTAATGACATCAAACGGCTCGATGAATCGAGGACTGAGCTTCCTTTTGATTCCAAAACGTCTAACACCACGTGCCGGCGATACCTTAAGGAAGACGTGATCTCCTACATTAAAATGTAAGTCCCTACGATGCTTGTCGGCATAACTCTTCTGACGTGATTGTGCTTCTTGCAATTTCTTCTAAGCTACTGCGACCTTCTCATTGGTCAACTCTATCATTTCTGGTCCTTCAAGTGTTCGCTCACCAACCTGATCCCAGCAGATTGGTGCACGACACTTTCTGCCATAAAACATCTCGAATGGAGCACAGTTGATACTTGCGTGCCAACTATTGTTGTATGCAAACTCTACTAAACAGATGTAATCGTCCCAATCTCCCGTCCATTCCAACGCACATGACCTCAACATGTCTTCCAATGTCTGAATTGTTCACTCTGATTGCTCGTCTGTTTGAGGATGAAAAGCCGTGCTAAGCTTACGTTTTGTACCCCAAGCTTTCTGCAGACTTCTCCAAAATCGAGAAGTAAAACGAGGATCTCTGTCTGAGACGATGCTGGATGGAGCATCATGAAGTCTCATGATCTCCTTCTTGTAAGTATCAGCGAGTTTACTGACCGAATCTTCTTTGCGAATCGGTAAGAAATAAGCTGACTTGGTAAGTCGATCAACGATAACCCAAATCGCATCGTGCTTCCTCTTTGTCTGCGGAAGACTGATAACAAAATCCATGGTGATCTTGTCCCACTTCCACTCTAGAATATCTAACAGTTGAAGAAGACCGCCAGATCGCTAATGCTCGATCTTAACCTGCTGGCAGGTAAGATATTTGGAGACATAAGTCGCAACATCCTGTTTCATACCACTTCACCAAAAGTATTTCTTGATGTCATGGTACATCTTGGTCAAACCAGGATGTATAGAGAATGGGGAGCTATGAGCCTCAGCTAACAATGCTTCCTTGAGTTCTTGATTGTCAGGAACACAAAGTCTCGTGCCCTGCCATAAGATACCGTCTGCATCTACTCAAAATTATGTCTGCTTCTCCAAATTCTGAATTATCGCCAAGATTTCACCATCATCCTTCTGAGCTTCCTTGATCCTAGAGATTAACTCGTGTTCTACTATAAGATTAGCCCAATAAACGTGATGTCCACGTACCATGATCTCAATGTCTAGTCTCTCCAAGTCTCTTATATTTTCCTCCTCAATTTTAATGCCGTTTATCATTCCGGACTTGATACTAAGTGCATCTGCCACTACATTCTCCTTGCCGGGATGATACTGCAGATTAATGTCATAATCCTTCAACAGCTCTAACCATCTCCTTTGTCTCATGTTTAATTCACGTTGAGTGAAGATGTACGTCAAGCTCTTATGGTCCGTGAAAATGTCACATGATTCTCCATACAAGTAGTGCCTCCATATTTTTAATGCAAACACAACTGCTGCAAGTTCCAAGTCATGCGTAGGGTAATTTTCCTCATAAGGCTTAAGTTGTCGTGAAGTGTACGCGATCACTTTCCCATGTTGCATGAGAACACAACCAAGTCCCTTCCCTGATGCATCACTGTATATCTGAAATCCACCTGTACCAGATGGGAGAGTAAGAATCGGTGCAGATACTAACTTCTGCTTTAGGTCTTCAAAGCTCTTCTCTCTTTCTTCAGTCTAGACGAATTTCTCCCTTTTCCGCATCAGTTTGGTCAATGGTAGTGCTAAACGGGAAAAGTTCTCCACGAACCTACGGTAGTAACCAGCTAAGCCTAGGAAACTGCGAACTTCAGTCGCTGATGTTGGTCTTGGCCACTTGGTAATAGCCTCAACCTTTGCTGGATCCATAGTGATTCCTTCTGCTGACACAATGTGACCTAAGAATGCCACCTTGTCTAACCAGAACTCACACTTGGAGAATTTAGCATACAGCTGCTTCTGGCGAAGAATCTGTAATACTGTACGAAGATGGTCTTCGTGTTCCTACTTGGACTTAGAGAATATCAGGATGTCATCAATGAAGACAATGACGAACTTGTCTAGAAATTCATGAAAGATTATGTTCATCAAATCTATGAACACTGCTGGAGCATTGGTAAGGCCAAATGGCATGACTACAAATTCGTAGTGGCTATAGCGCGTACGAAAAGAAGTCTTGGCAATGTCCTGCTCTTTAAGCCGTAGCTGATGATAGCCCGACCTTAGATCAATCTTGTAGAAATATTTGGCCCCTTGGAGTTGGTCAAACAGATCATCTATACATGGTAGAGGATACCTATTCCTGATGGTAATCTTGTTGAGCTCACGATAATCAATGTAAAGACGCATATTGCCGTCCTTCTTTTTCACGAATAAGACCGGTGCGCCTCATGGAGATGGGCTCAGTCGAATGAAGCCTCATTCCAGAAGTTCTTGTAATTGATCCTTCAGTTCCTTCAACTCTATGGGAGCCATACGATAAGGATCCTTGGAAATTGGCTCAGCTCCTGGGATGAGATCGATATTAATTTCTACTTCACGTGCAGGTGGTATGCACGGAAGTTCTTCTGGAAATACATCTTAAAATTCTGACACTATCGGCTGATTGTGAATTGATGGGGATTCAGCATCCATGTCATGAACAGTAGCTAGATAGCCCTCACAACCATGTGAAAGTAATGCACGTGCTTGCAGGGTTGATAAGATTTGTACATACCTTCCGGGTACGAAACCGTTGTGAATGTACTCTAGTGCATTAACATCACCGAAGATGACTCGATATGAATGTCAGTCTATGGTAGCATGATTCTTGGATAGCCAGTCCATGCCCAATATCATGTCAAAATCATTCATGAACAGCGGAAGTGCGTCAACAGGACGAATCTTGTCATAAAACTCTAGGGGAAGGCTCTTGTACACATGGGTTATGCGTACAGAGTCTCTTAAAGGCGTTGAAATATTTAGTATATTCTCTAGTGGCATGGGGAGTATTTTAACATTCTTAGCATAAGTAGTAGAAATGACCGAGTGAGTAGCACCCATGTCAAAAAGAACACATGCAGCTTGACCATACATATACAATATTCCAGTGATGGTACCTGTAGACTTGTTGGCCTGATCGCGAGATGTCGTGTAAAGGCGTCCACTAGTAGGAGGCGGCTTGGTATCAGCATGTCCCGATGTGCCCTCCATCTCGCCCTTGCGGCAGTCCTTCATGCGATGGCCAAGAAGACCACACTTGAAGCATGCGTCACTGTCGCGGCGACATGACCCTGGGTGCCTATGGTTGCAGGTAGTGCAAAGAGGATGAGTATATCCTCCAACAGATGTCCTTGCTGGTTGAGAACCTGATAAGAACAATTTACATGAGACATGATAATTGGTACAAATGACAATGCGGATAATTCGTAAGATGGAATACCAGTGATAACTGGACGGTTAAACTGTGAACTTCTCTGGTTCTGGTCCCTCCCGTTACCATGATTCCTGGTAGAAGATTCTCGAATGTGTTAGAATTAAGAACTATAGCATGTAATCATAAGAAAATGAATAAGTATAAGGACCAACTGTTGTTGGAGTTTCCAGCGTTGTTACGGTAATTATCATTACCGCCACGCCTATCCGTAGCAGAACGGTCGTGAGTCTGACCGTTTCCCTTGGGCTGAGTAGGCTGTTGCTGAGTAGCCGGCTGAGACCCGTCCCCAGTCTTCTGCCTGGAAGATACAGTTTAAAAGAGATGTAAATATTGACATACGCTGAAAGAATACGGTTTGGTCACCGTTGATTAACGAATGTTTACCTCTTATCGGGTCTCTCTGCTTCCCCGAACTCTTCTCTTTCTTGCAGCATCTCCAGCTTACATGCTGCATCAGCCACTTGTGCCACTGTGTTGAAGGTAGTGCCTTTCAAGTTATTGGCAATCATTGGAGAAAGGGCCCAACGGAAATGTTGTGTCTGCTCTTCAGCAGTGCCCGCGGCTACTCTCAGGACACCAGCGAACCGAAGGAAACGCTGCATGAAATCATTGCTGTTTTCTTCAGCTTGTTGTCTGATTCCATGGTACTCTCTCTTCAGCTTGTCTTGCTCAGCCTTTGGGAAGAACTGTCCGATCACCAAATCCCTAAACTGAGCCCAAGTCAAACCAGCCACCCAACTATCACCTCCCTCTGATTGCTTCAGTGCCTTCCACCATGATAGCACATCACCTTAGAACCGGTAACAGGCCAACCTCGACTTGAAGACGGGGTCACAGCCCATGGCATCGAAGATCTTCTCAATGTGATCCAACCAACTTTCAGCTTCACTGGGGCTATCTGTCTTCTCGAAGGATCGAGGGCGTAACTTATTGAATCTCTCCAGACATGTGACCAATGTTGCTGGAGGAGGAAGAGGAGGTATTGGGTGATGCTGCTGATTATTGGCAGCCTGCACCTCAGCCCTGATTTCGTTCCTCAGTTGAGGAAGCATAGCTTGCATTGCAGCTTGGACTGCTGCATTGAGTTATTCCTGCTCGAGTGTGAGAACCATCTGACAGTATAACATAAAAATACATGATTAACTGATCAAAACATAAACTGTATACATGAAAAAAAAATTTACCAATAAATCATGAGAAAATTTTTATGAAAACTTTTATATACGTGAGAGTGAACGTCTATGGTCAATTCACTCAAAACAAAAGACATGGCGAGGGGATGCCAATGGGTCGGTCACAAAGTTAAAAGTTTCGATAAAAGCACATGCGACTAAATAGGGCCAGTCCTCTACCAACCATTACTTAGTCATAAACCTGCGATAATGACATATATATGTATGCATGAAATCAATGAATGCATGAAAACCGACTGTCAGTTCTAGGAAGACCATAGTGACTACCCACTAATCACAGGTCGTGTTTTGAGAGCCTACAGGTCGAAGCCTTGGCTCTGATACCATAATTGTAACACCCCATTTTGGTAAATGGAATGTCACGTGTGATTATGGCATGTCACCAAAGCATACAAGGATAAATGTATTAAACATCACATGACCATAAAGGAAATACCGGAAACAAACATCGGTACTGTAAATGAAAAGGACTAAACAATGTCCATAGAAATGAGTATCAAAGTATGAAGAAATGCATAAAGTAATGAAGGCTAGGAAGCTTCCAATCCATATGCACATACGCTTAAAGTCTACGAGCGTCCCTGAGTACCTACCGTTTTGTGAGACCCCCAAAATCTGACAAGGAACACGTAGGCAACATGGGGGTACCACGTCATGGTATAAGAAACAATAAAATACTGTTGACACAAGTTTACGTAATAAAGACATACATTACATCAAAAACATCAGAGTTTTTTTATACAAAGGTCCCAGAGTTTTATAAGCGGATAAATCTATTATTTATACATGGTTTTGTAATATATATTTACCAAAAATCCAAAATAAACTTGTGTGAGCTTTTACTAAAATCAAACTTTAAAAATAACACAGAAATCTCCAAGCTGCTAAAATATCCTGCGGGCTCCCATCCTTAGCAAAATTAAGCATTAGTATTACCTGAGAAATAACATGTAAAAAGGTCAACATAAAGCTGAGTGAAATTCATAGGTTTAATAAGTAGTGATGTGGAATACAAACATAAATTTTATAAGAATAGCAACATGGTATGATTTAGTACCATCGTACAAAATCATTAATAATTAATTATTGCAATAGCTCACGACACCGAAGCTTTAACATAACTGTTTTACCCCTAGTAAGTATCTAGTCAAAATACTTAGGTAGTCAAATGTTAGTGCGTCAAGGTAATCGGGACGGGGATTGTCAATCCCGATGGATCCATCCACAACATTCGCGCTTGCAAAATGTGAATTAACGGTTCATGGTGTAGGGGTTTTTTTGACTAAGGTACTAATGCAATAAGTAAATGTGTGATCTGGGGAAGCATACAGTTCTCGGATAGCAAACTAAAAGTTTTAAATGATTGTATTCCACGCATGTTATTCTCACCCCGTAATTTGTAACAAAGTATATAAGAAAAGGGGCTATGAACTCACCTTAAGCCGCAAGATCAAAAGATGCGATAGAAATCGACGGGAGAACCGAAAGTTTCTTAGGAACCACCTAGAAACGAATTATGCGTCTTAGGCATATGTGTAAAATGAAATGAATGCACATGATTATACTTGATTCATACAGATTAGGCATTGTACATAGGATTTTCAAAAGTCAAAAAGTCAAACTTCCCAAAAATAGTAAGTTCCCGACACTTTTAAAGACTCCGCTTCAATAGTTTTACTAATTTGGCCGAAAATTTATTCGACTTGCAAAAATCATAATTCACAAATCATAAATCGTTTAGACTACTTCTTTACATCCCTGTAATCCTAAAAGAGTCTACTTTTCTGTAACAATTATCATGAAACCATAAATCTCAGTTAAATTGGATTTATAATTTTAATACTACAAGTCAATCCTAAAGAAAACATGTGACTGATTTTTAAGGCTTACGGAAACGGGGGTAATTTAAAAACTACAAGTGCTATCAAAGCAAACTCAGTGGGAGGTGATAGCCCTCTGAGTTCTCTACATGGATCAAGAGCTCTTTTTAAAAGATTGTAGAAAAATCTTGAGTTATTACCCGTTTATCAGCGGTGTGCAAAATCAGACCCGTTTTACCACAAAAATCATAATTAAATAACCGTAATACATCTCACAATGAGATTTCTTGATAAATCAAGCTAAGAACTGTATCTATGTCCATATATTTTTAACTAACTGTATAAACCCATTTAACATTTTCAAAATCAACCAAACATCACAGACCTTCAAAATTTATACCAAAATATAATCAGTCCACTAATGTTGACGTATCTCACAATCTATAAACCCTACAGTATTCAATCCAATTGGAGAAGTTAGATATAAGAGTCCTCTACAAGTTTCATGTTTGTCATTTTAAAGAGTTTAGTACAAATATTTCGAGTTATTGGCCATATACAGCAGGTGTGCAGAATCTGCGCACCTTCACCATTTAAATTATAACTAAATCATCGAACCTCGTCTCGGATTGAACGAGCCGGCAAAACGAACCTAAGACCTGGAGCTATCTCATACTATTTTTCTTTTAATTGTGAACCCCACGAAACATTTTAAAAACATCCAAACAACACAGGCCTATCGAAATCAATAATTCAATCTATCCAAACACTAGTTTTCACCCATTATCAAATTCACCCAATCTCATACAATGCCATAACCAATCAAATTAAAGTATAATCATGAATATATATGTATAAATATAGAAAACTAATCAAGACCCATGAATGATTATATAAAAATAATAGATATAAATCAAAAGATTGAGGATGCTTACAAGAGATGATGGTGATTATGTTGTGTTTCTAGTTATTAGCTAGTATCATAAGGAATTCAATCTATGATAAACCTCATTATAGAAAATATAATTTTGATGTGAATTAGGGGCTGAGTTGTGATGTTAAGAAGAAAAGAACCATGGGTGTAGTTTGTGTTTATAAAAATAAGAATGAAGATAAAGTTTGACTTACACAAGTAGATGAGTATACATGTTAATTTAGATGATGTGTCTAGTTTATGTATGAGACGTGTAGTTTGTATGAGTGGGGTGAGATATTAATAAATCTTTCCCCATAATTTGCAAAAGCGGGTATTATCGAGACTCGATATTTTAAAAGTTACACAATATAAAAGATATGCGTAAAGCACGAAAAATAAACGCTCAATATAAAATAAAAACTTCGACATTCGGAGAGCGTTGATATTTTTTTATAAATAAACGAGGGCTTATAATTTAATAAGCGTTAACGTGTCGCATAAAATAATGACGCCTAAAGGCTTATAAATTTTTTTTTTTACGAAGAATGCTCGTTAAATGAAAAATTAATATGACGACAATAGAAAATAATTCTATGCTATAACGAGGATGTTTATGGAAACAACAAAATTTTGACTTCATATAGTCGAAATAGCCATCGGTTCTCGTTCCATCGAATCGGGTAAACTTTTTATAAAACACTTGTGAGTGCTTTTAAATCAAAAAAATTTATTTTAATAAATATGGAAAAATAAAATAAAATTTTAATAATTCCAAATAAATTATTTTAAATTGTTAGAAATATAATTAAAATACAATTTAATTTAAAATTCTTGAATTCTCAGGATTTACGCATGCAAAAGTAAAAGAAACAGGTTAATCATTATAAAATTAAAAGGTACGAATAAAAGAATAATTTAATTACCGAAAAAAAATACGAGTTCTCACAGTCGGCCCCCCTAAAGGAACTCTGGTCCCTCAGAGTTCAACTGGAGACGGAAAGAGACGAGAATAAATAAGGATGCTTTGCTTATCAAGGTGTTTGGTGTTTTGAAATCAAAACTATTAGTAAAGGAAAATTTTAACTATGTTACATTGGGATTAAACAGAAATTATATATTGAATGAGTAAACAATCGCTATGTCTTTTCTTTGATAAAGATGGTGTTCAAAGTAAAAGTCAAACATTTCAAATATTATTTTGATCGTCTTAAGAATTTTTAGATGATTGCATAAAATTATTGTTAAAACTCGGGTTTATGGTTGCGATTAGAGAAAATCAAATTTCCATATTATTTAGAATCATTAACAGAAATATAAATTACATCAGTAATTTCATTAACTTGTAAGTATGATAAAAAAAATTCAAATACTTTAAAATATAAGGTATGGCGTCCTTTTAAGCACTAGTTATAAATCTAACAAAGAGGATGTATAGATCCGACGTTTAACTTGAAATAGGTATTTTGGTAATTTCAACGCATGGTAAAATGTGTAAAACATTCTTAAAAAAAATTTAGAATAATTTATAGAAATCCATAATGGTGTTTAATGCATCAAAGAGTAAACAGGGGACACATTCAGTTTTCAAAGATGACAAGATAGCAAATGAATATGAAGCAAAATAATTGTCAGCAATTAGTATGCAAGCAATGACAAGAGGGAATAAAACAAAATTCGTACCAATTTCTCAATGAGCATGATAGAATAGAGGAATCGATGATAAAAATAATAAGAACAAAGTATTTAGCAAGATTAATTCACGAGTGTGGTTGTCTTCACCAACAACGGCTTATTAAGTTCTCGGTGACACGGTCGAAAGAGAAAAGCCACAAAACAAAGTTTCGAATCAAGGAAAGTTCTTAAGAAGTCACTTGAGAGTAATTTCAGCAAATGAACGAATTTAGCAAAGAGAGAGCAAAGTCGACACATGGTTAACACGAATGAATTCTGAGACGATAGAGTCAAAGACACATCATGACAAAATATACGGAATCATCGTTCGCATCCAATCATAAATCATTATTCACGTCCGGAGATGTTTCGAAGGTCTACCAAAGTAGATAAAGAAGGTTGGTTGATGAAGAAGCATAAAAACATGAAACTTCCAAGTCTAGCATTAATGGTCAGTAGTTAGACGAGTGGTAACGAGAATTATATCACGAGGGAAGATGAGGTAACAAGTAAAACAAAGATTGTTAAGTAAAGATATATGTGCTCGCAGACACGTAATTCGTTCAAGAAAAGAAAAGGAAACAAATGTGTATTTCATGAACAGGTGCTACTCGCATAATATGTAAAAGTTTTCAAAATTTTAATTTACCTAACTTTTCAGAAACACAAGTAAAAAGTTGGTTCTTGGACAAATATTTAAGGTGACTACTATTCGGCCTCACATGGCTCCTTCTAGATTATGCATAGGTGATCAGGCCATGCATAATTTAGGACTAGCAACGCGATGCTCGGCTTCGTCAAACCAGTATTACATGTCATATATTTAAAATATATATATATATGATACCAAAAATCGGAATAATTTCTGAAACTTTTCGCAAGTAAGTAATTGGCTTGATATTTAAATCAACAATTTTAATGTTACAATAATTCTTTATAAGACCAATGTAGAACAATTTGTAAAATGATACGCAAACAGTACCAGTTTAAGATTATATAGTGACATGGTGATATCTTATAAAATAGCGAGTGAGTTACACGAGAGTAGTAAAGAGTAGTTCATAAGAAAATCGTTGAAATGGTTTCAGTGTGATAAGGTTTCAAAAGATTTAGCCAGAATCGTCGTGAGACACCTGTAAAAAATGATGATGCAAGATGTGAAAATGAGAACTTCAAATCTTGACCCAAATCAGTGGTGCGATAGAAGAAAAGAAAGATAAAATGAAATGACAAAAGAGTCATGTATAAAAGAAAGGATAAAGGAATCCATATGCGTGTAGATAGAGATCCGGCTGAAGAAAGGAAATAGTAATACTTTAAGAACTATCCGCGGCCTACAAGTGTGATCACGACCTTAGATATTTGTTTTATTAAAGTATAAAACGTTTGTATCAAAATATTTTGTAAAAATTGAGATACATAAGTAACTTGTACAAGTAACCAAGTCTAAGTGAAAACATGACCTATACAGCTTACAATCTGTAGGAAATACATAAAATGAAAGTTAAGTGTCTTAGACTAAGATTCTCAAACAATTGGAATTTGAAAACACCAATTATACGTTAACCGTGACCTAATACGTAAAAAGTCAACAAAAGTCAAAGTATGACCCGAGTATGACTCAATAATGAAAAGTCGTAAAAATACATGTAAGTTACTGGAATACAACAAAATGTGGTCTTACAAACTTGTTTCATCAAGCTATATAGCTTAGAACTCATTTTTATTAGTTTTGACTAAACGTATAGAAAATAGTCAACTTTTGCCTTCTCCGACTTGAGGCGAATTACTAATCATTAGACCTCAATTTCACTTCAATTATGATGTTACATCTAGGTATCAATATCGATCATCCCAAATCCACTCCATAAAGTTAAGTTTAGGCTTGCTTAAGGGGCGTTTGGGTAATGAACTAGTCATTTACTCGCTTAATGAAAAAGTGTAGAAAACTCCTTTTCGCGAGGCTTAAAAATCCTATATAGACTCTTGGAAAAATTCTACAAAAATTCAGAGAAGTTATATACATAATGAAGTTAATATCTTGTGAATTTTAAGAAAAGTTTTGAAGTCTAGATGCCTTTCTAAAAATAAAAACCAAAACGCATATTGCGCGAAAAAGTCAAACTTTACAGTCTGTATTTTGCATTTTTGAGGGTCAAATGCCCACTTTAAAGCTTCTGTTTCCGCGTGGGTGACTAGAAACATCATTCCGGACAACTTTGTAGTTTTATCCGAAGGCTGAAAACACTTTTACGACATACTTATCTCTATGACAACAGGGATAAAAGCATAACTTTATAAATTTTCAAATAAGTCAACAATAGCCACTTATGTGTCAAAAACTTAAAGGTAGCTAACGGACACAAAACATTAGCATCAAAAGTCAGCATAATATGTTTCTCAAATGTTTCAAGTGATAAATCTTGGCTAAACACCCGTTAACCATACCAAGCACGCTAAACCAAACACTAGCTTAGGTCGGTTGTTCCCTATTAGACTAGTTTCTAAAATGCGTGCTATTTCTTCGTTATGAAGAGATAGACGATGAACCTTATACCTTCGGAAAGGTATTTTCATACCCGACATACCTAGCTATATGAATTTATCTCAGTTTTCGAAATTGGAAAAAAAATCCATCTTAGCAAAAGGTTAAAAATTTAGAAAATCAGTTATAAAATTAACGATCACCGTTTTAGTCATAAAATTCAATTGGTGGTAGCTATTAACGCTAGCTCAGCGGCCAAGCTAAGCTTATAATGTCTACTAACTACCCAAGGCAAAACATAAGAGTTAAATAGGTCATAACTTTCTCATTTTAAAGAGTTAGAGAGCAAATTTTATACATAAACGAACCTTGTGACATTACATTTCAACCAAGACCTTAAAAAAAATCAGTTTGGAAAAGTTTAAATTTGCCGAAATTAAACCCAAACCCGCTGTCCTAAAATGGTCACATCGAAACACCTCTAAACATCAATTTCAACAACATAACCTAGTTTTCTATGTATCCTAATACCATCCTAATGTCATACCATTAATCACAAATCATCCAAGAACATCAAAAACAGAAAACTCATCAATAAGAATAAAGATTAAAACGAAACTAGATCAAGATAAGAAATCTTACAATCGAGGTGGAAATTTACAAAGAATATTATCAAGAAAGGAATGGATTATGAACTAGTCGCACTCCTGGAGCGAGGAGGTTTAATAAAGGGAATGATACAAGTTTATAGAAGTAGAATTATATTCCAAACAATCGCCACGTATTAGAGGATATGAATTACAAGATGAAGATGGTGTTTCCAAGGTACAAACGAACGTTGTAATTTAAACTTGAAACGTATAATGACCAATGAAATAATATTTAATCGATATACGAGTGTCGTGTAAGACGGTAGCGTAAAGGTAAATAAAGGTTACAAAAACCCACGATATATTCAACACAAATTTAAGGAATGCTTCGAGATGTGTGACTTACACGATGTCCTTTAGTCTTTTCCTGGGACACACTGGACCAATGGTCTATAGACTAGACATCCAATCAAGAATGGTCGGAAAACAAATTGGATATCTAAATATATAGCTTAAAGAGGTTTAACGATGAAAGTAACACGTACAGTAGTAAAATGAAAATCGGAAGTTTCATATAAAGCAACACTTACTTAATCCCAAACAATGGTATCACGAAAATACACACAACATGTAAAAGTGAGTTGAGAAAACTGGCGGTTCAAAATGAACGAGTATATGAGGTCAATCGTATCACGCATAAACAAAATAGAAATAGTACTCAGAAAAGTGAGTATGAAAAGTCGGCAGCATATGCACCCCGAATACGAGTATGTAATGTCATAACAATATAAAATTATTGCAACAAGATCAATTCACAAAAATAAGAATTCAGGTAATGCGGTAAGGGCATATGTAATCACAATAATATCCAATGCTAATTCATGAAACACAAAGGATTTAGAAAGAAATATTAATTATCGTCATTAGGGTAATGTAGTATTTTAAAATATAATCAAGAAATGAAATACTACAACGATAATTTAAAAGTAAATAATAAGGATTAGAGAATTACCCGCGCAGATATCGAACAACAATGGTAGATTCTGTGTTTGACACTTAGAAACATGAAATATATTAACTTTCGGTTATAGACTAAGTTTTGAAAACGACTCAGTTCCCTATAACTAACGCTCTGATACCAATCTGTGAGACCCCCAAAATCTGACAAGGAACACGTAGGCAACATGGGGGTACCACGTCATGGTATAAGAAACAATAAAATACTGTTGACACAAGTTGACGTAATAAAGACATACATTACATCAAAAACATCAGAGTTTTTTTTATACAAAGGTCCCAGAGTTTTATAAGCGGATAAATCTATTATTTATACATGGTTTTGTAATATATATTTACCAAAAATCCAAAATAAACTTGTGTGAGCTTTTACTAAAATCAAACTTTAAAAATAACACAGAAATCTCCAAGCTGCTAAAATATGCTGCGGGCTCCCATCCTTAGCAAAATTAAGCATTAGTATTACCTGAGAAATAACATGTAAAAAGGTCAACATAAAGCTGAGTGAAATTCATAGGTTTAATAAGTAGTGATGTGGAATACAAACATAAATTTTATAAGAATAGCAACATGGTATGATTTAGTACCATCGTACAAAATCATTAATAATTAATTATTGCAATAGCTCACGACACCGAAGCTTTAACATAACTGTTTTACCCCTAGTAAGTATCTAGTCAAAATACTTAGGTAGTCAAATGTTAGTGCGTCAAGGTAATCGGGACGGGGATTGTCAATCCCGATGGATCCATCCACAACATTCGCGCTTGCAAAATGTAAATTAACGGTTCATGATGTAGGGGCTTTTTGACTAAGGTACTAATGCAATAAGTAAATGTGTGATCTGGGGAAGCATACAGTTCTCGGATAGCAAACTAAAAGTTTTAAATGATTGTATTCCACGCATGTTATTCTCACCCCGTAATTTGTAACAAAGTATATAAGAAAAGGGGCTATGAACTCACCTTAAGCCGCAAGATCAAAAGATGCAATAGAAATCGACGGGAGAACCGAAAGTTTCTTAGGAACGACCTAGAAACGAATTATGCGTCTTAGGCATATGTGTAAAATGAAATGAATGCACATGATTATACTTGATTCATACAGATTAGGCATTGTACATAGGATTTTCAAAAGTCAAAAAGTCAAACTTCCCAAAAATAGTAAGTTCCCGACACTTTTAAAGACTCCGCTTCAATAGTTTTACTAATTTGGCCGAAAATTTATTCGACTTGCAAAAATCATAATTCACAAATCGTAAATCGTTTAGACTACTTCTTTACATCCCTGGAATCCTAAAAGAGTCAACTTTTCTGTAACAATTATCATGAAACCATAAATCTCAGTTAAATTGGATTTATAATTTTAATACTACAAGTCAATCCTAAAGAAAACATGTGACTGATTTTTAAGGCTTACGGAAACGGGGGTAATTTGAAATCTACAAGTGCTATCAAAGCAAACTCAGTGGGAGGTGATAGCCCTCTAAGTTCTCTACATGGATCAAGAGCTCTTTTTAAAAGATTGTAGAAAAATCTTGAGTTATTACCCGTTTATCAGCGGTGTGCAAAATCAGACCCGTTTTACCACAAAAATCATAATTAAATAACCGTAATACATCTCACAATGAGATTTCTTGATAAATCAAGCTAAGAACTGTATCTATGTCCATATATTTTTAACTAACTGTATAAACCCATTTAACATTTTCAAAATCAACCAAACATCACAGACCTTCAAAATTTATACCAAAATATAATCAGTCCACTGATGTTGACGTATCTCACAATCTATAAACCCTACAGTATTCAATCCAATTGGAGAAGTTAGATATAAGAGTCCTCTACAAGTTTCATTTTTGTCATTTTAAAGAGTTTAGTACAAATATTTCGAGTTATTGGCCATATACAGCAGGTGTGCAGAATCTGCGCACCTTCACCATTTAAATCATAACTAAATCATCGGACCTCGTCTCGGATTGAACGAGCCGGCAAAACGAACCTAAGACCTGGAGCTATCTCATACTATTTTTCTTTTAATTGTGAACCCCACGAAACATTTTAAAAACATCCAAACAACACAGGCCTATCGAAATCAATAATTCAATCTATCCAAACACTAGTTTTAACCCATTCTCAAATTCACCCAATCTCATACAATGCCATAACCAATCAAATTAAAGTATAATCATGAATATATATGTATAAATATAGAAAACTAATCAAGACCCATGAATGATTATATAAAAATAATAGATATAAATCAAAAGATTGAGGATGCTTACAAGAGATGATGGTGATTATGTTGTGTTTCTAGTTATTAGCTAGTATCATAAGGAATTCAATCTATGATAAACCTCATTATAGAAAATATAATTTTGATGTGAATTAGGGGCTGAGTTGTGATGTTAAGAAGAAAAGAACCATGGGTGTAGTTTGTGTTATAAAAATAAGAATGAAGATAAAGTTTGACTTACACAAGTAGATGAGTATACATGTTAATTTAGATGATGTGTCTAATTTATGTATGAGACGTGTAGTTTGTATGAATGGGGTGAGATATTAATAAATCTTTCCCCATAATTTGCAAAAGCGGGTATTATCGAGACTCGATATTTTAAAAGTTACACAATATAAAAGATATGCGTAAAGCACGAAAAATAAACGCTCAATATAAAATAAAAACTTCGACATTCGGAGAGCGTTGATATTTTTTTATAAATAAACGAGGGCTTATAATTTAATAAGCGTTAACGTGTCGCATAAAATAATGACGCCTAAAGGCTTATAAATTTTTTTTTTACGAAGAATGCTCGTTAAATGAAAAATTAATATGACGACAATAGAAAATAATTCTATGCTATAACGAGGATGTTTATGGAAACAACAAAATTTTGACTTCATATAGTCGAAATAGCCATCGGTTCTCGTTCCATCGAATCGGGTAAACTTTTTATAAAACACTTGTGAGTGCTTTTAAATCAAAAAATTTTATTTTAATAAATATGGAAAAATAAAATAAAATTTTAATAATTCCAAATAAATTATTTTAAATTGTTAGAAATATAATTAAAATACAATTTAATTTAAAATTCTTGAATTCTCAGGATTTACGCATGCAAAAGTAAAAGAAACAGGTTAATCATTATAAAATTAAAAGGTACGAATAAAAGAATAATTTAATTACCGAAAAAAAATACGAGTTCTCACACGTTTTGGGAACATGAAAGGAAAACAGCTGAGCATAACGCTCAGTGCACGAATATACAAGCATAGAATGAATAACATAAGCATAAACAACATATAGCAGCGGGAATGTCTAAGTCCTGGAAAACCTGGTATAACTTAGTAAAACTGGTTTTATAGTTTCAAAAGCCTTCTGTTTATTTTGATAAAAACTGTTTAACATATTTACCATTAGCCAATATAGGTCATGAAATATCAACATGCATGAATACTTGGAGGGGTGACCTCGTCATTCAATTAGAGGGACTGCCTCTAATTAATATAAGTTTTTGGGTAGAAGGGATCAGCTCCTTGTGAAGGATGCAAGGCACACACCACATTCACCTGAATAATCTGTAAAAACATGTAACCTAGGATGCACCCATACACCCCACATGATAATAATAATATGGCCAAAAGCTGAAGGAACGCCACGAGCTACCACTCCGCCGTGGTGAAGTCATAACACTGGTGCCTCCAGTGTTATGGTTATGGTACCTCTATAACTAGGTGAAACTGGTCATGCATTAATATGGCTTTAGGCATTTAATTAAACATAAGTAATCAAAACATATAAAACATATACTGGGAAAAAAGTTGGCTGCATACGGGGAAATCCTAATAAGGAAAGAATGTACATACTGAAAGGACAAAAAATCTTTACCTTGTGTCCAGTGAATGAAGAAGACGAACGGAAGAGAGTCCTACTTCGATCTCACTAATGCTACATAGATAATATACGTGTATAAGTATTCAGATTACTGTATACGTAACTGGTTTTATATCATGTCTTAGCTTGTTTTATATGTTCATGTCATGTTTTACTGATTTTATCATTATGCTGTGTTTATCATGTATTCTGTCTATTCTGATTAAGAATTACTTGTATTACAGGTATTATTATACTTGTTGTTTAAAAATAAGTAACTTTCTAAAAATAGCAGGTTTCCTAAAATAGAAAGTTTCCAAAAATAGATAGTTTCCAAAAATAGAAAGTTTCCATAAATAGATTAGTTGCCTTAAATAAATAAGTTTCTAAAAAAATAGAAAGTTTCCATAAATAGATTAGCTGCCTTATATAAATAAGTTTCTAAAAATAGAAAGTTTCCATAATTAGAATTAAGCTGGATTATTAAGCTAATAATATAAGCTTAAGTTTTACTGATTAATATTCTAAGTCATGTGATTAAATAATATAGTTTATTAATTATTACATGTAAATTAAATAAACTATAGGTTATGAGATTTAATTAAATATAACATGATTTAATTAAATAAAAGGTAATAATACTTAGGTTAAAACATGTATTAATATTTACTATTAATAAAACCTAAGTCATGAAAATTAATTAATTATAAGCCATGTTTTAATAATTAATTAATTACTTTAGTCTAACATTAAATCATAAAATATTTAGGTTAAAATCATGTATTATTTCTAATAATAATTAACCTAAGTCATGTCTAAATTGAATTAATTACATAGCATGTTAAATTAATTTAATTAAACCTTGTAATTATTTAACTTGTAAAAAAAATAATTAACTTGTAAAATACATCATGAACCGAACCCCTGTTTTAAATCTAAACATGTCATGAACCGGACCGGTTTAATCGTTGAACCGGCCAAACAAACAATCCCCTTAACAGTGGTAAACCGGCTCGGCCGGTTGCCACTGTTTGTGTAAAGGTGCTACCGGCTTAAGCCGGTGGTCCCTTGGTCTTGGCTAGCCGCTGCCCATGCGGCGGTTCATCCTGCTTTCTATAAATAGCCATCGGCTTAAGCCGGTGCTGTTTGTTTTGTTTTTCAGCCGAGACCCCCATGACCACCAAGGCCAACCCCGACATGCGTCGGTGTTCCATGGTCCCTACCTGCTGCCGAGCCACAAAACCCACACCGAGACCACTTGGTCTCGGTTGTGGTCACATGAGCCACACCGAGAGCACGGGCTCTCGGTTTGTGTGCGCCGACCGTACCAAACACACCTTAAACCATATGTTTTTATTTCCCCATGATTAGGTCTACATGTTTATTAACTTGTTTTAATAATCTCATGATTTCATGTGTTTAGATCTAATAAACAATTAAAAAGAAAAGGTTTAAGAAATTACCGATTCGTGAATAACAAGGAGATTAATAACACGAACGATCTAGCAATATTTGGATCTACCAAAATCAACCAAACGCCCCTTGGTGGTGTTTATATACGACGGCCAAAGAGAAAAAGGAGGAGCAGGGTTTTGTGGTTTTTTTCTAAAAACTCTGTATTATGAAAACATGTTTCCTTCTTTTTCTTTTTAGTTAAATTTTAAGGTGGGCTTGGCCCACCTTGTTGTCTATGCCGCGGCTATGAGGGGCCCACAAGGGGAAACCCGTTGTTTTTTGTGTTCTATTTATTTACGTGTTCTCGTGTCGTGTTTACGTGATTTAATTATTAATCGTTCGTGTCGTAAACTATATTTATTTGTAATCGTAATAAATATAAGTAAATACATAATATTAGGTTCGTGATTATTTACGTTCATGATTTTCATGTTCGTGATTATAATTATTATGGATAATAATTATCGTGTCTTAATACGTATTAAATACTTATCGTGTAATAACACGTACGTAATACTTGAAATTCCTATTCGTGAAACGTAAACGTGCAAAATAAGGAAAGTTCTAATCATGTGCGTACGATCATAAGGGTACTATTCATGGTAAAAGTATGCGGGTTTTACATGTTTAGTGTTTCTTGTGATCTAGGGTTCAATCCTTGTTAAAGTCATTATTCTTGATTTAGCTACTGATGTAAACTCAATTTATACATCCTACATTGTCTTTGATGTGTTCTTGAAGTCTCTACACTTGTTTTACTAAGTTATTCTAAGAACAAATATCCAAAGGGTGAAAATACCTATTTGGACCAAATTTATAAGTCATGCATTAAAATGTTGTACCTTATGCATTAGGGTACTTGTACCTTATCTTATGTTGATTTTATAGCCTAAATGTAATGCTATTGAAGTTTGTACACTTGTTCTAAAATATTATGCATTGATTTTAAGTAAAATGGATAATATAGAGGTTTTTAGGTCACCATGCCTAAGTGACTTGTACCTTGGGTTATTTGTGTTTACTTCATTTTATTGGCTTATTCTAGGGCTCATATATTGTGTTTTAAGGTTTCTAAAGATTCTACACACTTAGTTTAATATGTTTCATTGGGGAATCATATCCTAGGAGGTAGCAGGCTTAATTAAAATTCCATGCTTTAAAAACTTGTACTTTGTGCATTAATTGTTTTTACATTAACTTGAAGTGAAATTATAGTCTTAGTATGATACTTAGTTTAGTTTATAATTGGTTTCAAAATATTTGGCTCTAATTCATTGTGAAATTGTTTTTAGGTGGTGATCTAAACTATTATGTACATTTACTTGTACTTAGCTTTAAATGGTTTGTACTTAGTATTATAATATGAAATTATGCTTCTAAATGATAGTTTATAACTTTTTTCATAATTCTTTATTACTTAAACATAAGTTTTGTACATTCATACTTCACAAATCTTGAGTTTACAACCCATTTATAGGGTTTATATGGTTTCTAAGGATTTAGGGCATCATAGTTATATTTGGAATGTTCTTATTCATAATATACTTATTAGATTACTTTTAGAGCTTAGACTTCATATATATACATTATGTTTATAACATATAGGAATATGTTGAAGTGGCAGTTTAGGTTGTGAGAACCCATTCATCTTACCAAGTAAGACGTAGAAGCAAAAAAATTTCAGTCAAATTTTCATATTCATTCAATCTTGATCAGTTAGTAAGGTTAATGACTTGTTTATTCATACCTTGAGTGATTCATGTCGCATGCGATCTTGGAGGTGTCGAGAGAGGTATACAAATGTATGCTTGAGTGATTACGAGTACCTTACACATTTTACATAAGTATTGTGGGTTATATGTTTGTTGTTACCAAAACAAAAAGAGACTATATTTATTAAACATCGTAATGTTTGCACTAGCAATTACTTTTTCAGATCTATAGCTTTCGAGATGAATTTTATCTCATAATTTCATGTAACTTACAAAACTAGGGTTTAATTACATTTTTAGCTTATGAATTCCATGTTAGATTATTACATGAACTAAGACTTATTGGAATAGCTTATTACCATCTTATTAACATCATAACAAGTCTTAAAATAGTATTAGAACAAGATCTAAGCTTAAAGAACATAGTGATTACCTAGGAGCTCCAAAATGATTTATAGGGCTTCATATGAGCACAACTTATTCATAATGCTTAAAGAGCTTCAATGGATTCTTTCTAGACCTGGTTTTTGGTCTTATGAGTATCTTAGAACATTTGTAGAAGTGGAAAATCAGAATGTGTATGGAGGTAAAGGAAATCAGGGTGTAAGTTTCAAGTATGCATATGTACGCCTATTTATACTTGGTTTTTAAGGTTCTTGTAGCTCAAATTCGTTTCAAGGCTGATATAGGTGACTAAGGTAAGCTATAATGGTGATTAATCGATGCTAGAAACTAAAACAAATCCATGGTAGAGGTATTGGAATGGTTTTCGGCCACAAAGAAGACAATGTTGAGAATTTGCCTTCAACTAGGTGATGCACCTATGTTCTTGGTTTCTTAGTGCTGAAAATATCTTATAAATATCTCTTAATATCTACCTTAGGTTCGAATTTAGGAGGGAAACAGTTTAAACGGTTTTTTTGTTGGGAAAATGTAGTCGGATCCTAAATCCAGGGCTTGTAACTTTATTGTTTTTAATTCCTGTAATCAAGGGTTTAGGAATGTAACTAGTGATGGATTAAGTTATATTTATGGTTTACACATTGTAATTAGAAGGTTTGGGTCCTTGTTTTGAAGTTTAACATTGGTTTGAAGTGAAATTGGGAAGAACCTAGCCAGATTTGGGTTTCTAATATTCTAGGGATCAATCCTTGTTAAAGTCATTATTCTTGACCTAGCTAATTACGTATGCTTAATTTATACATCCTAAATTGTCTTTAATGTGTTCATGGAGTCCTTAAACTTGTTTTACTAAGTTATTCCAAGTAAAAATTTCTAAAGAGTGAAAATACTTATTTTGACCAAATTTATAAGTCATGCAGTAGAATGTAGTACCTTGTGCATTATGATACTTTTACCTTATATTAAGATGATACTATAATCTAAATGTAATGCTAATGTGGTTTGTACACTTGTCCTAAAATACTATGTATTGATTCTAAGTGAAATGGGTAATATAGAGTTTTTTAGGTCATTATGCCTAAATGGTTTGTACGTTGGGTTATTTGTTTTTATATCATTGTATTGGCTTATTCTACGCCTTATATATTGTGTTTAAGGTTTCGAAAGATTCTATACACTTAGATTAATGAGTTATATATCATATTCTAGGAATAAATAAGTTTAATTAGAATCCTATTCTTTGAAAACTTATACTTTGTGAATTAACTATTTGTACATTGTCTTGAAGTGAAAATATAGTCTTATTATGATACTTAGTTGAGTTTTATAATTAGTTAAAAAAGATTAGATCTTATTTCAATAAGAAATGGATTTTAGGTGGTGATCTAGAGTATTATGTACATTTACTTGTACTTAGCCTTGTATGGTTTGTACTTAATATTCTTGGATGAAATTATACATCAAAATTATAGTATACAACTTGTTTATAACCTTTGATTACTTATTCATAGATGTTGTATATTCATACTTCACAACTCTTGAGTTTACCATCCATTTATAGGGTTTCTAGGGTAATTTAGGGCATCATGATTATATTTGAGATATTCTCATTCATAATATACTTACTAGGTTACTTTTAGAACTCACACTTGATATATATACATAGTGTTTACAACATATAGGAATATGTTGAAGTGGAAGTTCAGGTTGTGAGAATCAACTCATTTTACCAAGTAAGGCTGATTGTGGTAAAATTACACTTGTTTAGGAAAACAAGGTAAAAGCGGTAAGTATTAAGTGTCGATTTAGGAAAATCAAGCACTAATGACCCAAAGGTGAAAGTTCGTTTCCCAAGCAGGTATATGTGTGTGAATAAGTCGTAATGATTTTGGATTAATATTGAGAGAAAGAAAAGATGAGAAACTAGAATGACGGATACGTTAAAATTATACTACGACGACAAAACGAAAAACCGTAAAAAGTGACAAAATAAAAATTAATTCTAAAAATTCCTAAAAAATTACCAAAAATAGCTAAAAATAAACTAAGAGTTTACAAATGATCAAAACTTTTTCTAACCTTTTAAATAAATAAATAATAATTTTTAAACGCTAATTAAAGCCCTAAAAATCTAAATAATTAATAAAAAGCCCAAATAAAGATTTTTCACTTTGTAAAACTCTAAAATGACTTAATTAAATTAAAAACTATTTTTATGAAATTTAAAACTAATGAAAACTAATTTTAAATGATTAAAAACTATTAAAATATTAAAATAATTCTAAAAATTAATAAAATGATGAGAAAAATATCTAAGAGATTTAAAAATCCTAACTTAATGTATTTGACCTAGGAAAAATGTAAAAGTTACAAAAATACTAAAAACAAATTTTAATAATAAAAAAATAATAAAATAATATTAAAAATCCAAAAATTATAAAAATTTCTAAAAACTTACAAAGTAGTTTATTTTAACCTAAATAAACAGAAAATGAAAGTGAAATTACACAAATACCCCTATTGGGCGCCCAAATGGGCTAAAAACAAAATCAGTACACCTTAATGGGCTTTTTGGCCCAATAAGATCTAACTCAACCAAATAAGCTGAAAATCACCAGTCTAGCTTAAAACTCAATTCTAAACACAAAACTCTGAAGGCCCAAAACCTGAATGTGAGCTTATCACAGCTTAAATGTACAACATCTTATTCTTAATTGGCTTTTTGGCCCATTAAGCTTTAAGCCAATACCATAAGATCTAATTTGACACACAACCTTCTTTTGGGATACTTAAGAGATCCGTGAAAATAAATTTTGAAAAAGCACAACCAATAAGCCATAAATAAGCCAAGTACAAATTCACTAAACGACAAAATAGTCGACTTATAGTTTTAGACCACCTAAGGACTTGATTCAACTTGCAAAAGACTCTAAATGACTTTATTAAGCCAAATCAATCAAGAAAAATCCAATAAGCAAAGCCAAATAAGCTGAATAAGTCAATAAGCACTTGTGTAAAAGTCAAACAAGTTGGTTTTCTAGTCAAACCCTAAAGTCAAAGGCTCAAATGCTCCAGAATGAAAAAATGGGTCAATTAAGGAAGACTGCTTACCAAATTAAAGTTGTTGCAAGTTTTAATAAGCTAGAATAGCTTATTGATAAGCTGAACCAAAAATAACACTAGCAGTGGTAACAAGCAGTGGGAAAGGAGTTCCGACTGCTGATAATGCAGACTTGTTTTGGCTTGATTTCAAGCCTTGTTTGTGGATGGTTTTTGGAAACAAAGGCACCCCAATAAGCTTTTGCATAGTGGGAGTCAAAAGCAACATAAAAATTACAAATCCAATCACAAGAAGGCACTCAACAGATCAAATAAAATAGCAATGCATACCAAGAACACTTGCTGATATACCTGACCAAAAGCTGAATTTCAATAAGCTATAAAATTCATAATAAGCTACCAAACTATGAAACCAAATATTACAGAGTTAAACAACCAACAAAACCATAAGCATGCCAAATTTCAGACCTCAATTCATTCAAAGAAGCACACAAATCTCTCTGATGTGTTTGACTGGATTTTGTGTTCAAAAACTGGCAACCTACCTTTTTTTAGTTTCCCTTTGTTTTAGACCAAACCAACACCTAAAACACCTTCTATATCAGCAAACAAACACCTACAAACAAGAAAGAACCAAGCTCTAAGGCCCTAAGGCCTTTGAACCAGCAGAAACAAACAACCCTTAATCCTACTTTTTCAAACATATTTGATTTTAAAACCTATAATCCAACAAGATCTAGGTGGTATAATATCAAGTAAACCCTATGTGACAGATTAGAACCAAAATAACAGCAATCAACCCATCAAATCACCAAATCACATAACCATCAAACAAATGACAGAAAAGTAAAAGGGATTTGAAACTCAAACCTCCAAGATGTATAATCCACACCTTGGGATGTTTAGAGCTTATGTGGTAGCAAGAACAACCACAAGCTTCCTTGTACCTGCTAAGATCAACAAACACAAGATTATCCAAATACAATCACCACTGATTTTTGAAAACTAGGATTTAAGACCATAAAACCTTTCCTCAAAACTCAATAAACATATAAATGGAACTTAGATTCAGCAAAGAAGGACACCAACTTTATAAACAAAAAAGGGATTACAATACTTTTTTAAAGAAAATACCAACTTTTTATTTCATAAAAGGAATTACAAAATTCTTAGCCAAAATCTTGAACAAAGCTCTCTCACATGATTAGGATTCTTTATATAGGCTACAATAGATGATTCTAGAATGAAAACCCTAGCTAGCAAATCTCTAAAATGCCCTTGAGTGCTTGAAGGCGTGTTGAGGTGTGTGAGCTGTCAAAATTGATCTTAACCCTTTATCTTGGACGTAGGCAGCAAGCATTACATGCGAGCCTTTGATTTGGACACGTAGGATGACTTGGAGAGTAAGTTGTCACATGATTGGTACAGGGGAGGCTTGGGTGGGGTCCCTGAGTGAGTGGGTGTGAGATGTTAAGCGTGGGATGGGTACGTGTGATGGTGAATGACACATGGGAAATGCCAATTGGGTTTTACCCTTTGGTTTAAGTGGGGTAAGTTCTGGGGTGAAGAAGGGTGAATTGTAGTAACTTTGATCCGAAATCAGTGGAGGAAAGGTGTTTGGCGCGTGTTTATGGGTTTTTAAACTTTGGAAATGGCAATATCAGCCCTTAGTCTTTGGCAAAATGTGTATAAGAAGAAATCCAGCCCAAATAAATGTATTCCTTTGTATTTAAACTTTCAGTTTTCATACATTGGCCACAAATAGTTTTGAAAAAGGGTTTTAGGCTTTTATAACTTTGGCATAATCACAACATTAGTCCTTCTGATCTTTTATCCATTTAAAAAGGACTAGATGTGTAATATTCTTGATCTTGAAGGTCTTCTTGTAAGTTTGACTTTGAGGTGGACCATTATTGACAATTTAGGATTCTTAAGGGAATAATTTTGCCAAATCTTCAAAGTTGAGGGACCTTTTTGTCATTTTGACAAATTTAAGAGACCAAATTTTTAATTATGATTATACAAGGGTATTAAGTGTCATTTCTTCATAAATGAGGGATCATTTTTGTACATCTTCAAGCCTTCAAGGGTTTTTCTTTTAGAAATCCATAACTAGGGCCCGGTTCATTGTGCGGCTTCGTTTCTCGTGTTCGTTTTTCCTTGTTTCTTGTGATCTTTTGTCTTTTTCATGATAGCCATACCTAAAATACACAAGTAAACAAACATAATCATATATATGGTATTTTGATGACATTTTATGCATTTAAAGCCCGAAAAGAACGATGAGATCATGTATAAATGCCATCTCATCACTCCCCCATACTAAACCATTGTCGTGCCCTCACGAAATGCTAGAATAAAGTATCTAAGCATCTCCAAAATTCAATTTTATTAACCTTTATTGAAAATTAAAACTTGCAACAATACTACGAAGATGTGTTAAAGACATTATGTATGATTTTCATCACGAAAGTGACTTTTAGGGTCAATGAATAGAAACAAGTGAATGTCTCATAGAGTAACGTTCGTCATCCTTGATTGTCATACATTCCATTCTAAGTGCAAAAACGAGATCATTGTTGGTATAAGTCACAATGCTAACACTACTCATACGTCCAAATTGTGTAATACTTTTTCTCCCCGCAATCCTAGTTAGTATGAAAAGTAAAGGTTTCTAGAATTGTTTGACTATTTGTCATAGATCACAAGTGATTCATATTGACTAATTTGAGTATTTATTAGTCCGAAAATAAAGTATCACGATTTAATCGATAGTTAGCTAAAGGAGAAAGTCTTTTAAAATGGCTTCTCGTGTATCTCCTTAAGTTCATATCTTTGCATCACTCGTTTCATATTTTGGAATTTCTTCACTTGACGTTTTTGAGAGATTCTTCATACTTGGACCACGACTTCATCATTTTTCTTCAATCTTTATTTTGGACTTTGATAAACAACGATCCGCCTCCTTTTATGACTTGGATATATTTATCCTCATACCTTGTAAGGGTCTTTTTGGATAGACTTTCTCCATGATCTTTAGGGGAGTAATTGCTTTTTGTCATGTGTCTCGATCCTTCATATTGATTTTGGAATAATGATTCTTCACATCATCTTGGATCTTTAGCAACAAAATAGAGCTCCTCGTGCCTTGTTAGGGACTTTTTGGATCTTCACCAATCTTCGCGTCCCGCTTCAATAAGTTATTCAACCCTGAGTAACTTTTAAACGATCTTGGGCTAGAAACTAAGTAACCTTTAAAATCGTACGACCTTACTTATTGCAATTAATTTATTCCTAATGCATTGATCTTATGGGAGAAAAAGCCACAATTAAAAACAAATGAGTTTTTGAAAGAACATTTTCATGTTCTACGTTTAGCATGATCACTTGTCTAACTCTATCACTTCTCGTTCTTCACTATTTAAAGTCCTTTAATTAAAGAGACTCATGAATACTTAGCCATGCAAGTCAAAATTAAGCCAAATTTAGATTAGCTTCATTAAGACTATATAAATCAAAGTTTTGGGTTTTCAAGTCACCTATAGGATCTTGCACTTTCTTAGAATTTATCAAGTTTAGAGAATGCATTTTAAAGTTCCCTTGATAAGTGACTTTCTATGATCAATTATAGGAACTTGTGAAAAGTTCTTGTTCTTAACCCGAATGAGCTAATACTTTCGTGTTTTAAATTTCCCTATATAAAAGTCTAGCAAAACTTGATTCAAGCGGGTTAAGGAATGTAAAGGGCTCCAAATGCCCATCAAGTCAAAAATTAACTCTTATTCTACCCAACGAAAAATATACATTCGTGTCTTAAAAACACTTATAAAAACTAAGAAATTTTTAAAATTGGGCCATTTTTAGCCTTATTAACAACAAAACGATGAATGTTGGAAAACATGAGGGCGTAGCAAGGCAAGTATCTATTCACCCCCATACTATAATTTAAACATTGTCCTCAATGTTTCGAGTCAAAAGGTGGAGCACCCCCATACTAGAGACAAAGAGTCAAATGCTTAGGATCTAGCATGGAAGGGGTGATCAACAATATATCTAAAGCCGTTTATGAATTATGCTAAAAGATAATTGTTAGAACAATAAAGGATATGTCATGGATTCGTGAAAAACTCTTCAAGCAAACGATCGAGGCTCACGTAAACGAACATGAGAGTCTTCATTCGTGGAGATGATGATGATCTAGATAACATATTCACAAACAACCACGAGACAACGAGTTGGAAGCCACAAATCCCCTCTCATTAACTACATTAGAAAGCGATAAAATGTACAATGGATAAGCATGGGATCTCCCCCACGAGGCACCTCATTTTTTAATAACGGGTCATGAGCTCTACTCGATCCCTCAATGCTAATTATCATTGGGAAGGTGACTTAGTTGAGGTCGTCCAACGAAGGGACTTTCTAACCGAAGTAGTGCTTAAGCATATGTCCATTCACCTTGAAATTAGGACGATCATTTTGAGCTAGCTCGATGGTCCCATAAGGAACACTTGTGTTATGGTGAACGTACCCGACCAACGAGATTTGAATTTCTTGGAAAATATCTTCAAACGAGAGTTAAAAAGTAACACTTGATCACCAACGTTAAAAACCCGTTTTTAATCTTTGAATCATGAAACTTTTTAGTCTTTTCCTTAAAAATCAATGAATTTTCATAAGCATTATCTCTTAATTCATCCAATTCATTAAGTTGTATTTTCCGGTGATCTCTCGCGGTCTTCAAGTCATAATTGGCATGCTTTAGGGCCCAATATGCCTTATGCTCCAATTCAATAGGCAAATGACGATTCTCTCCATAAACCAACTTATAAGGAGTAAAACCGATAGGTTTCTTATAAGCGGTCTGAAAGGCCTATAAAGCGGCATCGAGTTTGTCAAACCATGAAGCACGGTTTTCTCCAATCGACCTTTCCAATATCCTCTTCAAAGCTCGGTATGAAACCTCGACTTGTCCACTCGTGTGCAGGGTGATAAGCCGTAGAAAGACGATGTGTAACTCCATATTTATTTAGAACTTTTTCGAATTGGTCATTACGAAAATGGGTTCGACGATCGCTTATAAAGGCACGAGGGGTTCCAAACCGAGAGAATAGTTGCTTCAAAAACTTCACTACCACACGAGCATCATTTGTAGGTAAAGCCTTAGCTTCGACCCACTTTGATAGGTAGTCGTCGACGACGAGGATATACTTGTTTCCATGAGACGATGGGAACGGCCCCATAAAGTCAATGCCCCAAATGTCTAAAATCTCATACACTTGAATTATGTTTTGAGGCATTTCATCCTTTTGTAACGATTTTCCTTGGCGTTGGCAAGAATCACACGACTTCACAAGTGCGTGTGCATCACGATAGATCGTAGGCCAAAAGAAGCCGGCATCGAACACTTTCTTCGCCATGAGATTTTCACCGTGGTGACCACCCGAGGTCCCTCGTGACAAGCTCTAAGGATGTTAGAAGCTTCGGTACCAAAGACACGACGTCGAACGTGTTGATCCGCACAAACCCGAAAGAGATAAGGGTCGTCCCAAAAATAGAACTTGACGCCGCGAAACAATTTTCTCTTTTGTTGTGTCGTCATACCCTTGATTATGAAGTTCCCCGCATGGTAATTTGCAATGTCGGCAAACCATGGGGTATTGTCCTTAGAAATCACTACACTGAGAGTCTCGAGAGGAAATGTTTCGGTAATTTCCTTGTTCTCGAAAACATATTTGTGAGGTTAGACGAGAGAGATGATCGGCCGATAGATTCCCGGCTCCTTTTTTGTCAAGCACGGTGACATCAAATTCTTGGAGGAGGAGCATCCAACAAAGCAATCTCGGCCTAGCATATTGCTTAGCTAAAAGGTACTTGATAGCCGAATGGTCCGTATACACGATGCTTTTAGTCAAGACGAGATAAGGTCGGAATTTCTCAAAAGCATAGACCACGGCAAGGAATTCCTTTTCTGTTGTGGTGTACTTAAGTTGAGCCTCGGTCATCGTCTTTCTAGCATAATGGATAGGACGGAAGTGCTTTTCATAATGTTGCCCTGAGACGGCCCCAATTGCATAATCAATTGCATCGCACATGATTTCAAAGGGTAGTTCCCAATTAGGAGCAACAAGAATGGGAGCTTCAGTAAGTTTCCTTTTAAGAGTTTCGAAAGCTCTAACACAATCCCCATTGAAGTTAAAAGGAGCATCCTTCTCGAGAAGGTGTGTCATAGGTCGATAGATTTTCGAAAAGTCTTTGATGAAATGATGATAAAAGCCCGCGTGGCCTAGGAAACTCCTAACTCCCTTAATAGTTTGGGGATGAGGTAACTTGGCGATGACGTCTATCTTAGCTTTATCGACCTCAATCCCCGCTTTAGAGACCTTGTTCCCTAAGACGATTCCTTGTTTACACATAAAATGACATTTTCCCAATTAAGCACAAGGTTGGTTTCTTTACAACATTTTAACATTTTCTCGAGATTAGATATGTAACACCCCCAAATTTATACAACTCAATACAGCGGAAGACTAGTTGGTGTTACGGGATAGCACATTACTCACATCATAGACAACGCATAAAAATCGCGTCGTTTAATAATAAAAGCATTTCCATTCATAAATATTAAAGTTACATCGGTCCCAAGTCATTGTATTTAATACAGGTTTTACAAAGCATTTGAATGGAAATAAGTATTTAGGTGCGGGCCATGAATTCTTGTTGTCTTCCCGAGAATTACCTTCAAGTACCTGAGATAAAACATGTTAAAAGAAAAGGTCAGCGATAACGTCGAGTGAATTCATAGAGTTTAATAAAATCCCTCAATATAATATCAGTATAAAATTATTACTGAAAATAATTTTGTACAAATCATTTTAATAGGCCATAAAATAGCCAAAGTCATTTTATACAAATCTTCATCAAAATCATAATATAGGCGTTTGCCTTAAAAATCATTATACGAGCCAATGTCGTAAAAACATCATACAATACGTCTTATGACGTTGTATAAAGTTAAATAAGAACCGTTATATGAATATGGTTATGAAAAAACAAAACACGAACATAATATCAATAGTATGACCCCGTATTGCTAGTCAGGCAATACATCGTAATTCGGTGCGTCTAGTAGTATTTCGTTAATTTGGATTATTATAAGCCGCATGACATTGTTACCTTACTAAACCAAACAACGGGTAGCTAGCCCGAAAATCAATTTGCCCATCTAAATTAGCGTGTCGTCACAAAGGTCACGCTATGGAAATCTTCTCATACATAAATTCGCTTACCAATCAATGTGGCACGACGGGGATCAACCGTCAAGGCGCGAACTGGGGTGATCGTCCCCAAATAGTACTATTATATGCATAAGCGTCTACCAAATCCCGGTAGTTCACAATTCATGCTAATGGGACTTTTAGTGACATAACCTAACTTTAATAATCCATTTAATTTCATCTATCGGGTCCTTTAATCATTTATCGGGTCATACAATCGGGTCATTCAATCATTCGGGTCCAAATCAATAAACAAACAATCGGGACAAATGGTGTCCTATTTTATAAAAACTAACATGTTATATCCCTCGTGGGTTTATAAAACATTTCATAAAAACATTTAAAAGAGTGCGAGGCTATGAACTCACGTTGATGTGGAAAAGCGGGTTATCGGCAATTCGGTTGTACGGTACGTGCTTCAATCACGGAAACCTAGACAAATAATACTCGTCTTAGACTCATGTCCAACGACTTTATAAAAATAACAATTATGTATACATATGATGATTTTATATATATTATGATCAAGTGGGTTTACATATTCTCTTTTACTCATTTTAGTGTTATGTGTCGATAACTTTTATACTAGTTTACTAGTTTTACCTATTTACGTGTTTTAGGTCCAATAAACTTATTATAAGTTCTTTAACTTGTATTAATCCATGTTATACTTATATTATCAGTATCTACACGTTACAAGTTGGGCCTAAATAGGTTAAGCCCAACAAATAAGTTTATAAGTGTTTTAGCCCATTTTGTTGTATTATTAGTCCAATATCGTTAACTTAGCCCGTTAATGTCCGTATGTTATATATTTTGGGTTTTATCGGTTTTTACTTGTTATATATGTTTATATATCAGTATATGAGTTTTATAATGTTTACATTAGACGGGTCCAACCATCTAAGTTTTATTTAACAAAAACGTTAATTTTACGGTAATAGCCGAAAAAGTCGTAAAAATCAAGTTTATAGTTTTTATAACTTATAAATATTATTCCACTACCATTTTTATAATTTATCCATTTATTTAACCTTTAACATATTTATATAAATAAAATTCATGAGTTAGTGAGTTTTAATTTTACATTTTATACAATATAATTTTGAGTGCTTATATAATAGTAATAAACATTAATTCTCAAAATCTGATTTTTATTTTCATCTCCACCATTTTTATCATATCTAGAGTTATACAATGAATTAGTAGCTCATTTTTGGATGGCATGATCTTCATATTATTTGCTACATTTAACTTAGTTATAGCTACTGCTCATTTTAAGTTTATCTATGCTTAACAGTCCTTACAAAACAGCTTATTCAGATTAGCACACCCATCTTGTTTTGATCATATCTCACTCATTATAATGATTCCATTGCATGGCCAACTGTCACATGTGTATAACATCTTGTACTTACTGTAAATGGATTCTACCATGCAAGTTTATCAGTTCAAGTTTTAGTTACATACTGTTTTTATACAGCCAACTATTTTAAACATGATTTAACCATTTTACATGTAGTTTTCAATCTTTTTATCCAAGTTTATCAACACATGATCCCCACACAATATTTTTATCATCATATATCATCATATATCATCATATACATATACATTAAGAAATAAAATACATGGTTACATATTCAAAATAACAAGAGGATAGGAAGAACAATCTTTATACCACCATTAGTGATGAAATGACGAGCTTTTTGATGAACAAGACTTGGTTCTTGTTGGCAAAACTTGTGATAAACCAATATCATCTTCAAGTACACCAATCTTTATAAACTTCTCATGGAAAATCAGCCCTATGACACCAAGAAATCTCCTTTTTGGATGTTAGAATCACCTCCAATCTTCAAGGCTTCAAAGGGGCATCATCATGTGTATGAATAACACATGATTTTATGGTTAAAATAGATCAAATGAGGGTTGTTTTTGATGAGTTTGGGACGAAAATTGAGAGAGAGAAAGGAGAGTATTAGTGGTTTTGCATGTAAGGACTTGTGAGAATGGTTTTGTAGAAAATGGTTTTATAAAACTTATAAGACAAGTGTGAGTATGTTTAGGAGGTTTTGACACCTCATGTGTGTGTTGGAGCCTTCTTGGCCATTCCATATAGTGGGGTGGGCAAGTGTAAAACTTGTCCCATCCCACTAATTTACGGGTACTCCTCGAGTCTAGTTTCCTCAATTTGCGTGCCCTCGGGTTATTTTACGAAAAACGTTTTTATAAATTATGAATCAACGGCACAAAACGAATCTAATAAAAATTGTCTCATCAAAAACGGAGTTCAAAAACGTAAATACGTAATCCTAAGGTTTCCGGTATAGTCGTAAAGGACGTTAAATTATAATCGTAAGTCCTAATCTCTTCTCGTAAATTAGTGGGTTTATGAACCAACACAAATTTAAAATCTCAAAATAAAATTCATGGATAAATTTATTTCCTGAAATGTCGGAGTGTCACCAAAAACGGTGTATGTAAACGTAAGCACGTAACGTAGAGTCCTCTGGTTTAGACGTAGTCGATGCTACTTCAAGACGTAAACCCAAATTTCTTCCCATAAATGAGTGAGTTCATAATATAACATTAAGATAATGTTTTTAAATAATATGTAAGAATAAAATATCAACCATAAATTGACGGATTGTCACAGCATTTACCCTTAAACAGGATCTTTGTCCTCAAAGATCATCTTACCTTACTACTAGCTTCTTATAGAGTTAAAGCCATGTGGGTATTTCCTCCACTTTCGGTCTTTTCTCACAAGTGTAATCCATTACAATGCGCGAGTTTCATCAAACATAACTACGGGAATAAGATCCGGCTTAATGTTGACTTACTTTCTCTATCCATGATGTTCACGGGTTTTTGATGAATGCAACTTTTCGCCGATCTAAACATTACTAAGAAACAATCAGACTTTCACTTGATAGACATTTTATCAAGTTCGATATACGAATCATAATTCACGCAGCTCTTGAAGTCCTAGGGTAGATCCAGCTTAGATGCCTTTCAAACCAATCTTTTACATCATCTCAATGGTCCCATACAACGGGGACTTATATCCCATGATTTGTCAAATCATTAATTCATTTTTCCAAGGTTAAAAATTTTGGCATAACTTCGCTACCCATCTGGCACTTCAAGATCTACATTTCATATTCACATAACCTCCTGCCCACTATCGGCAGTCAATAATCAAATCCTAATTTCAACAATCATTTCAGATCTCGCGGGTCGGGTATTTTGTAAGGTTAGGTTCGCCATCATAGGAAACCTTAAACCTAAAAGACATGTCCAACTCATAATGGGTGTATGTCGGGTGTCTTTATCTCAACTCCTGCTTACAGATGCTCTAATTTCTAAATCTTAACAAGATTCGATCTAGATCCTAATACGATAGTTATCAATGATAATATCTCCAAAGGAAAACGATTATGCGGTCTATTACCAAAGGTCAATCATTCAAACATAGAACATCGCTTATAGTATTTTGTATCGTTACTTTACCTCGTCCATTCGATTGGGGTGGTACATAGTATTCTCATCAAGATTCGTTCTTAATGACTTCTGAGAAAATATCTAGAAATTCGATGCGAAGCGAGGATCTTGATAGAGATGATTGATACATGCACACCATGTTTACACAACTCCTTTAAATACAAAACAGTCATTTTATTCATCAATATTCTAGGAATGATATTAGCAGATTTGGTCAGTCTGTCGACGATGACCCAAATCGAATCAAATTCAGATGATGACCTTAGCAATAGCTAGACGTTTACCAATGTATGAGGCGATATTTGCCTTCATAATTTGCCATCAGTACAACTTCTTCAGACAAATATACTTTTAGTCATAAATGACATAAATAAAATACTTATACTTACAAATTCCAACATAACTCTATCTCAAAATCTCCATATTTAGGCAACCACAAGTGGCCTTTTATACATTTAACGCTATCGGCTTCTCAATTCTAATGGTTCACATTAGCCGCGAACCCCTTTTATTATCTATATTATCCTTTTTACAAACATCATTTATTTTTATATTGTTCGGCAATTTATTTTTGCACCTTCATTATTAAGGAACATGTCCTAATGGATTCTTTATCTTTTATACATAATGTGTCAGTAATTACGTTCACTTTCCTGATGAAATAAATATCATAACCGTATTTATTCAAAATTCTTTCTTCATATCTTCTATGTTTTAGTTTCGTCTTTACTATTATCTTTATCTGTTTTACTCAATCTGACGTCTAAAGCGTCGATAATTATTACATGTAAATTAACAATAATTATTTAATTTTTATGAAACGTAAACGTAAAAGTTTTAAATTTCTTAGTTCGACTAATTATATAAAATGTTCAAAATAAATTTTAATTAACAAGATTTTTGTTGATTTATCGAAAATATTTAATAAGATTCGTAAATGTTCGAGAAAAACCTTTGTTTATACTTTGGTCAAAGTTTTCTTAGTTGAAAAGTAAAAATTGTCGTTTCAATTTTTAAGTCATGGTTTAAATGTTTTCCTCAATTCCGCTTAGGTTATCTTGAGGTATACACAAACATTTACCCCTAAACAGGAGTTTAGTTAAACGTTCTGGGTATAAGGGAATAATCCCTTAAAAATCCTTTGTTAAAATATTTCTCAAAACATATTTGCACTTTCTTTTTAGTAATAATTCAAAGTCTTAAAAGGGCTCTTAATTATTGAAGAGTCAATATATATTCCATTATCTATTAATCACATAGTCAAATCATGTAAAGGGTTAAGTCTTAAGTCATATGTTATATATTCAAAGTACAGGTTTTAATTGTTTGGCCAATTCAGGGCAATCTATAAATAATTATTAACTCATTCTTATTCTTATAAACAAACATATGGTCCTTAATGATCACAAGCATGAATTTATCAAATTACAGCCTACACACATGATTCACCAAATTTATGAATGCTACGTGTGTATTAGTCAATCCAAACGACATCACATGAAACTCATAATATTCATTACAAGTTCTGGATGTAGTGATTGGAATAGATAATCTTCTTCGCGGACGCGAAGTTGATGATAACCGTGGATCAAATCTTTAAAACATACACTAGAACCTTGTAAATGATCGAACAAATCTTCCATTTCGAGTTATGGATATCGCTTTCGATTGTCAATTTACTCAGTTCACAGTAATCTATAAATATAAGGAATGATAACACCATAGCTCTTCATGATGACGAGCTTGGTAGAATAAAATCTTTCTCCGACAACTCTCTCAGTTGTACGATAATTCCTTTAATTCAGATGGTGCTGACGTGCAGTGCACAAGCCACAGATGCAGCACCGAGAATATAATCAATACCAAATTCAACTTGCCTTAATGGCGAAAGTCTAGGTAAGTCATCAATAAATACCTCCTAAAGTTTCAGATAACATAAACATCTTTTAATAAATTCATATTATGTTCCTTCTAGATTATAATATCTATGACTAATTCACAACCATTCACGGTATACTTTTAAGTCTAAAAGCAGGATACAGCCACCTATCGGGAATTATTTAAATCACTTTTGATAATCAACATCTTATCATTTTAGGGGAATTCTACGCGAGTTCCCATCAATTAAGACAATGTCGTCATGTCATAATCAATCAATCCATTCTACTGTCATTATCAACTTTCCAGTTTCATTGCCGTCGATAAGATGTGATCTTCTCAAAAGACTAATAATAACTCATAATCCTTCACAAATTCAAGGATATATGGAGACATAACTTTCATCTAGAGAGTAAGGTCAATGCATAATCTATGCGAGAGAATTTCAAATCAGATACAGACGAAAACATTTAACGAATATGAATGTATCCCATGTTTTCATAATTTGAGTACGCATTCAAAAGCTCCTCGGATCGTTACCCAGGTCATTCAAATGAAACCAAATCAAAAGAAATGATAGGAACGTCGATACATCCAGTCGGGTATCAACACTCGATAATCAGATACTTTTCCTAAGAATCTCAATACGGGAGAATTGGACAAGAAAGAATTGTCAATTGTCAAATAAGACAATTTCCACAGATGAGTAAATTCGACTCAGAAGAATAGATTCTACATGCACATATGTAGGTGTCCCTAACACTATGTCCATATTTTTCACTTCTTGCAGATCTCATAAAATTTAATCTTTCACAATCTTCAAAGAAAATGTAGTGTTCATTCATTAGTTTTATGGTGACTAATAATCAGCCTTGCATGGTCCATTCCAAATTGTATGTAGGCGCGCAACTATATACATTTTCAAGATTAACGATGCAATACTCAGTTCGTCAAAATTTTATCATCATGTTTATAATAAAAACATTTTCATGCTTAATTCTTAAATAAGAATCAAAAATAAATTTACAAAGATTTTCTTTGTTATGAAAACAATTAAGTTTTCTAAGGTGTTTTATAAACAACTTCATTTCGATAACAATCACTTATAAATCTTACTTTGAATAATCCTTATAGTGATGAAAATTCAGTTTTTCTCAATGGATACGGTTTTATCTTATAAAAAAAATGAGTGATCTGCAGAAAAGTGATGAAAGCTTGTTCACCAAGAATTAACTACGATATGATGGAAAATGAGCTTAGCCAAATAATCATGAGGTTCATGATCTCGATGGCACTCAAAAAGAATAATCCACAACGCAACTCAAATCGAGATGAGTACTTGTTCAATGGTTGCATCACTAATGCGAACATTAGGATGAAGCAATAAAAGATAGATAACATCGATACATGTAGGATTTAGCAATCAATGGTAGTCTTTTTCATTAATCACAAACAAGTCAAAATTGTACCGTAACACATTACGTGTCACTATGTCATACAATTCTCAGAACTCATCCAACCAACTGATATCTCAATTAAGTTAGGGATTTTTAAAAGATACCACAATGAATACTAACCTAAAAGAGTCATTAGGTGTTCCATATGTCCTAGAAGATCCATCGGTCCCAATTCAGAAGAAGATTTCTTCAATTTATTTCTTGGACACTAGGCATCCTCATCATTGGACAATGGCCTAGGAACAACCCTTAACACGAACTAACAATCATTTAAAACCTTATAATTCAATCAAAGAACTTAACGACTTCCTCTTATAAATTTCATATTTCATACGAATTAAATTTTACTTCATTCAAGTTTCAATTAACTTATACTCAATGTAACATCCTACCTCATTGTCCAATACTTTCAATCTTATTCTTAGGCCTTAATAGGGCAATAAAAGCTCAATATGATCAACACTTAATTCCAATCCTATAGCTCTTACAACAACAATTATCAAATGAGTCACTAGCATGAGATGACTCACACATTTAATCAGATTTCTCGGAAAGGTACTAGTGGCATGAGGCTTTTGGGTAATGGTTCCAATGACAGCCTCAAGTGCAACATTCGCCCTTTCGATTTCAATTTAAGAATTGGATGACAACGAATCAGATGACACCTTTCCAGGTGGTAACGTTTTGTCAAACTCCACTCTATAAGGAAAGATCATCATGACATCGATATCAGTTTTAATCTCACCAATTCTTTTTCAATATCACAATCAACTAATATCAACATTTCTACGAATATCAACCATTTGTTGGGATCATAAACATCTACAACTTGGTTTAGATCTAGGATAGCTAGAATTCCTACGAGAATAGCTTCGATTAATTTACTAGGGGATTTAGGGTTCCTTGTGACAATCTACGTCGTATAAAAACCTCGTATAAATATCAAAATAATCATCAAACAATCATGTAATAAAAGTACATCATGTATATATATATATAATCCAAGTTATATATATATATATATATATATATATATATTAAAATAACACTTTTCAGTCTGGCCTTGTCGGTAACTCGGGAATTCTTCGGCACCGTTATAGTCAAAAGATTTTTAGAAATGTTTAGAAAAATGTTTATTGTTAAAAGATTTTGAAATGTTTTATTCAAAACCTTAGTTTTAAAAATCTTTCGTTCTCTATAACGAGAGCTCTGGTACCAAACTTTAACACCCCTAAATTTATACAACTCAATACAGCGGAAGACTAGTTGGTGTTACGGGATAGCACATTACTCACATCATAGACAACGCATAAAAATCGCGTCGTTTAATAATAAAAGCATTTCCATTCATAAATATTAAAGTTACATCGGTCCCAAGTCATTGTATTTAATACAGGTTTTACAAAGAATTTGAATGGAAATAAGTATTTAGGTGCGGGCCATGAATTCTTGTTGTCTTCCTGAGAATTACCTTCAAGTACTTGAGATAAAACATGTTCAAAGAAAATGTCAGCGATAACGCCGAGTGAATTCATAGAGTTTAATAAAATCCCTCAATATAATATCAGTATAAAATTATTACTGAAAATAATTTTGTACAAATCATTTTAATAGGCCATAAAATAGCCAAAGTCATTTTATACAAATCTTCATCAAAATCATAATATAGGCGTTTGCCTTAAAAATCATTATACGAGCCAATGTCGTAAAAACATCATACAATACGTCTTATGACGTTGTATAAAGTTAAATAAGAACAGTTATATGAATATGGTTATGAAAAACCAAAACACGAACATAATATCAATACTATGACCCCCTATTGCTAGTCAGGCAATACATCGTAATTCGGTGCGTCTAGTAGTATTT
Source organism: Glebionis coronaria (assembly GCA_025667525.1). Taxonomy (NCBI): domain Eukaryota; kingdom Viridiplantae; phylum Streptophyta; class Magnoliopsida; order Asterales; family Asteraceae; genus Glebionis; species Glebionis coronaria. The sequence goes on from CM046876.1 coordinate 382,778,720, forward strand.
CGTTAATTTGGATTATTATAAGCCGCATGACATTGTTACCTTACTAAGCCAAACAACGGGTAGCTAGCCCGAAAATCAATTTGCCCATCTAAATTAGCGTGTCGTCACAAAGGTCACGCTATAGAAATCTTCTCATACATAAATTCGCTTACCAATCAATGTGGCACGACGGGGATCAACCGTCAAGGCGCGAACTGGGGTGATCGTCCCCAAATAGTACTATATGCATAAGCGTCTACCAAATCCCGGTAGTTCACATTTCATTCTAATGGTACTTTTAGTGACATAACCTAACTTTAATAATCCATTTAATTTCATCTATCGAGTCCTTTAATCATTTATCGGGTCATACAATCGGGTCATTCAATCATTCGGGTCCAAATCAATAAACAAACAATCGGGACAAATGGTGTCCTATTTTATAAAAACTAACATGTTATCTCCCTCGCGGGTTTATAAAACATTTCATAAAAACATTTAAAAGAGTGCGAGGCTATGAACTCACGTTGATGTGGAAAAGCGGGTTATCGGCAATTCGGTTGTACGGTACGTGCTTCAATCACGGAAACCTAGACAAATAATACTCGTCTTAGACTCATGTCCAACGACTTTATAAAAATAACAATTATGTATACATATGATGATTTTATATATATGATGATCAAGTGGATTTACATATTCTCTTTTACTCATTTTAGTGTTATGTGTCGATAACTTTTATACTAGTTTACTAGTTTTACCTATTTACGCGTTTTAGGTCCAATAAACTTATTATAAGTTCTTTAACTTGTATTAATCCATGTTATACTTATATTATCAGTATCTACACTTTACAAGTTGGGCCTAAATAGGTTAAGCCTAATAAATAAGTTTATAAGTGTTTTAGTCCATTTTGTTGTATTATTAGTCCAATATCGTTAACTTAGCCCGTTAATGTCCGTATGTTATATATTTTGGGTTTTATCGGTTTTTACTTTTTATATATGTTTATATATCAGTATATGAGTTTTATAAAGTTTACATTAGACGGGTCCAACCATCTAAGTTTTATTTAACAAAACCGTTAATTTTACGGTAATAGCCGAAAAAGTCGTAAAAATCAAGTTTATAGTTTTTATAACTTATAAATATTATTCCACTACTATTTTTATAATTTATACATTTATTTAACCTTTAACATATTTTTATAAATAAAATTCATGAGTTAGTGGGTTTTAATTTTACATTTTATACAATATAATTTTGAGTGCTTATATAATAGTAATAAACATTAATTCTCAAAATCTGATTTTTATTTTCATCTTCACCATTTTTATCATATCTAGAGTTATACAATGATTTAGAAGCTCATTTTTGGAAGGAATGATCTTCATATTATGTGCTACATTTAACTTAGATATAGCTACTGCTCATTTTAAGTTTATCTATGCTTAACAGTCCCTACAAAACAGCTTATTCAGATTAGCACACCCATCTTGTTTTGATCATATCTCACTCATTATAATGATTCCATTGCATGGCCAACTCTCACATGTGTATAACATCTTGTACTTACTGTAAATGAATTCTACCATGCAAGTTTATCAGTTCAAGTTTTAGTTACATACTGTTTTTATACAACCAACTATTTTAAGCATGATTTAACCTTTTTACATGTAGTTTTCAATCTTTTTATCCAAGTTTATCAACACATGATCCCCACACAATATTTTTATCATCATATATCATCATATACATATACATTAAGAAATAAAATACATGGTTACATATTCAAAATAACAAGAGGATTGGAAGAACAATCTCTATACCACCATTAGTGATGAAATGACGAGCTTTTTGATGAACAACACTTGGTTCTTGTTGGCAAAACTTGTGATAAACCAATATCATCTTCAAGTACACCAATCTTTATAAACTTATCATGGAAAATCAGCCCTATGACACCAAGAAATCTCCTTTTTGGATGTTAGAATCACCTCCAATCTTCAAGGCTTCAAAGGGGCATCATCATATGTATGAATAACACATGATTTTATGGCTAAAATAGATCAAATGAGGGTTGTTTTTGATGAGTTTGGGACGAAAATTGAGAGAGAGAAAGAAGAGTATTAGTAGTTTTGCATGTAAGGACTTGTGAGAATGGTTTTGTAGAGAATGGTTTTACAAAACTTATAAGACAAGTGTGAGTATGTTTAGGAGGTTTTGACACCTCATGTGTGTGTTGGAGCCTTCTTGGCCATTCCATATAGTGGGGTCGGCAAGTGTAAAACTTGTCCCATCCCACTAATTTACGGGTACTCCTCGAGTCTAGTTTCCTCAATTTGCGTGCCCTCGGGTTGTTTTACGAAAAATGTTTTTATAAATTATGAATCAACGGCACAAAACGAATCTAATAAAAATTGTCTCATCAAAAACGGAGTTCAAAAACGTAAATACGTAATCCTAAGGTTTCCGGTATAGTCGTAAAGGACGTTAAATTATAATCGTAAGTCCTAATCTCTTCTCGTAAATTAGTGAGTTTATGAACCAACACAAATTTAAAATCTCAAAATAAAATTCATGGATAAATTTATTTCCTGAAATGTCGGAGTGTCACCAAAAACGGTGTATGTAAACGTAAGCACGTAACGTAGAGTCCTCTGGTTTAGACGTAGTCGATCCTACTTCAAGACGTAAACCCAAATTTCTTCCCATAAATGAGTGAGTTCATAATATAACATTAAGATAATGTTTTTAAATAATATGTAAGAATAAAATATCAACCATAGTTGACGGATTGTCACAAGATAAACACGACGTGAACGAATCACCAAACACCGAAAAGTCATCCATGAATACTTACATCAACTTCTCAATCATATCATGAAAAATAGCCATCATACACCGTTAAAAAGTACCTGGTGCATTGCAAAGTTCGAAAGGCATTCTACGATAAGCAAACGTTCCATAAGGACACGTAAACGTAGTTCTCTCTTGATCACGAGGGTTTATAGGGATTTGAAAGTAAACGGAAAAACCATCTAAAAAGCAATATAATTCATTTCCCACAAGTCGCTCCAACATTTGATCCATGAAGGGAAAGGGAAAGTGTTCTTTACGAGTGGCGTCATTTAACTTTCGGTAGTCAATACACACCCTCCAACTGGTCACAACACGAGTGGGAATTAACTCGTTGTTTTCATTAGGCACAACGGTCATTCCTCCCTTCTTAGGGACACAATGGATTGGGCTCACCCATGGGCTATCGGAGATAGGATAAATCATTCCCACGTCAAGAAGTTTTAAGACTTCCTTTTTTATGACATCGTGAATTTTCAGGTTTACCCTTCTTTGACTTTGAATTGCGGGTTTATAGTCCTCCATTAAAATCTTGTGAGTACAAAATTTTGGGTCAATACCCTTAAAGTCGGAAATTTTCCACGCAATTGCCCCTTTATGAGCTTTAAGAACTTTCAAAAGTGCGGTTTTTTCATCATTAGCAAGATCTTTTGCAATAATAACCGGCAACTTGTCATCACCTTCCAAGAATGCATATTAAGGTGAGATGGAAGATCTTTCAGTTCAAGGATTGGTGGTTCCTCGATTGAAGATTTTTGTTCAACACTCATAACTTCCATCGGCGGAAGAAATGGTGGAATAAGAGTATCATTACCAATAATCACCTCATCTTCATTGTTGATTATATTTGAAGTAAAATCGCCTCCTTGGAATGGAGGGAGATTTGGTGTAGAATTAGCAAGAATCGGATCCAAAATAGTGGGATTGCCACTTGACGAAGTATCAGAAAAACCTAACACTTCTTGTGAAAACTCATCACAAACCACATCGACTAAGTCAATATGGTTGATGGTAGCGATTTCATAAACATGAGAAGGTGTCGAGTTTTGAGTAGCGTTGATAACAAGTTCCTCTTCGTTGAATCTCAAAGCAATAGTTCTTACATGAACGTCGATAAGCGATCTCGAGGTGTCTAAAAATGGACGACCTAAAATTAGAGGAACTTGAGGATCCGCGGGGATGTCAACTACTATAAAATCAACGGGATAGTAGAACTTCCCCACTTTTACGAAAACATCCTCGCCTACTCCACATGCTAAAATCGTTGAATGATCGGCCATCTCGATAGACATGTTCGAAGGAGTAAGAGCCGAAAACGAAAGCGATTTCCAAATGGAAAATAGCATCAAATTAATGCTCGCACCAAGATCGGCCAAGGCGAGGCATTATTCATATCTTGTATATCACAAGGAATTAGAAACTTCCCAGGGTCACCAAATTTTTCCGGTATTCGATTAAGATAAACCGAAGAACAATTAGATAGCTTTGAAAGATTCTCCTTATCGTTCATCATACCTTTGAAAGTGGAAGCGAAACGAGGCGTGTATAACAATGCGTCGGCTAAACTCGCATTAAAATGAACTTGTTGAAACATTTTTATAAAAATCTCAATTTTTTACGTTCTTGCATTTTCTCTTTGTTTCGTCTCGATGGGTAAGGTAAGGGTGGTGTGGGTTGGGGCATAGGCAACGGCCTTGGAATCTCGGGTTCCACAATTGGTGTGGTATGAGCGGTACTTCGTAGGCTTGTGATATGCTCCTTTTCGACCATCACCTCGGGCTCTTTCTCGATTTTCTTCTCCGTAGAAGTACTAGGACGAGAGATTGGTTCATTGAAAGTTTTACCACTATGAGTAGTAATAACCTTGATTTATCCCTTTGGGTTTGCAATGGTATCACTAGGAAGACCACCCGAGGAAGAGGGTTTACACATGATTGCTTCCAACATTTTAGCCATTCGATCTTCAAATTTTGATTGCCTTATATCCGCTTTTAACAACTCTTGCTTAATCTCATGTTGACCTTGTTCCATCTTTTGTTGATTTTGTTGAAGACGTTGAACGCTTCCCTCCATTTTATTAGAATGAGTTTTTAATTCATTAGCAAGTTCATTTTTAAGCTCGTTTTTTAACTTCGACCTTAAGATAATTATCTCACGTTGCATGTTTTAAAACTTAGCATCGTTTGCTTTTGCATAATCCAAAAATTCTCCATTAAGATTTTTAGTTTGAGCATTTTGAAAACCTTGTGTAGTAGTTTGAAAATCACGGTTTTTGTTTTGATTTGAACTTGCCCATTCCCAATTTGGTAATTACCCTTGTTTTAGTTACGTTGATTTCCTTGATAACCACCATTTTGATTGTTGTTTCGATAGTTGTTAACATTTTTATTTTGGGGAGCTTGATTTGGGCGGGAACCTTGGCCGTTTTGGTAGTAAGTTCCCGTTGCTACATAAGCACTCGAAGTGTTACCACCGGCGGTAATGCACTCGGAAAGATCATGAGCTCCACCACAAGATAAACAACTCTTTTCAACCGCTTTAACCGATGCGGAATTCAAAGCATCTTCTGCCTTCCAATGTGTCATAAGCGTCGAAAATCTATCGAAAAACCGATTTTCCTCATTTGCTTCATCATGTAAGGCTTTCATTTTACGAGACGATGACGATGATGATGAAACCATATTGGCAACACTCGGTGTGTTACGAGGGTTATAAATCTTAGATTTATTCTCGATAATCTTTAAAGCTTCATCGGTCGTTTGCACAAAAAATTACCAACCGCGGCGGCATTCAAATAATCTCGTTCATGATCATTAAGCCCATTATAAAAAGTATCAATTTGATGCAATTCCGAAAAATCATGGTGAGGACATTCATGTAACATTTCCTTAAAGCGTTCCCATACCATTGAAAAACTTTCATTATTACGTTGTGTAAACCTTGAAATCTCATTTTTCAAATGTGTTGTTTTAGATGGTGGTAAAAATTGGTTCACAAACATAGAAACGAGATCACACCATGTCAAAATCGAATTTGGCGGTTCTTTCTCGAGCCAAATTTTTGCGGGTCCATCTAAAGAGTATGGAAACAACATCATTTTACTGGCGTCATGTGGAACATCCTTAAACTTGCTTGTTGCGGCGAGACGATTGAAATTCCGTATGTGATAACGCGGGTTGTCTTTTTCATGACCTTGAAACTTGTTTGCTTGTAGCATCGACATTAAACCTGTCTTAATCTCGAAATTCTACGCAAGGATGGCGGGAATCACAATAGCTTATCCAAAACCCTCGGTGGGTGCTTGAAGCAACTCCATCATAGTACGATTAGCCATAGTGGCTATTGGTTCTACAACGGGTTCGACACTTGGAGTTTCTTCTTCAATCAAATTCCCTTGGTTTTGAAGATGTTTGCGAGCTCATTTTGCTTGATTACGAGTTTGCATAAACGTGACGTAGAATGTAGTGGTGAGCAAAGAAGATTCTTTCGGGTGTTTTGTTGATTTTCAATTTTTTTTGTGTTTTTGATTGTTTTTAATTTTTTTGGATTTTGTGTGTATTCGTAGACAACAATCTACCAAATCTCTTCTCGAATCAAACTCTTGATTAAAGAAGCCTCAAAAGAATGAAAACTATCACGTGGGGTGAACGCCTTTGATTGACTTTAGAACTTTGGTGAAAACCAAATTGTTCAAGAGGGTTTAATCACAAAGAAACCAAGCAAATATATATGATACGTAATAATACTTTGTGCGGAAAAACCCTCGATTAAACTTTAATATCAAATACTCACAAGTGAACGGGGGGAATGAGGTGGCACGAAGCACTTAAGTACCTAGCTTCCCTTTAACGACGTTTTATAGCACGTTGCCTATCTATTCACCTTACAGTTCGTATTTTTCAAAATCGAGCTTCACGAAAGTATTTATCTATTTTTGCCTTTTTCTTTTTGTTTGAGATTTTAATACAATAATTAGGAGATCAAATCCCAATTAAGGTTGTTTTTTCACACTTTTGGAGATATTTTGAATTTCTTGTGATACTTATACAATATAGTAATAATATTTCACAAGAAAAATGAAAAATCGATAATACGTATTAGTAGAGTTCTACTAATACAATTACTATTTACGGTTAGATATTAAAAACAAAATGAACAAATTAATAACGACACACCTCCCCGGCAGCGGCGCCAAAATGATTGTGGTAAAATTACACTTGTTTAGGAAAACAAGGTAAAAGCGGTAAGTATTAAGTGTCGATTTAGGAAAATCATGTTGATCCCAAAGTCAGATCTTAAACCTTAATAGCTTGTTTAAGGGTTGTGATAGAGAGAAAGAATTCAATCTAACACTTAGAGAAACTTTGCAAAGCAAAGTAACTAAACAAGATGCGGAATGTAATGTTTAGCACAAGAACAAATGTGATTGAAACGTTGAACTTTAATATATCAAAGATATACGAATACCCAAAATGGTATTAGGGTTTACAAAACCTTAAAGTAATATAATGAAAGACAAATGAGAAAGACACACTTTGCATGCTAACCTAGTGAGTCCTTTTATAGGCACAAGGACTCACGTACAAGATCACTACTAACAAACTATGGAAAGTATTAAGGAATAATAACTGAAACGCGTAAAAATCTATTCCATGTTTATATTTGACAGCAGGGCCTTTGACTTCAGCAGGGGAACGAATCCCCCTGCCTTTGTTATTTAGCAGGGGGAACTTACTCTAGCAGGGGTACGAATAATCAACTAGCAGGGGAAACAAACTAAGCATAGATTTATTCCCAACAATCCTCCCCTAAACTTGTGCTTTCCCCTAAAGACAAGTTTCTGAATAAATACTAGTTGATGAGGATGCTTACAAACTTTCTGGCCAAATCTGACTATGAACCATTCTTACCAGATCATAAGCAACAGGCTTTTTAGTATCTACAATTAGGTTAGCCTGTGCCAGTTTCTTCAAGGTGTCCTGAGAGAAGGGATAATACCTATGATTGAGCAAGTACACACTCACACCTTCCATCACTACCTCATAAACCCCAGAATTGGTAAACAGCTTCCAATACAACAAATCTCCTTTATTCACTGCATCAAATATGGGATCAAATAACTCATGCTCATACATCCTATGCATGCACTCCCAGATTACCCAATCCTTCTCCACACCATCCATGGTAGGAGGTTTTGCAGCAAACGTCTTCTTCAATATTTTCCACAGATCTTCTAAGTCTTCACTATCCAAAATTTGAAACATGACATCTAGACTTAGAAATGTCTGTGTTGTATTGTCAGCTCTTGTAAGCTTCCACCAAGTCCTCCCTTTGTGTTCATAAACAGCATACTTTATGATAGCAAACTTCTTTCAAAGTTCACTAGGTGAGATATCATCATTTTCCTGCAGAATTAGCTGTTTATCAATCTCATCATTTGAAGGCCTTTGAGACTCTTTAGTAACTGTGCCCACTTTCTCCATTCTCTTGAGTCTCTTTGCTGCTCTTTGTACATTAAGTACAGACTTCTCAAGTATTTCTGGAAAACTTCCACCTGCTTGATGTGATGCCCCTACTTGTGATGATGCACCTGCTTGGGATGATGCACCTGCTTGTGTAGTTTCCAAAGTTGTCTCTTCAGCTTTTCTTTTCTTTGATTCTTTAGCTTTCTGTAGCATTTCACTTTGTCTCCTAAGATACTCAGCTTCCTCAGGAGTGTTGATAGTCATCCAATCCTCCACATCATACAATTTTAGAACTGGTCTGACTGCTCTTTTTATGGCTTCAAAACTCATATCACTGAAGTCACCATCGTTCCACTTTCTATGTCTCTTAAGCAGAACTTTGTAGTGATCAAGTTGCCCTTTCTCTGAAGTTAGATACTTCTCACTCTGAATTTGAATTGCCCTTCTTTCCAGATACTCAGTCTCATATTTGTAAACAAGGCAAGTCAACTCATACCTGTCTTCCAAAGGAGCATTTTTCAACTCCTTCTCCCATTGATCAAGAAACTCTCCAACATGAGGTACCCTGTCATCTAGTTCTCTATGCATAATATCAACCTGCTTGAGCATATCTTTGGGCCTCATCTTTTGCATTCTTTGGTCCTGCATATCCATCTCCTCTTGTTGTAGCCTGAGAGCTATTTGTGCATCATGTGCTTCTTGAGCCCTTTGCTGTTCAGGAGTTAGATGCTTGTATTTTCTCTTGGGTTGTTGCACCATGATTCCTTTTACTTTGTCTTTTGGATCCACTGCTGGTGCTGATTTCGCTTTAGATGTAGGTTCTTTGATTGTAATCCCCTTCTGAGCTGGCTGCTTTCTGTTCTTTCTAACAAAGTATTGAGTAATACTTTTAGCAGGGGATTGACTTACAGCAGTGGGATCAGCAACGGCAGGGGAAACTTTTGAAGCAGGGGCTTCTTTTGGATTGCCCATGGTGAGCAATGTTTGAGCAATATCTTTGGTTGCACTCCCCTTGTCACTTCCCTTATCAGCACTTCCTTTCTCCATCCCTTTCTGAGCACTTGTTATCTTTCCATGTACCCCACCAGGATATGAATAGTACTCAGTAGACCCTTCTGTATGTGGAACTTCCTCCCCTTTGGAAGCATCCTCATCTGTTGAAAGAATCAGTCTGGGCTTTCTCCTCCCCTCAAGAGTAGCAAGTCTGGTTTCCAAGTGAGTGATAACCAGACCTTGCTTTTTGACATCTTGTACTAGTTGTGCATTCTGTCTTTTCAGACTCATACACATTTTCGTCAATTCCAAATTAGTCAAAGGTTGCATACTGCTCTCAATCCTAGAAGGGAATTTCTCCCCTTTTTGAATATCATAGAGTGAGGGAGAGGACTTATTGATGGTGTCACTGTCCTGCTCACCCCTTGAGGATGAGACAGTAGTGGCAGCCAAACCCCCAGGTTGCTCCAAACTCTTGGAGACTCTCCTTTCTGCTGCTTGTGAAGATTCACTAGGCAAGGGAGACCTGGCAAACCTGGATTTTGAACGCCTTTCTTGTTGTGGATCAGCAGGTGGTAGGTTCTTGGCAGGGGAATCAGAAGGTTGATTTGTGGCTGTTTGATTTTTGGCTTCTTCCCATCTGATTTGGTCCATCATAATTGAAGTGAGTGGAATGTTTTTGCCAGAAAACAGAGTTGATGGTGCAAGTAGTGTGGTGAAGAGTTTGGTGGTGTGTTGGGTTGCTGAAAAATAGTTTTTGTGTTTAATGGGACCATGATCACTCATATTCAACAGAATTTCTATAAACCTTGGATACATACAAAACTTTGAGGTGCTTGAAACATTTTTAACCATGCCTTTAAAAATCATTTGAGAAAAACAATACTTCCTCCCTGTTGCAAAGCAGATCAGGGCAGAAGCTATCTCACTACCAACCTCATTAAAAGCAGTGGTTTTTGGTGACAAACATTGCATAATTGTATGAATCAAATATTTCCAATGAGGGGCAAACTGGCCTTTAGCAAACTTACATTTTTGATTTTCAGAAAGTTTGTACCCCAATTTAACAAGACCTGCAAAAATTTCAGCCTCAGAAAAGTTGGTTATCCCATCCTCATCATCAAGGAGAAGATTCTCCCTGATGGAGGCAAGTGTAATCACCTTGGAATGACCATCAACCGTGCTTTGAATTATAACCTCTCCATTCACTATTTTGGTCATGGCTTTAGACCAGAACTGTTGAATGTGTGAGGTGTAGATTCGAGGATTGATGAGAAGGGCCACTCTGAAGTACGAAGACTTTAGAAAGGCCACAGCATCAGCAAACTCGGCTGGTTCATCATGAAGCAAAGCGATTTGGTTATGATTAGGAGCAATTTTAAGAGTCATGATAAATTTTGAAAATAGTTTGAAGGTTTATAGAGATGAAAGGTAAGTGGGATTAAGTCGAGGGAGAAAGATGGACCTGCTGGTGAAGGGAATTAAGTTTTTATAGGCGAATTGAAGAGCTGTGATTGGACCAAAATTTTCAAATTGCAAAAATATCAAAGATAAATCTTGATAAAAAAATTAATTTATTTGAAATAAAAGGAAAAGATTACCAATCAGCGAAGAAAGCGCCTTAAATATCTTTTAAAAAGAATAAAATATTCCCTAACCAAAATTTAAGCAAGCATGCCCAACGGCTATGAACAGGGTAACGGTATTGTCGGTCAATGGTCAAACAGCTCTGATACCACTTGTTGATCCCAAAGTCTGATCTTAAACCTTAATAGCTTGTTTAAGGGTTGTGATAGAGAGAAAGAATTCAATCTAACACTTAGAGAAACTTTGCAAAGCAAAGTAACTAAACAAGATGCGGAATGTAATGTTCAGCACAAGAACAAATGTGATTGAGACGTTGAACTTTAATATATCAAAGATATACGAATACCCAAAATGGTATTAGGGTTTACAAAACCTTAAAGTAATATAATGAAAGATAAATGAGAAAGACACACTTTGCATGCTAACCTAGTGAGTCCTTTTATAGGCACAAGGACTCACGTACAAGATCACTACTAACAAACTATGGAAAGTATTAAGGAATAATAACTGAAACGCGTAAAAATCTATTCCATGTTTATCTTTGACAGCAGGTCCTTTGACTTCAGCAGGGGAATGTTATGATAGCAGGGGAATGAAAAGATAACAGCAGGGGAAACTTTCCTAGGGGTATTGGACTAGTCATGGAGAGACTAATGCTAACTAGCTCTACTCTAATGCACACACTTTCATACACAAGATAGATACATAGAAACTCAAGAGTCCTCTATTCAGCAATGGTCCCAATACAAAAAGTCAATACATAAGTCCCCCTACACCAGGTTATCCCAAGAAAACGTGCATACCCCAGTCACCATCCCAACCTTGTCCCTTACCTATGGTCAGTCAGTCTTGGCAATGTGTGCCATACCTCTGTATTTGAACAGCAAGCTGTTTTAATAGAGAAATGTAAGCACACACTACAATGCCTCAAGGTTTCAGAGTTCTGACAAGCTTTGCAGCAAGTCATCATTACCCTGAACCCTCACTCACCAGTGGATATGATCTAAGATCATATATGAGTATCCTAAGGATACCCTGAGTCCTAAAGGTGTGACCTAACCTCCCCTGAAACATAGAGTATATATCTGATCCACCAATGAGAATAGTATGCACCATATGAACCTCTGCATTGTTAGTCTAAAACCACATAGAACCACTTTTGTAAAAAGAACACACCCATCATAAGAGAAAAATTCTCTTGGCAGGGGAATGAACCCCCAGCAGGGGAATCTGTGTTAAAAAGCAGTGGAATGAAAGAGATGGTAAAATGGACTAACAGTTATACAACAACAGTAGTGAAGCAACCCTGATCATACATGACAAAATAGACATCAGATTTTAAGGAGTAACCATTCCAATACCTGCAACCAGATACTGAAACCTCCCCACTTCAAAAGCTTTTGTCAAAAGATCTGAAACATTAAGTTCTGTATCAATTTTCTCAGGAACAATCAGTCCTTTTTCAAAACAATCTCTGATAAAGTGATGTCTAATTTCAATGTGTTTAGTTTTGCTATGAAAAACAGGGTTCTTTATAATGCAAATCGTGCTGTTGTTGTCAATGAATATCTTGGTTTTAAGAAAGTTATACCCATAATCAAGCAGTTGATTTTTCACCCAAAGAACTTGACCACAGCATGCAGCAGCTGCTACATACTCAGCTTCAGTTGTGGATGTTGCCATGATAGTCTGCTTCTTACATTGCCAAGATATAAGCCTGCTTCCCAAAAATTGGCATCCCCCTGTTGTAGACTTTCTATCATTGTTGTCACCAGCATAATCACTATCTGAATAGGCTATCAGCTCAAATGGTGACTCCTTTGGATACCAGAGTCCTAAGGTGGGATGACATTTTAGATACCTAAAAATCCTTTTCACAGCAAATAGGTGACACTCTGTTGGTGACACCTGGTATCTTGCACATAAGCAGACTGCAAACATGATGTCAGGTCTTGAAACAGTGAGATACATAAGAAACCCAATCATAGACCTGTAATTCCTGACATCTATAGGCTTTCCAGGACCATCCTTACCCCATGGATGATCCTTGTCCATTGGAGTGGACACCTTCTTTCCATTAGACATGCCAAACTTCAACTGCCACCATTTTGTTGAATTGATCACCAAACTCTATGATCTCCCAAAGAACATAGTGTTCCATTTTCAAGTATTGTTGGATTCTGAATTCCCATAATTCAAAGTTTTCAGGATCCAACATGGGTAACTTGAGGTTATTGTGGTTGTTGCTGTTTGAGGATGAGTCTGAAGACATGTTTGCTATGAGGATTTTGTTCTTGATTTAGACAAAGTTTCTCAACAAGCTCTGATACCACTTGTTGATCCCAAAGTCAGATCTTAAACCTTAATAGCTTGTTTAAGGGTTGTGATAGAGAGAAAGAATTCAATCTAACACTTAGAGAAACTTTGCAAAGCAAAGTAACTAAACAAGATGCGGAATGTAATGTTTAGCACAAGAACAAATGTGATTGAAACGTTGAACTTTAATATATCAAAGATATACGAATACCCAAAATGGTATTAGGGTTTACAAAACCTTAAAGTAATATAATGAAAGACAAATGAGAAAGACACACTTTGCATGCTAACCTAGTGAGTCCTTTTATAGGCACAAGGACTCACGTACAAGATCACTACTAACAAACTATGGAAAGTATTAAGGAATAATAACTGAAACGCGTAAAAATCTATTCCATGTTTATCTTTGACAGTAGGGCCTTTGACTTCAGCAGGGGAACCAATCCCCCTGCCTTTGTTATTTAGCAGGGGGAACTTACTCTAGCAGGGGTACGAATAATCAACTAGAAGGGGAAACAAACTAAGCATAGATTTATTCCCAACAAATCAAGCACTAATAACCCAAAGGTGAAAGTTCGTTTCCCAAGGAGGTATATGTGTGTGAATAATTCGTAATGATTTTGGATTAATATTGAGAGAAAGAAAAGATGAGAAACTAGAATGACGGATACGTTAAAATTATACTACGACGACAAAACGAAAAACCGTAAAAAGTGACAAAATAAAAATTACTTCTAAAAATTCCCAAAAAGTTATTAAAAACAGCTAAAAATAAACTAAGAGTTTACAAATAATCAAAACTTTTTCAAACCTTTTAATTAATTAAATATTAATTTTTAAATGTTAATTAAGGCCCTAAAAATCCAAATAATTAATAAAACCCCAAATAAAGATTTTTCACTTTGTAAAACTCTAAAATGAATTAATTGAATTAAAAACTATTTTTATGAAATTTAAAACTAATGAAACTATTTTTATATGTTTAAAAACTATTAAAATATTAAAATAATTCTAAAAATTAATAAAATGATGCGAAAAATAATCTAAGAGTTTTAAAAATCCTAACTTAATGTATTTGACCTAGGAAAATCGAAAAAGTTGCAAAAATACTAAAAACAAATTTTAATAATAAAATAATAATAAAATAATAATAAAATAATATTAAAAATCCAAAAATTATAAAAATTTCTAAAAACTTGCAAACTAGTTTATTTTAACCTAAATAAACAGAAAATGAATGTGAAATTACCAAAATACCCCTATTGGGCCCCCAAATGGGCTAAAAACAAAATCAGTACACCTTAATGGGCTTTTTGGCCCAATAAGATCAAACTCAACCAAATAAGCTGAAAATCACCAGTCTAGCTTAAAATTCAATTCTAAACACAAAACTCTGAAGGCTCAAAAGCTGAATGTGAGCTTATCACAACTTAAATGTACAACAACTTATTCTTAATGGGCTTTTTGGCCCATTAAGCTATAAGCCAACGCCTTAAGCTCTAATTTGACACACAACCTTCTTTTCGGATGCTTAAGAGATCTGTGAAAAGAAATTTTGAAAAAGCACAACCAATAAGCCAGAAATAAGCCAAGTACAAATTCACTAAACGACAAAATAGTCGACTTAGAGTTTTAGACCACCTCAGGACTTGATTCAACTTGAAAAAGACTCTAAATGAATTAATTAAGCCAAATCAATCAAGAAAAATACAATAAGCAAAACCAAATAAGTTAAATAAATTAATAAGCACTTATGTAAAAGTCAAACAAGTTGGTTTTCTAGTCAAACCCTAAAGTCAAAGGCTCAAATGCTCCAGAATGGACAAATGGGTCAATTGAGGAAGACTGATTACCAAATTAAAGTTGTTTCACATTTTAATAAGCTAGAATAGCTTATTGATAAGCTGAACTGAAAATAACACTAGCGGTGGTAACAAGCAGTGGGAAAGGAGTTCCCACTGCTGATAATGCAGACTTGTTTTGGCTTGATTTCAAGCCTTGTTTGTGGATGGTTTTTGGAAACAAAGGAACCTCAATAAGCTTTGGCTTAGTGGGAGTCAACAACAACACAAAAATCACAAATCCAATCACAAGAAGGCACTCAACGGATCAATTCAAATAGCATGTAGACCAAGAACACTTGCTGATATACTTGACCAAAAGCTGAATTTCAATAAGCTATAAAATTCACAATAAGCTACCAAACAATGAAACCAGATATTGTAGAGTTAAAAAACCAACAAAACTATAAGCATGCCAAATTTCAGACCTCAATTCATTCAAACAAGCACACAAATCTCTCTAATGTGTTTGACAAGATTTTGTGTTCAAAAACTAGCAACCTACGTTTTTTTAGTTTCCCTTTGTTTTAGACCAAACCAACACCTAAAACACCTTCTATATCAACAAACAAACACCTACAAACAACAAAGAACCAAGCTCTAAGGCCCTAAGGCCTTTGAACCAGCAGAAACAAACAACCCTTAATCCCACTTTTTCAAACAGATTTGATTTTAAAACCTATAATCCAACAAGATCTAGGTGGTATAATATCAAGTAAACCCTATGTGACAGATTAGAACCAAAATAACAAGATTCAACCCATCAAATCACAAAATCACATAACCATCAAACAAATGACAAAAAAAGTAAAAGGGATTTGAAACTCAAACCTCGAAGATGTGCAATCCAGACCTTGGGATGTTTAGAGCTTATGTGGTAGCAAGAACAACCACAAGCTTCCTTGTACCTGCTAAGATCAACAAACACAAGATTATCTAAATACAATCACCATTGATTTTTGAAAACAAGGATTTAAGACCATAAAAACTTTCCTCAAAACTCAATAACAGATAAATAGAACTCAGATTCAGCTAAGAAGGACACCAACTTTATAAACAAAAAAGGGATTACAAGACTTCATAAAAGGAATTACAAAATTCTTAGCCAAAATTTGGAACAAAGATCTCTCACATGTTGAGGAGTCTTTATATAGGCTACAATAGATGATTCTAGAATGAAAACCCTAGCTAGCAAATCTCTAAAATGCCCTTGAGTGCTTGAAGGCGTGTTGAGGTGTGTGAGCTGTCAAACTTGATCTTAACCCTTTATCTTGGACGTAGGCAGCAAGAATTAGATGCGAGCCTTTGATTTGGACACGTAGGATGACTTGGAGAGTAAGTTGTCACATGATTGGTGCAGGGAAGGCTTGGGTGGGGTCCATGAGTAAGTGGGTGTGAGATGTTAAGCGTGGGATGGGTGCGTGTGATGGTGAATCATACGTGGGAAGTGCCAATTGGGTTTTACCCTTTGGTTTTTGTGGGGTAAGTTATGGGGTGAAGAAGGCTGAATATAAGTAACTTTGATCCGAAATCAGTGGAGGAAAGGTGTTTGTAGGATATTGTAAATCTTGCTTATGTTTAGAGAGAGAAAGAGATAGAAATATGGTAAGAACACACACACTTTAGAGAGAGAAAGTAGAAGAAAATATTTTCTTACTATGTGAAAATATGTGATCCACCCACCCTCTCCAACTAAGGAGAGGGTTTATATACCAAGCCCATAAGATGGGCTTGGGCTTACAATTGGGCCGGCCATACATGCATGGACCGGGTTTTTCCTTGTTTGATATATATAAAGATATCTAGACTACGAGCTACTACTTAATATATTATCGGAGTGACCGAATCTTCCTAAATACGTAAAAACGTATTTCTAACAATCTCCCCCTAAGGGAGGTCACTCCAAACAAGGGCGTTACCCAAGTTACAATAATAAAATTAACCTAGCATTCTATGCTTGTCTTGAGCTCGTAGTCTTCGTCTTTCTTTTCTTTTTCTTTTCTGGTGAACATGTTGATGTGATCTTAGATATCAATCTTGGGCATTAATCTTTTGCCTTGATCTTGTGCATCCATATCTTCGCCTCTTCATGACTTCACATCCCACATACTTATACCTTTGTAATTCTTGAAAGCTTCATAGTTTGATACAACGGAAGACTTGACTTTTAGGCTTCCTAGAATTAAATGAAGTATTAAGTGCATAAAGTATAAGCATGCGGGGACAACTTCTTCTCAAATTCTGCAACGCCACCGTCTTCAAATGCCGCAACATAAGTAGACACGAACGAAATGGCTTTGAACATTTCATTCTAATTCGGTAGCGTTTTACCTCCGGTTGGTGAAGACCGTTGGACGATATAAAATATCGTACTTGTGGCAGGTAGATGTAATTAAAAATCTCCTTGACAAGATTTCGCGGGTAAAACCATTCTCTTTACTCGACCGTCCAAAGCTGACTGCGAACGTATAGAGTGAATCATTTGGATAAAATTATCCGCATGATTGAAGCCGTCATTTCCGATTCCTAGAACAAGTTTGATTCATTAAAGAATCACACCATCGTTTCTTTCCAGTTGTCACGAGCTTGATTCATATAGAATCTTGCAAGTTACCTACCAAGTGCTGTTTGAGTTTAATACTAGAAGGATTTCCACTCATCACTGTGAACTCTAAGGTGTCACTCTGAGTGTTCTGACAAGATCACTAAGATATTGCGTAGAGGCCTGGAAGGTGTTTAAGTTCAGTTAAGAAAACCACTGTTGCTTTCCAATTATCACAAGTTTGATTCATAAATAATCGCACAAGTCACCTACCATGAGCTTTTTGATATTCGCTCAAGAAGGATTTCCATCTTCAGTGTAAATACTTTCGTATTACTCGGATGTTCAGGCAAGATCATGAAGATTTTGCGTAGGACTCTTAAGATCTTTCTTACTTTTCACAGTGTGTGAAGAAGCAAGGAATTATGAAAGTGTGTCCTAATGAGATATTTGCTGATCTCTGAATTGCTCTAAACTCGATCGTGCATTTTGTATTTTTAGTGATCGGAGGCTAGAGAGGAGTTCCACCTTTTCAATATCAATATATTCGGAGTGAATAAATCGATAGATAATGCGTTCTCTCCGTGTGAATAAAACAAATACCTTTTGAGAGATATCTGAGTTAGCTGCGATAGGTTGTGCATTCCATCACTGGGTCCATGATGTCTATCTTCAATATCGAGCATCATTAAAATGATCTCAATAGCATATGTCTTGACCCGGTTTCTGCCTAAGGCTGTAAGGAGGGCTACTTTCTTTTGACCCTTTATCTTTACAATTCTTTTTCATTCTTCAACCCCTTCAATGCTTACAAATACGTCATAACTAGCCCCTTGTTGTGATTGTTCCAGTGCTAACTTACGTACTTGGTCGGCATTTAGCTACGTTCACAATCTTTCCCCATCTTTCCTAAGGACTACTATTTCTAGCTATGGAATGCCCTTGGGAAGATTCCTCCAGTTTTGGAAGAGTCATTGGACTTAAATGGGTTGTGGATAAGTATAAATCACCATGAAATCCATTTTGATATAGCTATTCTATTTTGCTCCCCCTTTTATGATATTCGAAAATATTTCGCACATGTTGGGATGAGCTATCACGTTAAGTCAAACCATTTGTGATAATTTCCGATATGAAATCACATTTTCTCTCTCATATTAAAAATATTAACCCAACCGATATTTTTGATATCAATTTATTTAATGAGGTTTAAAAGGTTTTTGGGAAGAAAAATGCAAGTCCGTTTTATATTCATGAGACCAATTTGTGAGATATGATACCGATTTGTAACATGATCACATATTCACCATGTTAGAAGAAATTAACAAGGTTGGACCTGATTGATGAGAACATCATATGATAAGATCAAATGGTTCTTGTCGGCAAATGTTGGTCGCCTCGTCATGTCTGAAGTCATCTCTTGACACAACATGTACGATTGGTATTGTTGTCTTGACACCAATTAGGGAACTTGGCACTTTCGGCATCGAAGATTCTGAACTCTTGACAATTGCTCCCCCTCAATTATTGACCCGTGTTCTATTGAAAGAGCTGTAGTCTTCGTTTGAGTAGTTGCATCGTCGAGTATGTAGATACCAATTGTAGATTTCTATGGTTGTAGAGATGATAGCTTCATAAAAACAAGATTTCTCTTGTTGTAACAAATAAATGCACTGATGCATACATATATCCGTGTTAGATAGTGTTATAATGTAAACACAATCCCGTACATGGTTATAAAGTAAACCATGCCCGAGAAAGTTAATTCCCATTGTGAGCCAAAGCTTTCATAAGAAATACTTGTCTTTAATATGAAAAACGGGTTACAGTTCGAAATAACTACAAGCCATAAGACCTTGTCCTCGACAATTTTAGCAAGTCACAACCTTTTGAGGACCAATAGGGCTTCCATTTCTAGTAGCATGAGAAGTCATGTCTTGAGCGTTCACGGTCCTTGTAGGAGGTCAATATGAATTTTGCCTACCCTAAATGGATTGCACCGTCACTTGACCATCTTGAATAGTGCCTTGTTGTCGAGGATTTGAAGAGGTGCGGAGCTGATTGTTTGTTGGTTGAAATCGTCTAGTTGCAACAAGTTTTGACAAATAGGCAGTGAGATGGTTTAGAACATCAGTTGGCGTATCATTTGGAGTAAAGACTGGTGCTTCAATTGGTGGAAGTTTATTGGTGTAAAGGGCTTGTGCTTGTGGTGCTTCAATTGGAAAGTATCCTTGCTAAGGAGTATAGCCAATTGGAGAAATGATAGCTTGTGATGGAGATGCTTGATGTGTTGGTTGCTGTGGAAAACACTGTTGATGAACACTTTGTTGAAATGCTTGATGTGGCATCATTAGTGGTTGATAAGATGGTTGATGTGGTTGCTGATAGTTGTGTTGTTGTGGCTGCTGCAAGTATGATGGTTGTTGATAAGTGTAAGCCATGTTTTGTTGGGGGGTCATTTGTTGAGAAGCATACATGGCATGTGGATCACGAACTTGTGGTGTAGACAACCGAGCCTCGATCACGTGGCATTCATGTTGTTGAAGAAAAGCTTGAAGTTGATCCACGTTTGTTTGATGCAAATCCTTAGCCAATTTAACAGTCGTTACGTACTTGCTCCATTCAGAAGGGAGAGTGTTCAAATACTTGGTGTTTAATTGAAACGTAGGAATTTCCAGACCATAGATGTTGAGCTCATACATCAAAAGAGTGACTCTTAAATAGTAATCATTGAGAGACTCCCCGGGAACATAGGGAAACTTATCAAACGTATCATATAGCTTATACTCTCGTTCTTGTTTAGTTAACGAGGTGCCTTGCATTAGAACACGAATTCTATCCCATAACTCTTTGGCAACTATATGTTTGCTGACGAGTTTGTAGACATCTAGAGGAAGGGCTTGGAGAATTATGCTTGTGGTATACTTATCACATTTGTCTTGAATCTTCATATCTTCGGTCAATTCACCCATTGTGCGAGGACGAGTAACGGCACCTTCCATCACAATACCATATACCAATGGTCCATTGAGCACCGATTCCCGCATGAGATGTTCGTTCTCTTTATTCAACATATAAAGTTCCATGCGGGAAGCCCAATCCTCGTACACAGTTTTCACCAACATTGGTGGACGATTATCCGTACCCGAAAGGATGGACTTATCCGTAAGAGATGTGTACTCCATTTCGATAAGTTAAGATTTACTAATGTTGATCGAACAATGAGAGAAAGTAAATGTGTTTGTTGGTGTGAGTTGAAGTCGAGAAACAATGTTGAAATCCCCTAAAATATATTCTCGATGACCAAAAAATTCCAAGACGAATTTTAATGAATAATTTTGGGATCGTCGTCGGAATATCTGATCGGAATACCCTGTCGGAATAATCTATCGGAATACCCCCTGTCGGAATAAACTATCTGAATACTCTGTCGGAATAATCTATCGGAATAACCAATCGGAAAACCTGTCGGAATGACCTGTAGGAATACCACTATCGGAATACCCTTCAGAATGACCTGTCGGAATACCACTATCGGAATACCCGTCGGAATAACCTGTCGGAATACCACTATCGGAATACCCGTCGGAATAACCTGTCGGAATACCACTATCGGAATACCCGTCGGAATAATGATCGGAATGTGTAAACCCTTTTCCGATGGAAGTTGTTGGAATATCTAAACCCTTTTCCGATGGATTCTGTTAGAATAATACCCACTTTTCTCGCACAAAACTCAACCAATTCGAGATTTTAAGCCAAAAAATGATCAAAACACCCAAAAAATTTGTGTTTTTAGCCAACGTAAATATACCAAATATCTACCACAACTATGTAGAAGATTTGTATCAAGAAAAAAACATAAAAACACAAAAAAAAACTGGTTCGTATGAAATAGATCAAAATAGGCACAAAAAATCAAGAACACAAACACATAAACAATACAATCATCCCATGGCTCTATTACCAATTGTAGGATATTGTAAATCTTGCTTATGTTTAAAGAGAAAGAGATAGAAATATGGTAAGAACACACATACTTTAGAAAGAGAAAGTAGAAGAAAACACTTTCTTACTATGTGAAAATATGTGATCCAACCACCCTCTCCAACTAAGGAGAGGGTTTATATACCAAACCCATAAGATGGGCTTGGGCTTACAATTGGGCCGACCATACAAGCATGGACCATGCTTTTCCTTGTTTGATATATATAAAGATATCTAGACTACGAGCGACTACTTAATATATTATCGGAGTGACCGAATCTTCCTAAATACATAAAAACGTATTTCCAACAGTGTTTGGCGCGTGTTTATGGTTTTTTAAACTTTGGGAATGGCAATATCAACCCTTAGCCTTTGGCAAAATGTGTATAAGAAGAAATCCAGCCCAAATAAACGTATTCCTTTTTATTTAAACTTTCAGTTTTCATACATTGGCCACAAATAGTTTTGAAAAAGGGTTTTAGGGCTTTTATAACTTTGGCAGTATTACAACATTAGTCCTTTTGATCTTTTATCCATTTAAAAAGGACTAGATGTGTAATATTCTTGATCTTGAAGGTCTTCTTTGTAAGTTTGACTTTGAGGAGGACCATTGTTGACAATTTAGGATTCTTAAGGGACTAATTTTGCCAAATCTTCAAAGTTGAGGGACCTTTTTGTCATTTTGACATACTTAAGGGACCAAACTTGTAATATACAAGGGTATTAAGTGTCATTTCTTCATAAATGAGGGATTATTCTTGTACGTCTTCAAGTCTTCAATGGTTTTACTTTGAGAAATCCATAACTAGGGCCCAGTTTCATTGTGTGGCTTCGTTTCTCGTGTTCGTTTTTCCTTGTTTCTTGTGATCTTTTTTCTTTTTCACGATATCCATACCTAAAATACCCAAGTAAACAAACACAAGCATATATATGGTATTTTGATGACATTCTATGCATTCAAAGCTCGAAAAGAACGATGAGATCATATATAAATGCCATCTCATCAAAGGCATAGAAGCAAATATTTCTATTAAACTTTCATATTCATACAATCATAACACATAACATAGATGTGAAATTTATGGGTTGTTATAAATACCCGTGTCATGATCTGCAACCATGCACTAAATGTCACAAGATTATCATTCCCCACACATATATCAAATAAGATACATAAAATATCATATGTAACCATGTCTAATAGGTTATAACTAACCATCCAAAAACCACGGTTGTCATAATAACCTTCAAAGTTTAAAAAAGGATTAAGGCGGGTAACAAGTTCTATCTACCCAGAAAGGATTAAACGAACATTGTTCATCCATTAATCCTATCCAAAAATCGCAAAGAGCAAATCAAAGGGCTTTTCAATCATTTGTTCTAGATCAACAATTAAAAGCCACCTCATCACACCCCCATGTGCATTCTCATTCAACTAAGTACCTGGGGTCACACCAAGGATGCCCTGCTGCACGTTTCAACAAGAAGAAAAAGGGAGCATAGATTTTGATGGCTATGATTCAAAGACTTGGTCTCAGCACATTTTAGATTGCCATGATCAACTCAACAGCTGCAAAAACACATGGGCCATCAGAATTCGTCACATGATACACCAAGACCAAAATTCAAAATGTAATCAAACTTGCATCTTCAAATTCGTCCAAGGGCGAGGAAGGAGTTTTATACATTGGGCTTTTTAGTTCTAATATCTTCTTCTCACTTGTATAAATACCAAGCATTAGCAGTTTAGTATTTTTGTTCCATTTTTGTATTTTAAAGATTTTCTTGTAATTTTAGTGAGAATTATTGAAGAATGCAAAATTTGAGTCCTTTTAGTTTTAATTGTATCTTTTAAATTCTTGTCATATAATTTTTATGCACCTTTAAATTTCTTCAAATCAAAAAATTTTACTAAGAAATTTGCTAAGTATTTTTTAGATCCATTCTCATATAATCTGATTATAGGAGTGTGGATTGACAAGCTTTTGTAAAAGTTATATGTTTATGTTATTTTATGTCATCTTTAAATTACTTGCAAAAGTTGGATTTCCAAGTTTTTTTAGAAAAAATCATTTTTTATCAATTTAGCTTTAGTGTAGCAAAAGCTCTCAAACGCTTGTCCGACAAACAAGCTTTTGATCAGTTTTTGGTGCAAGTATTTTCTTGTTTACTTGTGTTTCAAGTTGATAAGTAAAGACATCACTCTTTCTCCTCTCATACTTCCTTTGGTTCAGTTGTAGAACCATCAACAAAGAAAAGTGTCATAAGCTTATTTCCATAAACCATGTCATAAGTTCAGAAGAAGCATTAAAAGGCTGCATCAGTGCCTGCTTGATGTGGATGTACATCAAGCAAAGGTTAACTTTGAACTGACCTATCATGTTTATGTTGCCCTTATATTTGAGTCTTATGAGATTTTGCTTGTGACTGCTGATTGTTGTTGTTTTTCTTGATTAATTTCATTAATCTTGTTAATGTTTTTGTTTACATGCTTTAATCTTGCTTTGAAATCAACTTCCTTTGTTAATTTCCAGCTAGGTTCTACAAGCCTTTTGGGGTTGAGGTTTTGTTGTCATTTAGTTAGGTCTAAATCAAGTCTTTGTTTGAGGAGTGTTGTGTAAAAATAAGCTTTTACCCTTTTTATGCTTTCTATCTTAGTTAATAGCTTAGTGTAGTAATGTAAGTTTTGTCTGATATCTGGTGCCATCATGTGTTGATATTTATGTATTGTTTGAGTTCATTTGCATACTCATAGGTAGGTTGTGTGAGTTTTTATTTGCTTATTTTAAGTCCTAAACTTGTACAATGGCATGTGGTAGTGCAAATCACATCAGAAACCTTGTCTTCTTAGAATATAGGATTTAGAGTCTAATTTGTGGTAAGTAGCTTAGATAACTTGCTTGATTTGTTTTAAGGTTTTGTTGAATTTACTGCTTACCTTGTAGCTTTTGAATTAAGCGAAATATAAGCTTTGTGCATCTACTTTTCAAGTATCATAGCTTAAGTGCATTTCTTGCTTTTTAATATTCGTTGCTTGATATGTGTTGTTGTGCTTTGTTTGAGTGTTATTTGTGCCTTCTTGAACTTTCTTACACCCAATAAGCCTGATAAGTGTGAAAACACTCATCAATAATGATCCAAAAACCACTCAAAACACAGTCAAATACATTATTTTAACTTTAAAATATCAGAATTATGCGTGTATTTGTGTTTTATGTGTTTTTCAGGTAAAAAGATACATTTCTGAGCAAACATGCGTTTTCAAGGGATTTATATCACAAAAGACGAAGAAAAAGACGAAAAGATGATTCAAGGACCTTATTTGCCAAGATTTCAAAGATCGAGGACTTAAGTGCAATTTTCTACAAGATAAAGGATGATAAAGGAACTTGATTTCAAAGTGTAAAGGATTTTTGACAAAATAAAAAAATCAAGGACTTAAAAGAAACAATGGAAAGTTAAAGTGTTATTTACTTGGTCATTGACCAAGATTCGGTCAAAAACACAAACACATACTCGTTTTCTTCTCCAACGAGAAGAGAGAGAAAGAAACCGTCTTTTCTCCATTTCAACCTCAAAACCTGCATATGCAAATCAAAGACGATCCATGAAGATTCAATTGAAGACTATAACTACAAAGATGTTCCTCTCCTTCTCCTCTACAAGATGGTATAAGTGAATTAGATCAAGACTCAAGGACGAAGAAACGCCCAAATCGGATTGAAGATGAAGACGAGTTTAAACCTCGTATTAAACACGTGTCCACTCCTCATTGGTTTAACCATGTCATCCCACCCACTCTCAACGCCTATAAAAGAAGAGAAGACCCTCATTTTTCAATGGTTAGCATTAGGAGTAGTTCACATAGTTGTAGGTGTAAAATAAGACTAGTTTAGCTTTTTAATTTTCTTGTTAGATTTTGTAAC
Source organism: Glebionis coronaria (assembly GCA_025667525.1). Taxonomy (NCBI): domain Eukaryota; kingdom Viridiplantae; phylum Streptophyta; class Magnoliopsida; order Asterales; family Asteraceae; genus Glebionis; species Glebionis coronaria. The sequence goes on from CM046876.1 coordinate 382,804,215, forward strand.
CAATTCAGTTGATAACGTTCTGTTAATTCTATTGGATTTGTAACTACTTTGACTCCATTAATGAAAGATAAAAGTTTAGTTTTCTCAATCCTCTAATTTCTCTGGTCTCTTCTTATCAATCTTTTTGATTAAGCTTTCGAGTCATAAGCTGTTTTTAGCTTATGAGAATTGATCTTAGGCCTAGTAATGATGTTACTGTTCACGTAAGATTGTAGTGGGTAAATTTGTGAAGCTTTAATCTTTTTCTATTGTGAATCTGCTTAACATCGTTCTTGTTTTTCAATAGCTCTAATGAGTTTGATCGGATTAATCTTCTAGGGTGATTGGTGTTGAGTTTTTAAGAGAACTGATTGTGTAGATTTTCTGTAGGATTTAAGCAGTAAAAAGCTTATCAGCTTTTCGAGCATTATAAGAAGTTCTAATAAGTTTTTCTAAATTCTTGTTTCTCAGTTCTATTTTCTATTTTACTGTTCTTCATACTTGTGATCTTAAGATTTGAAAAAGCTTGTATTTGTTTACGATATAATAGAGGTTTCTGAATAAGTGTAATAATGTAAAAACTGGTTTTAATTTCATGCTTCTAAACATTTTTCTTATAAACTGATTTTCAGGACTACTAGCAAAAAGTTTATGAGAAGCTTTTAATAATTCAAGTTTTTTTTAGTTAATGAAAAGTTTTCAGATTGGTTCGATATAGATCAGTAATTGTAGGATTAGATTCGAGAGTCCTGTTTTGTTTTTTTTCGCTTGTTTCAGTTTTATTTTGCAGGTTTACTTTCAGTTTTTGATACGGTAGCAGATTGGTGGTGTTTGGTTTCAAGCGAGCTCAGCGCTCAGCTTCGACTCAGTGGACTAAACGACGGAAGTCAGGTCAAGCGCATCGTTTATTTTCTGCAATTTGTTAGCATGATCAGTCAGTTAGTTGTAGTATAGTGTTCTGCTAGCTAATTGATGAGCTTTGTAAGAGTTTTGATGTTTCTGCATTAATCTCTTTTAAACTTCTGTAATTTTTCTTCTTTAAACCTTTGTTTGGCATAGCAGGATTTAGGATAATCTGTTACTATTCGGTTTGGGAAATCAGTGGTAGTAGTTAGACGTAATAGGAGTAATTCGCATAAGCTTGGTCTCGTTCAGTAGCAGCGTTTTTCATATAAGTTGGTTAGAAAATGGTAGGTAGAAATATTCAATACATGGTAAAAAAAAGAGTTTCCTTATGAGCAGATTGTAAGTTTTTTTTTCTGCTTAGCACAGTAGTTTTTTAGAACAAGTTAGTTGATGATTTGAGTTCTGTAGTTACAAGACTTATTTTGTTTTCTCATTCTAGATAGCTTATCATATTAGTTCATAGAATTTCTTAAAAAATTAAATAATAATTGTCACAGTTAGGTGTAGTAACGAATCAGGTAGGCTAGCAAATCACTTTCCTAACTTGTTGGATTAATTGGGGACTATTGGACCGTTATTAGTGTTATGTTGTATTGTGGGCCTCAAATTTACATATTAATCCATTCTATTTTTGTAGGCTTAAACTCTTAACTGTAGAATTGTTAAAACGTAAGAATTGGAATTTTTTGTTTTATAGAAAGTGAATTTTGGTTTCATTACTCTTGATTAAAATTGCATTTTGTTAAAAATTGGTTATTTTGCTAAATCTTGTTATAAAGTTAGTTTGTAATTTCATGCTTTTGTTAGATTTATTTTTTTTAGTGTAAAGTGTGTTTTACATTTTGTGCATTTATTTGTATTACTTGCTAAATGTTTTAGTTTAGTACGTAGTACGTATATTAGATATTTTTACATTTTTACTTGCTTTGTGCCAATTAGACATAGATACCAATCAAGTCTTTTTAACCAAAAACAATTAAATCTTTACATGAAAACGTTAAATCCATTCGAATCGAGCTGAGAGGACAACTATACTAAAAAAATGAGATATTAAATGGCGCCGCTGCCGGTTCTTTCCGTGAAGATTAACGGTTTCGAGTGAGACGATTGGATTTTGGGATCCGTTCACTTTGTGAACGTTATTTTTAAGTATTATAAATCAAAAACATAAAAAAATCAAAAAGATAAAAATACAAAAAAATAAAAAATCACAAAAATCAATTCTTTTCCTAAAGAATTGAACCAAAAAATAAAAAATCCAAAAAGTAATCTTTTCCTAAAAGATTACACCCAAAAATATATATTATATCGGTTTTCATTATTTTTACGTATATATAGTATTTTTCTTTAAAAAATCAAATAAATACAAAAATATTTTCTTTATATTATTATATGTAGATACGTATACATATACGAACAACCAACATACATATTCTCCATAAGTATTGTCGAGGAAATACACCGTGTTGAGGGGCGTTCCGGTCCTTGACACGCGTATCGATCTAATTTAAATAAGCAAGAATAGATAAATACTTCCAATAGGCAATAATTCGAAGAATACAAACTACAAAGTGAATAGAAAGGCGATGTGCTATAAAATGCCATCTAAGGGTCAATAGGTACTTAAGTGCTTCGCGCCACCTAACCCCCCGTTCACTAGTGCGTATTCTAAGAAGGAAGGCTTTATTGGGGGTCTTGCACCCAAGTAGTAATTATATATATTATACTTTCTTGTGGATATTTCATATCGAAACTCGAAGAGGATAATCCTTTTCTCTTCAAAGTCGACCGAGGGCTACTCCCTCAATCCTCGTGTTTACTTACACGTGTACTCGCACACGTGTAAACATACCACCTTTGGTGTATTACTTCCTTCCCAGAGGAAGCTTTTAAACGTCATTTTACTTGTATATACATTCGGCCACCTTGTTACACATGGATACTCGTTCCATGTTGGAGATTTTGCAAAAACGATCCGCCAACGCTAATTATTCGCCTTGTTCGACTTGTGGTGGTCCACACGATACTTATTTATGTGATCAAAATAATGGTTATTATGGCGAGGGATATGCTTACAATGGAACCGAGAACCCTAATTTTCGACCTAACACTCAAATGGACTACACTTGTAATGACTATTGATGGTTGTAAAATTACGTCTTTTAGGAAAAAGAGCGTAATAATAGGGCAAGCGTGCAAGACGATTTAGCAAAACCGTGTGTGAATGACCCTAAGTGAGTTCGTTCTCGAGGAGGCAAGTGCGTTGTCTTAAGAGTTGATTAATGTTTGTGATTATATTGATTGAGAAAGAAATGGGATTAGAAGAGAAAGACGGTTACGAAAATGAATTAAACTACGACGAAAAAGGCGTAAACGTAAAACCGTAAATAGTGCCAAAATTAAAATTTTAACCTAAAAATTCCTAAAAATTACTAAAAATCCCCAATAATATTCTAAGAGTTTACAAAAAATCCAAACTTGCTAAAACCTTTTAATTAATTAAATAATGACTTTTTAATGCTAATTAAAGCCCTAAAAATCACTTTTAATTATTAAAAATCCCTAAACAAGATTTTATAGTTTGTAAACCTCAAAATATCCTAATTAAGCTAAAACTATTTTTAAAAATTTTAAAACCAAATTAAACTATTTTTAAACACTTAAAAACTATTAAAATGTATTAAATCTTAAATTAATTCTAGAAATTAATTGAAAAGTCTAAAAAATATTTGGAAAGTGACAAAACAACTAATTTAGTGTCCTTAACCTAGGAAAATGTAAAAACAAGAAAAAAATGAAACTTCAATTTTTAATAATAAAATAATATTAAAATATTCAAAAAAATAAAAAGTTTGTAAATAAATTCTAAAAAATTACCAAAAATCCTAAATAATGTAACTAAAAAAAAATGCAAACCAAATTTTCTGAAACCTATTTAATAATTTTATATTAAATTTTAAAGTTAGCTAAAAACCATAAAATCCAATAAAATCAAAAATAAGCTAAATTGAAAACCTAATAAGCTGTAAACCTCAAAAATATGATTAAAAACCTAAAAACTATTTTTCCAGATTTTTAAATTACTTTTTACTATTTTTAAATGATTTTCTAAAAATTAAACTTAAAATAATCCTAATAAATAAAATAATAATGGGAAAAATTTGCTTTTTGCTCAGAAAAGTCAACAACCCTAATATAATCCTAAGAAAAATGTTAAACAGTTAAATCCTCAAAGAAATAAGCCAGGAAATGCTTATTTATAAGCTGTTACTTAAATAAGCTACAAAACCAAAAGTACTTAAATAGATAATGAAATGAAGACTAAACGTAAAAAGCCATCTAGATCACTGGTTAACACGTTACTCCTTGGAACGCAAGGTCGCGTGTTCGAGTCCAGACAGGGTGTGCTTTTTGCAAAACTTTTTCTTTTTTTTTTTACTTTTAAAAACTCAATCCAGTGACTAATTTAAACACAAAAACTCAAACACAATTCAAATGGAATCAAGATTAAGCCAAATAAAACCAAAAACATGCCCAGGTTTGCACTTTTTTTGATGAACACAAGGAAGGACTTTCTTCACTTGTGAAAACAATCAAGAGGACTTGATTGTGTGAGTTTTGGTGGTGATTTTGATGGAACAAAGGCACCCTTGTACTCTTTGTAGTACAAGGAGTCAAGAATAACACAAAAACAGGCAGGTAGCACACAAAATCAAACACAAATTCTCACCAAGATGACTGATAAGTCTATATAGCAGGTCTGAGAGCTTTTTGCTGATTCATGTGCATATAAATGAGTTTCAAAGGGTCAAAACATGCATACAAGTCCACCAACTAGCATAAAAACAATCAAAAATCCTTAAACACCCTAGGATCTAACAAGTAGCAAGATTATACAGCTCAAATACACACAAATGGTCAGAAAAATGAAGTTACTGATTTTATGCTATATTTTCACTTTTTGATCATGCAAATTGGTTCAAACTCTACTCAAACAGAAAACCAAACACACCTATGACCTAATGACAAACCTAAGAGTGATTCTAACAGGTTTTTAACTCAAAATTCTTTCAAAATTCTCAGTTAAAAAACAGATCCAAACACCCCTTAAAAACGTAATATGCAAATTTAACACACCAAATCACTTTGAAATCTAACCAAACTGAATTTAAACAATCCTAACATGCATATAATAACCTAATAACTCAAATCAAACAGCTAAAACAAACAATCAACACCTTTCAAGCAATTCCACACAAATCACATAAATTTTTCAGAAACTAAAAAAATGAAAAAGGGAACAATAAACTACCTTAAGGGTCCTACATCCAGGACCCTTTGTGGTTGAAAACCCACCTCCAATAGACCCGGGTCTATGCTGAACCTTGGTTGAGATTTTGATGAAATTTTGCTTAGCAAAATTTGAATAAGATTGGCCCTTGTTTAGAACCTGCTAAAAACAAACCAAAACAACAAGAGTGACCTGGAATATGAGCAATGAGCTACAAGGATGACTAATAGACAAGTCTCCTTATAGCTTATAGCTTTTTAGCTGAAACAGTAATGTAAGAAAAATAAGCAAGAAGGTTTTTCACCTCACTTAGCCCTTTTACCCAAACTTTTATACCCACTACACCTTGATATCTTCAAGATATCAGGGTTGTATGGTCATATACAAGCTTGAATGTAGAAGCTTATGTGGTTTAACAACCTTAACTTGAACAGAAAACTTAAAATCAGAAACCTTTGAACACAAAACTTGAATTTTAAAAACTTGTAAAGTAAACAATCTTGGAATTTTAAACAACAAGCAAACAATATAAATCAAGATGGCTCTTTCTTCTCATCAACAACCTTAAACCTTTTTCATTCATAAAAACAGGATTTACAAAGTTGTGAAAAAAGGAGAAAAAAAGAACAAAAACAAGCTAAGTCCTATGTGCCTTTATATAGGCTTACACATGTTCTAGAAAGCTGAAAGAAACCTAAAAACCCTAACAAGTGAACTTCCAGCTTTGCCCTTGGACGATTTTGAATTTTTCAGTCAAAACAAAGCCATGTGATGATGTTGAAGTATCCAGCTGTTATAAAGTGATCTAAACCCTTCAAATGAGCTTGGGGACCAAGTAAAATGCCTTGGTTCGTTGATGGACTGGCTCAGTTTTGTTTTCTTCTTCTTTGTGGGGCAGGGGAGGGTTGGAGAGTCACATGGGTGAGAGTGATGGGTAATTTGGGGCTGGGTTTGGTTTATGTGATTGTTAATTATCAATCTGGAAGGTTATAGCCATAACCCCTTTGTTTTAGTCATTGTTCTTCCTGGGGATTAGCTAGGGTTTATGGGTGGATTAGGGGCGTTTTAATCCGGTTTGGGGTTAATAGTTTTCAAATTAAGTGTTTGGGAGGGAAGTATTAATTAAGTTTAATAAATTAAACTGGAGTGGTGGAATGCAGACGTGGAAGGGAGAGTGGGTGTTGATTGGTAGAGGTGGGTGAGGTGTCCAAATGATTGGCTGGGATGAGTTGAGGTGTTTGGCAGTTTGGGTCCCCATAGTTTACTTCTTCTTTCACTTTTTATTAAAACAGCCTAAATCACTTTTCCTTTGTAAATAACTTTGGGAAGTTGGCAGTTTTGGCACAACAAGTTTTTAAACTTGTTTTAAGGACTAAAAATGCAATTTCTTCATATTTGAAGGACTGATTTTGGCATTTTCTTCATACTTCAAGGCCTTGACTTGTTTGTTGACTTCTTGGAGGACCAATATTGACAATTTAGATTTGTTAATGGACTAAATTTGCCAATTCTTCAAAGTTAAGGGTCCTTTTTGTAATTTTGACAAACTTTAGGGACCAAACTTGTAATTATGAAGATACAAGGGTATAAAGTGTCAATTCTTCAAACTTGGAGGACCAATCTTCATGATTCTTCAAATCTTCAAGGGTTTTCTTTGTAAAATTCTTCATTAGGGCTTGGTTCATCGTGCGGCTTCGTTTCCCGTGTTCGTTTTTGATTGATTCTTGTGATCTTTTGTCATTTTCTCAATATCCGTACCTAAAATACACAAGCAACAAACACAAGCATATATTTGGGTATTTTGATGATATTTAATGAATTTTAAGCCCTATTTGGACGATGAGACTATGTATAAAAGCAGTCTCATCAACTATATGGGATATTCTGGTTTTTCATCACAAAATCCACCGTCATTCCATGATCAAACCTTTAATGAGCCATACCAACACCAAGGATTTTCCAATTATGAGGGTTTTCATAATAATGATAATTTTCGAGGCTATAATCAAGAAACCTTTCATAATCAAGGATTTTCAAATTATGAAGGTTTCCAAAACAATGATAATTTTCAAGGCTATAATCAAGAAACCTTTCATAATCAAGGATTTTCAAATATTGAAGGCTTTCAAAATGATGCAAATTTTCCATGCTATAATCAAGAGATTTATCCAAATCAAGAATTTTTAAATCAAGATGATTTTCAAAATGAAGAAAATTTTCAAAGTCATAATCAAACAACCTCTCACAATCAAGGCATTTATCATTTCTTGAGTAAAGACGCTTTTAATATGGTAATGCAAGCACTTGAGACAATGCAAAAGGCAACTGATCCGAAAATCTTAGGCTTGAGCACATACGTCTTGCAACACATGAGACCGAACGATGCTTTACCTGATGATGAGCCTTCTTTGAGAGTAGATGTTGAGGATGATACACTTAGTGATGTTCCTATTATAGACCCTTCTATCTCTCCACCGACTATACTTGAGCCATACACACCTTCAACACCTTTACCTCACATGGGACCCACCGACTCTTTAACCATGGGGGACGAGCCTCTTAGCACTAATACAAACACCAATTCGGATGAATTAACCTCTTCTAGTGTTAAGAACCTTATCCCAATCCAAAGAGAGCTTGAGAGGGTTCCCAATGAACCATGTGATGAGCTTTGTGTTGATACCTCTTCTCCTCATGATCATATTGAGATTTTATCACATATTGACCTTCATGCTACTACTAGTGATTTTGGTGACTTTGATCTTGATGAATTGTTTAAAGAAAGGGATAATGAGATTGAGGAAGAGTTTGTGAAAGACTTTCCACAAATAGAGGATGATGATTGTGATTCTAGTGACGCGTCTTATGCTATATCATCCAATGATTTGTCTTGTCAAGATAACATTCCTAATTTGGATGAAGAGTTTGCTCCTATAGGAAATGTGGATCCTTCTCCTCTCCCACCTTATGATTCTTGTGATGAAACCTTTGATGATCCTTATAATAGTGATGAGTCTTTTACTTCTGATGATGATGACTCCATTTCTTCTATGACTTCTTCACCTATTACTCTAAGTGATTTTGTGATACATTCAAATCCTCTTTTCGAGACATGTTTTGATAACCCACTTTTTGAGGAGTGTGAAGAACCTAATAATGAGTCTATAGAAGAAGAACCCTTGATTGATATTCCTTCACTAGTTTTTGAGGATACACCTATTGATCATATCATCCCTTTGAGTGATTCTCTCATTAATACACCTCCTTTTGAGCCTTATGTTCCCACCCTCCCACCCTTGCAGTTGGTTATTGATGAAGATCCTTTCCTCTTAGAGATTGATACTTTTTCATCTAAGGCACCTTTAGAACTCAAAACCTTTGATATGGACTCTTTTATGGAGATTGATGCCACCATAGAGGATACTCTTGCACAATTTGATATAGAGGTCAACGATAGTGTTTCTAATTTGGAAGAGGAGGTTCGTCTTATTACTACATTGCTTTTTGGGAACATAGAGCCTACACCTCCTCCACAAGACACTATTAATTTTGATCCTCCTTTCGCTATGCCTTCTATGGAAGATTACCCACCTTTTGATGATGATGATGAGCCTAATATGGATATACTTGTTATGAATGTTTTGATACCTACACCTTCATTGTCTCATGACGCTTTGATATCTAAGGGGGAATCTTATATGGTTGATATGAGCTCATCTTCTTATTTTCCCATGAAGGGAAAGGTTTTTGATCCTGGGATACATAAATTTGAGACACCTTAGTTTTCATCTAGTCCACTTAAGAGTGTGATTTCGATTGATATGGACTTCTTGTATGAGCTTACTTTGGTGATACTACCTACTTTGGAGTTGTTCACTTGTCGAGATGGAAACTATGTATTTGATCCTGGGGTGCTTCCTAGTTGAGAGATTTCGTATGTTGGACAAACTTGAGACACGTTGGACCGTTCCATTTATCGAGGCGGATTTGGTAAATCTTATAGTAAATGGCAACGTGCTAAGTTTGAGTGTATCATGTGAGACGTGCTTCAAAGTGATATCCTTTATTCTCCATGATATTTCCCCAAGGACAACATAATTCGGGGCCGAGTCGAGCTAGAGACTTAGGGTTAAAAAAACTCAAGCATTGAATAACTAGGTTAGAAAACGTAGAGTAGATTTTCAATAGGTTAGGTTTAATTAAAAGGATGTTATAGTAGAGTTGAAGTGGAGGGGTGGCCTTTCTTCGTTTTTTGGTGTTTGTTTCAAGGGTTGCTCTCTCTCATTTCATGCTTGGAGCTTATGGAGGAGGCCCGTGTATCTGGTTCACTTCGATTAGTTTTTGCTATCGTGATACTCAAAACACTTGTGCTTAACATGAATACCCTTTTGTTGTCTCTTCCTTAACTTGAGTTAAGCAAAGTTATCAATGTCATAAGTGTAGGGGAGTTTACTCCAACACTCTTAAACATTGAGGACAATGTTTATCTTAAGTGTAGGGGTGTAACACCCCATTTTGATAAATGGAATGTCACGCGTAATTATGGCGTGTCATCAAAGCATGCAAGGTAATATGTAGTAAAACATACATGACCATAGGGAAAACCGGAATCAAACATCGGTTCCCAAACATAAGCCCAAAACATAAGAAAGTAAATGAACTGAATGAAAGACTAAACAAGCATAAATATATGAAGGAAACAGGAGAAGAAGTCTATGGCAGCTTCCATCCTATGCATGTCCTCCAAATGCTCGAGTCTTGGGTACCTGCCGTTTTGGGACATGGAAAGGAAAGTAACGGCTGAGCAAAACGCTCAGTGCACGGATATACAATATAGCATGAAATAGGATAAGCATGTAACATATAACAGCGGAAGACTAAGTTCTGAGTAGACTGGTTAAGTATTGAGAAAACTGGTTTTATAGTTTGAAAAGCCTTATGTTTATCTTATGAAAACTGTTTTAACATAAATATACCATAGCCCATATAGGTCATGAAAAGGTCACGTGCATGAATACTTGGAGGGGTGACCTCATCTTGTTGATTAGAGGGGATGCCTCTAACTAATATACTGGTTTGGGTAGGAGGGATCAACTCCTTGTGAAGGATGCATGGCACACACCACATTCACCATGATATACTGAATAAAACATGTAACTAGGATGCACCCATACGCCCCACGAGCAATCACTCCGCCGTGGGGAAGTCATAACATTGGTGCCTCCAATGTTATGGTTATGGTACCTCCATAACTAGGTGAAACTGGTCATGCTTGTATATGGCTATAGATTATGCTAATTTAAACATAAGCAGTTCAAAACAATAAAATAAATACTGGGGAAAACAATTGGCTGCATACGGGGAAATCCTAATAAGGAAGAAATGTCCATACTGAAAGGACGGGAATCCGTACCTCAAGTCCAGTGAATGAACGGAAGAAAGACTCCTACTTCTGGATCACTAAAGCTACATGAATACACACGTGTATAAGTATCGATTCACTGATTACGTACTGGGTTTTATGTCTCATTTTAGCTTACTTGGTATGTTTTAGGTCATGGTTTACTGTTTAAAGCCTTAAACTGTGTTTATCTTGTATTCTGATTAATCTGTTTAAGTATTACTGGTATTTCATGTATTATTATACTTACTGTGTAATAATAAGTAACTTTCCAAAAATAGCAGGTTTCCAAAAATAGAAAGTTTCCAAAAATAGAAAGTTTCCAAAAATAGAAAGTTTCCAAAAATAGAAAGTTACCAAAAATAGAAAGTTTCCAAAAATAGAATTTACTGCTTAAAATAGATTAGCTTCTAAAAATAGAAAGTTTCCAAAAATAGATCAGCTGCCTTAATTAAATAAGTTTCCATATATAGAAGGTTTCCATGATTAGATTAGCTGCCTGAAATAGATAGATTTCCATATATAGAAGGTTTCCATTAATAGATTAGTTGCCTTATTTAATTAAGTTTCTATAAATAGAAGTTTCCATATTTAGAATTAAGCTGGTTACATAAGCTAACATATAAGTCTAAGTGTTTATAAGCTTATTTCTTAAGTCATATGATATAGTATATAGTTTAATTATTATTTCATGTATTTTAATTAAACTATAGGTTAAGCATTTTAATTAAAGTATAACATGTTTTAATTAAAATGAAATGAAATACTTAGGTTAAAACGTGTATTATTATTATTAATAATATAACCTAAGTCATGTCTAAATTAATTAATTATAGGCATGTTTTAAATAATTAATTAATTATAACTTATAACATAAAATACTTAGGTTAAATTAATATCATGCTAAATTAATAATTAAAATAACCTAAGTCATGGTTTAATTAATATTTCATGTTATTAATTAATTTATATCCTAAGTTCATAATTCATAAAAATTAACATGTAGCATAAATCATGATTTAACCAACGAACCATGAATCGGGCATGAACTCGACACCGTACCTCGAGCCAAACTCGGGGTACGTGTGCCCCCTTGCTGCCGTGGGTCCCACAAGCACCAACCAAGACCAAAAATGGTCTTGGTGGTGGCGGCAATAAGCAAACCAAACCCCCCTCGGGTTTGTTTGCTAGGCGGCTAAAACAAACACCCTTTTTATAACGTTCTTTGATTTTAATTTACCCCAAAACATGTTAGATCAATGTTTAATTATCATGTTTTAATAAGAATAATAATAACATGTTCATGAAAATAATCAAAGATTAAAAAGAATTAAAAAGAAGGGTTTAGAATGATATACCAATACGTAGCTTGAAAGGGGATGAACAAACACGGTTTCTAGCACTTGTTTTTAATATCAAAAATCAACAACACCCTCTTATGGTGGTGTTATAGGTGGCAGCACAAGGAGGAACAAAGAGGAGGAGGAGAAAATCTTTTAGGGTTTATGTTTTATTTCTTGAAAAGTGAAAATGAAAAATAGTTTTTACTCTTTACCCCCCTTTCATGTAAACTTGATGGGCTTAGCCCATTTCTTGTTGTTGTGCCGTGGGTATGGGGGCACCACATGGGGTACCCGTACCTTTCTCGTGTCCCGATGTTTCGTGTTCGTTCGTGGTTAAATGTGCTCGTGTTTAAAGTGTTTTCTGTTTATTTTATCATGTCGTTTATCGTAATCTTAACGCTCTTAATTATATTATATGTATTTACGTAATTATTTTAGTTCGTATTTTAAATGGTGATCATGATTTAATTATGTTCACGTGACATATTTATTAACTGTTTATCATGAGTTCGTACGTAATCGATACTTATCATGTCATACACGTATGCACTTGCTTGATTATTAGCACATGAATGTGATCAATACTAAATAAGGTAAGTTTTAATCTAGGACGTACGATCTTAAGGGCACTATTCATGGTAAAAGCATGCGGGTTTTACAATTCTTCCCCCCTAAAAAGAATAATTCGTCCCCGAATTATAGATAAAGTAACTGGAAGCGAAACATACCCGAATCAAACTGGAAAGGTATGCAAAATAACGGAAATGAAGGTGACATGGTAGAAGGGAACGTGGAATGTGACATGTTTTGAAAAGACATGGAACGTGACGTGACTGAAAGGTCATATCTAATCGATAAGAGAAAAATGGATAAGAAGTCCGGATGAACTTGTCTGTTTCCAAGTGGCCTCCCTCTTAGAACGGTTCCTTCAGAAGATCCTGACACTAATGATAAATCTTGGTCCTCCTGACCTTGACTTGGAATACGAAGAAATTCTTGGTTATCAACGGAAGGTAGATCCCCTAAATTCGATCGAGGAAAAAGAGTTAACGTGCAAGGGTAACTGAAACGTTACGATGCAAGACCATCTGACTTAACTGATAATTAGAAACGATGCGCGAGACATAAAGAAACGTAGTACGTGAAAAATTTTGAACGTGATACGTGAAAAATTTTGAACGTGCTATGTGGAGATATGGCGAGTGTAGTATGAGTAAACATATCGTGATCCATGATACGTGTAACATATCTTGATCATGATATGAGGAACGTGGAATGAACATGACATGTGAGACATATCGTGATCATAGAATATAATGGCGGTAACGCCAAACGCTACAAGGTGAGACGTGGAATATGACGTGAAACGTCTATCTGATGATGGAGAGTTATACTAAACTTGGGTCTGGTCTCACAAGTTCTTGAAAACTTCCCAGAATGAGAAAAGAAATGAACGTAAAATCGTAAGCCAAAATACGATCATGAACGTGAATAGTGTCATGAACGTGAGCGCGAAAGCAAGTCGTGGAATTAGAATGAAGACATGAAGTAAGTTAGGAGTACAATTACGAATCTTTGTCTGTCCCGATACCTGAGGGATTGCCAAGTGATCGGATGAGCCTTGGCTGGAACATGTTCATTCAATCTGTTGGTTCTGAAATCCGTACGGATGTAAGGATTCTGTAGACTTGATCAAACTGTTGACAATAACCTAGATATCATCATGCTTCTTCTGAGTTTGCTGAAATCTGGTAACTAAAATCCATGGAGATCTTGTCCCTTTTCGATTCACAATTTCATATGATGAAAACATCCCAGTTGTTGGTGTCCTATCTTAACCTGTTGGTATGTCAGGTACCTAGATATGAACGTAACTGTATCTTGCTTCGTAGAACTTGATACCTAGGAGTTTGCGAAACTCTGAGTCTCTGAATCTAGACTTCTCCTAGCGTATAATTTTCTAGAACACCTAATGTAGTGTAGGGTTCTCTCCTTTACGCATAAGCTGAGTCATGGTAAAATTAACCATAGAAACCCATGTGATTCAGTGTGTCACTGTAATCAAACAGAATTGATATTGGGAAAAAAAAATTCCAGGGTAGAATTTCTCTTGTCATAGAATTTTCAACATAGTGCAGATATGGTCTTCCTGTTCTTCTCTAGGCTTAGAGGAAATCAGGTTATCCTCAATGAAAACGCTGATGAATTTGTTTAGGAGTTCATGGAAACTCAATTTATTAAGTCCCTAATGCGGTTGGAGCATTGATGAGACTAATTCAAAATTATAAATCTAGCATGACCGAGTCGTGTACGAATAGCAGTCATGGACATGTCCTGCTTTTTCACTCGTCACTGTTGGCAGCATGATCGTGAGTTCGATCTTGGAAAAGTGATTAACACCATACGGTTGATTGGACATGTTGTCAATATGTGGAGGAGAATAACTGTCATGAATGGTGTTTTGTTTAAGTTGACGGTAGTCGACACATAATCTCATGGTACTATCCTTCTCCTTGAAGGTTCTTCTGGAGTGTAAGGAACAATTTTGGAATAATCCGTTGGTTATGCGTAAAAGGACCTTAGTAGTCGTGTGTTACTGACAGCTAGAAAATTTTAGCAATATGGCTAACAAAGCATGTGCTTGAAAAGCATAGATAATTTTTACATATTTTCCTGATGGAAAATCAAGCTAAATGTATTCAGGAGCCTGAGCATTACTGTACATAATTATGAATCGTTGCATGGTGTGCTGTTCATAGTACATAATTAGGATAAAATTCATCTCGTGTCTGTCCGAGGAAATGCGTTAGCAGCTTGGATCTTATCATTAAGCTGAAGGAAAACCTTCGTATGCGTGGGAATACGAAAGGCGTCCTTCATGGTTATGAATATATGAACTATGGTGAAGGAAATGAAAGTGACATCGGCAACGTGACAATTCTCACTGATGCGCCGATAATGGTATTGAAATTCTTGTGGCCTGATTAATACATGGCACAACAACATAGATATACCCTTGGAGGGTACCCTGAATTTCTTAGCAATGTTCCATAATTAGACGTGAGTCATGTGTCTTGACTCGTGTCTTGAGAAATGTAAGCGTGACATATGTCTTGACTGGTATCTTGACATGTGTCCTCAGAAAGTATACGTGAGACATGTGTCTTGACTAATGTCTTGACATGTGTCCTCAGAAAGTATACGTAAGACATGTGTCTTGACTGATGTCTTGACATGTGTCTCGAGACATAAAACAATAGAAATACAATATTAGGCTATTATGCCAGACTTGGCGGATCGGTTGGACTACTGATCCTTTGTATGTCTGATCACGTCCGCGGCCAGAGCCTCGGTTGCGATTTCTAGGATATTTTCTGTCATGGTAGTGGTTACTATCGTCCAGTCTGTCAGTTCCATGACGGCCATTCTCATGACCGTGATTCATGTAACAATTCAGCTGAGTGGCCGGCTGGTGCCGGTTTGCACTCATATGGCTGAAATGACAGCCGAACGACGTGCGACATGTAACTATGAACTTGGGACAATGATTGATGGGAATTGTCTGATGGTGAAGCATCTTCTCGTCCAATTGCTTTGCTCCGACGCCTTTGTCTTTGTCTTTTAGGATCTCCAGGTTGTGAACAGCATCGGCATCAGCATCTCGTAGCGTCTCCGAACGTCAGCAGCATCAACCTTTAGTAACATCTCCCAGTTATGTGCGACATCAGCAATCTTCTAGAATATCAGCAATTGAAAATACGCCTAAGGTGATTCAGAATCGACTAGCGAATACTCGTGAAGTATTGCAAGTGAAATACACATGGATTAAGGTACGTGTAATACACATGAAATACGGTACGTGGAGTACACGTGGAATGCACATGAAATGATCGGTATGGGCTCGATCATTTGTCATGATTTAAGGAAAGTAAACCGGTTAAACGGTTAGGAAAACCATCATGATAACCTGGCAGTATTAGCATAGACATCATTCTGGTTGCATAGAGAAACGCTAAAGTGTGGTTACACAAAATTTAACGATGATTTGCCTGACAGCATGATCAATGGAAACCAACCATGACTATCATGAAAGCATGATTCAAGAAATCTAACAATGTCTTGCAGGACAACGTAAATAACAAAAGAGGCGTGAAACATAATCAACATGAAGGCGGAATTATCATGAGGAAACATGAAACCATCTATTACAAGAAGTGTATAACATAATCAGCATGAAACTGAAGTTAACCATGACAGTATGAAGGCATACTTGACATAAAAACATAATAACTTATGATGGGACATGAAAAAAATTTATGCCAATTTAAATCATGAGAAAAATTTTATGCAAGAAAAACAGTGCATGAATGCGTAATGTAGTTTATAAAACCTTTATATGTGCGAGGGAACGCCTATGGGTCGGTTCCAAAACAAAAGACATGGCGAGGGGAAGCCTATGGGTCGGTCCCAGGGTTAAAAGTTTCGATAAAAGCACATGCGACTAAAATAGGGCCAGTCCTGTACCAACCATTACTTAGTCAAAATTCCTGCAACAGATGACATATGATATAAATGCATGAATGCATGGAACATAATAATTAAAAGTCATTGTCAAAACTTAACAGAAAAATTTTTATGTAAAAATTATGAACTACTGGGGTCAGTCCACATCGTCACAGTTCACGAGGAACATCATGCATAGACAATGACACATAACTAAGTATGGATGACGGTTGTTCATTCCATATTAGTAAGACGATACTGGTGAAAACATCATGGTGAAAACAACAAGGTGCTGAAAACGTCATGGCTAAAACAAAAAGGTGCTGAAAACATAATGGTTAAAACAACAACGCGCTGAAACATCAATACGTGGAATAACAATCGTTGGCTTAGGAAGCTCCTGGTGACTACCCACTAGTCACAGTCAAGTTTTAGAGCCTACAGGTCGAAGCCTTGGCTCTGATACCATAATTGTAACACCCCATTTTGATAAATGGAATGTCACGCGTAATTATGGCGTGTCATCAAAGCATGCAAGGTAATATGTAGTAAAACATACATGACCATAGGGAAAACCGGAATCAAACATCGGTTCCCACTCATAAGCCCAAAACATAAGAAAGTAAATGAACTGAATGAAAGACTAAACAAGCATAAATATATGAAGGAAACAGGAGAAGAAGTCTATGGCAGCTTCCATCCTATGCATGTCCTCCAAATGCTCGAGTCTTGGGTACCTGCCGTTTTGGGACATGGAAAGGAAAGTAACGGCTGAGCAAAACGCTCAGTGCACGGATATACAATATAGCATGAAATAGGATAAGCATGTAACATATAACAGCGGAAGACTAAGTTCTGAGTAGACTGGTTAAGTATTGAGAAAACTGGTTTTATAGTTTGAAAAGCCTTATGTTTATCTTATGAAAACTGTTTTAACATAAATATACCATAGCCCATATAGGTCATGAAAAGGTCACGTGCATGAATACTTGGAGGGGTGACCTCATCATGCTGATTAGAGGGGATGCCTCTAATTAATATACTGGTTTGGGTAGGAGGGATCAACTCCTTGTGAAGGATGCAAGGCACACACCACATTCACCATGATATACTGAATAAAACATGTAACTAGGATTCACCCATACGCCCCACATGATATAATAATATGGCCAAAACTGAAAAGGGACGCCACGAGCAATCACTCCGCCGTGGGGAAGTCATAACATTGGTGCCTCCAATGTTATGGTTATGGTACCTCCATAACTAGGTGAAACTGGTCATGCTTGTATATGGCTATAGATTATGCTAATTTAAACATAAGCAGTTCAAAACAATAAAACAAATACTGGGGAAAACAGTTGGCTGCATACGGGGAAATCCTAATAAGGAAGAAATGTCCATACTGAAAGGACGGGAATCCGTACCTCAAGTCCAGTGAATGAACGGAAGAAAGACTCCTACTTCTGGATCACTAAAGCTACATGAATACACACGTGTATAAGTATCGATTCACTGATTACGTACTGGGTTTTATGTCTCATTTTAGCTTACTTGGTATGTTTTAGGTCATGGTTTACTGTTTAAAGCCTTAAACTGTGTTTATCTTGTATTCTGATTAATCTGTTTAAGTATTACTGGTATTTCATGTATTATTATACTTACTGTGTAATAATAAGTAACTTTACAAAAATAGCAGGTTTCCAAAAATAGAAAGTTTCCAAAAATAGAAAGTTTCCAAAAATAGAAAGTTTCCAAAAATAGAAAGTTACCAAAAATAGAAAGTTTCCAAAAATAGAATTTACTGCTTAAAATAGATTAGTTTCTAAAAATAGAAAGTTTCCAAAAATAGATCAGCTGCCTTAATTGAATAAGTTTCCATATATAGAAGGTTTCCATGATTAGATTAGCTGCCTGAAATAGATAGATTTCCATATATAGAAGGTTTCCATTAATAGATTAGTTGCCTTATTTAATTAAGTTTCTATAAATAGAAGTTTCCATATTTAGAATTAAGCTGGTTACATAAGCTAACATATAAGTCTAAGTGTTTATAAGCTTATTTCTTAAGTCATATGATATAGTATATAGTTTAATTATTATTTCTTGTATTTTAATTAAACTATAGGTTAAGCATTTTAATTAAAGTATAACATGTTTTAATTAAAATGAAATGAAATACTTAGGTTAAAATGTGTATTATTATTATTAATAATATAACCTAAGTCATGTCTAAATTAATTAATTATAGGCATGTTTTAAATAATTAATTAATTATAACTTATAACATAAAATACTTAGGTTAAATTAATATCATGCTAAATTAATAATTAAAATAACCTAAGTCATGGTTTAATTAATATTTCATGTTATTAATTAATTTATATCCTAAGTTCATAATTCATAAAAATTAACATGTAGCATAAATCATGATTTAACCAACGAACCATGAATCGGGCATGAAATCGACACCGTACCTCGAGCCAAACTCGGGGTACGTGTGCCCCTTGCTTCCGTGGGTCCCACAAGCACCAACCAAGACCAAAAATGGTCTTGGTGGTGGCGGCAATAAGCAAACCAAACCCCCCCTCGGGTTTGTTTTCTCGGCGGCTAAAACAAACACCCTTTTTATAACGTTCTTTGATTTTAATTTACCCCAAAACATGTTAGATCAATGTTTAATTATCATGTTTTAATAAGAATAATAATAACATGTTCATGAAAATAATCAAAGATTAAAAAGAATTAAAAAGAAGGGTTTAGAATGATATACCAATACGTAGCTTGAAAGGGGATGAACAAACACGGTTTCTTGCACTTGTTTTTAATATCAAAAATCAACAACACCCTCTTATGGTGGTGTTATAGGTGGCGGCACAAGGAGGAACAAAGAGGAGGAGGAGAAAATCTTTTAGGGTTTATGTTTTCTTTCTTGAAAAGTGAAAATGAAAAATAGTTTTTACTCTTTACCCCCCTTTCATGTAAACTTGACGGGCTTAGCCCATTTCTTGTTGTTGTGCCGTGGGTATGGGGGCACCACATGGGGTACCCGTACCTTTCTCGTGTCCCGATGTTTCGAGTTCGTTCGTGGTTAAATGTGCTCGTGTTTAAAGTGTTTTCTGTTTATTTTATCATGTCGTTTATCGTAATCTTAACGCTCGTAATTATATTATATGTATTTACGTAATTATTTTAGTTCGTATTTTAAATGGTGATCATGATTTAATTATGTTCACGTGACATATTTATT
Organism: Glebionis coronaria; assembly: GCA_025667525.1. NCBI lineage: Eukaryota > Viridiplantae > Streptophyta > Magnoliopsida > Asterales > Asteraceae > Glebionis > Glebionis coronaria. The sequence goes on from CM046876.1 coordinate 382,823,885, forward strand.
AACTGTTTATCATGAGTTCGTACGTAATCGATACTTATCATCTCATACACGTATGCACTTGCTTGATTATTAGCACATGAATGTGATCAATACTAAATAAGGTAAGTTTTAATCTAGGACGTACGATCTTAAGGGCACTATTCATGGTAAAAGCATGCGGGTTTTAAAAGGGGAGACTTCTATCGAAGTGACCTTACCTAGACCATTGCCTTAACTTCATGATAACATGGAAAATTAATTTTTCAAACATTTTTTGAATTTTTGATCTACTTTGGCCACCAAAAATATGCATTCATAATTTTTGCATAAATCATTTTTCATTTGCATAACACATTTGCATTGTATATATTTCTTCTTTTATTTTTCATCAAATATATAAAAAGAAAATATAATAAGGACATGGTTTAACGAATTTATACTTCTTCGACATATTAGGCCCGCCATGGATATTTTGACTCAACCCGAGTTTGCTTATCTTAGCATTCTCTAGCTAGTATCCTTAACCATGTAGTCCTTCATTGGTCTATTAGGCTAAGCATCCACTAATCTCATTATTTGGGATTTTAAATTTGTGGAGAATGGGAAATGATAGAGTTGAAGCAAGTGTAAAAGGGCTAGATAAACTTCATGATAATTACTTGTGGCTAAACCCTTCGGTTCTTTACCTCTATTTTCTTCGCATGTATATATGTTAATAAATAATCAAGAACGGTTTTAATTGGTTTGTAATCTCTTATGCATTTTTGTCTTATCATTTATGGTTGATACAAGTACGTCTTAAGATTCTAAGTTAGAACGGTTTATGTGTACTAGACTTATGTCATGCTCAATATTTAGCGGGTGTTTTTCCTTTTATTCTTTTATACTTTCTTTGTGAGGAATAAAGAAAAATAAGAGCGGCTTATGAAAAAAAATGAGTGGCTAGAAGAAAAAAAGAAAAAAAGAAAAGAAAAAAAAATATATATATACCAGACTCCCAAGAGGGGCAGTGTGGTGTTAATTATAGTGACTATTGAGTTCCAATATTACCTTGACGGGTTGCGGGGATTCAATAGATTGCTCCAATCCAATATTACCTTGACGGGTTGCGGGGTTGAAGATCCAAAGTCTCAAAAAGATGGCGGATGTAAATTATTGCGTGAGTTTTATTTTTCTTTCCTTAGCGAGTGTGTAGCTACTTATGAAAGCATGACATGAGGATTTTACACATAAAACGAATGACTTATTACTCTTGAAACGGACTTATATTAATTGTGAGCGGTTTTTCAAGTAATGGATGAGAGGATTACTTAGGATTAAAACCGTGCTTCCTTATTTTTGGATTTTACATTTCTTATACTTCACACTTGAAATAATGACAAATTTGCTCTCAAGCAATTTGCTCAAATAATAACCGGTTCCACATTTAATTGTCATGGATAAGTTGATGCACTTTTTACTTGTGAATACAATGATCCCATTTTTAAGCTTGGTATGGGGAAAGTGAAACTTGAGGGTGATAAGTATCCATGGTACCCAAGCCCTAATCTAAGTCATTGATTTCTTTATGAGTTATTTCCATCAAAACCATTTATGAAAAATCAAAAATATATAAATAGAATTGTTTTCTTTGCATTGCATTGTAAATTTTCAAAACTATTCATCATATAGCATAGTATAGTTTATTAAATCATAAAATGGCCAAGGTGGGTTAATTATGAGAAAAGTGTAACTTTAGAGCTTTGAAATGCTGCATTGCATGAGGTCATGGCAATGGTCAAGTGGAGGGGAGTTGATAAGTGTGAAAACACTCATCAATAATGATCCAAAAACCACTCAAAACACAGTCAAATACATTATTTTAACTTTAAAATATCAGAATTATGCGTGTATTTGTGTTTTATGTGATTTTCAGGTAAAAAGATACATTTCTGAGCAAACATGCGTTTTCAAGGGATTTATATCACAAAAGACGAAAAAAAGACGAAAAGATGATTCAAGGACCTTATTTGCCAAGATTTCAAAGATCGAGGACTTAAGTGCAATTTTCTACAAGATAAAGGATGATAAAGGAACTTGATTTCAAAGTGTAAAGGATTTTTGACAAAATAAAAAAATGAAGGACTTAAAAGAAACAATGGAAAGTTAAAGTGTTATTTACTTGGTCATTGACCAAGATTCGGTCAAAAACACAAACACATACTCGTTTTCTTCTCCAACGAGAAGAGAGAGAAAGAAACCGTCTTTTCTCCATTTCAACCTCAAAACCTGCATATGCAAATCAAAGACGATCCATGAAGATTCAATTGAAGACTATAACTACAAAGATGTTCCTCTCCTTCTCCTCTACAAGATGGTATAAGTGAATTAGATCAAGACTCAAGGACGAAGAAACGCCCAAATCGGATTGAAGATGAAGACGAGTTTAAACCTCGTATTAAACACGTGTCCACTCCTTATTGGTTTAACCACGTCATCCCACCCCCTCTAAACGCCTATAAAAGAAGAGAAGACCCTCATTTTTCAATGGTTAGCATTAGGAGTAGTTCACATAGTTGTAGGTGTAAAATAGGAGTAGTTTAGCTTTTTAATTTTCTTGTTAGATTTTGTAACCAATTCAGTTGATAACATTCTGTTAATTCTGTTGGATTTGTAACTACTTTGACTCCATTAATGAAAGATAAAAGTTTAGTTTTCTCAATCCTCTAATTTCTCTGGTCTCTTCTTATCAATCTTTTTGATTAAGCTTTCGAGTCATAAGCTGTTTTTAGCTTATGAGAATTGATCTTAAGCCTAGTAATGATGTTACAGTTCACGTAAGATTGTAGTGGGTAAAATTGTGAAGCTTTAATCTTTTTCTATTGTGAATCTGCTTAACATCGTTCTTGTTTTTCAATAGCTCTAATGAGTTTGATCGGATTAATCTTCTAGGGTGATTGGTGTTGAGTTTTTAAGAGAACGGATTGTGTAGATTTTCTGTAGGATTTAAGCAGTAAAAAGCTTATCAGCTTTTTGAGCATTATAAGAAGTTCTAATAAGTTTCTCTAAATTCTTGTTTCTCAGTTCTATTTTCTATTTTACTGTTCTTCATACTTGTGATCTTAAGATTTGAAAAAGCTTGTATTTGTTTCCGATATAATAGAGGTTTCTGAGTAAGTATAATAATGTAAAAAACTGGTTTTAATTTCATGCTTCTAAACATTTTTCTTATAAACTGATTTTCAGGATTACTAGCAAAAAGTTTATGTGAAGCTTTTAATAATTCAAGTTTTTTTTAGTTAATGAAAAGTTTTCAGATTGGTTCGATATAGATCAGTAATTGTAGGATTAGATTCGAGAGTCCTGTTTTGTTTTTTTTCGCTTGTTTCAGTTTTATTTTGCAGGTTTACTTTCAGTTTTTGATACGGTAGCAGATTGGTGGTGTTTGGTTTCAAGCGAGCTCAGCGCTCAGCTTCGACTCAGTGGACTAAACGACGGAAGTCAGGTCAAGCGCATCGTTTATTTTCTGCAATTTGTTAGCATGATCAGTCAGTTAGTTGTAGTATAGTGTTCTGCTAGCTAATTGATGAGCTTTGTAAGAGTTTTGATGTTTCTGCATTAATCTCTTTTAAACTTCTGTAATTTTTCTTCTTTAAACCTTTGTTTGGCATAGCAGGATTTAGGATACTCTGCTACTATTCGGTTTGGGAAATCAGTGGTAGTAGTTAGACGTTATAGGAGTAATTCGCATAAGCTTGGTCTCGTTTAGTAGCAGCGTTTTTCATATCAGTTGGTTAGAAAATGATAGGTAGAAATATTCAATACAGGGTAAAAAAAAGAGTTTCCTTATGAGCAGATTGTAAGTTTTTTTTCTGCTTAGCACAGTAGTTTTTTAGAACAAGTTAGTTGATGATTTGAGTTCTGTAGTTACAAGACTTATTTTGTTTTCTCATTCTAGATAGCTTATCATATTAGTTCATAGAATTTCTTAAAAAATTAAATAATAATTGTCACAGTTAGGTGTAGTAACGAATCAGGTAGGCTAGTAAATCACTTTCCTAACTTGTTGGATTAACTGGGGACTATTGGACCGTTATTAGTGTTATGTTGTATTGTGGGCCTCAAATTTACATATTAATCCATTCTATTTTTGTAGGCTTAAACTCTTAACTGTAGAATTGTTAAAACGTAAGAATTGGAATTTTTAGTTTTATAGAAAGTGAATTTTGGTTTCATTACTCTTGATTAAAATTGCATTTTGTTAAAAATTGGTTATTTTGCTAAATCTTGTTATAAAGTTTGTTTGTAATTTCATGCTTTAGTCTTATATTTTAAATTTTGTTAGATTTTTTTTAGTGTAAAGTGTATTTTACATTTTGTGCATTTATTTGTATTACTTGCTAAATGTTTTAGTTTAGTACGTAATACGTATATTAGATATTTTTACATTTTTACTTGCTTTGTGCCAATTAGACATAGATACCAATCAAGTCTTTTTAACAAAAAACAATTAAATCTTTACTTGAAAACGTTAAATCCATTCGAATCGAGCTGAGAAGAAAACTATACTAAAAAACGAGATATTAAAGCCCAACTGGCTTATTGGGGTTGAACTATCCAACAAAACAAGTCCAAATAAGCTTAAATTTTCCAAAGATTGGCCAAGGTTTTGAACTCAAAACCTCTTTCACAACTCTCCTTCATACCTCATTTTCAGCTTATCCCGTTTTACTTTTCTTTATTTTTCTTTGGCGTTGACTTTTTCGTCAAACTGGTCAAATAAGGACAATGTGGCTTATTGATTTGTTTTAGCTTATTCCATCAAGAAACAACCTTGTTTTTGTAATAAGAATTATTTTTCAAGCTTATTTTACTATTTTCAGCTTTGGTAACTTTTGGTTAAGTTTTTACTAGAAAACGAACTAGCTTTTCATTTATTTTTGTGCTTATTGATTCCCATAGCTTATTGTTGTGGGCTTATTGGAAAATTTCTTGTTCTAATCTCTAAGTTAACTTGTTTCCAAGCTTTTTGCAAAACTTCAGACCTTATAGTTGTGTTTTACTCAAAATCATCTATTTTTTCTTTTAGTGAAAAAGATTTTTGTCTATTACATCTTATTTAGAGTAGCTTTTTCAAATTTTCTTTTTACAAAATCTTAGTTAGGCTAAACGATTGAGGTGTGCTTATTTTTAGCTTATGGCAATAAGATTTGAGCTTATTGGGCTTTTAAAGGCCCAATAAGTTAGCTTATTACTTATTAAGGTGTGATAAGCTTATTTTGGGATTTTGGGCCTTAAAAGAAGTTTCTTAAAATTAAATTTTGGGTTAGGTAGTGCTTTTACATTCCGTTTTTTATAAGTTTTTCTTAATGGGTAAAAAAAACCATTAAGCTTCGACTGTTTTTTATTTTAGCCCATTAAGGGTTTTTTAGCTTTTTCTAATTTCGTTTTTGAATTATTTAGGCTAGAATTTATTAGTTTTGAAATTTATAATTTTTTAATATTTTATTATTTTAATATTATTTGAATCCTCGTTTTGCGTGCCCGCGTAATTTGATTTAGTTTTTAATCGTCTTAATTTAGCTTCGTATTTAATTTTTAATATTTTATTTCCAAATTGGTGACTAATCCAAAGACGTATTAGTTGGCCCATAACTCGTGGTTTTAAGCACTTACGGTTTTCCTAAATCGTAAACGTCATTATACTAACCTAAACATCAACTATCAATATGCATATAGCTCATGCTGGTTTTATTTGCACACACTAGACACACCACACGCAGAAAACCTAAACACACTAGACACACACAAACGTTACAAAATAAGGGTGACACATCATGGAATGCCATTCCTAGAATTGGAAACGTCGGACAATCCTTTCGATGAAACTTTCTTTCTCTGCAATTCTTTCTTCGGCTAGGATGAAAAGATTATTTAGCTAAGCAATGGTTTCCTCCTAACTTCATTATATTTCCTCCAGAACTGCCATTATATTTTGCAATTCAATAACTTCCCTTGACCTGTAAAGCTCATGGGGGGAACGCTCTCTTTCTTCATGAGCTGCCGCCATTTCCACACGAAGCCTAGCTTGCTGCCTTCCAAAGAAACGTTCCTCACCAAGCGCTCTTCGACAATAAAATACCAAAACATCTTTCCAATCAAAAGAACCTCATAGCGCCCTCAACTATCGGACTCTTGGTGTCCATGCCATTGTTTCTTTTTTTTATTTATTTAAAACTAATGTATATACCAACTATGAACTCCTTAAATAACCTGCATTATACAAAAAAAAGCATATAAAGGCCATGTGGTATCTGCCATACTATCCTCCACTTTAGGGGGTGTTTGTTTTAGCTTATATAGTAGGCTTTTAAGCTTATTTGCTTATATAGCATATATAATCCCAAACAAGTGCTTGGCTAAGATTATGTAAGTGGGCTTATATGCTTATATATGAGTGTTTTGATAAGGCAAATAGTTATGGCTTTTATGTGAGAGGTTGGGCTTATATAACACAGTTCTATCTAATTTACGTTTATACCCTTATCATTTTCATCTTTCGACTTTTACTATTACGTCTTAATCATCATCATTATGTAACATTTCGTTTTATTTTTTCACATAAATTAATTATATTTATTTTAATTAATACTAGTACTACACCTATAATTAATACTTCAACATCTTTAATTAATATTTCATTTTTGCTCATGTGTAGTAAACAAATGATGTTTTTATTACTGCCATTGAAACAATTGATATTAGATGTTTTTTAGTGATGTTCTATAGTTTCCAATCTTTACCAGAATTGTTTTTTTTTGGTATTATTGTAACTGTTCGTTCCTAAGTTCTACAAAGCTTACCAAACTATGCCCTTTTTGTACATTTAACAACATAAGCTAAACCAAACACTTGAGCTTACAAGCTTCTTACACATGAGCTAAACCAAACACTAAACATGAGCTTATAAGCTTATATTATATAAGACATAAATGACTTATATAACATAAGCTAACCTCTCTCATAAGCCTAACCAAACACCCTCTTAGTCAATACCATAAACACCAAAAAACGTTGTGCAAAGTTTGGCATTATTGCATTGTCAATTTCATATGACATATTTGTAATGGCAAGAGCAATTCGATATCTATTTGCAGTATTATTGATATAATAACTCTATGACCATGCCATGACAGGAGAAACAAAACGAAATTGCATCTTAACAAAGAACACGTGAACCAGACTCATTAAAGTATGCCGCTAATTAAGCCGTCTAAATAAAATAAAGTCTTTGACGCCCATACTGAATACTCAAAAAATGGCCTACATTATTGTACTCACAAAATTGGAGATGCTAAAGAACTACGTATGAATTGGTTATCATCTTTAAAAAAACGAACAAAGGTGTCCTACCGTTAGCCTTTTAATAAGAATAAGAACTGATACACGTGAAAAATCATCATTCTTGCAAGGGTTTTCTGGAACTTGTAGGGTGCCTTTCTTTTATATTTTAATCGACCGCAAACATAGTACTTAAACTAGTTTTGCCTTGTGTTATTCATATGGATTTTTTTGGTTCTTATTATTTATTTCTCTTTTTCGGCGCATCTATTGCAGTATCTTGTAGCTATCATCTTTTTAATTTTTTTATTGCACATGTGATTCTTGACTAACTACTCAGCCACATACATAATAAGTAAAACAATATTACCATAAAAAAGCCTTCCATTACACAACACCCTTATTCAGACACAATGGATCATATGCGCCACATATGGTTGTATGGCTAGCGTATTAGAACATTACACAAGGAAACCAAACATAGAAATACCTAAACACGTTCAAACACTTAGGCGTACCGATGCTCACATGATAGCTCGGAAATAATTCAAGCCTTTCAATTGTTGATAAACTCTAACTTCTCCTTGGCACGGTCCCCAACTTGTATGGAAGCACTTTCTATCATTTTGAGCCTATGCTCTTTGTTAACCTATGTAGCCTTCAAGAATATGATCATCTTATGGACACACAATATCCTGCCAGCTTGCTCAAGTTCAGCAATAAAAAGATCACGCTCTTGGATGACAGCATACACTTTCTCTGCCAAACTACTGAGGCTATCTTGCGCTTTCAGGTCTTCTTCAATCTCCTTTGAACCATACAGAACGAGAATGTTACTTAAATCATTCAAACCAGTATAATCTCGAAGATCTGCAATTTTTCTTTAACCAGTCATTATAGTTTTTAGATGTTGTTTTCTGAACCGGTTTGTTCAGCCTTTTTATAGCCATAACTACATACAAACTGACAGCTACTGATAAGACATAACATGCCCGCTACATGATCCTCTTTACATAAAGCTAACTCAAAAAAAAGAAAACTCCCATAATGGACATAAAAGAGGAAACAAAAATGAAATCTACCTTAATGGCCATAAAAGAGATAAGCACATTTGTCTTTCATTATTCAATAGCATGCCAATAACTGTTATTATTCATTTTATGACCACTATCAACATATAATGGACACTATATAGACACATGTGGTATGTACTCTGAGGCAGCTAGATGGTCAGGGTAGTTGCATTTTGTTTAGAAGGATCGGTCACTCCAATAATATATTAGTTAGTAGCTCGTAGTCTATCATCTTTATATTAATCTAACAAGCGCAAGCTAAGCCTACAACTTTTGTAGGTCAGCGGCCTATTGCAAGCCCAAGCCCATCTTGTGGGCTTGGGTATATAAACCCCCTCCTTAGTTGGAGAGGGTGTGGTTCATTTATAATTTCACATACTAAAAGTGTGTTTTATACATATTTTCTCTCATTTTGTGTGTGTGTTCTCACCAAACTGTAACACTCTCAAATTTCGTATCAGGTCAGTGGAAGGGTCAATAGAGTGTTACGGGATAGCACAATAACTTAAATCATAGACAACGCATAAAACTGGTTGTACAAGGTCTAACATACATTCATTCGAATAAAAGTTTTAAGTTTACACAAGGTCCCCCAGTTTCACAGTCATAAAGTTTACAAAACATAGATCAAATGAATAATTTTATTATGTGGGCCATCAGAGTCGATCTCCATCCAAGTTACCTTCAAGCACATGAGATAAAACATGTGAAAATTATATCAGCGAATGCTGAGTGAATTCATAGAGTTTAATAAAACCGTTATACAAAACCGTTATAGAAAGCAAAACACAAGTATAATATCAGAAGTGAGTCCTCGTATTGCTAGTCAGGCAATATATATAAGTCAAGTCATACATCCTAAACCGTCCATGAGACCGTAGTCTCAATATTATCGTTAATTGCATTGCATTATATTTTATCGAATTGCATTGGATTATTACTAGCCGCATGACATTGCTACCTTATTATAACAAACAACGGGCCGCGAACCCGACAAACAATTGCCCATCTAATTTAGCATGTCGTCACAAAAATCATGCTATGTAAATCTTCTCATACATAAATTCGCTTACCAATCAATGTGGCACGATGGGGATCAACCTCAAGACGTGAACTGGGGTGATCTTCCCCAAATAGTACTATTATATGCATAAGCGTCTACCAAATCCCGGTAGTTCACAATTCATGCTAATGGGACTTTAAATGACATAACCTAACCAATAATATGTCATAACATCATTCAGCTCCATATCAATAAGCATACCATCGGGACTACTTGTGTTCTATTTTATCAAAACTAGCATGTTATCTCCCTCGTGGGTTTATAAAACATTTTATAAAATATTTAAAAGAGTACGAGGCTATGAACTCACGTTGATTAGGAAAGGCGGGTTATCGGCGACGGTGCGTTCTTCAATCACGGAAACCTATACAAATAATACTCGGTCTTAGACTTTCGTCAAATGACTTTATGAAAATAATGGCTATGTATATGTGATGATATTATAAGTATGATGATGATCAAGTGGGATTTTATCTCTTCATTCAACATTAAAGTTGTTATGTGTTAGTAAATTTTAGACTAGTTACACTAGTTTTAACTTATTTACATATTAAGGCCCAATAAGCCCATTAAAAGTCCAATACATTATATTAAACCATTTATGATTTTAATACCAGGCATATACTCATATGTTGGGCCCAAGTGGGTTAAGCCCATGAGTAAATCCATTAGTGTTTAGCCAAACTAGTTGGGCCTAATGGTCCAATAAGGCTACTTTGGCCCGTTAATGTCCATAAGTTATAAAGCTCGGGTTTATCGGTTTTTACTTGTCAAATGTACTTACATATCAGTATATGAGTTATAAAAATGTTACATTATACGGGTCCGACCGTCTAAGGTTTATTTGGCGAAAATGTTTATCTTTCGGTTTTAGCCGAAAAGACGTAAAACTTATATATAGAGTTTTATAAGTTTAGAAAACATTTGAGTTTGCACTTTATAAAAATGCCAAGTTTATTTATCATAGTATATAACCCATTTTATATTACTTATTATTATTTAGTGGGTCTTATATATTTATTTTATAATAATATTACTTGAATGCTCATTTTATATTATATAGTTTTATTTATAAATCTGATTATCAAAGTCATTTCCACCATTTTTGCCATATCTTGAGTTCTACAAGGAGATAGATGCTCAAATTTGGGCAGCACAAACGACATAATGTGTGCTACAAATAAATCCTTATAACTACTTCTCAATCATTCTCTAAGTATTCCTAATAATTCGTCCAAAACAGACTATACAGATTTGTACCTTAATAGTATTTTGATCATATCTTGCTCATTTTAATGATTCCATTAAGTGGCCAACTCACCACATATGTAAAAATCATATATCTACTTGTTGATTTTAGTCTTTTTAACCAAATCTATTAACACAAAATCCCCACATAATACTTTGATCATCATTTATCATCATATACATATATATTCATAAAGAAAATACAAGATTACATTTACAAAATAACAAGATTAGAAGAAATATCTTGTTACCAACCAATATAGTGAAAGGTTAAGAACAAGACTTCATTTTGGTAACCAATCTTATGAAATATCAAGACCACCTTCAAGATCACCAAGTATATGAAACACCTTGAGAAAATCAGCCCTAGACTCCAAGGAAAACTTCTTTTTAGTTGTTAGGATCACCTCAATCACCAAGTCTTCAAAGGGTTTTCATCTTATGCAAGTTATACACAAGATTCATGGCAAAAATTTGTGATGAATGGGGTGTTTGGTGGTGGTAAATGGGATGGCAAAAGGGGAGGAGTAGAGAGATTTTTGAGTGGTTTGCATGTAAGATATGATTGTAAATGGTTTGGTTTTGCTAGTTTTATTGTTTGGTAGTTTTGGTTAGGAACTAAGGACAAGTGTCTTAGTTTTTATATAAACTTGACACATCTTTGTTGTGTTGGTTAAGCTTTGGCCGCCCCTAGTGGGGGTGAGGAAAGTGTAAACTTGTTTCATTTCCACTAATTTACGGGTACTTTATTGTAGTTTCTTCAATTTGCGTGCCCTCGGGTCGTTTTACGAAAAACGATTTTATAAATTATGAATCAACGGCACAAAACGAATCTAATAAAATTTGTTTCATAGAAAACGGAGTTCAAAAATGTAAATACGTAAACCTAAGGTTTCCGGTTTAGTCGTAAAGGAAGTTAAATTATGCACGTAAGCCCTAATTTCAACCCGTAAATTGTGAGTTCACAAACCAGCACAAAAATAAGTTTCAAAACAATATACGCGAAAATAATTTACTACCTGAAAATGTCAGATTGTCACAGCATTTCCTCCTAAAAGGGATCAACGTCCTCGTGATCCATTTCATTTTGATGCCCGTTTCTTATTGAAATCAAAGAGGTGCGGGTATTTATTCCACATTTCATACTCTCGTTCCCAAGTAAATTCTGGTCCATGCTTTGAATTCCACCGGATCTTAACAATAGGTATCCGACTTTGTTTAAGTTTCTTTACCTCACGATCCATAACCTCTACGGGTTCTTCGATAAAATGCAACTTCTCATCAATTCGGACCTTATCCAATGAGATTTTCTCATCACACACTGCTAAACATTTCTTCAGATTAGATACATGGAATGTGTTGTGAACACCATGAAGTTCTCGGGGTAACTCTAATTTGTAAGCCACCGGGCCTACTCTAGATAAAATCTTAAAGGGTCCAATATAATGGGGATTCAATTTCCCTCGCTTTCCAAATCTTATGACGCCTCTCCATGGCGACACTTTCAACATTACACGGTCACCCACTTCAAACTCCATCGGTTTCCGCCGCACATCAGCGTAACTTTTCTGTCTACTTCGGGAAGTCAACGGCCGTTTCTTAATATGAACTATCATCTCTGTAGTTTCCCGGATCAATTCTGGTCCTGTGAGCTGGGTATCCCCAACTTCACTCCAACATACAGGAGATCTACACTTCCTACCATACAAATCTTTAAACGGTGCAACCTTAATACTAGCATGATAACTATTGTTAAATAAAAATTCTGCTAAAGGCAAATGTTTATCCCAATTCTTTCCAAAATCTATCACACAAGCTCTCAACATATCTTCCAGTGTCTGTATCGTCCTTTCACTCTGCCCATCAGTTTGGGGGTGATAAGCAGTGCTCATGTCAAGATTCGTTCCCAAAGATCTTTCGAGGGATTTCCAAAAATTTGATGCGAATCTAGGATCTCAATCCGAAATGATCGATACAAGCACTCCATGCTTGCATACAACATTCTCAAGATAAATACGAGTCAGCTTCTCCAATGAGAACTGCTCTTTAATAGGAATGAAGTGAGCTGATTTGGCCAGTCTGTCGACAATGACCCAAATCGAGTTATTTCCAGAAGATGTTCTAGGAAGCTTAGTGATAAATTCCATCATGATTCCCTCCCACTTCCATTCAGGAATTTTTGGTTGTTGAAGTAGTCCTGGCGGCTTTTGATGTTCAGCTTTGACTCTTGCACAAGTCAAACATTGAAGAACATACATAGCAATATCAGCTTTCATATTCGGCCACCAGTATAACTTCTTCAAATCATAATACATTTTATCATATCCAGTATGAATGGAATATTTAGATTTTGTGGGATTCCAACATGATTAAATCTCTTAAGCCTCCAAACTTAGGTATCCAAATACGACCTCTTAAGCATTTCACTCCATCAACTCTAACCTCTAAAGGATCTCCTTCTCCTCGAAACCCTTCATGAACAAAATTTTCTTTCTTACAGGCTTCTATTTGCGCATTTCTAATTTTCTCAAGCAAATTATTGTGCACAGTCAGGACTAGAGAATGTACCCTGATAGGCTCTCTATCTTTTCTACTTAATGCATCGGCTACAACATTAGCTTTACCTGGGTGATATTTTATATCACAATCATAATCACTTAACAGTTCTATCCATCTTCGTTGCCTCATATTTAATTCCTTTTGATCGAGAATATACTGTAGGATTTTATGATCGGTGAACACCGTACACTTGGTGCCATACAGATAATGTCTCCACAACCTAAGAGCAAAAACTATAGCTCCTAACTCAAGATCATGAGTAGTATAATTCTCCTCATTCTTCCTTACTTGCCTAGAAGCATAAGCTATCACCGTTTCTCGCTGCATCAAAACAACTCCATAACCTCTAAGAGATGCTTCACAAAATACTACAAAATCTTTACTTCCGTCGGGTAATGATAGAATTGGTGCACTACATAATTTTTGCTTCAATATCTGAAATTCTCCCTCTTCTTCACTTCCCCAAACGAAAGGTTTATTTTTCTGAGTAAGCTTGGTCAGGGGTTTTGGGAATAAAATATAGCCAAGACACTTGGACGCTGACAAGAGCAATTTGGACGTTGATAAGAAGCAATCAAGCGTTGACAGGACAAGCGTTGACAGGAAGAAGTCAAGCGTTGATAAGAAGAAGTCAAGCACTGATAGAAGACATAGTCTACATGTTTTATGTTTCTAGTATGTTTCTAGTAAAGATATGATCGACAATGTATTTCTTATGTTTATCTTTACCAAGAATAGCTGATACGTAGACTCTTGTACAAGGTTCCTTAATCTATAAAAGGAGGCCTTTAGGTTTTGTTTCAATATAAGTTTTCATAAGTTTACACTTTCATTGTATCCAAGTTCGATTAATCAATCAAAATGAATGTTTGGTTTAACTTGTTTGTGTGTTCTTGTTTAAGTATTAATTCCGCATAATACTTAAATTGTTTCATATACAACAAAGTTTCTCTACGTGTTTAACTTGATTTAATCTCGTTTACACAAGCTAAATCGATCTAAGTTTGGGATCAACAAGTGGTATTAGAGCTTGTTGAGAAACTTTGATCTAAATAACACAAAAACCCTAAATCGCCAAAAACCCTAATTTTCAAGAAACCCTAAAACTCAAACAACATGTCTACTCCAAAGTTAACCTCTTCCTCCTCAAGCCCTAACATCAAGATTCCCATGCTAGACCCCGACATCTTTGAGCTATGGAAGTTTAACTTTGAGCAGTATCTTCAAATCCATGACCACACCCTATGGGAAATTATTGAATATGGAAACACATTCAATAAGGCTGCCAAGATTGCAGCTGCTATTGCTGTAAGATCAACTCCAGGCTCTACTGAAGAGGATCGAAAAGAAAAACCTAAAGATGGAAGAGTTGTCTCAGCTGAGGACGTTGCAAAGAGAAGGAATGACATGAAAACCCTAAGCATCCTCAAACACTCTTTGGGACAAGCCAATCAGCACAAATATAGAGGTTATGATTCTGCAAAAGATCTTTGGGCAGCCCTTCAAGTTGCTTATGGTGGTAAAGATGATATTGCCTCAGAAAAAAAGAAGCAACTCTTGCATGAGTATGCTGTATTTAAAGCCCTTCCCAATGAAAAGCTAAGTGGAGTGAGAAGCAGACTTATTACATTACAAGAAAGTTGTCATTCATGGGAACAGTGCATGATGATGCTGATATCATCACCACTTTCCTTAAAAGTCTTGGTGATGCATGAAATATTGAAGAAAGGTCTATGATTGCTAATAATACTCACAAAAGTTCCAATTTTGATGATGTTTACAATAAGCTGAGGCTTGTAGAGAATGAAATCCTTTTGGATTAAGGAAGCAAGTCTACCAATGGAAATATGGCCTTCTTCTCACATAGTGAAGGTCAATTTGATCAAAGGGAGTCATACATGCACCCCGTTACGGGATGACCTTGTGTCAATGTTAGATCAAGCTTCGTCAGCGCCTCACATTCACACGCTGACACATACAATGTTGACTTACCAAGAGTTAAGCATGTTGGTATTGATCTAGATACTGTGTGTGCATACATTGCTTCATTGCCCAATGGTTTAGTGATTACATATGAGGACCTTGAGCAAATTAGTGATGAGCACTTGGAAGAGATGGACATAAAGTAGAATATGGTACTCGCTAGCATAAGGTCCAATAGATGGAATAGAAGATTCAGGAAGAAGATGACTTTTAATGCTAAAGCCACTGCTGGATTTGATAAATCCAAGGTTGAGTGTTACAATTGTCATAGAATGGGTCACTTTTTGAGAGAGTGTAGATCTCCTAGAAGATCTGATGCCGGAAAGCCTTCAAGCCAAATCTTCAAGGTTGAAGATACAAAAGCTATGGTTATCATGCAAGACAAAGATGGTGTTGGCTGGGATTGGAGCTTTTTTGCCAAGGATGAGGAAGAGAGCAAAGCTTTGGTTGCAGAAAAGGAAGAAGCGGAGCATGTTCAATATGCTCTCATGGCACATTCTTTATCTTCATCAGACAATGAGGTATATGATGATGCATTTTGTAGTAAGGGTTGTCGTCTAAACACTAAAAAGCTTAATAAAGAAGTTTTAAAATTAACAACAGATGTTATTAATGAAAGATGCAAGTTATCTAATTATCAACTTGCTCTTACTCAAACTGAAAAGACTGTTGCTAAATATAAGAAAATGGAGTTTGACCTAAAAGATCAAATCAATATTTTAACTCATGATTTAAATGTTAGTGTTGAGGTTAGAAACATTTTGGAGAGATCCAATGGTGTTTTATAAACTAAGTTAGATGAGGCTATCAAAAATAAAGATAATGTGGATCTTAAAATTCAAAAATTTGATAAAGCTTCTCAAACCCTAGAAAAATGTGTTAGTGAACAAAGGGATTCTAAGGATAGGATTGGGATTGGGATGAAAGAGTATGCTGATGTTCCACCACCTACTGGGAACTTTTATGGTGTCCTTAAAAAGGATTTGTCTTGGACTGGTATACCAGAACTCCAAGAAGAGGAATTTATTCCTCCACCAAGAGTTCTTACCCCTGTAGAGGAATACAAGCAGAATTTAACAGATCTCGACAATTGGATGAAAGCCAACCCTACTTTGTTTGTTAAGGGTGGCATGCTTAGTGACAGCCCAAATGAGTCCACACCTATCAAAGTGACAAACCCCACCACTGGCAAGACTGTTGACCTTGGCTCAAAAGTTATTATAAAACCTAGTAATAGATATCCAGAAATGTATAGAAAACCTAGGTCACCAAAAAGTCAAGTTAGTGATAATGGGACAGGTTTCTTTTCATCTAGACCTAAAGCTATGTCTAGAAAAGCCTGTTATACTTGTGGAAGTTTTTCACATTTAGCTTATAAGTGTGTCAATGCTTCAAAGGTCAATGTTGATAGAAAGTCAACCATGGTCAAACCCAAACCTTTTGTCCAGCAAAGTCCACATGTTGTTAGACCATCCCCATTCTTTACTAAAGGGTCTAATACTTATGGACAAAGACCTTTTCAGAAGACCAATACGTGGTCTAACAGACAATGGGTTCATGTAGCAAACCCTAGATTCAATGCTGATAAGGGTAATTTCAGCGTTGACAAGAACAAATTAAACGCTGACAGGAACGTTGCTAGACCAAGTAATGTCAAATACTTGAAACCAAAGGGAAAGGGGTCTAAAGCTTCTTCTAGCTTGACATGGAGACCTAAACAAGACCAAAACCCTAATTCAGATAGGATTTCTATGACCTGTAACAGATTTAATTATATTTCAAAGGTCATAACTAAACCAGTTGGGGTTAACTGGGTGTTTAATCCAAAAAGGGATGAACAAGGGGTTGTCATAAGGACTATGTCTGTTCTTATTGAACATCCAAATGAATCCAAGTCTGCCAGGCTTGGGTTCCCAAAGAAAACTAATTTGTTTTCTTTATGTGCAGGGCATTCAAAAGCAGGTTAATGATTATGGCTATTGGGATAGTGGATACTCTAGGCACATGACAGGGAAGGAAGACTAATTGACAAACTTCACTCCCATTAAAGATGGTGACAAGGTTTACTTTTGAGGTGGATATGGAACTATCACTTGCAAAGGAACTCTTATCACCAAAAATTTGCGCTTTGAGAACGTGTGTTTGGTATAAATAACTTGACTATAATCTGTTTAGCGTATCACATGTGTGTGATAACAAAAATAAGGTTCTTTTCACTGATACTGAATGCTTGGTGTTGAGCAAAGATTTTAAGGTACCAGATGAGAAATTCATTGATTATAGAATACATAGGCATAAGAACATTTATAATGTGAATCTTAATGGAATTAGGATGAATAATAATTTGTCATGTCTATATGCTAAGGCTTCAGTTGATGAGAGTAATCTTTGGCACAAAAGGTTAGGGCACATTAATTTCAAGAATATAAATAGACTTGTGAGACATGGTTTAGTTGATGGTTTGCCTGAAAAGACTTTCCACAATGACCACTCTTGTGTTGCATGCCTTAAAGGTAAACAACACAAAGTCTCCTTTAAGTCTAAACCTGTGCATTCTAGTTCTAAACCACTTTACTTGCTGCATATGGAATTGTTTGGTCCAACTAATATAGAAAGCTTAAATGGTAATTCCTACTGTTTTGTCATCACTGATGTTTTTTCTAGATTTACTTGGACTTTCTTTTTAGCTTTGAAAAGTGAAACTGCTGATATTTTGATTAACTTTATTACTCAGTTGGAGAAGAAGACTGGGATTGAGGTTAAGATACTTAGAAGTGATAATGGTGGTGAGTTCAGAAATAAGTTGTTAGATGACTTTTGTGCCAAGAAAGGGATTACTAGACAGTTTAGTGTAGCTAGAACCCCACAACAAAATATGGTAGCTGAAAGGAAGAATAGAATTTTGGGCTGAGGCTATAAATACAGGTTGTTATGTTCAGAATAGGGCATTAATCAACAAGATTCACAACAAGACACCTTATGAGCTATTTTGGGGCAGGAAACCTAATATTGGTTTTCTTAAACCTTTTGGATGTCATGTAGTTGTTTTGGACACTAGTGATGCCTTAGGTAAGTTTAGTGCTAAAGGTGATGAAGGCTACTTCATGGATTATTCAGTACAGAGTAGAGGATATAGGGTTTACATTAAGAAAGAAAAACGTATACTTGAAAAGGTACATGTTAGGTTCTTAGAGAGTAAACCTAGTGATCCTGAGAGTGGTCTAAACTGGTTGTTTGACTTGGAATCTCTATCTAGAACATTGAATTATATGCCTGTTACTAATCCAGACAATATGAAGGTGACTTCAAATGTTATGGAAAAACCAGTTGTTGAAATTTTAGGTATACAGGTTGATAAGGAGGTTGGATCACAAGCAGACAAATCAGCACCCATACTTGAGTATGTTACCATTCCTATATGGACAGATGCATTTTCTGCTGCTGCTGGAAAGGAAAAAGGTGGTCCACAAGTATCACTAGTTGAAAACATGCATGATTCTTCAAACGCTGACAGAGGAAAATCTAGCGCTGACAAGACAAATTCAGGCGTTGATGGTTTAAACGTTGACAACCCTAATTCAGGCATTGACAACTCTTTTGACCATTTATTCTCTTCCAATAATTTTGTACATGGTGAACCTTTAAATAGACATGGTGAGGTTCATTCAGATGATGATGGAAGAGCATTTGAAGAAGATATTCGCAACTTGGAGACTGAGGTTGATGATAACACAATCATTGAAGGAGGAGTACTTACATCTACTATGAAGAATCATCCTTCTTCTCTTATTATAGGTGATGTGATGACTCCTGTGCAAACTAGAAGGTCTCATCAGAATCATGGAGGATTTATTGCCAATATTTACAAGAATGTTGATACCCCTCTTGTTCAAGCATGTTTGTTTGCCTGTTTTATGTCACAACAGGAACCCAAGAAGATTTTTGATGCTCTCAAGGAACCAAGTTGGGTGGAAGCAATGCAAGATGAGGTTCACCAATTTTCTATTCAGGATGTTTGGGAGTTAGTTGATTGTCCCAGACATGTCAGACCTATTGGGACAAGATGGGTTCTTAGAAACAAAAAGGACGAGAGAGGAATTGTGGTCAGAAACAAGACACGTTTAGTTGCTCAAGGATATACACAAGAGGAAGGGATAGACTATTATGAGGTCTTTGCACCTGTTGCAAGGATTGAGGCAATAAGGATTTTTCTAGCCTATGCTTCCTTCATGGGATTTACAGTCTATCAAATGGATGTGAATAGGGCTTTTCTTTATGGCACAATTGTAGAGGAGGTTTATGTAATGCAGCCTCCTGGTTTTGAAGATTCAGAACATCCATACAAGGTGTATAGAGTGAAGAAAGCTATGTATGGACTTCATCAAGCCCCAAGAGCATGGTATGGCACATTATCCACCTATCTGGTGGAAAATGGATTCAAAAGGGGCACCATAGACCAAACCTTGTTTACAAAGAAGACTGGTAAGGATTTCGTACTTGTACAGGTCTATGTGGATGATATCATCTTTGGCTCTTCTAGTCCAAAGATGACAGACAAGTTCAAGATGAGTGTAGTGGGGGAGATAAACTTCTTTCTAGGGTTACAAGTTCAGCGGAAAGAAGATGGTATATGCATCTCTCAAGACAAATATGTAGCAGATATCTTCAAGAAGTTTGGCTTTTCTCCATATGAGAAACGGGCTAGCACACCCATGGATAGGGAACACCCTTGGGGAAAGGTTGGAGATGGAAAAGAGGTGGATGTCAGGCATTATAGGTCAATGATTGGATCATTGATGTATCTCACAGCTTCAAGACCTGACATTATGTTTGCTGTGTGTGCATGTGCACGCCATCAAGTGACTCCCACAAAGTGTCATCTTCATGCTATCAAGAGGATTTTTAGGTATCTTAGGTGTTATCCAGACTTGGGATTATGGTATCTAATACAAAGATTTTGCTTTGTTCAATTAAGTTCGTTTCTCGGTATCTTCTCGAATTGATCACGGTTCAAAGTGGAATAGTTGTTCTTGGTCACTAAAATCGGGTTTGGTTTTCTATTCTACTAAAAAGGGAAATGTGTGAAGTGAAAAAGGTAAGTAAAAAATGATTAACTAAAAATAACTTAGCAATGCAAATTAAAAACAATTTAGAAATAATAAAGAGAAATTAAAACTCAACAATAAATAAATAAATCTAAATTTAAAAACTTGATTTAGAAAACTTAAAACTGAAAATAAGACAAGCTGAAAAATATACTCATTCGGAATAAATAAACTTAAAGTCTTCATCCGGAATATGCTGCTCATTCGGAAAGATTAAGAAAAAGCTTCATTCGGAAAACATAATAAAACTGCTTGGTTCGGAATATAGGTTGATCTGAAAGAAAACAGTTGGTTCGGAATATGTGAGTTGGTTCGGAATACTTAACAGAAAAGGCTCATCCGGAATGTTTTCACTCATCCGGAATGTTTTCACTCATCCGGAATGTTTTCACTCATCCGGAATAAATTACTAAAATTCTTCGTTCGGAATAACTAGCACAAAAACAGTTCGTTCGGAATATCTGGTGTACATCCGGAATGTAAAGCTGATTCGGAATAAATTGAAAGAAAGCTTCGTTCGGAATGTTTGAGTTGGTTCGGAATAATTGGAAGGGAAACTTGGTTCGGAATAATTTAACTAAGATCCTTCATCCGGAATATTGGTGTTGGTTCGGAATAAAAAGTAAGAAACAGTTGATTCGGAATCTGGATTTGATGAAGAATAGTGAAACAGAAAATGAAGGCTAAGCACGAATTTAATCAAATCTAACGAAATTAAACCAAAATATTTAAACCAAACTAACCAATAATCATTTACTAATGATAAACATCAAATCTTAACAACAAAAACACAAAACCCACTTACTTTTGAAGATCAAACTCAACAAAATAAAACTTTAAAACTTTGAATCAACAAGAGAAAGATGAACAAGATTAAAATGAAAGATTATATTGAAAGATTAATGTTAAACAATCAAAAGGAAAGATTAAAACTTACAAGATTTGTGAAAACAAAGATAAAAATCACCAACACCTTAATGGTGTTGGTTACTAATACTAGGATTTTACACCAAGTATAAAAAGTTATATCGTCCGATCTCTTCGAATTGATTTCCAGTCTAAAGTGCGACTCAATTGCCTTTTGGTGAACAAGAGAATGGTTTGGTTTGGTTATCTAATTAAACTACAAGCAAGTATGAAAATTTCGTAGAGCGAAATTAAAGCGTTTAAATATTAAACTAAAAGCTATTTAGAAAAAACTTTATGTAAAACTTTAAAACTTAAAAACATGTTCTATCGGAATGTTGCAAATCATTTCTATCGGAATGCACCAAAGTCATAACCATCGGAATAAATATCAAAACAAACCATCGAATTATTCAAAGGAACCATCGGAATGCTAAGCTGAATACCCATCGGAATGTCAAATACAATTCTGTCGGAATATGGTCTGTCGCAATGATCACAATCGGAATGTCCTAGATCGCAATGTCAGATCGGAATAACCCAAATACCTTTGTCGCAATGTCCTGATCGGAAAGTTGTAAACTAAAATTGGGCGGAGTTTCGTTTCAAAGTAACCTTAGTCCCGTCGGAATATGCGATCGCAATGAGCGATCGCAATCCAGATCGGAATAAAGGGGAAGTACAAGTTATCGCAAAGTAGAACCCTTGATGGGTTATTGCGATAGAAACCAAGTTCCAATCGGAATGTGCAATACCCAATATTGCCATGAACACAAGCAGTAGTAATCCAAAATTGGTGGTAAGCTTAAAACTCAATAAGCACGGATAATAATCTATCTTAACCAAATTTTAAATAACTCAAAAAGCTTAAATTCGACAACTTTTTAAAACATAAAAGATCATAAACTTTATGAAAGGAACTTTAAAATGACTAAATCCTTTAAGAAATCCGAAAACCAATAAGCTAAAACTTGAAATAAGCCAATAAGCATTAAGAGCTTACAGCTTATACGTGTAAGAGCTTATGTGTAAACAAGGAAGATTAACCTTTAATCACGAAAACATCAAATCAAACGAATGAAGTATGCAATTCGGATCAAAAGATAAAGTAAACCAAGAAATGTAAAAGGAGATTAAAGAACTTAAAACTTAACTTGAACTTGATTAATGGAATCCAAAATACAAAGAGCTTAAATTTGAAAGATTAAAAGAAAGAAAAGATGAAAGACTTAGTGAGAGAAATTTTAGAACTTTCTCTCTCTAAAAACTAGAAAGGAAAAATTAAAAGTGAAACTAGCTAACCCCCCTCCTAATGTGATTAGGAGGGTATTTATAGGCTAAGTGGGAGGTGAATGTGTGGTGTGCTTCCTTCTTTCTTTTCTTCTCGACTCGATTTAACTCTTTGTCTTTCTTGACGTCGTCTCGGGATTTGAACTCGTCTTAATAATTTTCTTCTATAATTTAGATTTGAGTTTTTCGACTTCATTAAACTTCCGTCTTTAGACTTTTTCTTCGATAAATCTTCAGAATAGGTCTTGGACATCCGTTCTTTGAGCACTCTTGATCTCTTGACTTCGTCTTTTCTCGTTTTCTTCGATAAAAGCCCGTGAAAGCCCGTGTTTTCTTCCTTTTTTCATCTTTTGGTCCTAAAACACAATAAAAACACAAACCACGCATAATTCCTACTTTTACGACATAAATTACACGATTTGGTCTTGTTATTATTGGAAATAAGTGGTAAAAGGATAAGTGTTTTCACACTTATTAAATCCCCTACACTTGACCATTGCAATGCCCTCATGCAATGCATTAATTTTAAAGCACGGTTTACATTCTTCATCATAAATAACCCACCTTGGCCTTTATTAAATACTAAACATTTAAGGAAAATAAGAAGATAGAAAACAAGTATAGAAATCAAAGACTTACATTGGTTTTAGGCGGCCATGAACGTTTATCATCCTCAAGTTTCACGTTCCCCATACCAAGCTTAAAAAGGAGATCATTGTTATTATAAGTTAGCAAACTAACATGAATTCATGTGGGTCAATTATTCACTTAGACTCCCTTATTCCTAGGTGTATCTTTTATATTTTATTTTTGTCTTGAATGATCACGAAGATGCATTGTTTGACTTATTTCGATAGTTATTTAGGCCGAAAATAAAGTAGACGATTTAATCAATAGTTAGCTAAAGGAAAAAAATCTTTTAAAACTGTTTCTCGAGACCTCTTAAAGTTCATATCTTGGCATAACTCGCTTCATGATTTGAGACCTTTCTCGGACCGATATTTGGCAGCGACTTCATACTTCAAATCTTTGAGAGACGTTCTTGAAATTATGGTCTTCTCTTCATAATAGGAATTTCTTCACTTGAAGTTTTTAGAGATTTTTCATCTTTGGACCACGACTTCTTCATTTTTCTCCAATCTTTATTTTGGACTTTGATATACAACGATCCGCCTCCTTTTAGGACTTGGATCTATTTATCCTCATACCTTGCTAGGTCTTTTCGGATAGACTTCTCCATGATCTTTAGGGGAGTATTTGCTTTTCGTCGTGTGTCTTGATCCTTCATATTGATTTTCGACAAATGATTCTTCACATCACTTTTGGATTTTTAGCAACAAACTGTAGCCCTCATGCCTTGTTAGGGCCTTTTCGGACTCGCCAATCTTCGCATCCCGCTTCAATAAGTTATGACTTGGCTATGAACTCTAATTAATACCGAGCAACTTTTAAACGATCTTGGGCTAGAAGCTAAGTAACTTTTCAAATCGTACAACCTTATTTATTGCAGATAAATTTATTAACAAGCGATGGGAGAATAGGCTCATAATTAACTCACATAAATTCACGAAAGAATACCAAACTTATAATTGACTCTATCATCTCTCGTTCTCCACAATTTAAAATCTCAAGGAATGAGACTCATGGATGCTTAGCCAATTAAATCAAGTTTTGTGTTTTCGAGTCATCTATAGGATCTTGCAAATTCTTAGACTTTTTCAAGTTTAGAAATTGCATTTTAAAGTTCCCTTGATAAACAACTCTCTAGGATTAATTTTAGGAACTTGCGAAAAGTTATTATTCTTAACCCGTAAGAGTTAAGACTTTCGCGTTTTAAAGCTCCCTATATAAAAGCCTAGCAAAACTTGACTTAAACACGTTAAGGATACTAGCTAGAGTAAACTCGGGTTGAGTCAAAATATTCACGACTTTGAAAAAATTAAAAACCAGTTTATTGAAAGTTTATTCTAGCAAAGAAAGTAAATAACGCTAACAAAGGAAAATACTACTATACAACTAGGCCAAAATAGATTAAAAATTTTGAAAAATGTCGAAAAATCAAATTTTCCGGTTAAAATGAGGACAAAATCATGGAAAAGACGACTTAATTCGATAGAAGTCCCCCCTACACTTGATATAAACATTGTCCTCAATGTTTAAGAATATTGGAGTAAACTCCCCTACACTTAGGACATTGTGCACGTTGTTTAAATCTTGCTAAGGAAAGGACAACTATAGTGATTTCAATGTGAACATATAAGATATGAAATATTGAATCACGAGAGTATAGGATTGAACCGGGAAGACGGGTACACGGGATCACGGTTCGTCAAAAGTCATCGAGGTGCTCTTTGAAGCTTGAATCCCTGCACAAAATAAGAAACAAGACAACCAACACCTACGGGGCTCCCCCTACACTTATTATGAAAGCAGTAAAGGATAGATCACGGGTTGCCTCCCGAGAAGCGCTTGTTTTTGATAACCAAGTCACGAGCCTGACTCGACCCAAATTTAGTTCCTGGGAAACGTGGTGAGGGATGGAATCATCTCATGAGAGATGTCCTCACCAAAGTATAGCTTCAAACGCTGGCCATTCACCTTGAAATTGGGCCCATTTGGCTGAGAAAGCTCAATGGTGCCATATGGAAAGACTTTGGCGACGGTGAATGGACCAGACCAGCGGCTCTTTAACTTGCCCGAGAAGATCTTCAACTGAGAGTTAAAAAGTAAGACTTGATCACCAACGTGGAACTCTCGGTTCTTGATTCTTTCCTCATGGATGATCTTGGTCTTCTCCTTGTAGATCAGTGAGTTATCGTAAGCTTCATTCCTCAGTTCGTTGAGTTCGTTGAGTTGAATCTTGCGAAGATCACCGGCTTTGTGGATGTCGAAGTTAGACCACTTCAAGGCCCAGTATGCCTTATGTTCCAGCTCGATGGGGAGGTGGCATGCTTTCTCGTACACAAGACGATAAGGTGTACAACTAATCGGGGTCTTATAAGCTGTACAGAAAGCCCACAGAGCATCATCTAACTTATCGGCCCACGCGGCACGATGCTCTCCCACAGTACGTTCCAGAATTTGCTTCAATCCACGGTTGGAAATCTCGGCTTGCCCATTGGTTTGGGGATGATAGGTGGTGGAAAGACGGTGATTGACACCATACTTAGCCATGACTCTTGCAAATTGATCGTTGCAAAAATGAGTCCCGCGGTCACTGATTATAGCACGAGGAACACCGAATCCAGCAAACAGCTGCTTCAAAAAGTTCACAACCACCCTCGCATCGTTCGTTGGGAGAGCCTTAGCCTCAACCCATTTAGAAACGTAGTCAACGGCTACGAGGATATACTTGTTCCCTTTGGATGATGGAAATGGCCCCATAAAGTCGATGCCCCATACGTCAAAGATTTCACATTCTTGTATGAAATTTTGAGGCATCTCATCTTTATGTGTGAACTTGCCTTGTCTTTGGCAAGCATCACAATGCTTAACCATTTCGTGAGCGTCACGATAAATGGTGGGCCAATAGAATCATGAGTCAAACACTTTCTTAGCGGTGTAGTTGGGACCAAAGTGACCACCGGTGGGTCCTTTATGGCAAGCATCAAGGATTTGCAAAGCTGCCGGTCCATCAACACATCGACGAATGATTAGATCAGCGCATTGTTTGAAGAGATAAGGGTCATCCCAGAAGTAAGTCTTAAAATCTTTAAAGAACTTCTTCTTTTGTTGGGATGTTAACCCTTGGATGAGAATACCACCCGCTAAGTAGTTTGCAATGTCCGCAAACCACGGGGTGTCATCAAGATTGGAGTTGATAGACATTAAGGTCTCAAGGGGAAAAGAGTCATTGATCTCTTGGTTTGGATGATCCCCTTGATACGGATCCTCAAGTCTACTCAGATGATCCGCTGCTAGGTTTTCGGCTCCCTTTTTGTCACGAATTTCAATGTTGAATTCTTGAAGGAGCAAAACCCAACGAAGAAGTCTTGCCTTAGAATCTTGCTTAGTCAACAAGTACTTCAACGCGGAATGGTCTGTGTACACGATGGCGGTGGAAAGGACAAGATAGGGGCGGAATTTTTCAAACGCATACACTACAGCTAAAAGCTTTTTTTCGGTAGTGGTATAATGTAATTGAGCCCCCGTCATGGTCTTGCTAGCATAATGGATTGGTTGGAAGTGTTTGTTCACTCTTTGGCCCAAAACCGCTCCAATAGCAAAGTCGCTAGCATCGCACATCAATTCAAAAGGTAGCTCCCAATTAGGGGTGACCAAGACCGGTGCCTTAGTTAGCTTATCCTTGAGAAGATTGAAGGCTTCAAGACACTCTTTGGAAAAGATGAAAGGAGTATCTTTTTCCAAGAGGTGGGTCATCGGGCGAGTGATTTTAGAGAAATCTTGAATGAAACGACGGTAGAAGCCCGCATGACCCAGAAAACTTCTCACACCCTTCACGGTTGAAGGTGGAGGTAATTTGGCTATGACATCCACTTTAGCACGGTCGACTTCAAGACCGGCTTTTGAGATTTTGTGTCCTAGCACAATGCCTTCTTTTACCATGAAATGGCATTTTTCCCAATTCAGAACAAGGCGAGTGTCTTCACACCGCTTAAGCATACGTTCTAAATTGGAAAGGCATGAAGAGAATGAATCACCATAAACCGAGAAATCATCCATGAAGACTTCCATAGTTTCTTCAACCATGTCATGGAAGATAGCCATCATACACCTTTGGAATGTCCCAGGAGCGTTGCACAAGCCGAAAGGCATTCTTTTGTAAGCAAATGTTCCATAAGGACAAGTGAATGTGGTTTTCTCTTGGCCGTGGGGATCGATGGGTATTTGAAAATAACCCGAGAAACCGTCTAAGAAGCAGTAATAGTCATTATCTGCTAGACGTTCAAGCAGTTGGTCCATGAAAGGAAGGGGAAAATGATCCTTTCTCGTAGCATCATTGAGTTTGCGATAGTCTATACAAACTCTCCACCCTGTAACGAGACGAGTAGGAATCAACTCGTTGTTTTCATTGGGAACAACGGTGATTCCGCCTTTCTTAGGCACACAATGGACTAGACTCACCCATGGTGAATCCGAGATAGGGTAAATCATGCCGGCATCAAGAAGTTTGATAACCTCTTTTTTGATAACGTCATGTATCTTGGGATTCACCCTTCTTTGGATTTGAATAGTGGGTTTAAAGTCGTTCTCCATGAGAATTTTATGTGTGCAAAAGTGAGGATCAATTCCACGGATATCAGAGATTTTCCAAGCAATCGCTTTCTTATGATTCTTCAGCACGGCGATAAGTCGGGATTTTTCTTCTTCTTTCAGGTCCTTTGCGATGATGACCGGTAACTTCTTGTTGTCTTCAAGGAAAACGTACTCGAGATGAGACGGAAGATCCTTAAGCTCTAGATCCGGAGGATTTTCGATGGACGGCGTAGTCAACTTCGAATCATCGGTAGAGATAGCCTTAGGAGACTATGGAGAAATATGGTCTTCATTGAGAAGTTTCTCAATGGTGCGAATGTCTTCATCCCAATTGGAGGGAGAATCGTCATATTGCAAATCCACATCTCCTAGAGTTGCTTCAAATTCTTGCAAGAGGAAATCAATTTCTCCAAATGGAGTTAGTGATGGACCAATAGAGGCAACGGTCTCAATAGTGGGTAGAGAAGAAGAACTACTTTTACAAGCGTCTTTGAAATGTTCTTCACAAGCCTCATCAAGAACGTCAATAGCATTAACACTCTCATATGAATAAGGTTGCTTAGAAATCTTACCCATATTGAAGACAATTTTATCGTCACTAACTCTCATGATTATTTCGCCCGCGGCTACATCAATGAGAGTGCGACCGGTCCTCAAGAAGGGACGTCCAACGATTAATGGAACACGAGGATCCATCTCGTAGTCAACGACAACAAAATCCACCGGGAAGGTGAATTTGTCAAAGCCAACGAAGACGTCTTCGGCTATCCCCACTGGATAAGCAACCGTACGGTTAGCTAATTCCAAAGTCATTTTGGTGGGGACTAGCTCGGGGAGAGATAATTGCTTCCAAACACTTAAAGGCATTAAGTTTATACTAGCACCTAGATCGGCGAGGGCCATGCAATTCTCTACTACCGGGAAGTTGCAAGGAATCAAGAAACGACCCGCATCACCAAGTTTGGTGGGCAATTTCCTTAAGAGAACCGCTGAGAAATTCTCATTAAGTTGGGTCCGAGCAAAGTCAAGAAGCTTCTGTCACTAAGAAGATCTTTAAACATTTTCGCATATTTAGGCATGTGAGCGAGAGCCTCGGCAAAGGAGATGTTAAAATTCAATTGTTTAAACATTTTGAGAAAGTTTGAAACTTGAATATCATCCTTGCTCTTTTGTTCTCTTTCCTCAACCTCGAAGGATAAGGTATATCGGATGAAGAGGAAGGCTTTAGGGGAGTAGGATCACTCACAACCGCGGGTGGTTGGGAAATGGGGGTAGAAGGTAAAGGAGGTGAAGAAAGTTTCTCTTTTTCCTTGTTCACAATCACGGGTGGAGGTGTAAGAAGCTCGGGTTCCGTATAACCTTTTCCACTACGAGTGGTGATTGCTTTCATCTCCCCTCTTGGATTAGCAACGGTGTTACTCGGAAGAGTACCCAAAGAAGAGGGTTGATTACCTTGGAAAAGCGAACCTAACATATCACGTAAATTATCCGCTTGAGTGCTGAAAGAATCTCTCATGTCTGCACGAATATCATTGCTTTGTTTTGCCATGTCATTCCTTAGCTCGGCTCGAATATCGCTCCCTTGTTTCGCCATGTCTCCCTTCAAGTTGATGAATTGACTTTGAAGATTCGTTACCATCTCTCTATTAGTCCTCATGAACGTCTCGATGTCTTGATTCAACGCCGTTGGTTGATTGAGAGGTGAAGCTTCGTAAGCTTGAGAATTTCCTTGAGGTGGATATGGGTTTCTTTGGGATTGAAATTGATTGTTAGCACGAGGTTGGGTTTGGTTGTTTCGGTTATAGCTTTGTTGTTGATTTTGGTTTGGAGGAGTAAAATCGGGTGGAGCAAGATAGTTGTTTGAACGATAACTTAGCAAGTTACAGTCTCCTTGAGGACGAGCTTGATAGCCTCCCGTGGGATAAGTACCGTATGTCGCGTTAACGTTTTCAGAAAAATTTCCTTGAGTAGAAGGACAATGATTGTAAGAATGAGGACCACCGCATGTGTCATAAGAAATAGCAACGGCTTTAGCTTGTTGAGTTTGTTTAGAAGCCAAAATTTGCATACTTTTGCTAATTTCAAGAATAGCACGTTCCATGGCGGACATGTCGGTGGTGGAAGAAGTAGATGAAACATTGACTCTCGGATTAGATCTTGAGGATGCGGATGAATCCCAATTCTTGTGGTGAGTAGTCATGTTTTCAATCAACTCTCTACACTCCTCCGGTCTCCTTTTCATAAAAGTACCACCGGCGGCGGCGTTGATCGTGTCACGATCACGAAAAGTGAGACCATTATAGAAAGTATCAATGAGAGTGACGGGGAGCATGTTATGGTTCGGACAACGGTCGATCAAATCATTGTAGCATTCCCAAGCATCAAAGAGCGATTCATCATTGTCTTGCATGAATCCACTAATTTGGTTACGAAGGCTTGTGACCATGGATGGTGGGAAGTAGCGCGACAAAAAGCGTTGAGTCATGTCATTCCAAGTATGAATAGAATTCTTTGGGAGACGGTCAAACCATTTTTCGGCATGGTGAGAAAGCGAGTGGGGAAATAGTTGAAGGCGAAGTTCATCCATAGAAACACCGGGTGACTTCATGCTTTGGGTGATGGTAATGAATTTGTCGAGGTGTTTGTTGGCATCATCATCCGGAATTCCGCGAAATGGATTAGTTTGCACTTGTTGGATCATGTGATGCTTCAATGAAAACTCCTGAGCCGTGATGTGCATCGGCGCAATCGGGCCTCGACGTCCATTCATGGTGGGTTGACACAATTCCTCCATTGTTCGTAAAGCAGGTAGGGGAACATTGTTGTTTTTGTTAATGGGTAGAGGTGGGTTATTATTGTTGTTACGCACACCAGCCATATCTAAATCTTCACGAGTCTCGGGCTCAGAATAGTTTGAAGATCTAGTACGCATACACCTGCAGAAGAAAAATATACAGAGAGAATATCTATATAATCTTTTTGGTGCAAACCTTTGGAAAAGAATTGCTTTTTAAGATTTTTCAATGTTTTTGTACATTTGAAAAGTTTTTAAATTTTTATGGGTTTTTGAAAAATTTTTGTACATGAAAATAACGTTCCCGAAAGAACGTGTCCCAAAATTCAATGCGTCTCTCACTAGAAACCGTTAATCTTAACGAAAAGAGCCGGCAGCGGTGCCATTTAATACTAGGTTTTATCCAAGTATAAAATATTTTATCGTCCAATCTCTTGGAATTGATTTCCAGTCTAAATTGCGACTCAATTGTCTTTTGGTGAACAAGAGAATGGTTTGGTTTGGTTATCTAATTAAACTACAAGCAAATATGAAAATGTCGTAGAGCGAAATTAAAGCGTTTAAATATTAAACTAAAAGCTATTTAGAAAAAACTTTATGTAAAACTTTAAAACTTAAAAACATGTTCTATCGGAATGTTGCAAATCATTTCTATCGGAATGCACCAAAGTCATAACCATCGGAATAAATATCAAAACAAACCATCGGAATATTCAAAGGAACCATCGGAATGCTAAGCTAAATACCCATCGGAATGTCAAATACAATTCTGTCGGAATATGGTCTGTCGCAATGATCACAATCAGAATGTCCTAGATCGCAATGTCAGATCGGAATAACCCAAATACCTTTGTCGCAATGTCCAGATCGGAAAGTTGTAAACTAAAATTGGGCAGAGTTTCGTTTCAAAGTAACATTAGTCCCGTCGGAATATGCGATCGCAATGAGCGATCGCAATCCAGATCGGAATAAAGGGGAAGTACAAGTTATCACAAAGTAGAACCCTTGATGGGTTATTGCGATAGAAACCAAGGTCCAAGCGGAATGTGAAATACCCAATATTGCGATGAACACAAGCAGTAGTAATCCGAATATGGTGGTAAGCTTAAAACTCAATAAGCACGGATAATAAGCTATCTTAACCAAATTTTAAATAACTCAAAAAGCTTAAATTCGACAACTTTTTAAAACATAAAAGATCATAAACTTTATGAAAGGAACTTTAAAATGACTAAATCCTTTAAGAAATCCAAAAACCAATAAGCTAAAACTTGAAATAAGCCAATAAGCATTAAGAGCTTACAACTTATACATGTAAGAGCTTATGTGTAAACAAGGAAGATTAACCTTTAATCACGAAAACATCAAATATAACGAATGAAGTATGCAATTCGGATCAAAAGATAAAGTAAACCAAGAAATGTAGAAGGAGATTAAAGAACTTAAAACTTAACTTGAACTTGATTAATGGAATCCAAAATACAAAGAGCTTAAATTTGAAAGATTAAAAGAAAGAAAAGATGAAAGACTTAGTGAGAGAAAGTTTAGAACTTTCTCTCTCTAAAAACTAGAAAGGAAAAATTAAAAGTGCAACTAGCTAACCCCCCTCCTAATGTGATTAGGAGGGTATTTATAGGCTAATTGGGAGGTGAATGTGTGGTGTGCTTTCTTCTTTCTTTTTTCTCGACTTGATTTAACTCTTTGTCTTTCTCGACGTCGTCTCGGGATTTGAACTCGTCTTAATAATTTTCTTCTATAATTTATATTTGAGTTCTTCGACTCCATTAAACTTCCCTCTTTAGACTTTTTCTTCGATAAATCTTCAGAATAGGTCTTGGACATCCGTTCTTTGAGCACTCTTGATCTCTTGACTTCGTCTTTTCTCGTTTTCTTCGATAAAAGCCCGTGAAAGCCCGTGTTTTCTTCCTTTTTTCATATTTTGGTCCTAAAACACAATAAAAACACAAACCACGCATAATTCCGACTTTTACGACATAAATTACACGATTTGGTCTTGCTATTATTGGAAATAAGTGGTAAAAGGATATGTGTTTTCACACTTATTAGTTACCCTACGAAACAAGAAAGGAAATAAACTGGAAATAAAACTTGCTCTAAAATGTGAAGGGTTCTTCTATTTATAGGCCTAGTGGTTGGTTTGTGAGTGGGCTTTCTTCCTTTCTTTTTGTCTTCTCGTTTTTCAGTAAAGTTGACGTTTTTGATTCTGATTCGGGATTTGTCGATGAATAAATTTAACTCGTCTTTTAATTTCTTCGTTTAATAGACTTGAG
Organism: Glebionis coronaria; assembly: GCA_025667525.1. Taxonomy (NCBI): domain Eukaryota; kingdom Viridiplantae; phylum Streptophyta; class Magnoliopsida; order Asterales; family Asteraceae; genus Glebionis; species Glebionis coronaria. The sequence goes on from CM046876.1 coordinate 382,856,713, forward strand.
TTCTTTCCACATATGTAAATCTTCCATCTTTGGTCTTTTTCTTTGATAAATCTTCAAATAGGCCCATTGACTTCAAATATTTTGCATCTCTTGAACTATAGACTTCGTCTTTTCGTCTTTTTCTTCGATAAAACCCGTGCAATCCCATGTTTTCTTCAATATTTATCCGGTTGGCTCTGAAAACACAACAAACACACAAACCACGCATAATTCCAAACAAATGACATTAAATATGCGTTTTGGTCTTGTTTTAGCAAGAAATAAGTGGTAAAAGGATGAGTGTTTTCACACCTATCAAATCACCTACACTTAACCATTGCCATGCCCTCATGTAATGCTTAGTGATAAAGCAAATTTACACTTTTCTCATAATCAATCAACCTTGGCCTTATTAATATACTACTAAAACAAAAATCTAAATTACTATGAAGAAATAAAAGCTTTAATGGAAACAAAAGGGATAGAAACCCATTTTCACTTGAAAATAGCTATATGGAAATAACTTGCAAAGAGATCTAAGACTTACATTAGGGCTTTGATTGCTGGGAGGATTTATCACCCTCAAGTTTCACGTTCCCCAAACTAAGCTTAAAACGAGATCATTGTTATTATAAGTTAGCAAAACAAACACTTACACACATGGCTTAATTATATGCGTAAACTCTCTTATTCCTAGGTGTATCTCTTATATTTTATTTTTGTCTTAGAATGATCATGAAGATGCATTTTTGGACTTATTTCGATAGTTTATTTAGGTTGAAAGCAAAGTAGGGCGATTTGATTAATAGTTAGCTAAAGGACAAAATCTCTTAAAACTGCTTCTCGGGACCTCAAAAAGGTCATATCTCGGCATAACTCGCTTCACGATTTGAGACCTTTCTCGGGCCGATATTTGGCATGTACTTCGTACTTCATATCTCGAGAGACGTTCTTGAGATAATGGTCTTCTCTTCATTAATAGAGTTTCTTCACATGGAGACTTTTGAGGGATACTCCAACTTTGTTGACCACGACTTCATCATTATTTCTTCAATCGTTAATTGGGATTTTGAGATACAACGATCCGCCTCCTTTTCGGACTTGGATCTGTTTATCCTCATACCTTGTTAGGGCCTTTTCGGATAGACTTCTCCATGATCTTTATGGGAGTTGATTGCTTTTCGTCGTGAGTCTTGATCCTTCATATTGATTTTGGGAATAATGCTTTTCACATCAC